>OY728123.1:114666334-115956165 GCA_963277665.1 Viscum album | reverse complement strand
TAATCCTAAAATTAAATTTCAAATTGACTGTAAATTAAAAATAGTTTAAGTAAAATCTATTAAAAATATCCTAACCATTAATGATATTGAAATTGACCTTTGATACCAACTATAAGGACACAACCTTAAAACATTAATTAATATTGAGATAAGTCAATATTTTGATATTAATTCACTTATAAGATCATTCCAGGTTTAGAATATTAATGAATTAAGACATTATTAATACATATTATCCCATAATCATATAAGAGGATACCATCAAAAAAGTATCCATTTGTCCCGAAAAGAAAAATCTAAAAAATTTGATTTATTTTCTTGATAAAAATATTCTTGACTTAATCTATTAATATTACCTATCCTAATACCCAGTGAATATATATCAAAAAACACAGGATGATCATAAAAACTGAGTAATGTATAAAATAATTAATGAATATAATATTAGATGAATATTTATAAAAACCCAAATTCACATGAGTCGTGATAACTTCATAGAAATCAGAAATCATATTGGTAGTTTGTTACATATATATTATCCATACATTGTATTTTCACATCCACATAGAGAGTAACCATAATTATTGCATTTGGAATACACATCAAAGCATATTCTATAAATATCATCTAAAAAACCATAATTTTTACCACCATCATGTTATCCAATGAATTGGAGAGCTATCATGGGTTATCAAACCCTCAGTTTTCAAGGAACCACCCACATACATAATAAATTTCTATCAAACAGAACATAATTATTACATATGAATACAAATAAAGAAATAATAACATTTCCAAATTGCAATCAAAAGAAAATATTTAAAGATATTGATATAATAATTCCGTCCCCAAAACAATTTTAAATACCAAAATACATAAATAAGAAATATGGTACTTAATTTTCTATTTATAAATATAATAGCTTGTAGAGGAAGTCAAATATCAAATAATGCATGAGGTGGATAAATGTCCATTGTCTATGTGTGCTTTAAAAAAACCATTCATTTTTCTATTTAGACAAATTTTTAGTAAAAAATATTCCTTTTGAAAACTTTTAAATGAATTAAAAAGTCAATGGGGTTGATTATACACCGTATAAATTATGGTTGTATATAAATCAAAATATTCTTCAATGATAGGATATTGAGAAAAAGTCCATTACCTTGAGTCTGTCTTGCCTCGTTCGTTCTTTAATTTCCTTAATAATAAAAATAAGTTATTTTATACTTGATTTAGAACCTTTTTAAATTTTATTTTTCATTTAATATCATTTATTACCAACTTATAATGAATGTTTAATTATTTAACTTCATATTGGACATTTTGTCGATGTTCATTACTTGAGTAAAAAATGAACTTTTCTTGAGACAATTATCCATGTTGTAATAATTACATAATCTCAAAAATGGTATTCATGATTTAAATATCATTTATTACAAGTATATATGTATTTATAATAGTCTATAATGTTTGGATATATAATTTAAATGCACCTTTCATGGAGATAGTATGCCATATGTACGCATGAAAGCTACTTTCATTTCATTGTCATATTAAAAATGAATGATAAATTATACATTTGTATATTTTATTTCTATTATAATATACATTTTATATTCGTTACATATGTTCATTAAAACCATCCTTTATATGATCCATGTATGGAAAGAATGAGTAATATCACAATCAGGGGGCGGTAGTCCACACTTCCTCAAATGCGATTATCGTATTTAAACATTATGGAAAGCATAATAGAATGTTGCAAAAACAAATTACATAATAATAGATACAATATATATATAATATAAAAATACAGTACCATAATAATGGCCACCATGAGAGCTCATAGATGAAAATCCAACCATTGGCGTTTCATGTGGCAGTAGTTAGCCATACATAGAAACATTATGTTACATATACATTTGGCATAGGTTTGATTATGTTTAGGTTTAATCCATAAAATAACAACATTATAGTAGATAAATGATTCTATTTTAAAAAAATAATTTTAAAAAATAGGTTATGGGGTTCAAATAAGAAAATTAACGAACAGAGCTTGAGAGAAGATGTTACCTACAAATCGGGTAACTCATTTTGATTTGAGCCCGAACGATTTATTAAATTTCATTATGCCCATGTTCAAGAATTAATGGGGAAGGGTAGGATTTTGTGAAATTATTTTAGTAGATTTTTTATGATCTGAGGGTCATGAGAAGTGTGAGTAAATGGTAAGTGTTGTTGGCCATTTATAAGAGGTTGGAGGGGAACTTTAGGAATGTCTTGAAATATTATTTTATTTTAAATTGATTTTCAAATTATAATATCACCAATGAGTTGAAATAATGGTATACGATGAGGGTGGGTCTCTATCTTTTAAAATAGTAGGTTTTAGACAATTTAAGGTAAAAAATTAACCATGTCATTTACATTTAACCCGTAGTTAAAAACATAAACTCTAACCATGTCTTCTTGTATTTTCATAATATATGGTATCTATTGTAACAATTAAATTCTAATAGAACCACAAGTGGGTCATTAATTATATTTTTTAAAATTATATAAGTAATTTGGCTGATTATTATATATTTTGTTAATATTTTATCATTTCATAAAATTTTTATTTTTAGAATCCTTATTTATATCAATCTTTACAATATTTAGTAATTGACTTTTTTAATGGTACAAATAATTTATTGCTTCGAAAAAAATATATTCAATAAAATATAATATTTTATAATCATCCATAAAATTCTTGTATGGCATCAATATGATCATATTACATTATTTTTAATATTTATAATATCATTTATTTGAATCTTTCATTAATAAAATAATCATTGCTTCATCAATGTGTCATTAAAAAATTTATTAATTTATTGTAAAAATATAAAAATAATACCATGTTGTGTGAAATATTTTTATATTTCTAATGAAAAATTATATCCCTATAGATATGTTATATAACTTTATATTAATTTTTTTAGTAAAAATATAAATTTTTATGTTATATTTATCTTTACATTAAATTAATTATTATGACTTGTTATTATCAAACACAAGTGGCTCCATTGGGTCCTAAAATAGATCCAACGAAGCCCATGGTTAGAAATATCTCATCCAATAGGATAAGTAATGTGTCAGGGTAGTTATATATTATTATAATATTAGTTTTACCCTTATTTACCAGATTTAATGTTTTTCCATTTAAATTAAAAATAATTAATTGTGTTACTATTCATAATGTCCAAAAATAAAAGGCAACTATTTACAAAATATGGGCCTTCTAATTCAAAATTATAAATACATATTTCCAAATTCAAAAAAAACAAGTTTCATTAATGAATTTAAAATTAATTCGCATCATTAATACCAAAAGCATGTCTTTAAGATGTAAAATCAATCAAAATATTGACATGTATTTATAGCAAATTTTAATGTGAGATTACATCCAATGGAATAAATTGTATTAAATGATAACAAAATAATCCAATTACACTTTTAAAATAATTAAATGTTTATTCTAAAAATCTAAATAAATTATATGAAAAGGCAGTTTTGAATTACAATGTAGTATTTTTCAATATTCATTAAAATATGAATTTCTCTAGAAAAATACCAAAATATAAACAAAGGTATATCTTGTTGTCCCTTTTTTAAAGAATAAGTTTATTTTTTTCCAATAGATCATATAATGGTGGAAAATGTATTTTTAAAGGGTTCACTATAAAAATGTTGTAGAATGACCTTTTACAAATATTAAACTATTTTATGCATAAAATTGGACTCATTATAATTTTAAGCATCTAAATTTCTTTGGATAAATTTAAAAACATTAATGAAAATTCCCATCTCTACAACTTCCCAAACAGCTTCGACTGACAAGAAATGGACTTCTCACCTCAGTCATCATCTTGGGGGTACCCAAGACACAACTGCTTCTATCTTGGATGGATCCACAGCTAGTCCCTGTTAGGATACAACATGCCTGAATAAACATACTTCTTAATCCTAAAACTCATATTTAAAAAATTTAAAAAATTTCTATTGTTGAAGAATAACAAGACAAATGACATGTAGATTCTATGCAAACTCCTCCTCATATATTGATCACACAAAGTTGTTTTGAGAAATGCAACCTCAAACTTGTCCAGGAACTCTCTAAACACTGAGTTCATCAATCCCATGAACACATCTAGATCATTTATCACACATAATGACATTACAATGAACTTGTAATTCCCATGATAAAAAATGAAAGTAATCTTCAGGATATCTTCGTCTTTCAAACACATCTGATGATATCCTAATTGCATTTCTATCTTTAAGAATCAACTTTAACACTTCAGTTGATTGAATAAATCATCAATCCATGGAAGAGGATAGTGATTCTTCACTGTCACGTTGTTTAAGGGATGAAAATCGATACAGAACCTCAAAATTCTTTCAGCCTTCTTGACAAAAAAAAATTTTCGGCGCCCCACAGTGAAAGACTCGGCGGAACAAAACCCCACTATAACTGAGTAGCGAGCAGTATACAACATTCTTGTGACTCAGAAGGGGACATTCGAAATAGATACATAGAGTTAAAATATTATCTTTATTGTATCTCGATACCATACATGATTTCTCATTGTGGGGGTAATTCTAGAACCTATTCTAGAAAGACATCATGGTATTTAACCCTAGGCAACGCCCAATACTGAACCATTGAAAGACATAACATCATCTTAGATATCATGGATGAAAAGGATAGATCATGCCTCTAGCACATCTGAGGGTCTCTCTCGCCAAAAACATTACCGGATCTCCACCATCATCGATGAACACCACCTTCCTCTTGATGTAATCTACGATAGCCAACACCGAATAAAACTTATAAATTTGAAGGATTAAATCATATTGTTGTATTCGTAAAAATAGGGAATCTTCCCAAGAGAGGCTCCACCAAAACTCTAGCTCATAGTCTCTACATACTAAAAACACATCAGCTCAACCTTCAACTAGTAAATTCAAAGCCAAAGGCACTAGAAGCCACTATTCCTCAAGTAAAAAATATTGAGTAAGGTAATGTGAAATGTTGTGTCACTCATGAATCAAACATGGAATACACCCAAGTAGAAAAAAAAGAAATGGGTTCCTCAAATTAAATTTGGCTCGCTTGGCACCGGAAATGCTAAAGCATGAAGCTAAATATGACCTCCTCCACAACCTCTAAGACCTAGATGATGACCACCACTCTGGCCACACTCTGATCTCGGAGGAAAAGGATAATCATGGGGATATACACGGCCCTTCCCATCTGCTATATGCTGATCCAATGATGGTGCAACCAACTATAGGTGCCTCAGATAGAACTGCCTGAACTAAGGAACTTGGAGTGACACACTAGGTGCACAGTGACTGCTCCGAGTGGTTGGGCACTCTCGATTGTGATAACCTCGGTAACCAAAATTAAAACAAGTACCTTATCCCCTATCATATTCCCGAGTGACTCTGTCCCTAGAGAAATGGTATGATGAGGGCTGGGACCTACCCCTTGGCCGAATGAAAACTCTTCTACCTCAAACACTCAGATCCTCAGACCACAACTCTACATCATGTAGAATCATTACAAATACCCTCTCATGATGATCTGGTCTTGAATAATGTCCTCTCAATGACCTATTTCCTCACTAGCACCTCATGATATTTCTTCATCATAAATGGAGTGACCAGACATATGATTTTAGATGTAAAGCCTCCTCGCAATTCCTCACCCTGGACTCCACATCTGGAAACAGATGTGAAGCATATCATAAAAGTTTCCTGAAATTGATTTAGAACCCTCACACACTAGAGATCCCCTGTAGAAGAGTATGTTGCTCTAGGAAAATGGACAGATTCATTTTCAAATTATGAAACTCAACTCTAAACTTGTCTAGAAACTCCTCCCTTGAGATCATCGACTCCTCATGATCCCGAGGAAAAGAACCACCACATCCTCGCTGCCCCACGAAACATCGTCACATTCAAATTCACTCAGTGATCCTTCTAAGAATGAATTGAACTAATGTCTATCTCAACCTCCTATAACCAATATTCTATAACTGCATAAAAATAGAGCTCTCGTACTTCTACAAACTCGGGTGCCGAAATACTCAAAGTTTCCTTCTCCATGTGTCTTCATCATCAACCACCACCCTATGACGATATGCTGGCATAGTGTACTAGAAATCATATATGAAAACCTGATGAGGATGTTGAACAAGATCCACACATATAAAATTAAAAATAAATAGAGCTCCTAAACTGTTAACATAGAAGACTCAATAATAAATAATCGTTTTTGTTTATTTATTTTAGGTAAACCTATACCATGGTCTACCCATTTGAACACAAGAAAAATAATTAATGATGAATGATCCATTCATAGGTCTCTACCCTGCAACTGGTATCACCCCATTGAGTAGCCATTGTAATCATAATGGTTCATGAATCAGATCATAGGTGGCCCCAAATGCCTATGTCTCAGCCGGTATCTAGTGTTTTGTAAATATTATAGACACAATAGATATCATTTCCCAACCAACCCATGATACCTCACCTCTTCCTAACACTAAAATACATCATATCACTCAACCTAACCTCTAATACCACCTTTTCAGGACCCCATCCCCATAAGGTGTACAACTCTTCAGCAGAAAATGCGATAAGGGAGATAATGACCCCTATGTCCAGCATCATGTTGGCCCCAGGTTGGTGACTAGCACTGAGGGTATATTAACCACCCAAATGTGTGGCATTAACCTATAAAAGAACACATGAGAAATAGAGAGATATGATAGACACCAAGAAACTCTCACATTGACTGCAATATAAATGAAAAACCAAGTACATATATGTAAATTCATGTAAAAAAACTAAAACTGAAATGGAATACTACAAGTTTCAAAATAATATAAAAATAACAGAAACCATGATGACCGAATAGCTCCTACATCCCATATCTAGTACTAACAATCCTGATCATAAAAATTCTCTTAATGGCCTAAAAAAAGTTTATATATACTTTGGATGAGTATAAAAATATAGAAAATATGACCCCCTCATATCCTCTCTTGTAAAAGTAATGAAATAATGATAAAGCACAATGAACAACATGTTAAACTAACTCATCACCTAAACAGGTTCAGTAAGTTCCCAGACTCACCATGGATACTCTCACCAAGTATCACATATAAGAGTATATAATATAATAGAGAATATAAAGGGTACCCCTCGACTACTAACCCTCTTGTTTTCCACTTTTCCCCAACAACACACATCCTAATAATATCTCTCCAGAGAGGATTTCATGCACACACATGGGTGAAGCCCCACAATATGCACCTCATGAAACACAACCACTATGTCCCCAAAACCAATATAACCTGGTAGTTTCTAGGAGCCACCACATCTCGCTTAATTTGTATCATACCTCGGGAATTATATCAAAATACATTACATCCCATACATCGAGTAAGGACCCTCAACCCATCATAGACTATATATGTTACACCTATAGTATTCACAAGGAAACTATATCCAATTTTTTTTGAATAACCACATGCTATTACATCCCTCTAGAAACTTTATTGGGAATACTAACCATTGTGCCTACCAAAACAAGTAACTAACAAGACAAGGGAGTGGGGCCAAAGGTGGTAGTAAGCCATCCATCCTCCCACCAGAATGCTGGGGAAGACACCTCCCCTAGCTCAGAATTTCTAGGGTTTCAATTTCGATAAATGATAGGTTTGCATAGCATATAGAAACACCAAACCTACATAATATACTATTTCTCAGAACCAAACTATGGGAATAAGATAGTGTTAGACTGAAATGCAGTTAATGTCTCTCGAACACCTGAATACCACTACTAAGACTTGGTATCCTATTAGGAGACTAGTATTTAAAGTGCTTTATTATATTACTACATTCCCCTTTTTTCACTTTCACTTTATTTTAAATATTTAATTTTAAAAAATAACCATTAACAATTCCACATTTTATTTCATTATCCATCTTAACAAGATCCATAGCATCTCAGAAATATTACCTCTACATTGCATCCCATTAAGCTCCAACCCCATGGGTTAAAATCATTTATTAAATCATTTATTATTAGCATTATTACATTACCATATTCCTAGTAATTATAGATAAACATTCTATATAGAAAAGAACAAGTGGGTCCACCTATTGAGTAGATTAACTACATTTCATGTCTTTCCTTCCTATAGTAGGAGCATACATCCATACTCCCTGAGAAGCAAATCACAGAAAACACATGGCATACCTCACGTGTCCTCACCCCTTTGGGAAAGAGGGTGTGAATGAACATATTCCTTGAGAAGTAGGGAATGTAAATCATATATTAACTGTACAATATTCATCAAACATTCAATCATTCACATCCAATCAGTTTCACTATCTTTCAAGTCCTCCCCGACAGCCTCATTCCTAAACAGATGCATATCACTACTCAAGGTCCAACTACTACCCCCAACCAATGGGCCTCCCTCCCACACATCTCACAGTAGCCTTCCAATCTCACATCACATCACAATCCATATGAATCAACAACTTAACTAGTCTCTTGGCCCAAAACAAGGCATACTTTTATCAGAAGTAATGATCTCTCACAGCTCCAAGCATCATGCTCTTTGGCCTTTATAAGCAAGAGGGTATCTCCTAAGACTACTAGGAATTATCTTTTTTCAAACCAACAATTATTTAATACAGCATGAATAAACTGATTTATTATTTGTAGGTTCCAACAATTGGAAAAATAAATATCAATCAATCATAGCTACCACAAAAAAAATTTGAAATGCCTTTAAACAACAAGAACCATCATGCTTCAGGGTTAACAATCGACCAGAATATGCATGTACATCTACATAATGTTCATTTATATCAAATTATAACTAAAACAACAAGATTCTTTTACATGTAACATTATCATTATCAATTTAATTAGAAATTAATTTTGTATTTATATTCTTTACTAATTTCATCAGTAACAACATTCTAATAAGAAAATAATAGATATCACATTATCTAGAAAATAAAGAGGAAAAAAATATCAAGGTGGAAAGTAATACCATATAATCCCACCAAATCATCCAATTTGGATTAGTATTTAATTAGACCAATTCAATTGAAATCCAATGGTCTAAAACATGATAACTCTATAGTTTAATGTAAAATAATAGAGAAGCAATGGACCCCTACCTCAAAAGTTTTCTGATGTTCTTCACTCAAGAAAGAATCAAAGCAGTTTATCATGATCATCTTCCCCACAACAACTTTATCAACCAAAGTATTTCATGGAAAAACCGCATTAACAACCACAAAAAGAAACACCCTTTGATACATGGAGATCAATATCCATAACATTGAAAAGAGAAATAGTATAAAATGGATCAATGAATATAAAGAACAAATGTATATCATACATCGGTTTGAATGTAGACCAAAGAAGCAATCCCGAAACTGATCCAGGATGACAGAATACAGTAACATTTAAGAGGAAGGCAACTGGGTCGTCTGGGGTCCATAGTGGTGCACACAAGCCATAGGGTTTGAGAAACCCGAGTAGCTAGTTGTCTTTGAAAACACCCAACCATCAGAAAGTGCACAACATGTACCTCCCTTTCATATCATGTACAACATAGAGGCAATCATAAACTGAAAAACATGTCACCTCAGTGCCTTTTTTTATTTCTTTTGAAACCCTGGTAGTACATGTAATGTACCCCTTCGTCACATCGTGTATCCCACTATTTCTAGATTCTCATGACCGAACTCATATATAATTCCTCTAGGCCTTCTCTAATAAAGTTGATCTCTGAAAACATTAAAATGGTTGATCCACGCAGATTTAGTCCCTTACCGGTAGCCTCTTACCTATGGGGAGGTCATCTTCGGGTCATGTGGCTGTTTGGCATGGGGCACCAGTGCGTGGTACAATGGGTGGGACATTAAAAATTGGTATAAATTTACCAGTTTTATTTCTTTTTTATTGAATTACTATTTCAGAATAGTATACCTGAGACCAAGAAGAGTAGGGTCTTGGTTATAAGATCATGAATTGGAGTTACAACCCCATGTCCGAGGGAGAAACCAAGCATCCTGGGTTGGATTATTGTTATTATTGTTTGTTGTTTCAGTTGAATGTGATTTCAACATGGGCGATGCACTTGTTGTGTGATGTCATGTTTATTTCTATTATCTCTATATATTGGGTAATGGAATATAGTGGAACAAGAGTTGGGAATACATGAATCGTTATAGGCACTCATGATTATATATTTACATAAACCAATATAGGAATGCAAAAAAAAAGGTTTGGTTAGGTTGTTGACCATGATATGTTTTTCCTTTCTAATGAAATTGAAATGAAATTCATTCCTGACACGAAATTGAGAAATATTGTAAAATTATTTCAGATTATAATAAATGGGTTTCTATATGTGGAACATAAATAATGATACTTATGTTACCTTATTAACAAAGACCTAGGTATTAAATGGTTAGGGGTAGTGATATTTCTACAATTCTGACCATGTCGTGTGATAAAGGGGAAAGATTTAATATGGTTTTCTGTAAATACTTCTGGATAATTGTCTTAATGATGTGAAATAATCATCATCTTTTAATTTTTCCCATAATTTGGTATGTTTGGATAGTGAGAATGACCATAGTTTTGAATTTAGTTGTGTGTTTTGTGAGAGACTATTTTCTTTTGGATCAGTATAGTTAGATGATGGAAGGAAGTGATTCCCAAGACATTTAATAGGTTATTGTGTTTTCAGAGTGGGACAAAATGTCTATTATGATGTATTGGTTGTGGTATTCTTTGATGAATTCATAGTGTACTTTTTATTAATGATGATCATGCCCCCTTCCTTAACATCGTCTTAGGTAAGCTAAGAAATCTCTAACATTATTACTAGATAACTAAATGTTGTTTTGATAGATATGTGAACCCAATGATATTGTTTTTATGAAATAGTTTTTATATGGATAGAGATTCTGTGAGGTACTCCAAAGATAATTTGTAGATGAGGTTCTCTGGAGGGAACGAAGGTCAAAGAATATTGTGGTCCATGGGTCATGGTGGTTGAATTGATAGGAAATTAGTGTTAACAGTGCCCATAAGGTGGGGGTGATGTTTTAGTAGATGGTTCATGGAGAATGACCATGGGTTGGAAGTGGTGGAATCTGAATGAAATTTATGGAAACAGTAAGGTGCAAATTTAAATTCCTTAGTGAATTGATGAGTGGGACTTGGGGGTACTGAATGTACGTCCATTTTAGGAAATTTTAATGGTAAGGATAAGTTCTAACAAGGGATGGTTTCTTATGGTTATTTGGAATAATGAGTTGGAAAACACATTATGCATGTTTTCTAGGTTGATCATGAGAGTGATACATCCATTTAGGAGCTTATGACACATGTGTGGGGTTATTGGTGGAAGGTGTTTTGGGAAAACACAGTGCCGATAGTTAGAAAACTATGGAAACATGGGAATCTAGAAGAGGGAATGTGGGAGAGAAAAGATAACATTATGGAATATTTTCTGGGAATTTTTTACTTGTAATCTTATAGTTTCAATGCAGTATTACTTGATGATGAGTTGTTTATAAGGATAGGATATTGTAAGATCACATCCATTTCAAGGTATGAATATTTAAATTTTTATGCTTAAATGGATTGTTCTAAATTTAATTCATTTTAAAAATTAATTAAAAAATTAATAATTTACACCCACTCTTCAGGGCTTTCACAAGATGTCGTCAAGTCAGGATAGTATATTACACCCTGGTAACTATCTTTTGTGACATGTCGACATGTCATGAAATTTAGTTATTCGGAATTTAGACAATGAATAATTAATTTTTAAATTAATTAAAATATTATAAAATTGTGATTTGGATAATAAATTGTTAGATAAATTATGGATAGATAAATAATGTTTGTATTGATTAATTTATGGATGGAATAATTATTGTTACATTAAAGATGTTAAAATTGGATAATTAATTATAGATTTTATTTTCATATATTGTTATGATTTTAAATTTATGGAGATAGAACAATTAATTGAATAATTAATTAGGGCTATTGAATTTATTATGATATAATAATTTATTTAGGAATTAATTGGGGTTATTTATTTGATTAAGAAATTATAACTAATTGATGAAATAATTAGGTGGGTTTTTATTATTGTAGTATTTAATTAATTAATCGACAAATTAATTAATATGAGAAATTATATTATTTAGTTATTGAATTAAATAATTGGATTAATTAAATGATTAATTAATTAATTTGTGTAACTATATTATTTAATAAATGAATTAAACAAACTGATTAATTAATTTTGAAAAAATTAATGCAATTTGACATGGCCAACTAATTGGTGAATATGTTGAGGGTACTGAATGAGATTAATTAATTAAGAATTAATTAATGGAATCCAGAATGGGAAATTAATTGGAATATTAATTGAAGGGATTGATTTAGATTTATTAATTTTGAGTTAATTAATGGGATTACTGTGGAGAATTAATTATCGAATGAAATGAAGTGTTTTTATGAAATTATAAAACTAATCATGTGATATTGAGTTATTGATTTCATATTATTAATTATTTAATAAATCATATGAAATTGAGATTCAAATTTAATATAATTAATTGTAGAATTTATTATATGATATTGAAACATTAATTTGAGATAATTAATTTTTTGAATTTATTTTGTGATTTTTATATTGATGATTTGAGATATGTAATTGTATAATTAATAACAAGTTATTGGGATTCTGAGTGAGATAATTAATTCTGGGATTAATTATGGGATTTTTATTTTTTGGATATTGACTAATTAATAGATGAATAAATTATTTGGATTGACATGTTTAATTAATTATGGAAATTAGTTAATTTTATTTATTAGATAGACTAATTGTTGAAATAGTGATGTAATTGATTATTTTAGTTAATTATTGAATTGACAATTAGAATTCATGTAATTAATTAATTTATGAATTAATTATTGAATATAATGTCATTAATTAATTGTAAAATTAATTAAAAATTATGATTTGATTAGATAATTGATGACTTAACTAGATAATGTAAGTGATTAATTAACACTTTGGTTAAATAAAGAGATTCATATGCTTAATTAATCTGGGAATTAATTATGGGGTTTCATGTGAAGACTAATTGTTGAATTAGCAATTCGGATGAGCTATGAAATTAACTGATAAATTATTTAATGTGGTATTGGGGTAATAATTTTAATGTTGATTAATCTTACATGATATGTTGATGTGGTATATATTATAATGTGGTTAATGTGGATTAACCTTGATAAAGGAGATACATGTGTTGTGTATTGTTAAATGCTGAATCATAACATTCTCATTCGACCAACGATTATGAATGGTAACCTTCCCATTCGATTATTTATTTTTAAATGGCGAATGGTAACATGCTAATTCGACCAACTAATATGAATCCTAACACGATCAATCAATTACGTATTATTAAAATTTGTATGCTAACATTCTTATCCAGCAAACTATTATGAACGGTAACATTATCATTCAATTATTTATTATTAAATGGTGAATGATAACATGCTTATTCAACCGACTGTTATGAATAGTAACATGCTCATTAAATTATTTATTACTAAATTGTGAATGGTGACATGATAGATCAACTGACTACTGTGAAAGGTGACATTCTCATTAAAATTGTTTTATTAAAGAATTGTAACATGGAAATTAATTTGTGAACTAATAATGGAAATAATCATACTCATAGATATGGACTCACATGATAATAATTCAAACTCTGTCTTTAGTCAAATCAGGTTCTGAGAAATCATATAACATAAAAATACATCGATCTCTGACACGAGTTAATGAAGATATTAAAATATTATATTACCTAGGGAATTCATCACGATCCAGTATGAGACAATGGCATTATTGAGTTACATGTGTCCACTAAAACCCTAAAGATAATATAAATAATTGAATAATAAAAGACAATGTGCTGACTATTTATTTTTTCATTTTACATTTTGAATTATAAAACTTCATAAAATATTTTAATGGATTTTTAAGGCACCATTAGTGTTCATCTACTGAGTTTTACTCATACTCTACTCGGGCTTCTAGATTATTACATGAATAGACAATACTGTTTTCTCGATAGGATTAGGGGAAAAGTCTTGTGTTAGATTTCTAATTCGGGGTGGATCTTTGTGGGGGGAACAAAATGAGGTTTGTGACTCATGTTGGAGTTGTTAGTGTATTTACATTATGTAGCATTTTTAGACACTTTTACAATTAAGAAATCATAGCATGTTTCTGGTTTTGGTTAAAATATTCTATTTTTTGTTTTGGTTATCTTATGGAAATTGTATTGTTCTTGTTTTATTTGATTCCACTTTTGATTATTTATTTTACAATAGTATATAAATCTGAAAAAATAGAGTATAGTCTACCCATTATCAATAATAGACTATCAATAATTTTCACCAGCCAATGGATGACGTGGAGGCACGCCAGAGGTCATGTGGTTGTCTGACTCAAGGCATCAGTGTGTGGATCTTGGCCGGGATGTTACAAAGTGGTATACGATGACATGTTCTCTTTCTTCTACTATTTTATTACTAGTTGGAAATGGTATACAATATATTAGGATGAATTTAGGATTATTTATGTTCTTGTGCATGTGAGTAGATTCCCCATGAATGAGGTGGAACCCAAGTATACAAGGTGTGATTGTTGTTATAACTATTGTTCATTACAGTTGAATTTTATCTCAAATTGGGTGAAACTCATGTTGCGTGATCTGATTATTAATTCTGTGATTATTTTTGATTCACTAATGGAATTGAGTGTAATGAGATTTGAGTCTACATGAATCATTCTAGGCACTCATTATTGTTTTTGACATACATCATTGTAGACCATCACAAAATAATAGAGTTTGGGTATGTTGTACAATATAAACAATAAATCCTATATATTAAAATGGAAATGAAAATGGATCCCTTCATGAAATTGATAATAATTGTAAAATTATGATAGAATACAATAAATGGGATTCTAAATAATAAATAGGTATAATTAAAATATGTTTATACTTTTTAAGCAGGACCTAGGTGTTGGATGGTTAAGGGTAGTGATAGTGCCTATGTTTTGACCATGTCGTGGGAAAAAAGGGAAATACATAATATGATTTTTTGTAAATCCCTCTTGATAATGGGGTTTATGTTGTGAAATAAGAATCCTTTTTTTAATATTCCATTTTTGTGGGTAGTTTTGGTAGTGAGAATTCATGCATTTTATATCTATGTTGTGGGTATTGTGAGAGATCATATTGGTTTTGATCGGTGTGGTAAGATGTTGGAAGGCATGGAATCCCAAGACATTTGATAGGTTAAAGTGTTTCCATATGGGAAAAAACATTTGTAATAATTTGTTTGTGATAGAATTCTTCAAAAACATCTAATTATACATTTAATTAGTGACGATCATGTCCCCTACCTTGGCATATTCTTTGGTATAGAGAGAAAGCATTGAAATTACACCTAGATTCCCAAATGCACTTTTGTTAGATATGGTTCCCTTTTGATGTTTGGCATATGAATAAGTTTATATGTGGAGTTGGATGATATGAGGTATGCCATCTATAGTTCAAATATGAGGTTGTCAAGATGGACCAAAGGTCAATGAATATTGTGGGCCAAGGGCTATGGTGGTTGAGTTGATGGATATGTTGTGTTAACAGTGCACCCATAGAAGGGGGTGATTTCTTAGAAGAAGGTACATAGAGAAAAACCATGGGTTGTATGTAGTGGCATGAAAATGACTTTCAGGATACTGTAAGGTTTATATTTAAATTCTTCAGGGAATTGTTGAGTTAGACTTGGAGGTAGTGAATTTACTTCCTTTTTATGTAGTTCATAATGTTGAGGATATGTGCCATTGTTAGATGATATCTTGTGGTTGATTGGAAAAGGGAGTTGGAAAACACTTTAGGTATGTTTTTCAAGTTTATATTCAAACTGATTCATCCTTTTTGTATCACCTGACACATGTGTTTGGTAATTTTTGGATGGTGTTACGAGGAAAAACACACCGATAGTTCGAATTCTCTAGAATCATGGGAATCTACATTAGGAAACATGGGAGATATAGGTGAAAACTATGGATAAATGGCCTACCCTTCATGAATCATAATATTATATATTCATTGAATTACCTCTTGAGGAAGATATGAAATAATGTTGGATGAAAGTAAGATCCCATATTTTATTACGTATGACTATTTTAAATTATCTGGCCAAAATGTGGTTATTTTAATCTAATACATGTTTAGAATTAATTAACTACTACAAAAAATTACACCCTGTGTAATTGGTTTCTTCAACATTTTGAAATTTCATGAATTTAGGTTACAACGCCTTTAATTTTATTTCTCCATGTGTTATCATGTCGCAAAATAAAATTCAACCACAAGTAATTAGGTTTCACCAGGCGTAATATTACACTTCATGTAATAAGATTTCACTATGTGTAATATTTCCCCACTTGTAAGTACCTTTCAACATGTGTAATCTATATTAAAATTTTAAAATGGTTTGATGAGATATCACTAAAATATAGGGTAATTGACATACAAGATGTTAAATGGTAGTTCATGTCGTGTTATTTTAACAAATAGTGAATTAAAACATCTATCCACAAATGCTTAACCCTATGAAACAAATTTTAATCGACATAGACGATCTGTGTATCAGAGTATTAGAATATGAATTCTACACAAAACATTTTCTTGGATTTAAATACCCAATATTACAACTTCCTTGTAATGAAATACCTTCTCACATTAAAATCTTCGACCAAGAACTCCCCACTCACCTCCCACTATGTTGTGTCTCTTCTGACATTAATTTTTTGGATTCCACTTCAATCCAAAAGTAATATCTCATTAGATCTTGGATATTTTGTCATAGATATAATATGTATGAATTTAGGATGTAAATCTACTTCTAGATCCATTACTAACATATTATCTAGTTCTTTTTGAGAGAAATCTACTAGTTTATTGATATCACAAACATAGGGATTTTTCAACATTTCACCCTCTTTTGAGTTGTCAGATCTAAATTATATTCATCTAAGAATTTTTTATTGATTATGTACAAATTGGTATTATTCATTTGTAATATATTGGAACCATTCTTTAGGTAAGTGTTTTATGATTCAAATACCAAGAGATTACAATTATGTGTATGTAATTATTGAATTGTTATTATATATTTTTCAATTTTTTTCTATATTAAATTGATAAATTTTGAGAATTAATTAATTAAGGGAAATGCGGAATTGGGATTTTGGGATTTTGGACCATGAAAAATTAATTGGAAAATTAAAAATGATATTAGGAATTTTTAATTTGGATAATGAAATTTTGGATTAACTATAGCAAGGAAGAGATTATTGAAATTGAATAATTAAGAGAAGGAATGGTTATTCTTACATTGATGTTATCGAAAGGGGATAATAAATTTTATAATTAATTATTTTAGATTTTTATGATTATTAAATTTATGGAGAATGAATAATTAATTTATGAATCAATTTTGGATATTGAAGTGAAAAAATAATTAAAAACTAATTTATGAATTTATTGTTATTAATGATTTGATTAATTTAGAGTAATTAAATAATTGGGTTTTAAGATTGTGGGTTTGAATTAATTATTCATTGAATTAATTAATGTTTATATTGAGGGTATTTAATTAATGAATAAAATTAGGGAAATAAAGAAATGATGAATTAATTAATTAGAGTAATGAGATTTTTTAAATTTGGAATTAAATAAATAGATTAATTAATATTGAATTAAATAATAGAATGTGGCATTAAGAACAAATAAGAGAAATAGTTGAAGGGATTTAATAATATTAATTAATTATGAATTAATTAATGTAATATGACATGGGAAATAAATTAGTAATTGAATTGATGGGATTGTATTTGATCATTATATTATGAATTAATTAATTTGATTGATAGGGATAATTAATTGGACAATTAATTGAAGGGTTTGTATGTAATTGTGGAATTAATCATGTGATATTGATTAGCTGATTTGAGATGATTAATTCTAGAATAAATCATTTGGTATTGAGTTGTAAATTTAAGATAATTAATTGGATAATTAATTATGGGATATTGAATTATTATTTTGATAAAAATAATTATATAATTAATTATGTGATATTGAGATTGATGATTCGATATAATTTACTGTATAATTAATTATGAGTTATATATATCATTAAATAGATAATTAATTGTGGGATTAATTATGGAATTATTTATGTGTGGATATTTATTAATTAACTGTTGAATTAATTAATGGAATTAGAATTCATACTGAATTGGGGAAATTAATTAAATGTACATATGGAAAAAAATTGAATGCTTAATTAGGGATGTAATTGATATGTTTAATTAATTGTTGAATTGAATAATAGAATTGAAATAATCAGTGAATTGATTAATTTATTAATGCATTTTATATGATTAATTAGTTTTAAATATAATAATAATTATTAATTTTATTTTTTAATTAACCAGATAATGTAAGTGATTAATTAACAGTTGGGTTAATTAATGTGATTTTTGTGGTTAATGAATATGTAAATTATTTATGGGTTTCATGTGATGACTAATTGTTCATTTAGCTATGAGGATGAGCCGATTGAGTAATTGATAAATCAATTAATGTGATATTGGGGTAAGTGGATTAATGTTGGCTAATCCTTATTGATATGATGATGTTCTATATTTGATAATGTGGTTAATGTTGATTAACTTTGATAAATGAGATACATGTGATATGTATTTTAAAAATATGAATTCTAACACGGTCATCTGACCAAATATTATGAATTTTAACTTACTTATTCAACTATATATTATTAAATAGTGAATGGTCTCATTAAAGAAACTATTATGAATGGTAACATTCACACTAAATTTTTTATTATAAAATGGTGAATGGTATCATGGTCATTAAACCAAAAAGTTTGTGTGGTGAAATTCTCATTCAATTATGTATTTTTAATTTGTAAATTGTAACATGCTAATTTAGCAAAAAATTATGAATTGTAATATGCCCATTCAATTATCTATTATTTTATATTGAATGGTAACATTCTTATTTAGCAAAATATTTTAAATGGTAACATTATCATTCAAATATTGTTATTAAATGAATGGTAACATGGTTATTAAATTTTTAAATAATATTTTTATTATTGGTACTCTGAGATATGGCCTCAAATGTAAACAATTAGAAATCCAGCATGATTCAAATTATGTGTTGAGATATCATATTAACTTCAAATACATAAATATATTGTACGAGTCAATGAAGCTATAATGATATGATAATAAAAATGTAATTCATTAGGATTTGGTATGAAAACATGATTGTATTGTGGTATGGGTGTACCTGGGAACCCAAGAGCTAATATAAATAATTTTTAGAATAAATGACAATGTGATATCTGTTTACTTATGAATTGTACTTATTTATTTACAAAACTACATTCATCGTTTGACTGCATTGTTTTAGACACTATTGGTGCAGGTCTACTATGTAGTACCCACATGCTACTCGGGCTGCTAGATTGGAACCCAAATAGACATATTTATTTTCTGGATAGGTTAAGGGGGAAGGCCCTAGGTTAGATTTTTGGTTAGGGTAGGAGCTTGGAGGAGGGGAGCTGACATGATTTGGGACCTAAGTGTGATTCATTAGTGTCTTTACATTCAGTATCATTTTTAGACACTTGTACACTTACTCTAGAAAATCATGTATCCTTTTTCAGTTGAATATTTTATTTGATATTTTGGTTATCTTATAATATAGGCATTATTTTGGTTATATATGCTTCTTCATTCGGTTATTTATCTTATTCAAGAATTTTAATCTAATAAAATAGGGTATAGCCTCCCCATGTTAGATAATAAACCATCATTACTATTCAGAATCCTTTGGCATATGAGGAGGCATGGCTTGGGTCTTGTGGAGGTCTGGCTTGGGGCACCAATATATAGCACATAGGATATGACTTTACACCAATATTGTAAAATCTAACTATACATATATATGTGGTTGGAGAGCCACACATTGTAATATTTTAGAATGAAACAACATCTGTAATCCCTGTGAGATTTCAAAATTAAAATGTGATACATAATCAAGAAACAATATTTTATGGAACCCCATACAGATGGACTAGTTCTTGAAAGTACAACCATCAATACTTCTCCACAAAGAGACTCTCTCGTATAGTAATGAAATATTCTACTATCGTCATTCATTAGAAGACTACCCAAATAACTTCATTATTTCATGGCATCCTCTGAAGACCCACTATAAATTCCATGGTAACCTGATCCTACTTCCATTCTAGAATCAAAAATAGTTTTAGAAAACAACCAGGTCATTTATTCTCAATATTAACCACATGACATGTGTAACATCGTGTCATAAATCTTATTATCTCATTTATCATTAGTGGCCATCAATAATGGATTCTAAGTTCAAGTTAAATTTTGGTTACACCTAGATGCACCTCCGATTTTGAGGAATTAAGATCAAACATTACCAATGCACATAGTAACAAAATCATTATTCCCAACATAGATGAACTCATCCTCATCTATGTTCCAATATGAAGGTTGTTCCCCACAATCAATAATCTCCTTCAAGAAAAATAATTCAAAATACTCATACTAATGTCTATAATCCAAATCATAACTGTACACTCAAGTAAAATTAATACAAGGGTCCTATGATCCTAAAAATATTGAACAACAACATGCATCTCCTCATCAAAAGTCATCATTTTACAAGCCCCACTAGGATTCTAGACATCATGATAATGAGTTTTACCACTTATAGAGTAAGAAACACCATTTCCCTTCATGGTCATATATGCTAGATTAATGTCAAATGGTGAAAAATACTCAACCCATATATGCTTCTTGAGATTTAGATATCACATTGAAATGATATAATTTAAACTCTTCTGATAATTATACATAATAAAATTCTCACCAAATGATAATTTTCCCTACACTAAAATTCATAAATGACTGCTTCAATCTAATGGTCATGAATAGGGTAATTCAATACATGTGGCCTCAAATTTTAGTACCCATATGCCGAAACTCAATATCCCTTCATCTACAATTCTCCAAGACCTAACCTTGAAGCTTCATAATACCTTGTTTACTATTCCCCTAGCATAGGTTGAATATTAATTGGAACCGATGTGAATTGCTTCTTTAACTGTTGGAAATAATTATGATATGCTCAATCAATTCAAACATTACCACCATCTTATACATGGCCGAAATAGGTGCTTCCTATTGGTTAATGTTCTAGATGAATTCCCAATAATACACATATAATCAAAGATTTCTAAATATGACAAAAAAATTATTTTGTTACCCCCATGAAATCACTTCCTAAACATTATATAGGTCCAATAACACACCTTTCTGTGAGACAACATGACCCAAAAAGCATACATGATCAATCAAAAAATGATACATTGATTTCATGGAGTATAGTAAATTATTTCTATGACTACCGAGGATAATGTAATGATGTTGGGAATGATCTTCATGAGAATGGTAGTACACCAAAATTTCATCCCCAAACACTACCCCAACCTTATCATGATATGGGTGAAATATTTTTATCAATATGTATATAAACACTAATGATGTGTTCATCATACCAAAAAAATTATGAAATCCTCATAATGTCTATATCTTCATTAGAATGCCGAATGAGGTGAATGAGGTGGTCAAACACTCAACTGATGATACAGTAATCTCATATCAATTTTGGAGAAAACACAAGATCATGTAAACTAGTCCAATAGGTCATCGATATGTGGATAAGGATACTGATTCATCATTGTCATCTGCTGTAACTTTCTGGAATCATTTGAAGGAAACTTCCCACTATTGTTGGAAAACCATCATTTTATACTCTTCTATCTTCTAGAAATAAACTAAAAACCTATTAAGTGAGCTCAAAATGTTGAAGGTGAACTAGCCTTGTACCACCCACCATGATATCCCACACTCCAAAATAAATATAATTATCTCCCCCCACGACGTGAATACCTCTCTCCATTTGCTTCAATCAATCTAGGCTCTGTATGTTACTGACTAGTCAAAAAACATCAATAGTTCAATGAAAAACATGTCATTTCTGTAAATATACTAACTGAAATGGTACTCCCCAACCTCAAGTGAAACCTCCTTTCATAAATAAATGTATGTCAACCATACTCCTAATATATATCTACGTTCATCAACCCATTCAAAAACCCCTTTGTCAGAATCAACATATTTTAAAGGTGTGTAAGAATAATATAATGATAAGAACCACTATCAAATAAAGCCCCAACATTCATAGATATTATGAAAAAAATTACCTCTAACTTTTGATGGACAAACCTCATGATCCACAATTGTTGACTAAATAGAATGAAACATTCCTACACCTATTCATCATTATTCAATCTGTGTCCCATGACCGTCACCACACTACTTATTCGGGCGCTCTTTCCTATAAGAACCACATGCACTACCTCAACTTCAACAAATAGTAAAACAATAACTACCAAACTGGTACATTGTATAAGATTCCCATTTGAAACACTGGTTCATCTTAGCTTCTACATCACTACACATATGTCATGGGAATTTGTTTGAGAACCTCTATTAATGTCACATCCTACAGCAAGAGCATATCCCTACTAGTGTTCATGTAAAACAATTAAGATAGTGGCAAAACATACCATACTAGTGGAAAATCACTGGTGTATGATATTGGGTAACTAATCCATCCCCATGGCTAGTCTTATTTCAACTCTTTTGGTCTAAAATCACATAGAGAATATTCATATCCCTAGAAGATGCACATATTAATTATATAGTAGAAATCACATTTCATCCATTGGATTCCTCTTTATGGTTTTCATCAGATATGAGAGATTGATCCCCCACATTATAGAAATTTTTCAGCCAAAATATGATTACTTATGAATAATCCCATTAAGAGTTACTTCTTAAAAATTCATTTCCATCAGTGTACCATACCCTTCAATCACTATATAAGATCACTAAACATCATTAATGTGACTAGTAAAGACCATCACAAACATATTAGCCTGATTCAACCTCATGAACTCAGCTTCCCTCTACTTCTATGTGTATCTATATAATATTTCTCAAAGAACTTCTTCTAAATGAACACCCATGACATTCCAATAGCCTTCTGTCACCTATCCTAAACACCAAAATAGTGTTTTTCTCATCCTCATAATATTTAAGTAATAATGATGACACTCTTCTAAGTAGGTGTCCCAAAATTATCAAGTGTATTCTAGATTAACTCAATCCTAATCTATATTGTCTTTAGTCCACCCTCTCCAGTGTGGTCCCAAGTTTAACACAATTGGAAATCCCACATTTGTCGATACATATTCTACACAATCTGATTGGGGTCTCTCATAAAAAATTTCATGAACCATGAAATGTTCTCATGAAGCATTTATCCTTTTTCTATACATAGATCTACTGGTGTCTTAGGATTCAATTCTAGAGGATCATCTCCAGACTTCTCCTACATTCATACATTCAACTATAATTGTAATAGAGGAATATATATCCATATCCAAACACATGTCGTAGGACACATTACACCACATTAACATGTTTATGTATGAGGAATTGTAAATAATCTATAACAATAAATTTCCCAAAACCTCAACACATGTCCGAAACTGAGGTGATAACCCTTCCTCTTACCATCATACATCTAGGTCATGTTTAATAAGGTTAAACAAATTTATTGATGTCTAATTATAGATATATTTATTCATGTATTTCACCATTTTACAACATTAATTTTCACACAAGGAACAATTTAATTTTTATCACACATGTAAAAAAATAATTATCATTTAAAAACATACCCCAATCCTTGTTTTCCCATATGTGACTAAATTGAATCTTTACAAAAAATAATCCTAACTCCCTAAATTGATGCATGCATACTCAACTCTCATTCCATACTGGTCCATGGTTCAAATCTCAAGAAAGAACATATTTAATAATCACACCACACAAAAAGTGAACCGCTCAAGAGGAAAGTGCATCAACAGTAACACCACAAATAAATAACAATAATCCCACACCCGGGACATGGATTTTACCAATGTACATTAGAAACCTTCTCCAATACCCAAGATCTTAACCATGGCCTGACTCATCTAATGATCCCGTGACCTTACACAAATTGTAATACAAAAGAAATATAAAAGAAACCCCTATGATAAAACTCTGTAATGCCACGACCTAGGTTCCACATAGTAGTTCTCCGATATAATTGGTTACATAACTTCAAGAATGGAAATCTGTATTTTAGAGGCTATAGATTAACAACGAGTGTCCTATATCGATCATGGAGAGGGTATACCCTCATTATCAAATTATTAAAAAATAAGATTAAATAAATTCTATAAATATTATATAACCATAATTAGAGTTGTAGAGGACCGAAGCTTGAAGTACATGGACATTACATTACCATTGCGGAATACTTAATACATAACAAAAACAGACACACAAGGACCGTAATAGTTTAGTGTCTTTGGAAACTCGGAATAAAATATTCTAATCGTGGTGAAAGATCTTCAACATCCCCCAATAAAGATCTTCCCCTTTTTTTCTCACCTAAAACCATTCTTTATATCCTGGGGAAAAGAAAACACAAAAGGGGAGAGCTCAAATGCACAGTAAGGGTAATCATAGAGAACATAAAACTATCCATAAACATTTGAATGCAAAAACTTGAACATAAAATCTAAACATCAAAATCTTGAGCAAAGACCAGAATCATGGAAGTATGTAAGGTATATATCATAAGGGAACATCAATCATGATAAAATAGAATGGGAATAAAACATGTAATTGTGGAAACCATTAAGCACAAGATATGATTTCCATAGTAGCCAAGGCATTGCTGCCAAGACTATCTTAGTGGAAAAAGTCCCTTTCTGAATCGAGTTCACTCCTCGTTCCAGTCCTGTATTACTGAACTGGTTTAACTTTCCATTCCAGCCATGTATATCTCCTGAGATATAAATCTTTACCCAATGCATTGAAGGGAGATATAGGTCCCACCCATCTCATAATGAAATCATTATTACTTGTTCCACAAAATAAACATACATCATTCAAAATAACCCAATAAATAAAATGGGGTTCATAAACATCATCCCATCATCACATAATCCATATAAAAGAAATGGATATCATTTCATAATAAGAAATGTGAAACCATTTAAATCATAGAGACATGATACTTGAAACATACACATGTGAAATAATGTCATCTTATAAGAAAATGGTTTTGATAAAACACTTGAAATGAATTATTGAGGAAAATATCCTTTTTTCTTCAAAATCATTTTCTTTTCACAAAATGTCATGAAATTTTAGAAGAAAATGTTTTTGTTGAAAATAGTCATGAAATATTTTGAAGGAAGCTTCATGAAAATATGGCTTTATAAAACCATAAAAATCTGTTCACGACGTATATGTTAAAAATAACATTCTCCCCGTACTTTTGTCAGAATAGTCAAAAAAGTACCTCATAACGTAAACAAAAGAAATATTCCTTACATGCCATGTAGTAAAAGTAAAAAAATGGGTAAAATGACTTTATACATACATGAAAAAACTTTAATAAAACATGGACATGGATGACAGAAATAACCCCAGTAAATATTTACGAATAAACAATCTCTGATAAAAACGATATTGGAAGAGTTATCCCATACCTTAGGTCCGATATGATTTGTATGGATCTGAACCTCCTGTATAATGATTTAAATAATGTTATTGAATTATTACATAATCATATTCATTGTTATGATATCATATATGTTTCAGTTATGACTTTATGTTACCCGTTCTTTTGTAAATTCCATGTTGAAGTAGCATTTTGGGTAAAATCATTTCATTTAACGTATGTGTTTCGACATGTCGTTTCTTGATATTATTACTTATATCCTGATTCACATAGTACCAGAATGTAAAAAATGATTTATATATAATATATATTCATCATATACATATATATTATAGATCGATAAAAGGAATTAAATACACCGTTCATGGAGACGGTAGACCGTACGTACGCATGAATGTTGTTTTCGTTTCCTTATTAAATTGAATGAAACTAAATAGTTGATATACATATATATATAAATAAATCCAGTATCATTATTATTTCATATATTTCATTATTATTAATTATATAAACTTTATGATCAATCATGTATGGTTAATCATGGAGAATGAATCCCATCGCGTCCTGGAGACAGTAGTCCGTATGTACGCACGAGTGATGATATCGTTCCCATAATTATAGAGTTGGACTGGATGGTATAATATATCAGAATTGGTATGATGTTATAATAACAATATATAGTTATTCTTTACACCATTATTCCCATCCGTGTAAGGTGTTGGTGGAAAAACAGATTACACCACGGCGTGGAGACGATATTCCGTACGTACGCACGCGCAGTGATTTTGTTTTCCATAGGATGGATAGAAGGTGAAATAGGGTTGTTTCATATTTATAATAACATATTAGTATATGAGGGATACTGATGTTATTACTTCATAATGAAACAACTAAATAAGAAGAAGTTGAAGAAGAAAGAAAATTGAAATAATCGGTAACAGATATTACCTCTTCTTTGACACGCCTCTTTGAATCCTCCTCCTAGGTTACTAAAATTGGTCTTTGAAGAAGCCCATGACCTCTAGTATGTTTCTAGGGAAGTTGATAAGGGAAATGGTCAGGGTTTGGCCGAGCATAAAGTCTCAAATTGGTGTGAGGAAGAGAGGGAGGAGGTGCCTTTTTATAAGGGAGGAGATGGGCACCTTTGGAAATATTAATAATATTAATTTATAATAAATTTAACCCAACTTAAAAACCTCAAAAAATGATTCATATTATAATATTAGATGATATAGGGTTGTAATCTCAATAACCAATAAAATTTAGACATGTTAGAAATTTATTTTCAACATTATCAACTTGATTTATCCTTATTTAATCAATTTAATTTTATTTGTGGTAATAACATTCTAAATTTTCAATTATAAAAAATAATTACTTATTTGTTGTGGATTGTATATAATTGGATACTTTATAACATTTTATATCATATAATTTGTAAATATTTTTGTGATATTTAAACAATTTTATAATATGTTATTTTTATAAAATAACAATAGTGTCAATTTTGACACTATTCATTTGTTTGAATTTAAATAAAATATATATAGAATATATGTCCGAAATAAAGGTTTTAATAGATTCATAAAAGGTCATATGTATCTAGAAAAAAATTGGATCACAATAAATAGTTCATATAATATTTATTTTGTTATTTTTAAAACCATTTATTTGGTTTATCTCTTAATAAAATAATTACTACATCATTTTTGAATAATTATTTAATATACTTATTTGTTGAATAAAAACTAATAATAAAATCCTATGATGAAGATAAATATATTAAGTTTATCAATAATACTTTTACACTATTTTATCAACTTAAAATCACAATAATTAAATTATTATATTTATTAAATTATGGAGGTGACAACTTTGGCATCATTTAAAATAAAATAATATAAGTGTCATAATCGCTTTTATAAGGCTCAAAATGGTCAAACATTCTACCATTGGATGGTTATGATTTATATTTATATGACCAAAAAGTTTTGGTCATGGATTTTTTCCTTTTATGGTCACTATTAGTTTAATAAAAAATATATTCTTGATTTTTCACTCGATAAACAATTTCTGCATCACTATTGTGTCACAATTAATGATAATTATTTAATCCCTAAAAATTATAAATAAATTCATATGATGTATATACCTTCATTATATTTCTTGAGACTATTCATGTTAGAAGTTTCATGATGTTTATCTCTATATTAAAATTAATATACTTATAAGATTTAAGAGAGTGACATGTTGTCACTTTGTTTGGTTTTAATAATAATTAAGTTATTTTCATGGAAAAAAGTCCATTAAATGATTCTAATCAGACCCTTAGGTGATATGTATCTCCTTTTAGTCATCTAATAGGATTTTGTAGGTGTTAGGGTAATTTTATAATCTTATATTTACCCTTAATTACCCGATTTACCTTTAACTATGGTAAATAAAAATTACCGTAGTTACTATAAATAATTCCCAAAAATAAAAAGTAGCCTATTAACATAATTTGGACCCACTGATTACTAATATTGAATCCATTTTTCAAAATTCAAATCATATTTGTTGCAGTAATTAATTTAAAATAAATCCCGTTGTTAAGAAAACGGGTTTTAGAAGTTAAAACATTGCCAAAGATTGAAATGTTTTTACCTATGAATTCCATGTGAAATTAATGCTAATGACATAAATTATATTACATAGTAAAAATATATTATATTTATACATTAAATCAATTAAATATTATAATTTAACCATATAAATTATCTCAATGAAAAAGGTTGTTTTTAATTAAAAATTCGAGTATTTTAACTTTTCATCAAAATATGAAAGTTATCAGAAAAATATCAAAAATTTATCGAAAGTAAATTTTTATACCCAGATTCAAAAGAAGAATTTTATTTTTTCAAATTGAACTTATAAACATGTCAAAAACTATATTTAAAGTGGGTGCACCATCAAAAGGCGGCAAAACTACATTTTTTGAAAAATAATTATTTTACCCGAAAAATTTATTTTGTTCACTTAAAATGTTTTAGAAAATTTATAAGATGAATAATAATGTTATAAAATTAAAAATGTGATTAATTCAATTCATAATGGATAGTTCATGATAATATTATAACCATATATCATTGTTTAGTGATACCAGGTATTGCGAACAACAAACGTTATCGAGGAAGGTTGTGATTGCGTGTAATGAAAGCCAAGTCAGGGTTGCGTGTAGTGCAAGACTCCTTTTTGTTGCATATAAAATAATCCAACCATTTTTCATTTATACATTGCATATATATATATATACACTCAATGTTTCATAGAATAACTTCTATAAAATGAACATGAAATTGTGTGTAACACAATCCAAGAATTGTGTTGTGTATACTGCAATCTAATACGGTGTTGCGTATAGCAGAAGATAATCTTGGTGTAGAAAAAAACACATGAAATCAAATAAATTAACAAGAATACTTATCATAAAATATCAGGGTGTTACATTCTACCCCCCTTAAAATGAATTTTTCACTCGAAATTTTTCAGGGTTATAAATGGTTTGTTACTTGAAAATTTCATTCATAGAAACCCACATCTTAAAAAGGAATGGTAAAAGTTAATTTTAAAATGTGAGGTATGAAACATAATGGTTAACCAAATTAACTCATAACTAGTTTTCCACATAAGAGATCATAGGTGAAAATATGGATATGGAGGAGAAATATAACCATCATGTTCTGATGGAGAGTGGTAGAGAACAGGGCTATGAAAAAGCCAACAATCACAAAGCCATAGATTTGTGATGATATAATGTACCATCTGATTCATCAGATATAAGAGAACTAGGACAAATTTTTTGGTTTTCAATATCATTTCCCTAAAGTTGAAAATTTTGAATTAGAATAAATACCTACTTGATTTTGGTACAATCTCACTGTTGTTCGTGCTTTGACCAATTTCCACTTCATCTCTTAATGAATCGAAGTTGAATTTGTTATTCGTGAAGTGTTAACTGATCATGTGATAGAATGATGGGTTATTCCATTTGTTTCAAACAAAAGGTTAGAAAAAGTTATCACATATACATAAGTCCATCTATGGTGAGGTTAATCATAAAAGATTCTAAAAATGAACATATACTTCCTCTATCATGCCGATTAATAAAATAAAACTAGTTTATACTAACTCGGGACTTCCTGTAGGCTAGTGGTCTGCGATAAAGTCCAGTCGCACATCAGTTGTAGGTTCGATTCCCACATCCATGTCCGACGCGATGGGTTGTCACACGTCTTGCAGGTTGTCCTTTTTCTAAAACTACATTACTATAACATCACATCAATAATATTGAAAAAGGTTCTATCCATAAACAATACTAACTTATGTCCAACATAATCCATTAAAATCTTTAGGGTTATCCATAATACTGCAGTCCACTCTCATATTATAGTGAAAACTATTACCATAGATTTCATATAACCAGCATGTTAATACCATCTTTGATCCCCATATATCATAAGATATGTCTTGTTGGACACATTCCAATCATGTGAATACCTTAATCATGTATTCTCTTAAAAATTTAATACCCATTAAACCTTAGTGAAAACATGAGTGCTGTGAAAGGTTAAATATTTCCACATAACAAAATCCAAAAATTCTATATACTCAAACCATGATATAACTATTTCATTTTATCAGTCATGAGCTCATGAATACTGTCAAACATTTCATTTTCTCGTTTTCCTTTCATTATGCGCATATCATATTTTTTTCCAAAAATATCTCAATCACTTTCCATGGTTACCGGTACCATAAAATTATTGAAAACCACAATATACCCATACATAAATATTCCAATATTCCATGATACTATATACAACATTATATTGTAATCCCATTACATAAACACTTAGTCATTCCACCACATCGTTGTCATATTCAATATCGTCAATAGTGATCGCATGTGACTTCCCTTTGTCCTTTGCCTTAAGTGGTTGCTCATGTGGATCATCACTAACCCATGGATTAGGGCATTTATTAGCACAATTCCCCATTTCCTTGCACTTGAAGCACTGAAGTGTTGGTGGTGTGTTCTCTACAGTATTTTCATTATTCACATCATTAGAAATCCTTTTTCCATTACTTCGACACTCAGCTGCTCGATGACCTTCTTTTCCACACTTAAAAGATTTTCTTGTCCCTTTAATACAATCTCCACCATGCTTCTTTCCACACTTTGAGCATAAGGAAACATTCATCTTCTTTTCACCATTATTTTGAGATATCTCCTTGAAATCCATCTTTTGTTTCTTGTCAAAACAATGAGATGGATAAGTAATACCAACTTCCATTTCTACCTTGATAGCACAACGCACAATTTCTTCATAGCTACTAACGTCTCTTATAGCTAATGCCCTTCGAAGATTTGGTATTAAGCCACTGAATAATCTATTAACTTTACATTTAGGTTGGATGATAAATCCAGATGCATACTTTGCAAGCCTTGTAAAATTCGCTTCATATACACCAACAGATTCATCATCCTTTTGATTTAGTTTAAAAAAATCATCCTCTATCATTGTTCGAAGAATACGAGGGAAGTACTGATTGAAAAATTGGTTCTTGAACTCGTCCCATTACATGGTCTCAATTTCATCTCTTGGCCTCATATTCTTGAAAATATTCCACTACTGATCACCTTCCAAACGATATACTGCTAAGATGACTTTATCATGATTAGAACATTTAAGAAAAGAAAATATCTTTTCAGTGGTACTGATTCATTGTTCAGTAACAAGTGGATCCGAAGACCCACTGAAAGAAGGTGGACGTTGCCTCATGAAGGACTCAATAGAATATTGTTCCCTACTCTGCTCATTTGGATGTCCAGAATGATTCATAGCTTGTGTAAGTATAGGAATAAGATTTCTCACTCCATCTCCCATAACATTTGTTTGTTTAGGAGTACAATCAATGCATTGTCCATTGCATTGATCAACACGGTTCCTTCAGGTTCCAGCCATTGTCTAAAACCCAAAAAGAATAGTGTGATAGGCAAAACTCATGCTAGGGAAAACAACATAATAAAGGGGGAGTACCTTCAATATCTAAGATCATAGGTTTAATTCTAAGATCGTTACCGTAATTCTAGGACTATAACATATACTTATACTTAACCTTAGGGACATCCCTAGACATACCTTAGAAATATCTCTAGGGATCTCACTAAAGGTCTCACATCCTAGTTTCCAAACGATGACTAAACTTTTCTCTGATACAAACTGTAGAGGCCCGAATCTTGACATACATGGACATTACATTACTTCTGCGGAATACTTAATTCGTAACAAAAACAAACACACAAGGACCATAATAGTTTAGTGTCTTTGGAAACTCGGAATAAAATCTTCTAATCGTGGTGAAAGATATTCCCCTTTTTTTCTCACCTAAAACCTTTCTTTATATCCTGGGGAAATGAAAACATAAAAGGGGTGAGCTCAAATTCCCCGTAAGGGTAAACAAAGAGAACATAAAACAATCCATAAACATTTGAATCCAAAAACTTGAACATAAAATCTAAACATCAAAATCTTGAGCAAAGACATCAATCTTGGAATTATGTAAGGCATATATCATAAGGGAACATCAATCATGATAAAATTGCATGGGAATAAAACATGTAATTATGGAAACCATTAAGCACATGATATGATTTCCATAGTAGCCAAGGCATTTCTTCCAAGACCATCTTAGTGGACAAAGTCCCTTTCTGAATCGAGTTCACTCCTCGTTCCAGTCCTATATTACTAAACTAGTTTAACTTGCCATTCCAGCCATGTATATCTCTTGAGATATAAATCATTACCCAATGCATTGGAGGGAGATATAGGTCCCACCCATCTCATAATGAAATCATTCTTACTTTTGCCACAAAATAAACATACATCATTCATAATAACCCAATAAATAAAATGGGTTTCATAAACATCATCCCATCATCACATAATCCATATAAAAGAAATGGATATCATTTATTAACAAGAAAAGTGAAACCATGTAAATCATATAGACATGATAATTAAAACATACACATTGGAAATAATGGCATCTTAGATGAAAATGGTTTTGATAAAACACTTGAAATGAATTCTTGAAGAAAATATCCTTTTTTCTTCAAAATCATTTTATTTTCAAAAAATGGCATGCAATTTCACAAGAAAAGGTTATTGTTGAAAATTTTCATGAAATATTTTGAAGGAAGCGTCATGAAATTAAGGCTTTATAAAACCATAAAAATCTGTTCAGGCCGTATAAGTTAAAAATAACCTTCTCCCCGTACTTTTGTCGAAAAAGTCAAAAAAGTACCTTGTAACATAAACAAAAGAAAGATTCCTTACATACCATGTAGTAAAAGTAAAAAATGGGTAAAAATGACTATAAAAATACATTAAAACACTTTTATAATACATGTACATGGTTGATAGAAATAACCCCAGTAAATATTTACAAATAAATAATCTCGGATAAAAACAAGATTGGGAAAGTTATCCCTTACCTTAGGTCCGATATGCATCGTATGGATCCGAACCTCCTGTATAATGATTAAAATAATGTTATTAACTTATTACATAATCATATTCATTGTTATTATATCATATATGTTTCACTTAAGACTTTATATTACCCGTTCTTTTGTAAATTCCATGTTAAAGTTGCGTTTTGGGTAAAATCATTTCATTTATCTTATGTGTTTCAACTGGTCGTTTCTTGATATTATTACTTATATCCTGATTTAAATAATTCCAGAATGTAAAACATTATTTATATATAATATATATTCATCCTATACATATATATTATAGATCGATAAAAGGAACTAAATACACCGTTCATGGGGATGGTAGGCCGTATGTACGCATGAACGTTGTTTTCGTTTCCTTATTGAATTGAATGAAACTAAACAGATGACATAAATATATAAATACATAAATCCAGTAGAATTATTATTTCATATATTTCATTATTATTCATTATATAAACTTTATGATCATTCATGTATGGTTAATCATGGAGAATGAATCTCATCGCGTCGTGGATACGGTAGTCCGTACGTACGCACGAGCGCTGATATCATTCCCATAATTATAGAATTAGAGTGGATGGTATAATATATCAGAATCCTTATGATGTTATAATAACCATATATAGTTATTATTTACACCATTATACCCATCCATGTAAGGTGTTGGTGGAAAACATATTACACCACGGCGTGGAGATGGTCTTCCATACGTACGCACGCACGGTGATTTTGTTTTCCATTGGATGGATAGAAGGTGAAATAGGGTTGTTTCATATTTATAATAAAATATCAGAATATTAGGGATACTGATGTTATTACATCATAATTAAACAAATAAATAAGAAGAATTTGAAGAAGAAAGAAAATTGAAAGAATCGGTAACGGATATTACCTCTTCTTTGACACACCTCTTTGAATCCTCCTCTTAGGGTACTAAAATTGGTCTTTGAAGAAGACCAGGACCTCTAGGATGTTCCTAGGGAAGTTTAGATTGGAACTGGGCTGGGTTTGGATGAGATTAAAGGCTCAAATTTGTGTGAGGAAGAGAGGGAGGAGGTGCCCATTTATAGGGGAGGAGAGGGGCACCTTTGGAAATCATAAAAATATTAATTTATAATAAATCTAACCCCACTTAAAAACCACCAAAAATGACTCATATTAGAATATCAGATGAGATAGGGTTGTAATATCATCAACCAATAAAATTTAGAGATGTTATGAATTTATTTTCAACATTATCAACTTGATTTATCCTTATTTAATCAATTTAATTTTATTTGTGGTAATAACATTCTAAATTTTCAATTATAACAAATAATTACTTATTTGTTGGTAATTTTCCATAATTGGATACATTATAACATTTTATACCATATAACTTGTAAATATTTTAGTGATTTTTAAACAATTTTATAATATGTTATTTTTATAAAATAACAATAGTGTCAATTTTGACACTATTCATTTGTTAGAATTTAAATAACATATATACAGAAGATATGTTCAAAATAAAAGATTTAATAGATTCATAAAAGGTCATATGTATCTAGGAAATTAGTGGAGCACATTAAATAGTTCATATAATATTTATTTTATTATTTTTAAAACCTTTTATTTGGTTTATCTCTTAATAAAATAATTACTACATCATTTTTGTATATTTATTTAATATACTTATTTTTTGCATAAAAATTAAAAATAAAATATTATAATGAACATAAATCTATTACCTTTCAAAATAATACTTTTACTCGAATTTATCAACTTAAAATCACAATAGTTAAATTGTTATATTTATTAAATTATGAAGGTGACAACATTGTCATCATTTAAAATAAACTAATATAACTGTCATAATCACTTTTATAAGGCTCCATATTGTCAAATATTCTGCCATTGGATGATTATGGTTTACATTTACATGACCAATAAGTTTCGGTCAGGGTTTTTTGCCTTTTATGGTCACTATTAGTTTAATAAAAACTATATTCTTGATTTTTCACTAGATAAACGATTTCTGCATCACTATTGTGTCACAATTAATGATAATTATTTAATCCCTAAAAATTATAAATAAATTCATATTATGTAGATAATTTCATTATATTTCTGGAGACTATTCATGTTCTATGTTTCATGAAGTTAATCACTAAATTAAAATGAATATACTTATAAGATTTAAGAGAGTGACATGTTGTCACTTCCTTTGGTTTTAATAATAATTAACTTATTTTCATGGAAAAAATCCCATTAAATGATTCTAATCCGACCCTTTGGTGATATGGATCGAACTTTAGTCATCCAATAGAATTTTGGCAGGTGTTAGGGTAATTTTATAATGTTATTTTTACCCTTAATTACCCGATTTACCTTTAACTATTGTAAATAAAATTTACCGTAGTTACTATTCATAATGCCCAAAAATAAAAAGTAGCGTATTAACTTAATTTGGACCAACTGATTCATAATATTGAATAAATTTTTCAAAATTAAAATCATATATTTTGCAGTAATTAATTTAAAATAAATCCCGTTGTTAAGAAAAAATGTTTTAGAAGTTAAAACATTGCCAAAGATTGAAATGTTTTTACCTATGAATTCATTGTGAAAGTAATGCTAATGACATAAATTATATTAAATGGTACAAATATATTCTATTTATACTTTAGATCCATTCAATATTATAATTTAACCATATAAATCATCTCAATGAAAAAAGTTGTTTTTAAATAAAAATTAGCGTATTTTTACTACTCATCAAAATATGAAAGTTATCAGAAAAATATCAAAAATTTATCCAAAATAAATTTTTATACCCTGATTAAAAAGTAGAATTTTATTTTTTCAAATTGAACATATAAACATTTTAAAAACTAGATTTAAAGTTGGTGCACCATCAAAAGGCGGAAAAACTGGTTTTTTTGAAAAATACTTATTTTACCCGAAAAAATTATTTTGAGCACATAATATGTTTCATAAAATTTATAAGATGAATAATAATGTTATAATATTCAAAATGTGGTTAACTCTATTCATAACTCCTAGTTCATGATAATATTATAACCATATATCATTGTTTAGTGAAACCACGTATTGCGTACAACCCACGCTATCGAGGATGGTTGCGATTGCGTGTAATGAAAGACAAGTCAGGGTTGCGTGTATTGAAAGACTCCTTTGTTGTTGCGTATAACAAAATCCAACCATATTTAATTTATACATTGAATATATATATATATATACACTCAATGTTTTGTAGAATAACATCTATCAAATGAACTTGAAACTGTGTGTAACAGAATCCAAGAATTGTGTTGCGTATACTGGAAGCTAATACGGTGTTGCGTATAGCACAAGATAATCTTAGTGTAGCAAAAAACACATGACATAAAATAAATTAAAAAGAATAATTATCATGAAATCTCAGGGTGTTACAAGAGTAATACAATGATGGTAATAAACCTATCCGATATGGTGACAGAATATATAAAAACAATATCTATAACTAATAGATGTTTGGTTATGTAATCTACATGTCACGTTTCAATATAAAAACATAAAATAAATAAACACACTATCAAATCCATGTGGGTCCCAAAACAATGTATTATTCCATTAAACCATTATTTATCTCAACTCATCCATCTAAAATATCGATCTTTCCCATATCTACTCCTACAACCATAAAATCTATATAGGTACCAACCATGATGCTAATGTAGGGTGTTTGTACCACTCAGTAGGAAACCACTAACAACATCTAAATCAATATATAATGAATAAAACTATATAATGTTTTATAAATAAAAATTACCATTCCTAAATAAATAGTTTTGATATTTCATACTTCTTCAATTAACCACATAATCCCTCGGGTTCCTGAGCACTCCCAAACATCATTAACATAATCGGTTTGGACTGGTGTCTAAACCATATGACTCAATCAGGGAGATAATTTATCATATCATATCAATTTATTTAATAGAAAATTGTAACCATTTTTCAATGTCAACTCACAGGCATAGAACGTCATGTATATCCCACCATGAGTATCTGAATCGATAGTATCTATCTGAATCCACATTGTCACATGGGCATTTCGACCCCCAAAAACCATCCCATATTGGTTATGTCAAATGGGAATTTGGACCATCAGTATCTTTGACACGCCTCATTTAACACATTTTAGTCAATTAGGATTTTGATATAGTAGTCTACATTCCATACGTATTTATCATTTTGGGATTCTAAAGCATCATTCCATATTAGAAACATATTTGTCACTATGGGAGTTTGATGCATTATTCCATGCATCACTGATGTATGCCACATATGTCATCATATCAAAAATATATCAAAATTCATGATAAATTAACAGTAATTCCTTCAGCATCATTTCTCACTTATGTTGCCTTCATAATTAATCACAACCAATATGGTTCTTCAATTTAATAGTATGTGATAATTTGACCAAATCGCTATTAAAAAACATTACAACATTAAAATTATTAAACCCATAAACTCATTGAGTTCAAGTAAACCATATCATATTCTTTGTTTTTAATTAATTTATAATCATAACAGTTTACCAATTACCCAGTTTCAATATCACATTAATTAATTCGCCAATTAGTTATTCCTATTTGAAAATCCTAATATGTAATTAATTATTTCACCAATAAATTAATCAACATTAAAAATTATAATATCCTATAAACTACATATTCATATTATTTCATAAGTTAGTTCCCCAAATAATAAATCCATCTTCCCAAATGGAATCCCTTTAACTTCATACTCAAATATTATGTTAATTAATTCACTAATTAATTAATAAAATTTCATGTTTAAATAAACTTATAAATTAATTAATGTATTCAATTCAATATTCAATATAAAAATATTATAATCTTATTCTAACAATGCTTAAACCAAATTCGAATCAAGACTGTACAACTTAAATTGAGACCAAAAACCTCTAGATAATCATTAAATTTCCGAAAAATAAATCCATTAATATGCATGAATATCAAGAGTATGAGAAAGAATGTGATATAAAACTAAAACCCCAATTCAAAACAATAATAATCAGATATGAAAATTTAATATATAGATACAAAAAATAGAGTAAAACCTATCCACAATGGTTGATATAATTACTATAGATGTATTTAAAAAAATATGGATGATATTATACTATAGGGATAGGTAAATATCTTCAATATATGATTTGAATAACCAAGAATGGAGGCTGATGTCCATAATAATTCATCTAGAACTTTCAAAAAAATGAGGGAAATTCATTATATATGATTAATTATTTATTTCAGGTGAATTCAATTGGATCATGTATTCTTAAACTAATTTTCATGGATTTTAAATCCATTTTTCATGGTTTCTTGTACATGGTACATGGTTTCAACAAATGGTGTACCCAAATTGTGTGACTCACATAGAGGTGCCACATAGTTTATCATAATTAGGTGCATAATTTTTCAAACCATTCACTATTTGAGTAATTACACACTATTTAGGTTTACATGGTTTGTTCCGCTGGTATATTGATTTAGTAAAAACCTGGCACCAACATTGCACAAACCTCCACCTACCAAGATATCCAATTATCACCCAAATGAACCCAATATAAAACCCAGAAAAACAACTCAATGCAAGTGAAAATATACTTGTATAAGAGCTTAATACATCTCTATAAAATTTTGGGATATTTCATATATTGATTCCAATTTTTTTATATATTAGATAATGATTAGAAAAAATACAATTTTATTTGAATTTCATTTTAATTAAAGATTCAATGGATAATAATTTTCAAAAGAGGGTTAATAATTTTGACTATATATAGATAATTGTTTTCTATATTTAATTTTTTTCATGATTCCTCAACTAAAATATGAGATCCTCAAATATGTTTTAGATGAAGGATTTTTTAATAATATTGGAGGATGTTAAAAATGATAAGTGCATTCTACTAGGATTATATGCCATTTTCAACTATAATTTAAATATAGATTACTGTAAAAGATTTTATTTATCATGTTGGAACTCATTAAATAATTATTCATGTCTAAATAAGTGAAATGAAATATTGATGTTGAAAAATATATGAAAATACATTTTTATTATATCCCTATTAAAAAATTATTGGATACAATAGTTTTTCCCATAAAACCCTTAATCTTTTAAGTATTCATTCCATTTTTTTATTTAATGATGGTACCATTTTACATCATTGACATTCAAAATCAATGAAAACAATTTACAAATTATTTGAAATTTTATCATTTATCTAATGAATATTAAAATTTATAGTCTTAAATTATAAATTAAGAATTTTATGGAATTTTAGATTCAATTATATCATTTTAAATGTTGTTTTGATTCATTTCAATACTTCATAGTTGATATCTAAAATAAAAAATCATTAATTATATCAATGTGTATTACTAGAAATTGATTAACTAGAAATGAGAATAATGTGTATCAGTAATCATTTTTTCTATATTTGTAAGAGTTATGGTACTAATGTATTTAAACATATGATATATCTATTTTGAATATTTTCTTTCACTTTTGTGTAAAATTAATGAATTTAATTTACTATTAAAATTTTCACTTTTGAATACCCACGTAAGATTTTATTTTCCAATTTTTAGTTATAATTTTTATTCTGTTATTTATGGCAAGAAATATTCTGGTACAATTCTAAAAAAATATTGATTAACAATAGTTGATTCTATGGAATAATATATTTTAGTGTTGGTGAAAAAATATTTTCATGATAAGATGTATTTTCACACATATAAAATATTAATATAGAATTTTGAAAAGATAATAAGACTAATATTATAGGTAATTTGGTCCATATTTTGTTATATATAATTGAAATACAATAACGGAATAAAATATAATACTATATGCATGTTCATATTAATAATTGCATTTTTTGGTCTACGTACTTATATTAGTCCACACGAGAAGAATGTATTTGATAATGATCCCTTAATAATTCATAATTATTTGGGAAATCTAAAATATCATTAATATGGATTAAAATAATTAGTGGGAGTTATAATTAATTTACATCATAGAGAAAAAATGAATCAAATATATCTGATAACAACATTTTCATTAGAAAATTGGGAATTTTTTTTTTCTATTATTGACTTTCGAACATTCAATATCCTAATGAATTAAAATTTAATATAAATTTTTTAAATTAATATATTTATGTTTCATGGATTATAAATTGATGATTCATATATATTAATTGATTATATTCTTCCTTTATTAATGAATAATTTTCTACATAACACATTAATTAAAAATATAATTAATATTCATCAATAATATTTTATTTCAAAAATAAATAATATTATTAATTTTTTTATATAATAACTAAATTGTAATTATTCATTAATTATAGTCTATAAAAAGCGTAACTCAAGTCTCTATGTCCACATTAGGCAAAAAAAATTACAATTTCAATATAAATTGACAAAAATTAAGAAATTTTATTTATTAAAAAAATAAGGGATTCAGGTAGAATAACCCTTAAAATGTGTGGGAATGATGTAAAAAAATAATGAGAAGGATTTATTAATATAGAGTGGTTCAATTAGCTAGTATTTTCACAGATACATGACAAAAAAACTAAATCACATTGAAGGGTGAAACACGACTAATCATGTTATGGGGAAAATGTGTATGTCAAAGAAGGGAGATATAATTTCTGAAAATCATAAAATAAAAAAAATTAATTATTGAATTTTCAATGAAATTATCATTTGGAACGAGATACATGATGCTCCTACACCCTATAAATTATATCCATTATAAGTAAATCATGTAGAAACTATCCCATTAGTGGTATATATAGTAATCAATATTGCTTCATTTACACCATTGTATAGTATATATATTTCCAAATGGTTCTTTATAGAATATGCTAAAAAACTATCTATTTAAGAATTATGCCATATTTCCCTATAGAAATAAATAATACCGTAAAACTGTAATTTAAAAAAAAAAATTAAATTCAAGACAAGAATTACCTATAAAGATATTATAATTTGTACTAAAAATATCTTGGATATTATTCTTTTTTATGTTTATATTTTAATTAGACATTATTTTGTAAGTATTAAATATAATGAGAGGTGAGAAATATTTTTTATGGTATTGTAAATTTATTTTTTAATGCTATTTTCTATATTTTTATAAAATGAAATTTTTTTATATCCCATTATTTCTATTATGTTTAAATCATTTTAAATTATAACTATTTATTATTTTATATGATAATTATTTCATTATATGATTTTTGTAATGATTATTTAGAATATAAAGGGTTTAGTTTAATATATTCTGTGATATGAAAATATAATTATGTTTCCAAAATTCATACTATGAGTGTATATTACAAAATTTATCATATATAAATTTCATAAAAATATAAATATTTATAAATAAAAAATAAAAAATAAAATAAATTCCTAAACCAAAACATAATATCATATGATATTGGGTAAATATAAATATTATTTTACAATTGATCATATAAGTCTTAGATATTAATTCCCCCCACTCGATTAATATAAACATCTTTCACGAATAATAGTATAATTCATTACTGGGAAAAAAGTGAATGAGAATAAAAGGGTTAGATCAATTAACTAGTAAAAGAAACAATATAATGACTGAATGTTTTATAATAATTAAATCATAAAATTATATGAATTCTTGAACAAGAATGAATAATAGAAATTTCTAATGTATGATCATAGATTAATTATATAAAATAATAATTCTTGAAAATTGATTAATATATTATATTTTGGAGTTTGGAAAAATAGTAATTATCATAATTAAATCCTCACATGTACCATGAGATAAGAATGTGAAATTATACATTTATAATCAGTATTCATGGTGTCATATTTTTAAATCATGGAGTAAACATAGGAATTTAATTTCTAATTGTTTGTAAACACTTTTGAAAAAAATATAATCATAAAATTATTATTGAATCTAAATAAATCATGTATTCAAATAATGTGTTGAACGTATAAAACTATACCATGTCATCATATAACATGGTAAACAAAGATAATTTAATATTGAACACACAAAACATAGAATTTAATTATATAAAGACATTTTCGCGAATTGGTTATAGTGATATATAATCACGATCCCCTAAAATACTAATGAAAAATAACAAGTAATTTTAAAATGTTAAATACATTATATATAACCGCATGATTAACTCAAAGAAATAAAATTGGTTAAAAATATCAATAAAAATATATCATTAAAATAAATGATTAATTGAATTAGATGATACCTAATTTAACTAATCCCCAATAAGAATATAAAATAGAAATTTAGTGGATGATGAATTGGTGATATAAAATAGGATCAGATGATTGGAATTTTTATAATGCAATATATTACAGAGTCATATTTTTTATCACACATTTTAGATTATTTAAGGGTTATTATTAGTTATTGAATGTTTAAATATCAATTTATTCATGTTTTTATTCTTTAATGGGGTATTAATCCTATGTTCTATATCATGATTTCATAAATAATCAAACTCACAGAGAGGAATACTAATATTTAATACAGTTCACATTCAACATTATTATTTCATTTATGTAACATTAATGTTTTATATTAAAAAGCTTTTAAGAAAATATTTATAATTTTCCATCATAAAAACATTACACATTCAATAGATTATCACAAGTAATTCACATTACTACGTTCCTATGGATTTTCATGACTTAATGTTTAATAGAATAAGGTTGTAAATATTATATATAAAGAATATATAATAAAATCTAGTAAAATATAATAATTTTTTTATAACAACAACAAAAATTATAATGATACACAATTTTATTTCATGAAAAATTGTCCTCAAATTCATCATGACTTCCTCTTTGTTCAAACTCAACCACAAACCCTATGAAAATCATTTAAAATTATGGAACTACAATAAAACCATTAGTGAGTGACATAAAAATATTAATTTAGAATTTATGTGTGAAAATTTAATCTCTATAATATTACTACCTTTATCACATTATTCATTGAATGTTCGAAATATATCATTTTACATGAAAAAGAATACAGTTTTATATAACATTAGATGAAAAAACACATAGAAATTAAGTATAATCCATTAAGGATATAATATAAATCAAATTCATAAGTTGTGTTTGAACCATGTAAGACTATATTGACACTAATTAAAAAGCATTATAGAAATCACATCAATTAACTCCCTTCACCACAACGTTGTGGACATGGAAACCCATCCAATACATGGGGTAGCTATAACAGGGTTATCTAATAATATATGTTATATCAGGATCACCTATTTCTTATATAGAATAATCATGTACCAAATATTGAAAAAATGTATTCTTAAATATTGTAAAAATAAAAATCTAGAGAAACACTTCTAAAACCATATATGAATCAATTTATATTGTCAAAATATGTTTTCCTTTTTTAAAAAATATTTTCGAAAAAATAACATCCTGGATATATTGAAAGACTATTTTTTATTGAATAAAGAATGAAATTTTACAAAGGATTCCTAACATAAAAAAACAATTATTATGGTAAGGAAATAATTTTCTATTTTATACATTATAACCGAAAATTATTTATTTCTATTTTACAAAAAGCCATAACATCTGGTAGAATGATTCCATTTTTAAAACCATTAAATGAAAGACAATTTAATCATTTAATGCTTTATTTTATTCCTTAATGTACATATAAATATATAAATAAAACAATTTTTTGAATTTGATCATTGAAGATAATTATTTATAAAATAATTTTTAAATGGAAATAAAATGTGGATTTCAATTATAATTTTCTTTAACTCAAGTCTCACTACTATTGTATGTTATTTATCGTCATCATATAAAAAAACATCATATGTTTTAAAAAAATTACTATTATTGATTATTATTTAAATAAATGCCCATATTAAGTGGGGGGGATATGTAATGGATGATTCATGGTAGTGATTGGATGAAATAATATTTTTAGAAGTGTATAGGAAAAAGGAGAGGAGGATCACTTTTATAAGATTTTGGAAAAAGTTTGTGATTCATAAAATATTAAATTAATATTAATTAATATTCATGTTAAAAAAGATCCAAATTTATATTTTTTTAATTTAATATTACGATGATTTTAAATTCTATAAATCAATAAAAATTTTCATGTTTAGATTATTTTTTTATACTTATCTTTTTGATTTAACAACTTAATCCCTTTATTAATGACTCTAACGATTTGAATGAATTTTACTTATTAGGGGTTATTATAGTTATAATAAATATTAAATTACAAAAAATTGGAAATGGATTATATTATCATCCATATACATATCAATTTGCTAATTTTATAATTCTAAGATTTTATTAATAATTTAATAAAATATTATTTATTACAAATTATGATTGATTTATTTTTTGGATTATTTAATATATTATCTCATTGAAAGCAACATCACAGTATATAGATTTTAATATAACCGTTTAACATATCCAAAACATGTCTTAATTATAAAAAAAATAATTGATGAAAACAATTCAATCATATAATACTAATGATAATAATTTTAGTAACATTTATTATATTTGATTCTAAATTGAATAAATATTGTGTCAACGTTGACTATTAAATTAATGTAATTTATTTCACCACTAAAAATAAAAAATAAATAACTATTTTAATAATTCATCTAACTTTGAAATAAAAATTTACATCTAATCATATGTTGTTCTAATAACTATAAAATTTAATATATAGTTTTTAAAAAAGAAAGTGATATTTTTTACCTTATCTTATACTTAATTTTTTAAAAGTTCTATATGATGAAATATTGTACCATAATTCCATATTTTAGAAACATTATTTGAAATAGATGAAATTTAATCCTCCAATAGAACAAAAGATATTATTAGGTTAATTTCACTATTCTTAAGAAATTATTTAAACCTTAAAAAGATAATTTACCATTATTGGGTAGAAAATTTTAAAATATTACTATTTATAATGATAAATTGTTCGATATTATCCAAATTTAGACCTCTTAATTCCAAATATATTATCTATATTTCAAGAGGCGATTTCCTAGAGTACATTATTTTAAATTTAAAATATTACTTTTTTATGAGATGAAAATCTGTATTTTTAATAAACACCATTAATGCATAGAATGGTTTTTATAACAAATTAAATTGTAAAATTCAAGAAAAATAATATAATTTTAAACTTTTAAATAAAAAGGAAATAATGATACTTTTTAATTAATCATATATATCATTTTCTAATTATAATACATGAAAATAAATTAATGTTTCTTATAACAATTTATGATTTCACTATTTTTTGGAAAATAAATTTTTTTATAAATTTATTAAAAAAAATTCCTATGATAATTTTTACAATGTGAATTAATAAATGAAAATAATTTATTCAAATAAATTATATATAATTAATTATTTAGGATTTCAAATATATTTATATAATGTTATAAAACCAAATTTGTTTATAAATAAATATTTACAATTTTTTATTGAAATTACAAAAATATTATTATTTTATTCATTACCTTATACAATTAAATTGATGAATATTAATATGAAATGAAAATCATTTATCATTACCTTATTCGAGTTTTTTAATTTATTCCACTATTTTAGAAATTACATTGATTTCAATTTATCCATTACCTAATGATGGGAGGATATCATTCCCTTATAGGATATACTGATAACTATAATTCTTCTTCAACCAAATAGTTTTCCTAAAAACTAGAACATCATTAATTGCATTAGTCAACAAAAATTTCTATACATTATAAAATAACTATTATTTTCTCATGATCATATGTTCTCCAACATTCTCCAAAAAATATTGGTCCAACGTCGCTTTCTATAGAATTCTCTAGAAGGAACCAATTGTGAACAAAAATGTTAGAAGATAGAACTCTCACCGAATACTCCCTTCTCAATGATTCTCTAGGGTTATTTCCTCTATTGCAGCCCCTCCCCCACTCGAAGGGGGGGGGGGGGGTCATTCCTTTGTCTCCTCCTGGTACATTACCTTCTTAATTTTACAACCATACTTCTCTCCCTCCCTTCCCAAAAATATTTATTTTCCCCAATGTGAAAGATCACTTTAAAACATTACACAACTCATTATTTTGACATTGAAATTTTTGGATGCTTATTTGCTTTTAATGATAAATTTGGTGGCCCATTCTAGTCAACATCATAATTTGATTGATGCATTTCATATATTTTTTTTGTAGGACATCAAGATTAAAGAACTCAGCAACTATAATTATTCATGGAAGGAGTCACTTCCTGATAATGTTCTATTCTAAGGATAATATGATTTTTTCCTCACATATATCCCACTAACATTTCAATGAATCTCACATCTATCTCTTATTGTGGTCCTACAATATCAATTTTAAGAGAGACACTCTGACTGAATCAATGTGGGTAATACTACCAGAAGATCCTCTTCCACTACAAGATCAATCAGTTATCCATTTATTGGGGAAGATGGATGGCCATTTATTTTGTTCGTATAATAGAAGAAACAGTAAATTCCATCGTACTTCTACCTGATTTTGTGTTGAGGTAGTTGTATCTAAACTAATTATTGATTGGATCTATATTACGGTCGAAGTCAAATTTAGTTGTGAACTGTAGGTGGTCTTCGATAGTTCGACACAGTTTTTCTCATCTTATAGGATATTAGAAAACTATACTAATCCATAATTTAGTGTGATAATAAATATTCAATGTATGAAAGAATTTAGTATACCAATGGGGCCTGATATTGTGGACATATCCACTGATCCTTTGGTTATATGGGATGATTTCAATATTAACACACTTTTCATTAAGTCATGCAATATGATACCTAACTGATTTGTTGTGGAAATTTAAGAGAAGATAAGGGGTGAATTGGATAATGGTAAGAAGTAAGTGAAGGTCATGTTCAAGGTGAGACCATATTATACTAATAAGGTTTTTTTCTGGTAGAATAGTTAACTGAAATGAGGTTGTACCCTCCACTGCCTCTAGTGTTGATGAAGCACATGCAGATGCATGATTTGATTCCGAGTTTCATATTTTACCTTGTCTGAATAGTATTATTATTGAGTTCCATGATTACCTATATTCAAACATAGTTCTTTATCTGAGTTTGTGACCACTTGAACAGTATGGAACTCGAGGGCCAACTTATCCCCAAAATCATTTCACATCATTGATTTCTAATGGGAATGAGAATTACAATCCGTATGGATGGAAAATGCACATTCCATGAGTGAAATGTAAGAAGGTCACTTCATGTTCTTCGAAGGATACTGGATTATGTGAAAATGATGTAGAATCCCTATAAATGAAAAATTATGAGCACATCTCACTAGGGATCATGGTGACTTGTTCTAGCTTAAGAAAGGGAAAGTAAGTGAAAATTGTCTATTAGAATATCCCAGCTCACAATGGGGGGAAAGGGAAATACCATACAATGATTATATGAATATTGTAAATAAAATTGTTACGATATCATCATAGAAGACAAGTAAAAATGCGAGAGAGAACAGACTGGGGTATCTAACAAATGTAGAATGTGATTAGTAGTTATCTATTGTGTAAGGAAATAATGTTCAATGTAAGGGATTTGAGGACCATAATGGCTATATCATGGTCTTGACCAACGAACCAATATTAGTTAACACCCTTCCATTGTACATGTTTCAGATATAAACATTTTCCACAAAAGTTACGTGGAATATAAATTTTATTTTCATTCAATTATACTAGAATTAAATATATTATTATAAGAAAAATCATCAAAAGAGTGATATTGATACTAACATCCATGATAATCCACTAAAAATAACTAATCATTTCTTATAAGGATTGAACAATAAATTAGAATGTGAGAAATATTGTGGATGTCAATATAAACAAAAATTTTATTTAGTTCCCATTAAATTCTCATTTACTTTTAAAAAAAATTTCAATTGAACAATGCATCATGGTAAAAATTAACAGAGATAAGAAATCGATATATCATTAAAATATGTATCATACATTATCAAGAATGTAGATATAAATAAATAGTTTCTAAAATGTGAAGGAAATGTGAATCTTTTTATAGTCAATAAACAATAACCCAAATTTCATAAATACCTTGATATGTCTTTCATAACACCACATCTATGTCCATGTATATATTTTCACATATTCACTCGTGAATTGTAAATGACTGAATGATAACCTTAGTTAATATTCATTTTTCTTCAATATATTGACATGTAAAACACTTCGTGGTAATATTTAAAATATATAAATTCATTCCATACAATCAATATTACACTTGATGTTCACTAAACATCATATTGCTTCCATGATTATTAGAATATATGGAACAATAAGCTTCATGCATAAAATATTTCATCAACATGGAATCATATGAAACATATAATCATTTTCCAACCCTAATAACATTATAATCATACAATTTAAACTCTAATAACATAGAATTCATAGAATATTCAAGCTAGTATGGTAAAAAATTATCTCCCTTTGGATCTATACCTAATCTTTTTTACATAGATGTTTATAATGAAACATAAGAAAAAAAGGATGTTCATGAATGAAATATTTATTGGAAAATTTCATCAAATAATATACCAATGGTACATGCTCCAAATTTATGACGATCAATGTATAATTTGTCTTCCAAGTCAAATAATTAGAAACATTATATTCTATTCATGGATGAAAATGAATCTTCCAGTCCTAATCACTAATATGTTGTTACCATATTTTTCCCTCATTGCATCTATTCATCTTGAAAAAAATAAAAACAATTTATCAGTTTATTTTTTTCAATTTACTAAATATAATTTTTTTTAATAAATGAGTAATTAAAAACAACATCTAGATCCAAATACTCTGTTGGATAATTAAACAAATGATATTTTAGTTTACAATATGTATAATAAATTACATGATTATTATTCATTAATAAAGTACAATGTACCATTAGAGAAGAATCCCAGTATATGATGAATTCAACATTTCAACTAGAAGGATAAAAATTTGTATCGTTCCCCAATATATTATTAGTTTCTCAAAATTCGCAATAATTTCTATAGATTAATTTTAAACCATTTTGAGTTAACATAGTCTGTTGGGTAGAAAATAAAGAAATTATTTTTACAAACCAATGGTTGCAATAAGAAAATCAATGATTTATATGAATGTAATTTATATTTATAGTACTTGGGAATTTGTAAACGATTTTAGTTTTATTTGGATCAATAATTAATACATCTATAGAAATAATGGCCTGGGGGAACGATATTAGTTATAACAAAAATTAATACATAATAAAATTTAGATATAGTATATTTTGTTTTTTTTCATTCCAAAAAATATTTCAGTGTTTTTTATGCTACTCATTTAATTTTTAGAATACCAATTTTTCAACATTAATCACAAATAAATTTTATCTAAATATTCATGAAAAAATTATTCAAATGATGAATGTATACAATTATTTCATTTAAAAATTGAATGGGAATAACTACAAACTCATAATTATATTATATAGTCTAAAATTGAATATTTAGAATTTCATTATCCTTTACCATCAGATAAAGGATCCATGAACTATGATCAATACATTAAAAACACTACCATCTCTAGAGGTCAGAAAATTATAATTTATATTTTTTAAATGATACTTTTTTATAATAGAGATTTTATTCTTGTATATATAATCATTTAACTATTTTATTGATACAAATTTCATTTAAACAAACAAAATAAGAGAACAGTAGTGTACAATTATAAGATAAATGAAACTCCAATACAGATAAACTTGAAAATTATTCTCCAATACTTAAATATATACTTCATCCATTCGACCAGAGGTTTTTTATATCATATTATAATCATGAACTATATTGATTTTATACTCAACCTCTAATTTTTGAATAACACATGGAAAATATTCAGCATATAAATCTAGAAATTCATTCATCAGTGGGATATAAGTAATCTAAAAAAATACATTATTTTAAACAACATGAGTCATTTAACATGAATAGACAACTCTATTCATTTTTTATTTTAATTTATTTCATGAATATCATTAAATAATTAAATAAATCATTATTATCTCTACAACATACATTATCTTGAAAACATGAAATTCAAAACATTCCTAAACATTATATTGTGATGTAATATATGTATATCAACAAGATTATATGGAAATAATATACTAATAAAAAATATGAACTATATTCAATATTTTGGATTCTCTAATATTTTCAAACAATGTTTTCACCCAAAGATATGTCCTATTTAGCAGAGGCTATATTTTTCTTATTGGTAAATATCATAGAATTGAGTGAATGAAAAGATATATATCCTTAAAATTGATTTCCATAATTCAAATTACCATCTAAAATATCTATGTCAACTTCATTATAATTCCAAAGACATACTATATTACTCGTAAAATAATTTTCAATTGCATATGGGGAGGCACCCCTGAGGTCATGTGGTGGTCTGGCTTGACGATTCAGTGCGTGGAACATGGGCGGGGATGTAACAAAGTGGTATAAGAGGACAGGTTCTCTTTCTTCTACTATTGTCTTACTATTTGGTAATGGTATACAAGATATTATGATGAGTCGATGATGGGTTATATTCTCATGCATTGGATTAGCTACCCCATGTATGAGGGGGACAGAAGTACCTGTGATGGGATTGTTGTTATAGTTTCTGGTCATTACCATCGAATTTTATCTCACATTGGGTGAAACACTTGTTTTTAATGTGATTATTGATTATGATATTATTTTTGATTGGCTCATGGAAATTATTAGCGCAATATTTGAGTTTTAATGCATCATTCTATGCACTCATGATTAATTTTGACATACATAATTATATACCTACATAGAATATTGGTGTTTGGGTATGTTATGGAATTTAAAATATAATTACTTTAATTTGAAATTGAAATGAAAATTGTTCCCTTCAAGAAATTGAGATTGATTATAAAATGATGTTAGATGATAATAAATGTGTTTCTAAATGAGAAATTGGAATAATGAGAATGTGGTTACCCTTGTTAACAAGGACCTCAGTGTTGGATGGTTAAGAGAAGTGATAGTGCCTCAGCTTTGACCATGTGGTGGGAAAAAGGGGATATACATAACACGGTATTCTATAAATCTCTCATGATAATAGAGTTAATATTGTGAAATATGATTTTTTTAATTATCCATTGATGTGTGTATTTATTGTAGTGAGAATGCTTACATTTGATAACACAGTTTTTGGTATTGTGAGAGATTATCTTGTTTGGGATCAGTGTGGTAAGATGATTGTGGGAAGGGAAGACCAAGACATTTGATTGGTTAATGATTTTATATATTGGGATAAGATAGTATTAATGGGGGATTTATGGTGGTATTATTCAATAACTTATTATTATACATTTAATTAGTGACGATCATGTTCCCTACCCTGACATAGTTTTGGGTACACAGAGAAATCATCAGAATTACACCTAGAATCCTAAATGTGATTTTGTTTGATATGGTTCCCCATGGATTTTGTGCTTATGAAGTAGTTTATATATGTAGTTAGATGATATGTGGTATTCCATCGATAGTTTAAAGATGGGGTTCTCATGATAGACCAAAGGTTGATGAATATTGTGGGCCATGGGCCATGGTGGTTGAGTTGATGGATATGTGGTGTTAAAAATGCTCCCAAGGAAGGGCATGATTTGTTAGTAAAATTTTCCTAGATAATTACCATTTCTTGTAAGTGGTGGAATCAAAATTACCTTGATGATACTATAAGGTTCATATTTAAATTCCTCATGCAATGGCTGAGTTGTCCTTGGAGGTAGTGAATTTACTTCCTTTTTATGCAATTCTTAATCGTAAGCATATGTGCCAAAGTTGGATCGTATCTTGTGGTTATTTGACATATAGATTTAGAAATATCTTCATCTTTGTTGTTGAAGATGATATTCAAACCGATTCATTCTTTTAGGATCATTCGAAACATGTGTTGAGTAATTTTGGGATGGTGTTACGAGAAAACAACATGTCGATATTACGAATTCTATGCAAACATGGTAATGTGTAGAATGAAACATGGATGATAGAGGAGAATACTATGGATCAATGACCTAGAACTATTTACTCTTAATATTATAGATTCATTGAATTGCATCATGAGGATGAAATGTAATAATATTTGGAGAATGTAAGATCCCATATTTTTTATCATTTGACCCTTTTTAATTTTCTGGAAAAAATGAGGTTTTCTAAATCTAATCCATGTTTTGAATTAATTAACTGCTACAAAAAATTTATACCCCCCATTAATTGGATTATCCAACATTTTGACATTTCATGAATGTATAATACACCCAGGTAATTTTATTTCTCCACGTGTTATCATGCCACAAATTGAAATTTCACCACATGTAATTAGATTGCACAAATGGTAATATTGCACTATGTGTAATAAGATTTCCCCTTGCGTAATATTACACCACATGTAAATAGATTTCACCATGTGTAATCTGTATTAATTTTTTAAAGGTATTGATTATATTTCAATAAAAATAGTGTAATTGACATACATGACGTGAAATGGCAGTTCATGTCGTGTAATTTCGACACATATTCAATTTAAACATCTATCCACTGATGTTTAACCATCTGAGAACATTTTTAATCAATATATATGGTCTGCATACCAGAGGATTAGACAATGAAGGCACCCGAGATCATTTTCTTTGACTGAAATTCCTATTCTCACCACAACCATAGAATTAAATACCTCCTCACATTGAAATCTTTGACCAATAACACTCCACTCACCTCCAACCTTGTTGCGCCTCTTCTGGCATTAATTTATGGGAGTCCACTTCAATCTAGATGTGATATCTCATCAGATCCTGGATATATGGACCTAGATATATAATGTATACATTTAGGTTTCTAATATACTAAAAGATCCATCAATAACTTATTATAAAGTTCTTATTGAGAGGAATCTAGTAGCTGATTGTTATCACAGACGTAGGGGTTTTTTCACCTTGTCATCCTCTTTTGATGTGTCAGATCTAAATTATATTAATCGATGGATTCTTGATTGATTCTGTTCAAATTGGGATTATCCATTTGAAATATATTGTATCAATTCTTTATGTATGTTTTTTATGATTCAAATACCATAGTCTTGATTATAATTATGTGTATGTAATTATTGAATTGTTATTAGATGTTTTCAATTTTTTCTATATTAAATTTTTTAATTGTGTGACTTAATTTATTAAGAGAATCATGAAGTTGGAATTTTGGGATTTTGGACCATGAAACATTAGTTGGTAAATTAAAAATGATATTATGAAATTATAATTTGGATAATTAAATTTTGGATTAATTATGGTGAGGAAGAGATTGTTGAAATTGAATAATTAACAGAAGAAACAATTATTGTTACATTGATGTTTTCGAAAGGGGATAATCAATTATAGAAATAATTATAAGATATTCTTATGAATATTAAATTTATGGAGAATAAATAAATAATTTATGAATTAATTTTGGATATTGAAGTGATAAATATATAACAACTAATTTATGAATTAATTGGGCTTAATGATTCGACTAATCTAGAATAATTAAATCATTGGTTTTTAAAATTATGTGTTTGAATTAAATATTAAATGAATGAATTAATTTTTATAATGAGTGTATCTAATTTTTGAATTAAATAATGTTATTAATTAAATTAATAATTAATTAATTTGTTTAATGATATTTATTAATTTTGGAATTATATAAATTTATTAATTTAGTTTGAATTAAATAATGTATTGTGGCATTGAAAAATAATTGGATAATTCATTGAAGGGATTGAATAAGATTAATTAGTTATGAATTAATTAATGTAATATTACATGGGAAGTTAATTTAAAATTTAGTATATTGGATTGGATTAGATCAATACACTGTTAATTGATTAATTTGATTGACAGAGATAATTAATTGGAGATTTATTTGACAGTTTTGTATGTAATTGTGGAATTAATCATTTGATATTGATTTTTTTGATTTGAGATGATTAATTTTTGAATAAATCATGTGTTATGGAGTTGTGAATTAAAGATAAGTAATTTTATATTCAATTATGTGATAATGAAATATTAATTTGATATAAGTAACTATAGAATTAATTATGTGACATTGTGATTGATGATTCATGATAATTAATTGTAGAATTAATTATGAGTTGTTGACATCGTGAGAGAGATAATTAATTATGGGATTTATTATGGTATTTTGAGTTTGTAGATATTGTTTAATTAATTGATAAATTAATTAATAGAATTGGAATGCATCATAAATAGTGGAAATTAAAAAAGGGTGTTTTTGAAATAAAATCACTTGTTAAATTAGTGATGTAATTGACGTGTTTAGTTAATTGTGGAATTGAAAAATATAATTTAAGTAATCAATTAATTGTTGAATTTATTAATGTATTTTATGTGATCAATTAATTTTCAAATTAATTATTATTATTAATGTGATTAGTTAATTTTGAATTAATTAGATAATGTATGTGAATAATTAATGGTTGGATTAATTAATGATATTATTTTTCTTAATGTATTGGAAAATTATTTATGGGGTTTCATGTGATGACTAATTGTAGATTTAGCAATGAGGATGGGACGATTAATTATCTGATAAATCATTTAATGAGATATTGGGGTAAGAGGTTTAATGTTGGTTAATCATTCTTGATGTGATGGTGTGCTATATTTGATAATGTGGTTAATTTTGATTATCATTGATAAATTAGATACATTTTATGTGTATTTTTAAATGTTGAATGCTAAGATGATCATTCTTCCAACTAATATAAATGGTAACATGCTCATTCAACTATCTATTATAAAACGGTGAATGGTAACATGCTCATTCATGCATCTTTTATGAATGGTAACATTCACAATAAATTATGTATTATTAAATGGTGAATGGTATCATTGTCATTCAACAAAAAATTATGTGTGGTAACATTCACATTCAAATAGGTATTATTAAATTGTAAATAGTAACATGCTAATTCCAATAACAATTATGAATTGTTATACACTCATTCATTTATCTATTATTAAATATTGAATGGAAACTTGCTTATTTTTCTAACTATTTTAAATTGAAAAATTTCAGTCAAATTGTGTTATTAAATGAATGGTGACATGGTTATTCAATTTTTAGATAAGATTGTTATTAATGGTTCTCTGAGATATGGGCTCAAATGAAAATAATTAGATATCCCGCATGAGTCAAATTAGGCGTTGAGATATCATATTAAATTAGAATACATTAAGATCTAGAACGAGTCAATGTAGGTATTATGATATGATAATACCTATGTAATTCATTAGGATTTGGTATGGAAATAAGTTAGTATTGTGGTATGGGTGTCCACAGGAACCTTGGAGTTAATATAAATAATTTTATGAATAAATGATATGGTGATATCTGTTTACATATGCATTGTACTTATTTATTTATAAAACTAGATACATTTTTTCACTACATAGTTTCAAAAACTATTGTTTGTTGCCTACTAAGTAGTACCCACATGCTACTCAAGCTTATATATCAGTACCCAAATAGACAATTTTATTTTTTGGATAGGTTAAAGGGAAATGCCCTGTGTTAGATTGTAGGTTGGGGTTGGAGCTTGGAGGAGGGATGTTGACATGATTTGGGACCTAAGTGTTTGTTGTTAGTGTCTTTACATTCTGTATAATTTTTAGACACTTGTACACTTACACTGACATATCATGTTTTCTCTTTTAGTTAAATATTTTATTTTATGTTTTGGTTATCTTATGGGATTGGTATAGTTTTGGTCATTTCTTCTTCTGCATTTGGTTATTTATTTTCTAAATGCATTTTACTCTAATAAAATATGGTATAGTCTCCTATTGATTGATAATAGACCATCATTACTATTCGGAAACCTTTGGCATATGGGGAGGCACAACTTATGTCATGTGGAGGTCCATCTAGGGACACCGGTGTATATCACCTTGGCTGGGACATTACACCAACATAGTAAATTCTAACTGAAAATCAATCTTTGGATGGAGAGACATACAATGTGATATTTTGGTACCAAAAATCATCTATTAGACCGACTACATATTGACATTAAACTATGATACAAAGTCAAAAACTATAATGTTTTTAACCCCATAATGATGGACTAGATATCGAATGTACAAGCCCCCAATCTTCCCCACCAAGAGACTCTCTCGTATAGGAATAAAATATTCTATTATCATCATTTGTTAGAATAAAAACCAAATAATGATTTCTTTCACGAATTCCTTTGAAGACTGACTATAAATTCCCTCGTAACCTCATCCATTTCCATTCCTAAATTGAAAATAGTTTTAGTAAAATACCAGGTCATTAATTTTAAGTATTCACCACTTGATAGGTGTAAATTCGTGTCATGAACCTTGTTATCTCATTAATCATGTCTAGCCATCAATAATGGATTCATAGTTTAATATACTTTTTTGTCACACTTAGATACACCTCCCTCTTTGAGGAATGAAGATCACACATTACTCCTCTTACATGAACATAGTCAGAAAATCATAATTCCTGACATAGATGAATTGATCCTTATCTGTGGTCCAAAATGAAGGTGATTCCACTCCTTCAATAATCTCCTTCAAGGAAAATAATTCTTAATACTCATACTTATGTCTCTAATCCGGATCAGATCTATACACACCACTAAAATGGATACAATAGTCCTCTTCTCCAAACACTCCTGAACAACAACATGCATCTCTGATACAAAAGTCACTATTTTAGAAGTCTCACTAGGCTTCTCGACTTCCTAACAATGAGTTTCACCAATTATTGTGTACAAAACACAATTTCCCTTCATGGTCATATATTCTAGATCAATCTCAAATAGTGAAAAATAATCAACCGATATATGCTATCAGAGATTCAGATCTCACATTGAAAAGATATAATTTAAACACTTTTGATCATTATACATAATAAAATTCTCCCACAAATGATAATTTCCCCAACACTAAAAGGTATAAATTACTACGTTAAACTAATGGTCATGAAAAGGGTAATTCATTTCATGTGGCCTCAACTTTCAAGACCCATAAGCCAAAACTAAGTCTCCCTTCCTCAACAGTGCTCCAAGACCTAACCTAGAAGAATCACAATAAATTTTGTACTCCTCACCTTGCACAGGTAGAATATTGATTGGTACTTATGTGAATCACTTAATTAATTGTTAGAAGAAATAATCACATGCTTCAATCTATTCAAAAATTAACCCCTTCTTAGTCATGATCGAAAGAAGTTCTTCCAATCAAGAAAATGATCTAGATGAACTACCAAAAATACACAACTAGTCATAGAATTCTACAAATATCAAAAAAATTATTTTGTTACACCCAAGAAATAACTTCATAAACATTTTATGGTTCACTGACACACATTAAAAAGAGAAAGCTTAACCCAAAATCTCTACCTGATCAATTCAGAATGATCTTCATGAGAATTAGAGTACACCATGATTTCATCAAAAAATACTACCCCAAACATATCCTAGTTTGGGAGAAATATTTTTATAATCATATAAATAAACACTAATGTTTCATTTATCATCCCAAAGAATTTATGAAAAACAAAAAATGGCCATATCTTCATTCGAATGTCGATCGAGGTGAATTAGGTGGTATAACACTAAACTGATGATACCATGATCTCCAATATATCATTGAGAAAACACAATATCATCTCAACAAGTTGAATATATCATCAATATGTGGAAGTGGATACTGATTCATTATTGTCTTGTATTGTAACTTTAGGGAAAAATTTGAAGGAACCTTCCCACTATTGTTGGAAGACCAACATGTTTTACTCCTCCATATTCTATAGATAATCTAAAAACATGTGAAGTAAGCTCAAACAGTTGGAGATGAACTATCCTTGCACTACCCACCGTGATATCCAACACTCTACTCTGAATATAATTGTCACCCCCTAAACGTGAATGTCTCTCTCTTATGGTATCAATCAATCTAGGATCTGAATGATACTAACTAGTCAAAAAACATTAATATAGATAAGACGACCATGTCATATATGTAAATATACTTACTGAAAGAGTAATCCCCAACCTCAAGTGAATATTCCTTTCACAAATTAATGTCTATAGACCATACTCCCAATGTGTATCTATCTTTATCACCCCTTTCAAAAACACCATTGTCAAAATATTCTTATTGAAAAGTTGTGACGGAATAAAATAATGATTGGAACCACTATCAAATAAGGCAACAACATGCATAAACATTATAAAAATATTACCTTTAACTGTTTATGGTCCACCTTCATGATCCACAATTTTAGACTAAACTAAATGAAATATTCCTACGCCTATTCATTATTATTCAATCTGTATCATGTGATCTTCACCAAACAACTAATTCGGGTGTTCTTTCTTATAAGAACCACATACACTACCTCAACATCAAAAAAATAGTATAATTATAACTACAAACTGGTACAATGTAGAAGTTACCCACTTCAAACACAGGTTCATCTTACCATCTCCATCACTACCCATATTTCATGGGCTTTATTTTAGAACCTCTATTGATGTCACATCCTACTACAAGAGTATAACTCTACAAGAGTTCAGGTAAAACACTTAATATAGTGACCCAACATACCTCACTAGTGGAAAATAACTAATGTATGATATTGGGTAACCAATCCATCCCCATGGCTAGTCTTTTTTCTACTCCATTAGTGTAAAATCTCATAGAGAATTTTATGATACCTGGAATATGAAACTCCTAATTATCTAGTAGAAATCACATTTAATCCACTGGATTTATTTTCATGGTTTCAATCAGATATGAGAGATTTACCTAGCACATTATAATAATATTTCAGCTGATAAATATTAACATAGGACACAATCTCACAAAGGGTTCCTTCTTAAAATGCATTTCCCTAGCTGTATGATCACCTTCAATCACTATAGAATAACACTAATAGTCAGTAAAATGACTAGCATATTCCATCACAAACATATTACCCTGATTCAACCTCATGAAATCAGCTTCCACTACTATATAGGTGTATCTATACAATATTTCTCAAATAGCTTCTTCAAAATGACCTCCCATGACATTCCAATAGCCATCCGTGACATGTCCTAAAAATCACAATAGTATATTTCTCATCCTCAAAATATTTAAGATACTATAATGAAACTATTCATAGTAGGTGTCCCGAAAAGGACAACTCTATTGTTTATTTTCTCAATCCAGAAATATAATGCCTTAGGTCCACCCTCTATGGTGATTTCCAAAGTGTAACACAACTAAGAATCCCACATTATTCCATACATACTCTACACAATCTGATTGAGGTGTCTCCAGAAACATTTCACAAACCATGAAATTTTCTAATGAAACTTCTATCATTTTTCATCACATAGATCAACCAGTGCCTTAGGATTCAATACTAGGGGATAATCTATAATCATCTTCTACTTTCAATATTTCAACAATAATTGTAATAGAGGAATATCTCTCCCCTTATCAAGACATGTCTTAGGACACATTACACCACATTAACGTGATTATGTATGTGGTATTGTAAATAATCCATCATAATACCTTTCCCAAAACATCACCACATGGCCAAAATAGAGGCGATAACACTACCCTTAACCATCATACATATAGGTCATGTTTAACAAGGGTAAAATCATTTTTATTATTGAAGTATAGTTATAGACATATTGATTCATGTATTTCACCTTTTTACAACCTTAATTTTCACAAATGGCACATTTTCATTTTAATCACACAATTAATGAAAGTAATTTTCATTTTAAAAAAATACCTCTATCCTTGTTTCCCATTTGTGACTAAAATGATGCATGTCAAACAATAATCATGACTCTATAAATTGATGCATTCATACTCAACTCTCATCCCATATTGGTCCATGATTAAAATCTCAAAAAAGGACATAAATAATAATCACACGACACAAAAAAGTGAATCACTCAAGGGGAAATAACATCAATAGGAACACCACACATAAATAACAAAAATCTAACCCTTGGGACATGGCTGTTACCCAAGTACATAAGTTAGATACACTCACACATGATCTCTTCAGTATGGACTGACTCATCTAATAATTCTATGACCTTAACAAAATTGTAATAAAAATGAAATATAAAAGAAACCCCTATGATTAAACTCTGTAATGTCACAACCCAGGTTCCACAAACCAGTGCCTCGATCTGATTGGATAACTGACATCAAGAATGGCAACCTGTATATTAAAGGATACCGATTAACAGTGATTTTCCTATATCGATCATGGAGAGGGTATACCCTCTTTATCAAAGTATCAAAAAATAATACAAAATAAATTATATCAATATTATATAACAATAATTATAATTATACAATGATGATAATAAACCTATCTTATATGATGAAGAAAAATATTAAAACAATATCTAAACCTATTGAAGTTATTTCCTGGAATATACATGTCATGTTTCAATATAACAAACCAAAAATAAATAAACACACTAAAAAATCCATGTGGGTCCTGAAACAAAGTATGATTCCATAATCCATAATTTATCTTAACACATCCATCTAAAATATGGATATTTCCCATATCTACTCCTACAACCATAAAATCTATATGGGTACCGACTGTGGTGCCCATGTGTGGTACTTTTACCACTCTGTAGGCCACCACCACATACATATAATACAATATGAAATTAATAAAACTATATGAATTTTTATAAATAATAATGTACCGTGCTTAAATAAATAGTTCATATATTTCATTTTTAATCAATTAACCACATAAACCACATGATTTTTTAGGACACCCAAACACTCAATACCTAACTTTATCTGTGCTACTGTCTGAACCATATGACATAACTAGGGATATAATTTTATTTAATGGACAATTGGATCTGCAATTCAATTTAAACTCATGGGTGTATAAGGTCATGTAAAGCCCACCATGGGTATCTGAATCCTTAGACTCTATCCGACTCCACAATGTCACATGGGTATTTGGACCCCCATTAACCATCCGATATAAGTAATCTTATATGGGTATTTGGACCATCAATATATGTGACAAAACTCATTTAACACATATCAGAAAAATATGATTTTGATGCAGCATTCTACATCCCATACTTATTTTTCATTATTGTATTTTGAAGCATCAGTCCGTGTCAGAAACACATTTGTCACTTTGGGATTTTGAAGCATTATTCCATGCCCCATGATGTATATCACATATGTCATAATATCACATATATCACATATGTCATGATAAATTAATAGTAATTCCATTATCTACATTTCTCACTAATGTTACCATCATATTTAATCACAACCAATATGGTTCTTTAATTTAATCATAGGGAATAATTTGACCAAATCAATATTAAACAACATGAAAAATTTAAAATCATTAAACCCATTAACTGAATGATATCAAGTAAACCATTTCATATTCCTCATTTTTAATTAATATATAATCATAACAATTGTCTAATTACCCGATTTTAATATCACATTAATTAATTCAATAATTATTTTTTCATAATTTGTAATCCATATAATCCATTATTTAGTTCACCAATAATTTAATCAAATTTATAAATTAGAATATCTTATAAACTCTATATTCATAGTATTTCTTTAGATTGTTTCCCAAATAACAAATCCAATTTCAAAAAAGGAATCCCTTTAATTTCATACTCACATATTATACTAATTAATTCACTAATTAATTAATCCAATTTTATGTTTCCTTAAAATAATAAATTAAATTATGTATTCAATTCAAAATTCAATTTTGAAATATTTTAATTTTATTCTAATAATGCATACACCCAATTGGAATCAAGACTGTACGACTTAAATTTAGGCCACATTCCTTAAGATCATTAATTAATTCTCTCCAAAAGAAATTCCCAAATAAGCAGGAAGAATAGGGGTATGAGAAAGAATGTGATATACAACTGAATCATAGATTCAATTTAAAAAAATTAAATATAAAAAAAATTAATATATATGGATAAAAAATTGAGGAAAACATATCCACAATGGATGATGGAATTACTAGGGTTGGAATGAAAAAATAAGAATTTTATTCTATTACTGGGAGAGGTGAAGTTCTTCGATACAAGATTCAAATAACCTTGAAAAAATGTTCATATTTATAGTAATTCATCTAGAACATTCCAAAAAATGAGGGAAATTCGTTATTTATGATTAGTTGTTGATTTAAGGTGAATTCCTTTGGTTCATGTATTTTTAAACAAATTTTCATGTTTTTAAAATCCATTGTGCATGGTTTCTTATACATGGTACATGGTTTCCCCTAATTTCTCACCCAAATCGTGCACCTCAAATAGGGGTGTCGCACGGTTTATCAAAATAGGGAGCATAGTTTTTCAAACGATTCGCTAGTTGGGTAAATCCACTCTATTTAGGTTCACATTGTTTGTTGGGTGGGGATAATGATTTGGCAAAAACCCTGAGCCAATCATACACAAACTGCCTCCTACCAAAACATCCAATCATCAACCAAATGAAACCAATATAAAACAAAAGAAAAACAAACGTAATGCGAGTAAAAAAATTTCATATAAAATAGCTTGATACATCTCTCTAAAATGATGGGATCAAGCATATACTGTAACAAAATATTTTTAGATATTAGATTATTATTAAAAAAATTATATTTTTTTGGAATTTCATTTTAATAAAAGTTTCCATTGAAAATTATTTTCAAAATAGTGTACTTATTTTGAGTATTTGAGGATAGTTGTTTTCTATATTGAATTTTTTTCATGATTCCTCAAATAGAAATAAGTGATCCTCGAATATGTTTGAAGTGATGAAATTTTATTAATAATATTGTAGGGTGTAACAAAATGATAAATGAATACTACCAGGATTATATTTCATATATAAAATATAATTTAAATATAAATGACTATAAGAGATATTATTTTTCATCTTTGAACTCATGTCATAATTAGTCATGTCTAATTCAGTGAAATGAATTATTCATATCGAAACATATATGAAAATATATTTACAATATATCCCTTTTTAAAATTGTTTGATAGATTAGTTATATCCCTTAAAACCCCTAATATTTTTTATTTTCATATCCATTTTTTATTTAATGACGAAACCATTTTACATCATTGAGATTAAAATACAATGAAAACAATTTAAAAATTATTTGAAAGTATATCATTTATCCCATGAGAATCACACATTGTAGTTGCAATTAATAAATTAAATCGTTTTTGGAATTTTAGATGCCTTTATATCATTTCAAAAGTTGTTATGATTCATTTCAATACATCATATTTTATTTCTAATATAAAACATCAATTTATATATCAATGTGTATTACTAGAAATAAATTACATAGAATTGAGAATAACGGGTATCATTAATCCTTTTTTGAGATCTATAGGTGTTATGGTACTAATGTATGTAAACATATGATACTTCTATTATAAATTTTTTCTTTCATTTTTTTGTAAAATTAATTAATTTAGTTTACTATTAAACATTTCATGTTTGAATAGCAACATAGGATTTTATTTTATAATTATTAATTGAATTTTTAGTCTGTTTTATATATCAAAAAATATTTGTGACGATTCTAAAATAATTTGGAATAACAACAGTCAATTTAATGGAATAATATATTTTAATCTGGGTAAAAAAATATGTTCATGATAAGATGTATATTCACAGATATAAAATATTCACATTGATTTTAGAAAATATAATAAGATGAACATTATATGTAAATTAGTCCATAATATATTATATATAATGGGAATACATTAATGGATGAAAATAGAATACTATATGCATTTTCGTATTAATAATTTCATTTTTGAGGTCTATGTACTTATATAACTCCACCCGAGAAGAATGTATGTGATAATAATACTATAAAAATTCTTAATTAGTGGGGAAATTTAAAATATCCTTCAAATGGATGAAAATAATTAGTGGGATTTATGATTAATTTATATCAATGAAAAAAGGAGAATCCAATGTATTTGATAGTAACTTTTTCATTAGAAAATTTGGAAATTTTTTTCCCTTTAATGAATAAGGAACATTTAATTTCCTAATGAATAAAAATGTAATGCAAATTTTTTATGGTAAAAAAGGTAGGATTCATGGAATATAAATTTATGATTTATATATATTAATTGATTATATTTTAACTTTAGTAATTATTAGCTTTTCACATAATAAATTAACTATAAATATAATTAATATTCATCCATAATTTTTTTTTAAATAAATCATATTCTTGATTGTGTTATGTAATGAATAAATTGTAATTATTCGTTAATTATAATCTACATAAATAATAACTCATGACACTTTGTCCCCACTATACAAAAACCTATAACAATTTCAAAATAAATTAAAAAACATGAGAAATCATATTTAATACCAAAATTATTTGATCCAGATAGAGTAACATTTAAATTGCGTTGGAATTATGTATTGAAAGAAATGAAAAAGATTTGTTAATATATAGTTGTTCAATTGGATAGGTGTTTTGTAGATAAATGATAAAAAAAATTAATTAAATCACATAGAAGTGTGAAACATGACAAATCATGTTCCGGAGAACATGTGGATGTTAAAGAAGGGCGACACAGTTTCTAAAAACTATAAAACAAAATAAATTTTATTACATGAATTTTCAATGAAATTTTCATATGGAACCTGATACATGATGCTCCTACACCCTATAAATGATATCCACTATATGTAAATAAAGTGGAAACTATCCATTTAGTGGTATATATACAGTTATTAATACTACATTATTTATACGACTATTAATTTTATATATTTCCAAATGGTTCTTGATAGCATCTGCTTAAAATTTTATCTATTTATGTATCAGGCCATATTTCCCTAAAGAAAAAAAATAATATTGTAAAATAGTAATTTGAAAAAACAATGCCATTCAACACATTAATTACTTATAAGAATATTCAAATTTTTACTAAAAATCTCTTCAATATTACTTGTTTATTTTGTGTATAAATAATTTTCACATTATATTGTAAGTATTAAATATAATGAGAGGTGAGTTATATATTTTTATGATATTGTAAATTTATTTAAAATTAATGTTATTATCTATTTTTTTATAACAAAATAGAAATTTCATTATATCCCATTATATCTATTATGTTAATATCATTTTTATTGATAACTATTTTTTATTTTCATAGATAATTACTTCGTTATATTAATTTTATAATGATTAATTGTAATTTAAAAGGTTTAATTTAATATATTTTGTGATATGAAAGTATAATTATGTTTTAAAAGTTGATACAATGGGCTTGTAATACAAAATTTATCATATATAAATTTCATATAGTTATAAATATTTATATATAAAAAACAATAAAACAAATTCTTAAACTATAAAATAATATCGTAGGATATTGGGTAAATATCAATATTATTTTACAATAGATCAAATATGTCTTAATTATCCTTTCCCTCCCTCGATTTTTATAAATAGGTTATATGAATAATAGTATAATTCATTACCAGGAAAAATGGGAATGATTTGAAATGGGTGAGAAAAAATTCCTATAAAAATAAATAATATAATGAATGAATGATGTCTAATAATTAAATCATAAAATTATAACAAGTCGTGAACAATAATAAATTATAATAATTACTAAAATAAGATCATTGATTAATTTTATAAAACAATAATTCATGAAAATTGATTAATATAATATACTTCGGAGTTTGAAACATAATAACTATCATAATGAAATAATAACATATAAAAATAGATAAGAATGTTAAATTATACATCAATAATCATCATTCATAATGACATATTTTTAAATAATTGAGTAAAAATGGGAATTTTATTTTCAAATGTTTGTAAAATCTTTCCAAAAAATATAATCATAATATTATTATTAAATCAAAATAAATCTTTTATAAAAATGATATTTTGATCATAGATAACTATACCATGTGACAATATAACATGGAGAACATAGATAAATTCATATTGTACACACATAACATAGAATATAATTATAAAAATACATTTTTCAAATGCATTATAGTGATATATAATCATTGTCTACTGATATAATAATATAAAATAACATTTAATTTTAAATGTTAAATCAGGCATATATTAGAGAATGATTAAATCATGGAAATAAAATTGGTTATAAAAATTCTATTCTAATATATCATTAAAATAAATGATGATTTGAATTAGATTATATCTAATTTCACTAATCCACAAAAATAGTATTAAATAAAAATTTAGTGGATTATGTATTTGTGATATAAATAGGTTTAGATGATGGGGCTTTTAATAAGGAAATAATTTTTTTGGAAAACATGAAAAGTATTTTCAATAATTTATATCAATTATTTACAAAAATAATGATATTAGTCACATTCCAAACCATTTTATGATTGTGAAAAAACATTTAAAAACATATTTTAATACTAAAAAAAATATAAATTTACCTATGAAGATAAATAAAAATTATATACAAGAAAAATGTATTAATATATATAAAATAATATTGATGTTAAATGAAATGAAGAAAGAATTTTTCAATTTTTAATTTAACCCAAATCAATTTATCATATAAAAAATTTAATTTTAAATAGAGTTAAGTGAAAAAATTAATATTTTATTTGTTGATATATATTTTACTATAAAATAAAAAATAAAAAATTTTTGTTATGGAATAACAAGGATAAGGGATGAAAATATCAAAAACAAAGGATGTAAATTTTCCTTTAATACAAAATATATTTCTGAAAAAATGTTAAATCAAAAAAGTTTTCATTAAAAAATTACATTTCATAAGAAATTAATATTTATTGAATTATTATAGTCAATAATATAAATAATCCAAAAAATAATGAAGATTGATATAAATATATATATATATATATGATAAGGATGTAATTAATAGAGATTGAGTCTACAAGAAACTAATCATGGATTGTAACATGATATTATACTCCATAAATTCATATTATATTAACATATGTTTGTCAATCATCTATGTAAAACCCATAAATATACTTTAAAATCAACATTTTACTCATTCATATCTTTTTATCACACATTTTATAGTATTTAGGAGTTTATATTAGTCATTGAGTGTTGAAAAATCAATTTATTCATGTTTTTATTCTTTAATGTGTTATTAATCATTTGTTATGTATCATGATTTAATAAATAAAAAATTTCACAGTGATAAATAATAATACTTAATATAGATCATGTTCTAAATTATTATTTCATTTTAGTTATATTAATGTTTTGTATTAAATATTTTTTAATTAACAATTTTTATGATTCTGTCATAAAAATCGTATATATTCATTAGATTTTTACTAGTAATTCAAATTCTTATATTCCTATGGATCTTCATGATTTAATGATTAATAGAATATGGTCATAAAAATTACATAAAACCAAACATAATAAAATACAGGAAAACATTTCAATATTTCATTTTTATAACAATAAATAAAATTATAATGATACACAATTTTAATTCATGAAAATTTGTCCCCTGATTCATCATGACTTCTTCATTGTTCCAACCCAACCATATACCCAATGAAAATTATTTAAAAACCTGGAATGACCATAAAAACCCTTATTTAGAGACAAAAAAATATGATTTCAATATTTAAGTGTAAAAATTGAATCCTTTTAAGATGATTACCTTTATCAAACTATTCATTGAATTTTTGAAATACACAATTTGACATGAAAAAAAAACCTTTTTCCCGAATATTAGTAGAGAAACACATTGAAATTAATTATAATCCATTAATGAAACATAATAAATCATATTCATAAGTCGTGTTAAAATAATTTAAGATTATATTAGCACCAATTAAAATATGTTAGAGAAATCTAATCAGGCAACTCCCTACATCATGTCATTAGGGACAAGGAACATCATCTAATGCATGGTGTAACTATTACGGGGTTCACTAAAAATATATGAAATATCATGCTCACCACTTTCTTATCAGAATTATCATGTACCAAATATTGAAAAAAAATATTCTTAAATCATTAAATATGAAAAACCTAGAGAAACACTTTTAACACCATAAACAAAAAAATTGAGTTTTGAAAAATGTTTTACATTTAATAAAATATTTTCAAAACAACAACACCCTGGATATAGTGAAAGATGGGTTTTTACTGAATAAATAATGAAATATTAAAAATAATTACAATCATTAAATAACAATTGTTGTGGTGGGAAAATAAGTTTTCATTTTAAACATGATAATAAAATAATCCTTAATCCTTTTTTAAGAAATCAAAAACATTTGGTATAATGATTCCATTTTGAAAACCATTAAATGAATGTCAATAGAAACATATAATTTATTCTTTTATTCATTAATGTACATATAAATACACAAATAATTTTTTTTATGAATTTTAAAAATAAAGACAATGATTTGTAAAATAATTTTATAAATGAACTAAAATGTGGATTTAAGTTATAAATTCATTTAACAAGTGTCTTACTCCTCTTTTATGTTATTTATCATCATCATATTAAAAAAATTATATGGTTAAGAATGAATTACTATGATGGTTTCTTGATTAAATTAAGGATTATAATAATTAGGGATGTATGTAATGGATGATTCTCGGTATTTATTGGATGAAATAATAGTTTCATGAAGTGTATAGAAAATAGGATAGGAGGTTGCCTTTTATAAGATAATTTGTGGGAACTCTTGGTTTTTCATGAAATATTAAATTAATATTAATTAATATTAATTAATGTTCTTGTTCAAAAATATCCAAATTTATAATTTTTTAATTTTTTGTTAGGATGATTCTAAATTTGATAATACATTAAAAAATTTCATGACTAGAAAATTATTTTATACTTATCTTTTTGTTTTAACAATTTTATCCCTTTATTGATGATTATAACTATTAGAATGAATTTTACTTTTTAGGGGTCAAGATAGTTACAATAAAAATTAAATTACAAAAAATGGGAAATGGTTTATATTATCATCCGTATACATATAAATTTAATGAGATTATAAATCTTAAATTTTATTAATCATTTAATAAAATATTATTTATTACAAATTGAGATTGATTTCTTTTTTGGAACAATTAATGTATTTTTTTCATTGGAAGCAACATCATAGTAAATGGATTGGAATATAACCATTTAACACATTCCAAACATGTCATAATTATCAAAAAAAAGTGGATGAGAACAATTCAATCATATTATATTACTAACAATATTTTTAGTAACATTTATTTTATTTTATTCTCAATTGAATAAATAATTTTCCAATGTTGATTATTAATTTAATGTAATTATTTCACCACTAAAAATAGAAAATAAATTTTTATTTTAAAAAATCATCTAACTTTATATTTTTTTTAAAACTAATCATATGTTTTTCAAATCACTATAAAATATATTATATATATTAAAAATAAACAATTGATATTTTCAACCTTATCTTTTAGTTAAATATTCAAAATGTCTATATTGACAAAATGTTATAAAATGTTACCATATTTCTGAAACATTGATTGAAATGGATGAAATCTAATAACCAAATAGGACAAAGGATAGTGTTTAGTTCATTTCACTATTCTTAGAAAATTTTTTTTAACGTTAAATAGATTATTTACCCTTTTAACGTAATTAAAAAATTATTAATGTAACTATTCATAATGATAATTTCTTCCTCATTTTCTAAATCTTGACCTACTAATTCCAAATATATTATCCATATTTCAAGAGTCAATTTCATAGAGTACGATTTTAGATTAAAAATATTATTGTTTAGTGACATGAAAATATTGTTTTCTAATAAACACCATTGATGCATAGAATGTTTTTTATAAAAAATAGATTAAAATTAAAGAAAAATTATATAATTTTATATTTTTAAATCCAAACAAAATGATGATACATTTCAATTAATCACATATATACTTTTCAATATGAATACATGAAAATAAAGTAATTTTTCCAATAAAAATTAATATTTTTACTATTCATTAGAAAATAAATGTTTTCGTAAATGTATTAAAATGTAATCCTAGGATAATTTTTATAATGTGAATTAATAAATGAAAATATTTTGTTTCAAAAAAATTATTTATAATTAATTATTTAGTATTTCAAATAGATTCGCATAATTCTATAAAATCAAACTTGTTCATATTTAAATATTTACCATTTTAATTTAAATTTCTGAAATATTTTTATTTTATTCTTCATCATATGAAATTTAGCTAACAAATATTAATTTTAAATGAAAATCATTTTTCATTACCTTCATTGGTTTTGTTAATACATTCCACCATTTTAGAACTTCCACAAATTAAAATTTATTCATTACATAATGAAGTCATGATATCATTCCCTCATTGGATTTACTAATAACTATAAATCTTCTCCAACCATATAATTTTCCAAAAAATTAAAACATGATTAATTTCATTAGTCTAAAAACTTTTATATACATTATACAACACCTAATATTTTCTCATGATCATATATTCTCCATCATTATCCAAAAAATATGTCCAACCTTTCTTTCCGTTGAATTCTCCAGAATGAACCAATTGAGTAATAGAATGTGAGAAGATAGAACTCTCACCTACAACTCCCTTATCAGTGATTAACTAATGTTATAGCCATTGTTGCATCCCCTCCCCAACTCGAAGGGGGGTTGGTCATTACTTTGTCTCCTCATTGGACATAACCTCATAATTTCTCTAACTATACATCTCTCTCTCTTCCCAAAAATATTATTTTTCTCCAAAGTAAAAAATCTCTTTGAAAACATCCCAAAAGTCATGATTTTGACATTGTAATATTTGGAGGCTTATTTTCTTCTCATGTTGAATTTGGTGTCTCATTTTTGTCAACATCAGCCATTGATTGATTCATTTCATAGATTTGTTTCTAAGACCACAGGATTATAGAACATGACAACTATAGGTCTTCTTGGCAGGCGTCACATCATGATAATGTTCTTTTCTAAGGATCAAATGATTTTTTATGGGTCCATATACCACTAATATTTCAACTAATCCCATATCTATATCTTTTTATTTTCCTACAATATCCATTTGAAGCGGGTCCTTATGACTGTAGAAACATGGGTAATCCTACCAAAAGTTCCTCTTCTTCTGCAAAATCACCCTATTATCCATATATTGGAGAACATGGATGGACATTTATTTTGTTTGTATAGTATAAGAAACAATGAATTCCATCATAATTCTACATTGTTCTGTGTTGAGTTTGTTGTTTCTAAACTATTAGTTGATTGGATCTATATTATAGTCACGGATGAATTTTGGTGGAAACTACATGTGGTCTTTCTGTGTTCGACATAGTTTTTTTCTTCTTGTAGGATATTATGTAACTATATTAATCCATAATTGAGTGTGAGAATAAATATTAAATGTATTGAAGCATTTAGTATATCTATGGGGCTAGATATTGAGGAAATCTACACTAATCCTTTGGTTTGTAGGGATGATTTCAATATTAACACCCTTCTCATTGAGCCATGCAATATGATACCTGACCCATTAGTTGTGGATGTCTTAGACATTATAAGGGGTGATTTGGATAATGGTAAGAAGGATGATATGTTCAGGTTAAAGGTGAGACCATCTTATACTGAAATGATTTTTTCTTGTATAATGGTCTATTTTCTTGAGGTTGTAACGTACATTGCCTCCAATGGTGATGATGCCCATCCAGAAGCATGAGTGATTTTTGAGATTCATATTTATCCATGTCCAAATACTATTATTGTTAAGTTTCATGTTTCCCCATATTCATTGAAATTTCTGTATCTGTGTTTTTGAAAACTTGATCAATATTAAAATCGAGGGCCTACTTAGCTCAACAATCATTTCACATCATTGATTTCTAAAGGGAAGGATAGTTACAATAAGAAATGATGGAAAATGCACAAGACCAGGGGGAAATGTAAAAAGGAAACATTAAGTTATTTTAAAGACACTGAATTAAGGGATAATGATGTATAATCCCTTTAAATGAAAGGTTCGGAGCACATCTCTCAAGGAATCCCGATGGTCGATTCTGGTTTGAGAAAGAGAGAGAAAGTGAACCTTGTCTTTGGGAATTTCCCAGCTCACAATTTGGGTAAAATAAAATACCCTACAATGATTACATGAATATTCCAAATATAATTGTTACGAGATTGTAATAGAAGATAGGTAAAAATAGTAGGGAGAAAAGATCGGGGTATCCAACAATTGTTGAATATGATAAGAAGTTATCTAGAGAGTAGAGAAATAAAGTTCTATATAAGGGATTCAAGGAACCTGATGGGTATACCATGGTGTGGAATTCTGAACCAATATTAGTTAACAACATTACTTATTACATGTTTTCGATTTACACTTTTTTGTCAATAGTTATTTGGAATAAAAATAAATTTTTATTCATCTAAATTGGAATTAAATTTATTATTATATCAATAATCATCCAAATACTGATGTTGATACTAATGTCTATTCTAATACAATAAAAAATAACTAATAATATGTTATAAGTTTTGAACAATAAATTAAATTATGAGAAATATTGCGGATGTAAATATATATATAAATTTATTTCAGTTCCCATATAATTTTAATGTAACATTAAAAAATTTCAATTGAACACAGAATTGGGGTAAAAAATAATTGAGATAAGAAATCCATATATCATTACAATATATATCAAATATTTTCAGGAATTTAGATTTAAATAAAAAGTTACTAAAATTGGAATGAAATTCAAATATTTTGATTGACAAAAAAGTATAACCCAAATTTTATTAATACCTTAATATGTCATTCATAATTACACCTCTATGTCCATGTATATATTTTCACATATTCACTCTAGAACTGGAAATGAGTGAATAATAACCATAGGTAATTTTATTTTTTCTTAAACATATTGACATGTGCAACATTTCATGGAAATATTTTCAATATATAAATTCACTCCATTCAATCAATATTACATTTGATGTTTAATTAAATTCATAGTACATCCAAGATGAATAGAAAATAGTGAACTATGAGCTTCATGCACAAAATATTTCATCTATAGGTAATCATATAAAACACATAATTATTTTCCAATCCTAATAACACCATAATCAAAAACTTTATACTCTAGGAACATAGGCATCTTAAAATATTCAACCTAGTATAGTATAACATGAACTCCCTTTTGATCATTATTAATTATTTTTGGAAGATATGTTAATAATGACACCTAAAAAACCCAATGATGTTCATGAATGAAATTTATTTTAAGAAAAATTCATCAAATAATATACCAATTGTTCACATTCCAAATTTAAGATGATCAAAATATAATTTTTATTTTCCAAATCAATTAATTAGAAAAACTATTTTCTTTCTAAGATGAAAATAAATAATCCAGTTATAATCACGAATATGTACATATGATATTTTTTTCTTGTTTCCAATTATTTCTGTTTGAAAACATAATAAAAAATTAATGAGTATATTTTTCTCAATTTACTTGATATAAATTATTTAACTATGTAATTAAAAAACAACTTATATATCCAAATTTTATGTAGAATTATTAAAAAAATGATGTTTTAGTTTACGAGATGAATTATAAATTACATGATTATTATTCATCAAGAGAGAACTAAGTACCGTAAGTGAAGAATCCATGTACATGAAGAATTCTACATTTCAACAAGATGGATGAAAAACTATATCACTCACCCATATATTTTTAGTTCCTAAAAAATTGAAATAATTTGTCTAGATTAATTTTACACCATTTTGATTTAACATAGTCTATGGGTTAAAAAATAAATAAATTATTTTTACAAACTGTTTGTGTTAACAAGTTATTAAATTATTATATTAATATAATTTACATTTTTAGGACATGAGCATTCATAAACTACTTTTGTTTTATCCGGGTCAATATTTAATACATCTATAGAAACAATACGTTGGAAGTAAGATATTAGTTGTAACCATAATTAACACATAATAAATTTTATATTTATATTTCTTGTCTCCAAAAATATATTTCCATGTCTTTTATGATAAACCTTTTCTTAATAAAAATTTTTCACCATTAATCACTACTAAAATATAACTAAATAGTAATGAAAAACAATATTAAAAAGATGAATGAATATTATTTTTTCATTAGAAAATTGAATAGTAATAAATATAAACTCATAATTCTAATACATAGTATAAAAATGAATATTTGGAATATCATCCTCTTTGTCTAGCAGATAAAGGTTCCATGACCCATGATTAGTACATTAAAAACACTACCCTTCCTATATGTCCAAAAAATATCATTTAAATTTTTAAAATGATACTTTTTCAAAGAAGTCATGTTATTCAAGAACTATAATCATTTAACTATTTTATTCAAAAATATTTCATTTAAAAATAGAAAATAATAGGACCACAATGTACAATTATTTGATAAATGATACCCTAATATAGAGAACCATGAAAATTATTCTCCTATAGTTAAATACATATATCAACGATTATAAGATGGGGTTTTAAATCATATTATAATCATGAACTAAGTAGATTGTTTAATGAACCTATAATTATACAATAGAACAAAGAAAATATTCATCATATAAATCTATAAATTCATTCATCACTATGATATGACTAATATAGAAAATGTTATTCTTTTATAAAACATGAGTTATTTAACATGCATAGAAAAATCTAATCATTTTTTATATATAATTTATATTAGAAATATTATTAAATAATTAAATAAATAATTATGATATACACAACATACATTAGCCTAAAAAACTAAAATTCAATCCATACCCAAATGATATATTGAGCTATAATATATGTAGTTCAACATGATTTTATGGAAATATAATCTTAATAATAAAAATATAAAGAATATTTTAAATTATTGATTCCCTAATATTTACAACAAATTTTTACACCAAATGTTTTATAATATTTACATGAGGTGATGATTTTGTTTTACAGGAAAATATCATAGAATTAAAGGAATGAAAAGATCTATATTCTAAATATTGATTTCATGAATTCAAATAAAAATATAAAATACCTATAACCACATCATTAGATTTCCCAAGACCAACTATATTAGTAGTAAATTACTTTTCAATGCTTTCTATTTTTTCAGTCAGGATTACATTCATGAATAATTAAAACAATTTGAAGAAAATATAATCTTTCCTCAACTCATTGATAGTGAACTATCACACTATTGAGTGGATAGCCATTACCACATTCTGAGAATGATCATGAACCTTTTTTTTTGGGTTCAATAACCATAAACCAATCCCACAAAAATGGTAAAACTATATTAATCTATTCAAACATAATAATAAATGTATTTTTCCACACATAAAAAATGATGTGGGATTTATTGTATAATTATTAGATGATTTATTATCCATTATTTAAAATAATGTCCTTTTTTCACTATTTTCAACCTTGGAAACCTTATGTGTTAGGTAGATCAATATCATATTTCTCATAAAAATGATCATAAATATTTAATAATCAAACATACAAATATAATTTTATAATTGGATTCAATCATGAGTGAGATCATTAAATTTTATTATCAAAGTTCTAATTTTTTTTTGAACATTCTTGGATTATATTGAAAAAAATTACATATATACAAATACCGAATATACATATTTTTTTTAAAATAATTGTTCCTGAAACTATAATATAATAAAAAATCTTATGGAAATATTTCTCTAAAAAAGGCACTTCAGTGCATCTCATTTCATAGAGTTAAGAATATATCTCTTTCTATTAATATTAACCAAATATCACAATTAATTAGGTTTAATATTGTAAAGAGTTTCCTTTTAACATTTTAAACATTCCATGAATTGAAATATTTTTTATACACAAATGATCCATCATTTTGGTATCCCAGGAACAAAAGTTCCACCTTAAGTCATAATGTTCTATTTTGTGAAAGCAACATCTATCTACACATTATTCTATAGTATATATGGATACTCTCTAACTTTGATTCAGCCACAATTTATTTTTTACACAAACTAATACACTAGTGTAAAAAATTGTTCAACTCAATTTCCAAGATTCACTAATTCTTATTTGGAATGATATTCTTATTTTTATACTTTCCTATATTAGCTTCTATTTATATTACGTGGAAATATAATTTGAATAGAAGAAGATTATATGAAATAACATGGTAATCTTAAAATGCTATAACATTTTAACATAATAGTATATAGAACCATACAATTTTATTATATTAGCACTAACCTAAACTATAAAATTATCGAAAACCATCCTATGATACCATTATTAGGGACACCACCATAAAAAAGTTTATAATAACAACTTTTAGTCAACAATTCACATTTTTTCATGATGAAAATCCTTACGGATTAGAGTATAAAGAATTGTTTAATATCCCTTTTATATATTATCCATATATCATAAATTGGATACAAATATACAATATTTATTTCCCTCAAAATATATCATTTTAATAAGAAACTAATATTGTTTTAATGTCAAATCATTGTGACTTTCTACATTACATATTGTTTTTCCCTAAATATCCTTAAACCATGTTATTTTTTTTAATAAATGTGCTGAGAAAAAAATTATAAGATGGGAAAACAATAGAAGATATCTATTAATTTAGATAAAAATATAAAAACCCATAAAATTCAAACATTTACTACCTTATTTATATATATTTTTAAGAAAGTAATTTACATAATAAAAACAAATTCTTTTTTATCCAATAAATTATTCAAACCCTATAAAAAGTGATTTAAATCCCTTTTAAGAAACTTATACCATAATATTAATAAATCATATTAAACCCATAAAATAAATTATGAGATTCCATTAAAATAAATATGAAAAACAAGAATGATTTACAATCTCATTCGTTGTTATAAAAACAATTAAAATTACCCAATGCATTGGGGAACTATAATGTGTCTCAAAACTAAAATAAAATAAATATATCCCGATCGCTTCATATATACCCTATATCAAATAGAAAAATTATGATTTTAACATTTCATTATAACATCAATTAATATTTCTTTCAATCCCATTTAAAAACAATAGTATCAAAATAACGATTCAATTTATTAAATCATTATTCAATCTAAAATACGTAGAATTATTGAAATGATGGGTTTTATGGAAGAGACCCATATATCCTATAATGGAAGACTAGAATAGAATATTGGGATCTGTCAAAATAAAATACATTGATACCATATTCAAAAAATACTATATTCCATTGGAATTTTTTTATAAAAATTAAAAATGATTTACATAATAATTACAATTTCGAACCATTGAATGAAATTCATAGTTAAATACAATGTAATTTTTTATTGATTTAATTTCTTATAAATACATCTATAAAATAATTTTATGAATATGGAAATGGATAAAAATTATCTATTTAATGAATCATTGACAAATTTATAATGAGGTTTTTAGAAAAAGGATAACTAACCTCGAGTATGAGATGTCATATACATTCATTATCATCAAATTAATCATATAATCTCTTAAGGTTTAGGAAAAACTAATTCATATGACGACATTATAATAAAAAAAGTAATATAGGTTGTAAATGTGATTTAAAAAGTGGATCTGGTTTAGACTGGAAGAACCAAAAATGGTTTTTAATTTTAATGAAAATGAGTAGACGTGGTGCCCTTTTATTATAGAGTAGAGGGGAACTCTAGGAATTTCAAAATTTATTAAATAAATACATATCAATTTTGTAGTTCAAATGGCCTCAAATTTGAATTATCCTTAGAGAAGATGGGAAATGGGAGGAATCCTAAAATCCAATAATCCTTTTACAAGTTTAGATTATATTTTTATGGTTATCATTTAGTTTGTACCTATGTTATCCTCCTTTTTTTTAATGTCATGATAACATTGTGTACACTTTAGTGGAAAATTTATTTTCTATTATTGGGTAATTCTCTATTAAATAAACCATAGTTAAAATTCTTCCCCATATTTCATTTAATTTTCTTCTGATATTTTTTAGTAAATTTTTAATGATTTAAAATTTGTACTATTAAATTTAAATTATGTAAATTTTGGAACAATTCAATTTTACTATAATGTCAACATTGAATGAATGAAAAAAACATAAAAACCACACACAATTATATAAAATTTTAAATTTATCTATAAATTTCAGGAAACATATTAATTTATTTAAATTATATTTCATATAATATTATAATAATTATTTTTATTAATTTTAACTAACTAAATAAATATCGTTTTAAAAATCCATAGAAATTTAATGTAATTATTTTGTAACATAAAATAATAAATAAATTACAATAATAAGAAAATTCATTTTTTATTTGAATTCATATTTTATAATTAAAATATAATTCATTGAAACACTATCACAAAATGTTATATATATTAATTGCATGAAAATAACATTTTAACATTATATTATTAATTTAATATTATAAAGGAAAAAATAAACGAAATATGGAACCATGTTTCCATATTTGAAGAACTATATTGGCATGGATGAAGTAGAATTTTAAAAAAGGATAGAAAAAAAACTATAGTCTTGTTTATTTCTTATAAAATTATATTTAGTCTTACTTATATGATTTACCATTATCATGTTGTTTTTTATGTCCACTATTCATAGGTACCAATTTTTTTTCCTAAAATAAATAAATTATACCTCTTAATTTAAATATTAGAGATCTTTTTAAATATAAAATTTCTTTATGTGGAAGAATTTTATTCAATATTAATCACACAAAACATGATGAAAAAAATATTTTCCGAAAAAATGACTTTTAAGTTGTTTTTTCTCAATTCACGAATAAAACAAATTACAAATACTATAATTGGAATATATTTAATGTAATTTAAGAAGAATTATTTTAAAACATTTATAAATGTAATTTTATGTTTTTAATTCATTAAGTTTTAGTAATATTTCCAGAAAGAAACAATAGTTTTCACAATTTTTTATAAAATTAAACATTTCAGAAAATCCTCCACAACTCATCAAAAGATAATTTAGAAATGTTAAATACATATATGAAATTTATTTATTCAAATAAAAATTATATAATATAAAATTCCATATATTTAATGGAACCCTATAATTCATGAAAACCCAATTTGGTTTGAAATGATGATTTTGTATTTTGTATTATAATATTGAAAAATATTCACATAATTTTTATACTTTTATGATTATAATTACTAAATTTTAATTGGACATGAAAATGATATATGATTACATAAATATTTTATTACATATTTGTTTAAATACTGAATCACTAAATGTAATGTATTTAACTAAGAACTATTCATATATTTATATTTTCTATTTAAAATTATGAAAACAATATAGATACAATAATAATTCTAGTTAAATGTAGTATTTCTTTGGTAAAAATTCATTGTAAATATGTTTTATAACCATTCATTTAGTTGTCTCAAATGACTAACCATATAATGAGTAATTTATAATTAACCATTCATCATAAAACTATTAATACACCATTCATATTGGTGGTTCTTGTGATACAAACAAGAATGTTCAATAATTAATTATTGAATCTGAAATTTTGATTTTATTATTTTTTTAGAAATCAGGAATTAGTGAAATGATTTAAGTAATTTATTATTATTATTTGAATTAATTTTATGAATTGTTATGTGAATATGATAAATAAAATTACTAAGGTACTATTGATCATTAAAATGATGATTAGTTTTATTGATTAATGAACTCTATCAAATTGATATATTTGGGAACATATATTGTAACAAAAATATGTGAATTTTGAGATTATTTCTTTAAATATGTATATTGGGAGAAAATTGAGAAACAATATTGGGGTTTTAGTGAGTTGAATAATATCCCTTATATTGGATTGTTTGAGATGAATTTAAATAATCAAAAACTATAAAATGTATCAGGAATGTTATTTTAAAAATAATATGATTAAAAATTTTATAGAGGACAATTATAGGTTATACATTCAATTATTTTAATTTTTTTGAGATATGTTGTAAATATATTTTATTCCTTACACATTATTGAATCATTCTTTCGTTATTTATTTTTTACTAGAATAACTCCATTTAATCTTAGGAAATGTTTTTCTTAAAATATATTTATATATTCATGAATTGATTATAATAATTATAATATACATTTTATGAATTTTTTTGATGAAAATGGATGGGACTCCATCAAACCCGAAACACGACTCGGCCCGTGACAAGTCCCTAAAGGCATTCTCGATCCTCTTAGGCTTAAAGCTAGAATCATGAATCAAATATTCCATGGTGATAATTATTTATACTAATAAAAATATAACTAAAAAAATAAATACTATGTACTCCGAAAAAAAATGTTCTAATAAATATTTTACTGTGAATAGGAAACGAGATCCAAAAATAACTACAAAAAACATTGATGAAGCTGAAGGAAATATGAAAAACCAAACGGAATAAAACATTATCTTTATGTGACCTCTTGTTCACTATGACTGATAAGATAAACCCCTTGAATCCAAAAATCTTATCCAGAAACCCAAACCATTAAAACATCATGGGTCAACTAACACTCAGGGGCACATGTAGGGGGTGATAATAAAACTACAGAGTAAGTAAGCTCAATAGGGACCATAATTTTAGTTTACAAAAATATTGAAAAAATTTTATATTGAAATACTTATATAAAATAGTTTTTTTAATTTTTAATGAAGAAAAATATCATTCTTTTTTATAACAACCCACACACCCATTTCCAGATTTCAAATTTTTATACTTTTATAACACATATTCTAAAAAACCAACACCAAAAGGATTAACCAAATCATGTGATTAAATGAAATTCCAAAAAATAAGGGGGGGTAATATAAATAGATATGGATTGATAAAGTCTGAAAAAAAATTCATTTGAACAAAATAGAACATACATATAATAATTATGGTAATTTTATAAATATATATACAAAAAAACCCTATATTTAGATAGATTATTTTCACCTATTGGATTATGATCCATATCCATATTCAATAATCAATTGGCTTCTCTAAACTGGGCTCACAAGTGGAATGTACATCCCGAACTGTCACAAAATATATGGGGTACCAAATCAACTAAACGAGGTTGATAATGAAATGTTACTCAAACCAATAGAAAACTCCGATGAATCCCATTATAGTTTTACAAGGAGAATGAGGAGTTATTCATTTGCATGGAACTAACATATAACTCACAGATGACCCCAATCATTCCTTTCTCAAACACTGTTATGCATCATATGCTACATGGGATTCAATCTATCCATGCACAAAAACCATTCAAATCGACAATGACCACCTAGAATATCCTAATTAGAAAATTATCATTGGGAACATTATTAGAACCTCAAAAGAAGATCTAACACTATGAAAAGAATAAAAAAATAACACCCATTCTTTGGATGAAATTTTTTTTGTTTAATCAAGTTTTAAAAAATATATTTTTAACGTAAAATTGAGATCATATGGCCCACATGGGTCTCACCAAGATGAAAAATAATTTTGGATTTATACCAAAATATTTCATTAAATAGTCTAGGGTATACTTACTTTTACTGAGCAAGTTTATACCAAAAAAAATTAGGACTAAGTGTAACAAAAATGTAACAAAAAATATACTTATTGGATAACAATAATTTTTTTAATGATAATTTACCAACTAGAATAAGTACAAATGGAGATAAGAAGAATAGTTCCAAAAAGGAGAAACAATTTATAAATCATGATTTATTGGTGAAAAAATACATTCCATGTATACCAAAATAATCTATTTTAATAAATTAATGTAATTACATAATCTATGTTAGTATATTTTCTAACTAATTTCAAATTCTGTTATCACTAGGATTTAGCTCATCATAAATTTTTCCCATGGAGATAACCACAAAAGTAATTATCAACCATATAAGACCTAACGTTTTTGGTTAAATTACTAATAAAAGATGGAGTATATAATAATATAATATAATCCTATAGAATCAAAATAATATAATTAATAAGAAAATAGTGATATGAAATCCACAGTTTTTAGAAGATAAATAGATATACATTGAAATCATTGATTTAAATCATATAGGACTGTCTATATATATAAATATAATTTATATGTATATAGAAAATATATTTTAAAAAATAAAAAATTCATAAATTTTGTGTAATATAGAAAGATTATAAAAATAGACGCCCAAAGATATTAACTGGTCTAGTGCCTTCAAAAACATGGAAACATAAACACAGTCACATAAATTTGCTACATCATCTCACAATAGGCTATTCTTAACAAGAACCCTTTATAGACTACTCAATCATAATTCATATCATCATAAACTAGGGTAAAGGAAAAAAAATAGGAATGAGATGATATAATAATTAATTGTAAACAAGGGAGGCGTTTAAGTATAAACAAGAGCACAAGGGTATGAGAATGTGATCATGAAAAAAGAAGATCATTCCCATCATATCAAATATCAAAACAGGAATCATGGAATTAATATTCGCAGTTCATAAGACATGAATCATAATTAAATAATGATCATAATCGAAAAAATAATATAATTGGGGTAAAATAAGTCATAGTGGTATACATATAAACATATAATATAATTTCAATAGTTTCCAAGGCATCACTACAATGACCATCTTGGTAGTATGGGTTCAGTCTCCATACCATCTTGGAAGTCATGGTTCACTCCCATGACCAGAATAGTAGCATGAGTTCAATCCTCATGCCATAATGGTATTCATTGTTCACTCCCATGGAAATATTATAAGTCAATTTACATTCCCAAGACAATAATAGTATGTCTCAAGAGATATAATTTATTACCTAATGATTTGTTTGGAGATATAGGTCCCACAAATCTCCTAGTGAAATCATAAATATATGTTCCAGAATATCATAAATATTCATATCATCACCAATGAATTTAAGTGTATTATAATAATTTAATAATATAATAACATGGGGAAATTTATAGGTTTCAAAATTATTTCATCAAAACAATAACCTATGAAAAGAAGTGATTTTCAAAAGCATGTAACATGTGAATGAGAAATGAAATTCATTAACAGCATTCCCTAGAAACATAACCCATTAATAGAATTTTTATTAATGGAAACATTTAATAAAGTCCCAATAAAGCAATGATTAACACTAATGGAGGTTATCATTGATTGTAAATAAATATTACATATTTTTTAAAATCATTTCTTGAGGAAAATATTATGTATTCATTCATAATTTGTTTTTATAACATAAAATCTTTTGAAAAACATTTTAATCAATAAATATATTTTAAAACATATAAATAAAACTTTTTCAAAAAATTAAAAACATTTTTCCATGAAAGTTAACATAAAGTATCTTTTTAGAAACCTTTTCGAAAACATGTTCCAAAACATGGTTTTTGAATATAATAGATTTCAAAATGAAGAGATTTATAGATAGATTTTACGTTAAATTGTTATCTTAAGTACCAAAGTGTAGAAAAATTGTAACATCCCATGTAATTAATGAATAATTTATATTATTATCTATGTCTATTTATGAATTAGATAGTGTTTTAGAGGCTTAAAATGAGAATAAATCCAATCTTAAGCATAGAATTCCCTAATATTTTTTAAAGACTTTTTACCGCATTTTGATGGTGAACCATTTTTAAATATATCTTTTGACAATTTGATAAGCTCTATTTGTCAAAATAAACTTATTAATTATGATTGGGACATTGAAATTTACTTTGGATAAATTTTTGGTATTTTTCTAACCATGTTCATTGTTTAATGAATAGTGGAAAATACTACATTTTACATCAAAACTGCTTTTTCATCTAATTTTATTATATGGTTATATTATCTTTTTAATTTGTTTTAAAGTGTAATTAGAATATATTTTTACCATTTAATCCAACGGTCTTCATTATAATTAACATCACTTTGGAATTGGGCATAAACAAGTGCCAATATTTTCATAGATATTGTTTCAAAACAACCCACTATTTGTTTTGACAACATGAATTATTTTTAAATTCAATATTGAAATTTATATGTTTGGAATTTGGTAAAATGTATTCCATATTTGGAATAATAAGGTACAAATTATGTAACTAAGACTCTTTTGTTTTTGGACATTATGAATAGTAACGACGGTAATTATCATTAATTATCTTGATTAAATAGTAATCGGGTAGTTATGGATAATAAAATAATATCAAAATAATAAAAAATGACCCCAACATGTGGCCTAATGCTATTGGTTGTGTCATGGGCGACCATGGGATGCCTTTTTATAAACTTAGGGATCCCATAGAATCACTTTTGGGTGAAAGTGACACGTTATCATTTCATTTTTAAAGAAAGAAGAATATCACTAAAGAATGTATCACCTGAGTAATTTTTTTTAAATTTTGTCTAAATAAATGATCTCTTGGACTGTAAATTTTTATAATAAAGATAAAACTATTTCCTACATCATAGTATTTTTTTTTATAATTTTTAGACATTAAATAAATTAAATTATTTATGACACCATGATGATGCAGCGATTACCTCATTAATGAACGATTTAAATAAAATGAAAAGATAATGTAAAATATAAGACTTACACTTTTCAAAGACCTATTTTATGAGTATATTTAGATCCCTTATCACATTATCCTCGAAATATATCAATATGGGACCTTTAGAATCCAAAACTCATTTTAATATAAAGTAACATTTTATAACATTCCAAGAGTGCCCCTCCTCTCCTCTTATAAAAGGCCCCCAGCTCTACCTCCTTACCCACACTTCTCAAGCCTTTGTATCGGCCAAGATCTGAAAATTTTATCTCTCCACATCCCTCTCTTAACCTTTATTCCTTACCATAGGCAGAAAGCTCTTTAAGAAACCCTTTTGGTTCAAACCAAGAGGAGTTACCCAAATTAAAGATAAAGTCTTCTAAAATGTTCTTTTGTTTTATTTTGCTTCTCCAAGCCCCTAAAATATTTTTATTCATTTATTTTGTAACAAAACCAGTATCTTCAATATACTAGGAATTTTTTTATAACAAGGATTTGATCTACACTTACACACACCTACATCTAATGGTTAAAGAGCATATTGTTTCCGTGGATGGTGAATTTCTGCCTCACGAAATGAGGATTGCTCAATATTCATCTAACAATCTAAAAGATTGAAATTAATATGTCACTATATTTATATATGATATATAATATGTTTATATTTTCTTTAAGATTTTGTATTTTTCATTTATGGAATACCTTTATGGTTTCCATTATGGGTAAATGCGTTATCTTCATTTTAGGAAGTACGGACTACCGCCCCCTCAAAGTGATTTGATTCGTTAATGCCATATGTGGGACGTATAAAGGATGTAGTTAATGATATTATATATGATATTATACTGGAATTATAATATACCTATATATCATTATGATTCCATTCCATAAAATACGAAATATAAATGAAAGTAGTGTTCATGCGTACGTACAGCTTGCTGTCTCCATGAATGGTGCATTTCATTTCTTACCTCTTAATATTATGTAATATTATAAATGCATGTATATAATGGATATATATCATATATATGATATCTACATCATTAATATAACTCTGTATATAAAGGATACATGAAAATCATGTAATTGTAAAGAGTTTATTTTTGACTCAAGTACCAATGATCGACAAAACGACCCTTATTAACTTATATAATTACATAGTGTTCCTAACAAGGTAACAAGTGATATAAAAAGGAATAATGAACAGGAAAATGGTTCATAAGCAAGTAGAAATTAACTCACGTTTATTATTCAGGAGGTTAATGAATAATCGAGTCAAGTCGGACCCGAGGTAAGGGACTTCATCTCAATCTCCTTTCATTGAGGCATATTTTGTTTTATACACAACATTATTTTATATGGTGTATAAACCCCTTTGACTATTACGTTAATTCAGAAGGAATATGTTTTATATAGAGTTTTTTCTAAATGACAAAAGGGAATTGTTTTTGTCGTACGTATACGGCGACAACGACTTCTCTGCCGCCATGATCATTATTTGAGTTTTGGCTTCCTCTACAGGACATAAACTTTTTTTTAATGAAAAATAAATACCATGTTTTAATTCTCTTTTATTTTGGAATTGAAAATGGATTTGGTATTTTTTATTATTATATCAATGTGTTGTATTGATATCTTTTGATTTAAATGTGGAAATGTTATGTTTCCTTTATGTATGTTTTATGTGATATGATTATGTTATGGTTCTTGGGCATTGTTTATGAAGAAGGGTGGTTCCGTGATAAACTAAGGGCGGGTGAGCCCGATATAGCTCTCTAATGAATTGGGTAACGTTAAGGGGTTAAACATTAAGGTTTCTCTGAAGAGATTTAGGGAATATACTTTGATGGGTATTCCAAACGTAACCATGAGGGTTTCTCCCTATGTAAGAATGTTAGGAATACCTCAAGTTACCTTTATGTCTTATGATTTCTATGATTTATTCATGATTTTATGAGGTATGTTAAAATTCATATGTTTTACGAGTAAATTATGATTTCATACATGGACTAATGTTTTCATTTCATACTTTTATATCCCTTGCTGAGATTTTTATGCTCATCCCATGTTTTCGAAATGTTTTTCCCATGTCAAGGGAAAGTTACATGATGGATGATAGTGTTTAGGAAGTGTCAAGAAAGAATCTATGTTTTATTTTAAATATGTTTCTGATGATGGGAAAAATGAGTATTATCTTTTATGTAACCACTTTGTTTAAATGTGGAGTGTAATGCATGATTTATGATCTAATTCTCTAAAACTCTAAAACTGAAAAGATCCTCAATGTGTATTCTTGAAATAAGTCAAGATTAAGTAATATTTAAGGTCGGGGCTGTATAGTTGGTATTAGAGGCCAATTTAGATAAAATTAGGAGTTATAATTCTATTAAATGATTATCCAAAAATATTTTCTTATTGTCAAATTGAAATGATATAGCATTTGAAGATTACCATGTTGATTCATCTAAGACATGTTTGTTCCGAATGGTTTTCCGCAGAGGAAACAGGGAAGTAGTGATATGAAGGTATAGAGAAGGGAATGGCCTTCTGAATCAGCATCCTGAGATGGTAGGAATTGGAACTGAACAGTTTGTTGTAGTAATGGCGTAGTTGAATCAAGCAATAAATGGTGGTGGTATCCATGCACAAGATCATCCAGATCAACCGCAGAGGAACATGTCAGTGGTGGAACATTTCATGAGGCAACATCCTCCATCATTTAGAGGATCATCTAACCTTGTTATAGCTAAAGGGTGGATTAAAGCACTGGAGAATATTTTCGATGTCATGGGGTGTTCAGACAATCAAAAGGATAGTCTTGCTATTTATCGTTTGGAGGGTGAAGCAGATCAATGGTGGTAAATGGTTAAAAATATCAGGGATGCGGATGAGATTGATGCTCTCAACTGGGATGAATTCAAAGGTATGTTTCTTGAGATGTATTTTCCTATGTATGTTCGACTTAGTATGGAAAAAAATTCTTGGAATTGAGGAAAGAGGATGACTCATTGGCTGCTTATGAAGAGAGGTTCACTCGATTGGCAAGGTATTATCCAAATTTTATCCGAGACCTTGATATTAAAATCAATCATTTTTACTTAGGATTAAAGCCAAAATATCGAAGGGCATTAGCTTCTTGTGAGTTCAAAAGTTATGAAAAGCTTTTTTGATGTACTGATAAGGTGGAAATGGAGTTTGTCGATGATCAAGTGTCATATAACAACCAAAAGAAGAAGAGACCGAGGTGCCATGAGAAAGGGAATAATTCTTCAAAAAGGTCTGATGGTAAGAAAAATAAGTTTTTAGTTTGTGATAAATGTGCTAAAAGGAATGATGGAGAATATCATCGAAATTATGGAAAGTGTAACTAATGTGGTAAGATGGGACATAAGGCTCGTGATTGCACTGAAAAAGATCAGGGTGATGGTAAGACCAAATTTGATTTACAGTTAGTGAAATGTTTTAAGTGAAATGAGATGAGTCACTATGCAAACGAGTTTCTGACAAAGTGCTCAAGTGATGGGAAGCAGTTCGAATACAATTAGAAAGGGGTGGTGAAATCATTTGCAACTACTTCAGTAGATTTTGGGCCATCAAATGATGTGGTATCAGGTACATTGTGTGTTTTTTAAGATTATGCAAGCATGTTATTTGATTCAGGTTCTACACATTCTTTCATCTCTAAAAACATTCCTAGTAAAATGGGAATACCATCTCAAGAAATGACTCATGAACTTGTGGTAATAAAACCTTGGGGAAATGTTGAGGCAAACAAAATTTATAAGAATCTTCCTATCCTTATCCGTGGAAAGAACGTACTTGAAAACCATATTGTTTTCCTCTAATAGAGTTTGATTTTATCCTGTGTATAGATTGGCTCTCTGTTTACCATGCTAATATTGATTGTAGATCTAAAGAAGTTTCTTTTCAGAAATACTTTCAGTTTGTGTACAAGAATGAACCCTTACTATTGATATTATACTAAGAGGCTGAGAAACATGTAAAATATGGAAATGAATTTTACCTTGCACATATTGTTGAAAACAAAGGAACTATTCAGATTAATGATGTGCCAGTGGTAAATGAGTATCCTGATGTTTTTTCTGATGAGTTTCCTAGAATAATACTAGACAGGGAAGTTGAATTTACTATTGATTTAGTTCCTGATGCCAAGCCAATTTCAAAACCCCCTTATCGAATGGTTCAAATTGAACTTTTTGAGTTGAAGGAGAAATTTCAGGATTTATTAGATAAAGGTTTCATTAGACCTATCACATCACCATGGGGTGCTCCTGTTTTATTTGTTAAAAAGAAAGATGGTTCAATGAGACATTTCATTGATTATAGAGCCTTGAATAACATCACTGTTAAGAACAAATATCCTTTGCCTCATATCGATAATTTGTTTGATCAGCTCCAGGGAACCTAGTATTTTTTAAATATTGACCTGAGATCGGGGTACCATCAGTTGAAGGCAAAGGAAGTAGATATTCTAAAGACCGTGTTTTGTACATGATATGGCCATTATGAATTTGTATTTATGCCTTTTGGGCTAACCAATACACATGTTGTATTCATGGACCTTATGAATATAATTTTCCATGAGTTCTTGGATAATTTTATTGTTCTTTTAATTGATGATATTTTGGAGTTTTATAAAATTAAATAGGAGCATGAAAGTCATTTTAGGGATATTTTGAAAACCATAAAAGAAAAGAAATTGTATGGGAAATTCAGCAGGTCTTAGTTTTGGTTGCAACAAATTTCTTTCCTTGGTCACATTGTTTCTAAATATGGAATAACTATTGATCCTGCAAAAACAATGGTTGTTGAAGAATGGACAAGACCGACAAATGTAACTGCGATTCGTAGCTTCCCTAGTTTGGCAGGCTATTACCACAGGTTTGTTAGAAATTTTTCCCAGTTATCTAGTCCAGTAACTAATCTAACTCGGAAGGGTGTTAAGTTTATCTGGACAAATGAATGTCATGATTGTTTTTAGGAACTAAAAACAAGATTGGTGAATGCTCTAGTTTTGGCACTACCTTCCAGGAATGGGGAGTTTGTTATCTACAGTGATGCTTCTTTGAAAGGACTTGGTTGAGTCCTAATGCCAAATGATCAGGTAATTGCTTATGCTTCATGTCAGTCGAAAACTCATGAGGTAAATTACCCTACACATGATTTGGAATTAGCTGCTATTGTTTTTGCTTTATAAATTTGGAGGTATCATTTTTATGGGGTAAAGTGTGAAATATATACTGATCAAAAAATTTTAAAGTATATATTAAATCATAAATAATTGAACATGAGACAGAGGAGATGGCTAGAATTAATCATGTATTTTGATTGTACAATTCATTACCATCCAGAAAAAGAAAATAAAGTGGTTGATGCTTTCAGTCGAAAAATTAATACATCATTAATACGGTTGCATTTGGAACATGATCCTTTGGTTAATGATTTAATGAACTTTGGCATAGAAGTTGTTGGTGCAGGATGTCCATCTGTTTTGTTTCTGGTATCAGTGAAATATTCTATATCATACAGAATTAAGAAAGCACAGAAGCAAGACAGTGAGTTGCAGAAAAAGGTAGAGCTCGTTCAGAAGGGTAAGTTGCATGAATTAAACATTTATAATGATTTTGTTTTGAGATTTGGGAAGAGATTGTGTGTGCCTTGTGATTCACAGTTGAAGAGAGAGTTTTTATCTGAAGCTCATAGTTCTCCGTTTTCAGTTCATCCAGGCAGGACTAAGATGTATAGAAATCTTAGGGAGTATTACTGGTGGGACAGAATGAAAAGATATATTGCTGATTTTACTATGATATGTTTGACTTGTAAAAAAGTTAAAGCAGAGTGGAAGTTACTGAAAGGGATGCTTCAGCCTTTACCAGTTCCAGAGTTGAAATGGTATAATATATCCATGGACTTCGTTGTGGGATTGCTGAAGACACCTCAAGGTAATATTGCAGTCTGGGTTATTGTTGAACTCTTGACTAAATCTGCTCATTTCCTTGCTATATGAGATACTTTTTTCCCTAGATCAAATTTCCCGTTTATATCTTAAAGAGATAGTCAGGTTACATGGAGTTCCCCTCTCCATTATATCTGGCCGTGATCCCATATTTACTTCTAAATTTTGGAAAGGCTTTCAAAAGTCATTGGGTACTGAAATAAATTTTTGTACAGCTTTTCATCCTCAATCAGATGGGCAGTTAGAACAAATGATTCAGACATTGGAGGATAAGCTATGTCCTTGTTTGATGGATTATCAGGGAAGTTGGGACCAACAACTTTCTTTGTTTGAGTTTTCTTATAATAACAGTTTTCATTCCAGTATACAGATGGAACCATTTGAGGCATTATATGGGAAGCGGTGTCGAACTCCAGCTTTCTGTGATGAAGAGGGTGAAAGGAAGTTGATGGGAGCAGAATTGGTAGAAGAGTTGGCAGAAAAAGTTCAGTTGATACATAGACACATAAGAACAACTCAGAGCAGGCAGAATATTTATGCAGACAACAGGAGGAAGGATCTCTCTTTTGAGGTAGGTGATCATGTTTTTCTCAAAGTATCTACATGGAAAAGTGTCATGTAAATTGGTAAGAAAGGAAAGATGAGCCCAAGGTTCATTGGACCATATGAAATTCTGGGGATAGATGGATCATTTTCATACTAAGTGGCTCTACCTCCGAGTTTATCTCAGGTACACAATGTTTTTCATGTTTCAATGTTAAGGAAGTACATGCCGGATCCATCTCATGTTTTGTGACCAGAGGTAGTTCACCTGGAATAGAATATATCTTATGAGGAACAACTAGTCTATATTCTTGACCACAGGGAGAAAGTGTTGTGGAATAAGGTGATTCATCAAGTAAAGGTTTTGTGGAAAAACAATATGATTGAAGAGGCAACATGGGAATCTGAAAATGCAATGAGGGATAAATACCACCACTTATTCGATAAGTAAATAAATTACGGGGACACAATTTTCTAAAGGGGGGAAGGATATAACATCTAAAGTAAGTAATGAATAATATATATTCTTATCTATGTCAATTTATGAATTATATAGTGTTTTAGAGGCTTAAAATGAGAATAAATCCAATCTTAAGCATATATTTCCCTAATAATTTTAAAAGATTTTTTTACCACCTTTTGATGGTGAACCATTTTTAAATATATATTTTGACAATTTTATAAGTCCTATTTTTCAAAATAAACTTATTATTTATTATTGGGACATTGAAATTTACTTCAGAAAATGTTTTGGCATTTTTCTGACCATGTTCAATTTTTAATGAATAGTGAAAAATAATGCATTTTACATCAAAACTGCTTTTTGATCTAATTTAATTATATGGTTAGATTATATTTTTAATTGGTTTTAAAGTGTAATTAGAATATATTTTTAACATTTAATCCATAGTTGTTCATTATAATTAATTTCACTATGGAATTAGTCATAAACAAGTTCCAAACTTTTCATAGATATTGTTTCAAAAAACCCGCTATTTGTTTTGAAAACGGGAATTATTTTTAAATTCATTATTTCAATTTCTATGTTTGTAATTTGGTAAAATGGATTACCTATTTTTAATCAGAAGGTAACAAATTATGCAATTAAGACTCTTTTGTTTTTGGGCATTATGAATAGTAACAATGGTAATTATCATTAATTATAATGATTAATTAGTAATCGGGTAGTTAAGGATAATAAAATAATATCATAATGATAAAAAATGACCCCAAAATGTGTCTTAATTATACTGGTTGTGTCATGGCCACCATGTTATGCCTTTTTCCAAACTTAGGGACACCATGGAATCACTTTTGGGTGAAAGTGACAGTTTATCTTTTTATTTTTAATGAAAGGAGAATATATCTTAAGAATGTATCACCTGAGTAAAAAATTTTTAATTTTGTCTAAATAAATGATCCCTTGTAATATAAATAGTCATTGGAAAGATAAAAAATATTTACTACATCATAGTATTTTTTTTATATTTATTAGACATTATATAAATTAAATTATTTATGACCTCATGATGATGCATCGATTTCCTCATTAATTAACGATTTAAATAAAATGAAAAGATAATGTAAAAACTTAGAAATAAACTTGTAAAAGACCTATTGGATGATTATATTTATAACCCTTATCACCTTAACCTCTAAATATATCAATGTGGGACCTTTGAAATCCGAAACTCATTTTAATATAAAGTATCATTTTATAACATTCCAAGAGTGCCCCTCCTCTCCTCTTATAAAAGTCCCCCACCTCTACCTCCATACCCACACATCTCAAGCCTTTGGCTCGGCCAAGATCAACTCATTTTATCTCTCCAAATACCTCTCTTCATCCTAGAAGTCTTACCTTAGGTAGAAATCTCTTCAAGAAACCCTTTTGGTTCAAACCAAGAGGAGTTACCCGATTTAAAAGTAAAGTCTTCTCTAATGTTCTTTTGATTTATTTTGCTTCTCCAACCCCCTAAACTATTTTTATTCATTTATTTTATAACAAAACCAGTATCTTCAATATATTAGTATGTTTTTATAATAATTACTCTAGCTACACTTACACACACCTACATCTAATGGTTAAAGAGCATACTGTTTCCATGGAGGGCGAATTTCTGCCTCACGAAACGATGATTGATCAATATTCATCTAACACCTTCAAAGGTGGCCATTAATATGTCACTATATTTATATATGATATATTATATGTTTATGTTTTCGTTAATCTTATGTATTTTTCATTTATGGTATTTCTTTATGGTTTCCATTATGGGTAAATGTGATATCTTCATTTTAGGAAGTGCGGACTACCACCCCCTCAAAGTGATTTGATTCGTTAATGCCATATATGGGATGTATAAAGGATGGAGTTAATGATATTATATATGATATTATACTGGAAATATAACATACCTTTATACCATTATGATTCCATTCCATAAAATACGAAATAGAAATTAAAGTAGCATTCATGCGTATGTATAGCTTACCGTCTCCATGAACGGTGCATTTAATTTCTTACCTCGAAATGTTATGTAATATTATAAATGCATGTATATACTGGATAAATTATATATATATTATATCTACATCATGAATATGACTCTGGATATAATGGATACATGAAAAAATTGTAACTATAATGAGTTTATTTTTCACTCAAGTACCAATGATCGACAAAACGACCATTATTAACTTAAATAATAACATAGTGTTCATAACATGGTAATAAGTGTAATAAAAAGGAATAATTAACATGAAAAAGGTTCTTAAGAATGTATAAATTAACTCAAGTTTATTATCCAGGAGGTTAGAAAAAGATCGAGTCAAGTCGGACCTGAGGTAAGGGACTTCGTCTCAATCTCCTTTCATTGAGGCATATTTTGTTTTATATACAAATTTGTTTTATATGGTTTTTAAACCCATTTTACATTTACATTTATTTAAAAGGATTATTTTTTATATCAAGTGTTTACTAAATGAATAAAGGGAATGTTTTTTTGTCGTATGTATGCCGCGACAATGACTTCTCCACCGCCATGACCATTATTTGAGTTTCAGCTTCCTCTACAAGACATAACCTTTTTTTAAATGAAAAATAAATACCATGTTTTACTTCTCTTTTATTTTGGAATTGAAAATGGTTTAGGTATTTTTTTTATTATATCAATGTGTTGTATTGATATCTTGTGATTTAAATGTGGAAATGTTATGTTTCTTTTATGCATGTTTTGTGTGATATGATTATGTTATGGTTCATGAGAATTGTTTATGAAGATGGGTGGTTCTGTGATAAACTTAGGGTAGGTGAGCCCGATTTAGCTCTCCAATGCGTTGGGTAATGTGAAGGGGTTAAGCATTAATGTTTTTCCAAAGAGATTTAGGGAATATACTGTGATGGGTATTCCAAACATAACCATGAGGGTTACTACCTACATAAGAATGTTATGAATGCCTCAAGTTACCTTTATGTCTTATAATTTCTATGATTTATTCATGATTTGATGAGGTATGTTAAAATTATTATGTTTTACGAGTAATGTATGATTTCATACATGGACTAATGTTTTCATTTCGTACTTTTATATCCCTTGCTGAGCTTTTTATGCTCATCCCATGTTTTTGAAATGTTTTTCACAGGTCAAGGGAAAGGTAAATGATGTGATGATAGTGTCAAGAAAATGTCAAGAAAGAATATTTGTTTTATATTAAATATGTTTCTGATGATGGAAAAAATGAGTAATATATTTTATGTAACCACTTTGTTTAAATGTGGAGTGTAATGTATGATTTATGATCTAATTCACTAAAACACTAAACATGAAAAGATCTTCAACGTGTATTATTGAAATAACTCAAGATTAAGTAAAGTTTAAGGTCAGGGCTTTATAAAAATGGTACTAAAACACGACTATATATTGAATATACTAGGTAAAATGAAACTCATGAGTGTTCTTGTGATATTGATCAAAATATATCATCAATTGAAGCATAACTATAAACAATCTCTAAAAAAGTTATAATATTGTTTCAATAAACTATTATAACATGGTAACGTGGAATCATATTCTACATGTAAAAAATGAAATTTCATGAAGCTTAATATATCATGAAAATAATTAATTAATTATATATCATGAAAAATGTAAGTGTGTACTCCTTGAGAAATTGGTTAGGTACATAACAAGATGATTGTCTCAATGATGGAAAATCGATACAAGAACATTTAACAAATTTGATAAATTTTGAAAATTAAACCCCATGAATGAAAGATAATAAAATGGTTGTGTTAATCTCCATAAGTTCAGTTATAATATGCATATATTAAAATAATGGGTATTACATACGACACAAAAAAGGATATATTAGTAAACATTGAATGTATCACATGGTAATAAAATCTGGGATGAAATCCCCATACCCTATATCATTTATATATTATAACTCCTAAAATAATCTTTTATAATAAATATATGTTTACTATAAATAATTTCTAAAATAATATTCTTATATATAATACCATACGTGGTTTTATTAGGACATTATATTTCCCACATGTTTACAATCTTATTTTAAGGATTCACTTCGAATAATATTGTCTTTGTTCTTCCCTTGTGTCTTAATTTGTTATATCATTGTTCCTTATACATATGTAATGATTAATAGAATTAAATAATTATATAAATATGATTTATATCTTGTATTTTTATTTTATAATAATCAATAGCATAATGATGTATGAAATGTAATAATCCGTTCATAGAGACGGTAAGCCAAATGCACGCATGAACACAGATTCCATTTTAATTGTTTTATTGAAATAATGAATGAAAATGAAATGAAGGTCAATATGTATATAATGTAATTATATCAGAATTATAATATTACATATTTCATATAATTTCACAAAACCCATCTTTAGTACATTCCATGTATTGTGTGAACAAATCATATCACATTGAGGGGGCGATACCCCATCCCGCCACTAATTTAATTATAAAAATTGCACCAAATAGAAAGTATAATGATGTCTATTTTAAAAGGAATAAATAATGTTAATTACACAAAAAATAAATTATATTATATATTTAAATATATTACCCCTCATAATTTCCTCTATGGGAGGTGGTAATGGAAAAATGAACAATCATCATTTAATGAGGTGGTAGTTCAGCGAATACTTAAACAATATGGTTGATATTCATTAGATGAAGGTATTTCTATGTATAGGTATAAAACATATAATAAATAAATCGTTGTATATTTATTATACTATATTTTTCAGAAAATAATGGAACAAGGATATTGAAGGGGTGTAAGTAAAATAAAGGAAATTTTCTTTTGAGAAGACATTATCTCTTAATCGGGTAACTACTTTTTGATTGTGAAAAAAGGATTCTTTCGTATTCTATATACCCATGGGATGGATTTTCAAAGGAATGGAGGTATTTTAGGAGATTAATTTTGTATAATTTGGGTGAATAAATGGGATTTATAGGGGTGAGGAAGTGGGTAGATGTTGTGTCCTTTTTTAAGTAAGGGAAAAGACAGACTTGGAATTTTTTTAAAAAAGGTTGACATACCCATGTTTTTAACTACTAAACTTCATAAAAAACTGTAAAAATGAATATTTTAATTTTAATGATTCATTATTGGAAATAAAATTGGTTTTTATAGGTTTCTATGTCGTTTAGGGGTTTTTATTTAAGGTTTAGTACTTTATTAGCACAATTTTTCTTTTAATAGATGCAATTAATTTTAATCACTACAATAATATTTTTGATAAAAAACATGTTTTACCATAATATAAATTATAAAAAATGATAATTTTTATTTTTACATCCATTATTCAAAATTATAAACCCAGATGTGTTAGAAATTAATTTGATGTTCATCCTATATTCAGGTCGACAATGCGGGTTTTTAATGTAGAAATGATCAAAAGATTGCTAATTTGTTAATTATAATTTCATTGTGAAATTTTTTCTAATGACCAAAATTAGATTAATTGATAAAATTTTAATTTAAATAAAATATTTAACCAACTTAATATTAAAATTTATCTAAATAATCAAATTATATTAAAAATCATGTTTGAATTAAAATGTTGTATTTTTTCAACTCGTTTACAAATATTGTTTGCTTAAAATTTCCAATTAATTTGACCTAATTTAATTTTGAAATTATAAAATGATAAATTAATCGTATATTATCACATTATTTTTCTAAATTTGTTTAAATTTATCTCTATTATTTTTCATAGGTGGACATTAAAAGTGGATCAATCGAGAAAACAATATTTTTAAACAAATGTGGACTTTACCAAAAATTAAAATAGTTTTTTATAAATAAGTTTTATTTATATAAAAAGAATATAAAATATATTTGAAAATTATTAATTAATATTTATATAAATTTTTTTAATAGATAGGTTATAATAATCTTGTTTAAATAATTACAAAAAAAAAAAGAAATGTTTTTGTAGAAAAACATTGTTGTGTGTATCGTACGCCAATGCAGTGTGCCATATTTTATACACCAAGTCAGTGATGCTTGTAATGTATGAATATTTGGTTCAGTTTGAAAGTAATATTTGACTTATTCTGTTAAATGATATAAATTAATTTTTAATTTAATAAAAAAAGTTCCCTAAAAACTCATGGTTTTATATTTTACAACCCATAAAATGAATTTCAACCGTAAAATACATCCATATGGTAAAAATTGAGGATACTTATGCATCATCAAATCCTCAAGTATCCAAGTAGATTCCTCTAAATGGGTATTTTTTCACTAAAAATTGATAATATTAATGGTCTCCTATTGAAGAACATTCTATAACCGATTAATAATTTCAATAGGTTGTTCCTCATAAGAAAGATCATGCTTCGGTTGTATGACCTCCGAGTTCAGTACATGTGAAAGGTCATGTATGTAATTTATCCATAGATATATGTGGAACACATTATGAATATGAGTTATAATTTCAGGAAGATTCAAGAGATATGTTGTTTCCCTATATGATGAAGAATCTCAAAGGGGCTAATATACAAAGGGATTAATTTCCCTTTCTCCCTAAATATCATAACGTTATTCCGTGGTCAGATTCGTAGAAATTTTTTTTCACAAACCTAAAATTTTATATCAAAATGATTGTTATCAATATAAAATAGCTTCCAATGTTGACTTACATTTATATGCTCTTAAATGGTTCATGCCTTCTCAACCATTTCTTCAGTGATCTTAGGTCACAATATCCTTCATTCTCCAAAATAATCCTAACACATTGGGGCACTTAATTTATTCCCATGAAGGGATTCATATGATTCCATATAAATTATTTAGTTAAATATACTGTTTTTAGAATTCTCAACTACATGACGGTGTTAATCCCAACCACATTTCAAATATAATGAACAAGATCTCAGCATATCCTATTGGGTTTGAAGTTTTTTTAAACTGATCATCTATCTGAGGATGATACATTGTGATGGATGAAAATTCCATATCATGAGAATACTGAAGACTTCTATATAACATTTATTTGAAGCTTGGATCCTAACATAGTACAATAAAATGTTGCACTCTGTGAATCCTTACAACTTCCTTAATGTATATCCGGCCAATCAAAACTAAATAGGGATACTCTCTAGTAGCAATGAAGTGTGATGAATTAGTAATGAAATTGACTACCACATATATAGAATTAAAACCTTCATAGGTTTTTGGATGTCCAATGACTAAATCCATATTTATATTCTCCCGCTACCAATTTGGTATTTCTAATGGATAAAAAATCCATTTAGACATTTTTTAATTCAACCATAACTTGTCTTAATACCAAACATAGAGATAAAGACTCTACGGTAGACCAATTGATTCCATCCCACCAGATGTATTCGTTAAAGTCTATAATAATCTTTGTACTTGAAGTATAATAGGGAATGATGAACTATGATATTCCCCTAACAACTCCTTCATCAAATATGGTATAAAAGAAACACATACAATGTTCCAAAGACTTATCATTTTATCCCGATTAAGGCTAAACTCAAAAACATTTCTAACATTCATTTGCATCTCTTCATATTCCTTATACGCCTATTTAATAATTACATGGATTGAGGGTTGAACATTGATATTATAAAGATGTTATTTTTTCCCTTACTTCATGATTTTTGATCCTTCATCTGTAAATCCCAAAATATTGGATCATTTGTGATCCTTATTATTGATAATCTATCATGATCCTTCCGACTCAAATAATTATCCACCTTGTTTTTCTTGAGGGCAAGAAAATGACTATGTGTGGGGGAATTTGATGCACCCAATTTGTGTATACATTTCTATATATATAATTGAAGATAAAAGCATGTTTTCAGCAAATATCTGTTGTTTCATGAACATATTCTTTGATTTTGGTGAATCTGTTTACTTGCAGGAGCTCTCTGGCTAAATACACGAATCAAGGGATGCATGTGAAAATTTTAAAACTACACGCGGTGTACTTTTATACACGCCATGTACATCTAGTCTGGGACATGGACCGAAGGAGGGAGTACACGCCCTTGTCACCAGGAAGAAGATACACGCCTTGTGTGGTGGTTCCACACACCATGTACTACTTTCTAGAAGCGGTAGTTGTCGAAGAAAAGACCAAAGGCCCATGTGACCGTTGATGAAGACACGACGTGTTTGAACTTTTACATGTTGTGTCTTCTATTCTATAAGGGGATGGCGACCAATATTTTGATACTACACGCTGTGTATGGCGGCGCTACACGTCGTGTACACTCAACTTGCAGTCGGCGCCGTGTTCAAAAGTCAAAGACGGTGTTCTAGGCCACCTGCCATCGGAGAAATTGGCGGCAAAATGCGTTGACGAAAAGTACATGGCGTGTACTTTCTATACACATCGTGTACATTATTTTTCTATAAAAAGAGTCCTTGGACTATGGATTTTGGAGTTCAAAACCTTTGTAAGAGAGAAGAAGCTCTATTGCTACCATTTCCCGAGCCACCGTGGTGTCATATTTCCACTACTCCACCTTCCAAAACTATACCTCAACGCTTACATGATGAATCCGTCCGGTATCACATGTGTCGTTTCTCCTCCACTTTCATTGTGTAACTAAACCCCTCGTGTTGGGGCTATGGATGAAGGGATTGTAATTTGTATGTTGTTTTATATAGTTGTGTTTGAATTGTTTTAATTCATCTTACCCTTCTCAAACCACTGTCTAATATAACTGAGAATTCTTAGCCGGACCAAGGGAAGGATTCTTATAGATACAAAGGAAAAGTAATGGTGAAAACATCCATGATCATTGGAATGGTTTCACTGATTCAAATAATGGACTGGACGTAATAATGAATTAAAACCACTTACTACCAGACCAAGGAGTCAGCTACTCTAATTCTAAACAAGAGGAACCGGACTAAGGAAATCTTGTAACAAAATGAAATCCAGAATGATTGAATTATTATGAACAACATAACCATTTAAAAAATCTGCATAAAAACTCCTTATTCACCATATCCCCGACACATCTTTTCTTTCCATTTTAAAAACTCTTTAAATTCACCCGTTGTTTTCTTTCAAACTGTATCCATTTCTTCAATGTAAATCAAGTTAGTTTCAATCAAAACCCAAAATCAACCCAATCGATTCTAAATTCTACATACTTCACCTAATTAAGTATTAACTCAATTGAATTCACGCATGCCACGGTTCCCTGTGGATCGACCCCGAACTTATGCTATAATAATGTTCTAAGAACGGGTAATTAATTTGGGACACATATAACTTCAATCAACTACAAGAGAGACCAAATTTTGGAACCGTTGCTGGGGAACACCATTTGGATTTAGTGCTAAGATTTAAATTGTGTTAACAATTGATTTAAGTGAGAATAAAAATAAAAAATTATCAAAAATCTCTTTTATGATCCCATTTCAAATTTTCTCTTTTATTTTTCCCTTTTACACCTGGTTTTTGTTTTTGTGTTGTGCAGAGCATAAAGTGTATGTTTAGACATTTTACATGATCCAAAAGTGCCGAGTCTTTGGAATTAGTTCCACTTGACCTAGAAATCGAACAGAACTTGCTTTATCATTGGCGTACATAGAAAGAAACTCACAACCATCAACCACAACCCATGGAGAACAAGGAAGAAGGAGCACCAGCCATAGATGTTGCGACTAGGCATCAGTACCAGGATCAGTAGCCTCCCTCTACTGGTCTACTGGAGCAACCTCCTGGAGCCTTCATGGAATTCCTCCCAAGGGCTTACCAACGGCCGACACAATAACTCATCCCACAACCATACTATTCCCCTCAGGAGCAGTTTATGAAAGATCCACCCCATCAAAAACAACCTCCAAGACGTACCCTTATGGAGTACTGACACCCATCAATTCACGGAGCTGATACGAGCATCGTACATCCTCCGGTCCAGGCCCAACACTTCGAAATCAAGCCTGCTATCATGCAGTTGATCGAGAACATAGTCCAATTTGGAGGCCTGGCCGGTGAGGACCCGAACGCCCATCTCTCCATCTTTCTGGAGATCTACGACACAATTCTGTACCATGGCGTGTCAGAGGAAGCCATCCATCTTCACCTATTCACCTTTTCTCTACGGGATAAGGCGAAGGACTAGATCAAGGGGCTACCACAACGATCTATCCTCACCTGGGAGGAGCTAGCCCAGGCGTTCCTGTCCAAGTACTTCCCACCATCCAAGACGGTGAAACTTCGGAATGAGATTCATAACTTCCAGTATCACGACTCCGAGTCATTGTACAAGTCCTGGGAATGCTTCAAGGAGATGTTATGAAAATACCCCCATAATGGACTCCCTCTCTGGATGCAAGTCCAGACCTTCTACGAAGGACTTACCACAAAAACCAAGTTCATGGTGGAAGCTGCTGCTGGTGGTACGGTGATGCAGAAATCCCCCGAAGAACTATTCGAACTACTGGAAGACATGTCATACAACAGCTTCCAGTGGAACTACGAGCGGGGGACTCAAAAGTGAGGTATACACAATATAGATTCTACCACTATGTTAGCTGCTCAGTTGGACGCTATGTCCAAGAAAATCGGGGTATTGAACCTCAAAGGATCATTTCAAGTTCATGCGGCGAACCATCCGACATGCAGCGACTGTGGTGATAACAACATCATGGGAGAATGTCTGGGTTCGTGTGGAGGCACTTCGACGAGCAATGTGAGTTATGTTGCCCAAAATCGAGGGCCCAACCAGTTCCAGCAGTACTAGAACCTGGCATGGCGAGATCAACAGAACACAGGCTGGGGCTAACAACCGCAGAATCCTCCACCCCAGCGACCGCCCAACTACAACCAGCCTCTATACCAAAACCAATACCAAAGGCCACAACAACCCCAGCAAGGTCTTTATCAGCATAAAGGGTATCAAAACCCTTGTCAACATCAGCCACGTCAGCCACATCCTCTATCGGCTCAACAACCACCATAGCAGGAGAACACCTCACAGTTATGGGATCTGATGACAAAATTCCTATCAAATGCTGAGACTCGGTTCCAGAATCAGGAAGCTTTGATTCGAGGCTTGGAGAATCAAATTGGCCAGCTGGAAAACCAACTTTCCGGGAGACATCCCGGAACACTACTGGGGAACACAGAAAGGAACCCAAGGGAGGAGGCCAATGCTATCATGCTCCGGAGTGGAAAAGGGATCCACTAGAACCAATCAGCACAGCAAGGTGCATCCACACCCACTGTTGATGAAAAAGGTACCAATACCGACCAATCCTCATCCAAAATCCTGCAGAACGAGGCTTTACAAAATAAAGTTAAGGAAATAATCCAACCATTCAAGAATGACTTACCTTTTCTGGAAAGATTGAAGCAGAGGAAGCTAGACCACCAGTTCATCAAATTCATGGATGTTTTCATGAAGCTAGATATCAACATCCTATTTGCAGAGGCCCTAACTCAGATGCCATCCTATGCCAAATTCATGAAGGAAATCCTCTCGAATAAGAGGAAGATAGAGGATTTGGGCGTTATTGCAGTAACGAAGGAGTGCTCCATGGTGGTTCAACATTCCATTCCTCCCAAACACCAAGATCCAGGTAGTTTCACCATTACTTTTACTATTGGATCTTGTGAGTTTGGGAAAGCCCTCTGCGACTTAGGGGCCAGCGTGAACCTCATGCCACTCAGAGTTTTCAAGAAGCTGGGACTCAACGAGCTCAAGCCTACCCGCGTAGCCCTTTAACTTGCTGATCGATCCATCAAACACTCGAAGGGACTAATAGAGGACATACTGTTCAAGGTGGGTAGGCTAATTCTCCCTGCTTATTTCATCTTTCACAACTTGGGGGATGACCAGGAAGCACCTCTTATACTTGGAAGACCATTCGTGGCAACTGGGAAGGTACTGATCGATGTGCACCAAGGGGAGCTTATTTTTCGGGTAGGTGATTAAAGAGTTTCCCATAACATCCTCAAAGCCGTCAAACATGCATCCTTATTAGAGCATGAGGACTGTTATGCAGTGTCCACCATGGTTATTCATTTTAGTGACAAAGGGGATGATCTGGTATGTTCTTTTATTTCGAATAATTTAACTATTATATATATTCTATTAGAAGAAGCGCCAGAAGACTTGCAATTCATAGAAGTCCAGGGTGTCCACTATTGACAGCGTGCAGTTATTCCTGATAGTTTGGAATGGGACAAGGTGCAGCCACTTGTGCCTTCGATTTTAAAGGTGCCTGAACTCGAACTGAAGCCTCTTCCATCTTCTCTCAAGTACGGTTATTTAGGACCCAATCAAACTTTGCATGTTCTACTTAATGCAGAACTATCACAGGAGAAGAAAGATTCACTTCTGTAGGTTCTCAAACATCAGAAGCATGTTATTGGGTGGACAGTCACTGATCTGAAGGTCATCAGCCATACCATTTTCACTCATAAGGTGCTACTTGAAGAGGGTGCCACGCAATCTCGGCAACCAAAACGGCATTTGAATCCTCCCATGAAGGATGTTGTAAAGAATGGGGTGATCAAATTATTGGATGCATGCATCATCTATCCCATCTTGGATAGTCAGTGGATGAGTCCTCTCAATGTGGTACCCAAAAAGGGGGGTATCACTGTGATTTCAAATGAAAAGAACGAGCTCATCCCTACACGCACTATCACGGGCTGGCGAGTCTATGTTGATTACCAAAGGTTAAACGATGCCACAAGAAAGGATCACTTCTGTAACACCCCAAGCTTCTATGGTACGTTTCCCTCCGAATAATGCGATAGCGTGTGTTGTACGCAACCTCGAGTTCTAACACACACCACAACTAATTAAACTAGCCGTTGTGAATTGTAATACCTACTTTTTGAAATCATATATATTCAATATTTCAAAATGGACTTCATTTTTAGATTCGGAATATCAAAATTATCCTAGGGTGAATTCTGGTACATTTCGGATAACTTTCATATTTTGATGAATAGTGAAAATTTCTAAATTTTAATTAAAAACAACTTTTTTAATCAAAATAATTAATAGTGATAAATTGTGATATTGAGTGGTTTTAAAGTATATTTAGAATATATTTTTACCATTTAATATAATTTTGGTCATTGGACATAATTTTACAATTAAACCGAACATAAACAAGTGTCAATCTTTTGATAGTTATTACCTCTTAAAAACACGCTTTTTGTTTTGACAGCGGGAATTAATTTTAAATTAATTTCTGCCACTTCTGTGTTTTGAATTTAGGAAAATGGATTCCATATTTGGAATCAGGATGTCCAAATTATGTAAATAGGTAAATTTTATTTTTACACATTTTGAATAATTACTGCGGTAAATATTTTATTTACCATGGTTAAAGGGTAAATCCGGTAAATAAGGGTTAAAAAAATAATATTATAATAATACAAAGTTACCCTAAAACCTGTCCTAACCATATTGGTGGACACATACCCGACCATGAGCATCCTTGGGTCAATTTGGGGACCCCTTGGAGCCACTTGTATGTGGTAGGGACACATTATATTAATAAAGTTAAAATAAAAATAAAAATGGCATAAGCTTACATCTTTTAGAAGAACAATTTTTACATAGGGTTATACATGTTGGATTTTCGATTATAAATATTCATTAGAAAGATAAAAAGATTTAATACATAATGATATTTTATTTATAATTTTTAGACATCAAATAATTTAAATTATTAATGACACAATAATGATGCAATGTTTACCTCATTAATAAATCATTTAAATAAATAAGATTATAATGATTAAAATATTATCTAAAACCTGTACAATTCTTATTGGTTGATGTTATTTAGAATATTAGTCATCTTATCTTCTACCTCAATGATTTTTGGACCATTATAAACCGAATATAATTATATTATAAAGTAATACTTTCACTCTTTCCTAAAGAGCCCCTCCTCTCCCTTATAAAAGGAGACCACTTCTACTCATTCCTCACACCTCCCAAGCCACTTGGCTCGTCCAAACTCTGCCCAACTAAGCTCCCCACATCCCTATCCTCCTCCTTGAAGCTTACCCTTAGGAAGAAAGCATTTCAAGAAGTCCTTTGGTTCCAACCAAAGTGAGTTACCTAAATTAAAGGTAACGATTTCTCTTAAATTATTTTCATTTATTTTGCTTCTCCAACCCCCAAACTCTTTTTATTTCCTTTCTTTTGTAACAACACCAGTATCCTCAATATACTAGGATGTTGTTATAAGAAGGATTCAAACTACACATACACACAACTCCATCTAATGGATGATGAACATAATGTTTCTGTGGATGGAAAACTAACGCCTCACGAAACGATGATTGTTCAAATACATCTTACCACCTCTCATGGTGGCCATTATGATGGAACTGTAATTAAATATGATATTAATGATATATATTTTATATATAAGCTTCTGTAATTCCATTTTATTTCATACCATTATTCGTTTCATGTTGTATATACATACGATAATTTCATTTGAGGAAGTGCGGACTACCGCCCCCTTAAAATGATATGACTCGTTCATACCACACATGGAACATATAAAGGATGGTGTTAATGAACTTAAGTAACATATATAAAATATTATATTATATTGGAATAGTAATATACCTATGTATCATTTGGATTCGATTCTTTTAAAATAAAAATTAAATGGAAGTAGCGTTCGTGCGTACGTACGGACTACCGTCTCCACGAACGCGATGAGATTCATTCTCCATCGTATCCATTCAAGTATAATTATCATTTAATGATTTAAAAATGATGTTTAAGGACTTGATATCATTCTGGATATGAATAAGATACAACAAACATGACTTATGTAACAAAACATATAAAAGAAAATGAGTAAGTTAACACACGAAACGACGATAATACTAAGATATTATCAAATCAATATTAAAAGATCATATATGATATCATATTAATGTATATGATTCTTTTATAATTTAATAACAATTATTTCACCATTATACAGGAGGTTAACCTACCCCAACCAAGGAAAAGTACAAGGTAAGGGTTATTTCACAATCTCTTCATTATCCGAGGTTGTTTATATGTAATAATCTACTGGGATCTCTTTATCATCCACATCCATGTTTTCTTAAAAATGTATTTCAAAAAAATTTTATTATTTACAAGAATATGGGTTAAAGTCATTTATACCCTTGTTTGAATTTTTATTATAGGAATCTTTCCGTCGTTTTCAAAACAAGGTCCTTTTAACCTTTTCGACAGAATTAAGGTAAGAATGTTTTTTTAACTTATACGGTGAGTGCGGTTATTTTCTGCCGTTATAAAATCTTCAAAGTTTTCCTTACAAGCTTATAAGAATATTTTCAAGAAAATGTTTTATTTTATATTGCTCTTTAATGATTTCAAAAATAGAGAGAGATATTTCTCCAAAAAGTGTTTTGATTTCATCTATGTCAACATCCTTTGATGGAATTTACGCTTATTTGAAGTTGATTTATTATGATACAAAACTTCTATATTGTATTGAAGTTTTTGTGATATTTTTGACTGTGGATGTGCTATTTTTATACCATTCATATTTTATGGTGAAATTATTGACATTTCGTATGCTATTTTTAATACGAATGTTTATGTTATGTTTAAACCTTTTCATATGGGAATGCATTGGACTTAATATGTGACGGGTGGAGCCCGCTATAGCTCCTCGATGCATCGGTAGGTCTCATGAGACAAACTAGTGTCTTGGCACAAGGCCTTGACAAAATCTTATTTGTAGTCTTGGAACGAGGCCTTGGCTATGTGGTTATGATAGTCTGGCATTATGCATTCCAACATTATGAAAGTGGTTATTGATTTTTGCATGTGATTATTCGATTAGTAGAATATCCATGTGAATAAGTAAATGGCATTATTTCATTTTATTTATGCCATACCATGTTTAAAGTTGATGTTTGAAAGGCTTTTGTTTTAGTTATACATTTCCTTAAAAGTTTATTCTTATTTATGAAAGTTTCCGCTATTTTGTTATCCTTACTGGGCATTTGAGCTCACCCCTTTTATATGTTTTATTTTTCCCAGGAAGTGAAGAAGTAAATTATGAATGACCTGCAGGGATATTATGTGGGGATATGAGTGTGGATTATGGAGACTTTATGTTGTTGTAGTAGTTTTTCATTTTATGATGTAATGTAAAACCTATGAATATATCTAGTGTTTCCAAGGCTACTAAACCAATCGGTCTTTCGAGATTTGATCTTTCTTGTGATCATGCCAATGTTATGTAATAATGCACCGACTCTGGGCAACTGGGGTCGGGGCGTTACAGTTGGTATCAGAGGAAGTTTAGTACAAACCTTGGAAGCTAGATTTAGATAAACTCTGATTAGAGCACGTAGACCTAAGATGAACTTTGAGGATTAGTATAGAAGAACTTCCTAGAATTTTGGTATTGTAGAGATTTTGTGAGTTTTCCGAGCAATACATCCCTGTATGGATACGAGCAGGTAGAGGCGGCTCTGGCACAGATGTACCTAGGGGTAAAACCCGAAAACACCGCTTTGAGCTAGACTCGAACGGGAACTGGTGCACGACAACGGGCCTTGCTGCACTCTTGGTTACGACATTCCCAGGGGATATTCTTAGGATAACTCTCATTTTCTTTACAAATCATTATGAAGGGTTTATGAGTATATACTTCCTCAAAGAAAACATTTTTATGATTATGGATTATATCCATAAATAGTTCAATTTATGTTAAGTGTTTTATAAGTATGGGATTATGTATTTTGATTCATAAACTGATCTAGTTTATGCCATTGTTTAGAAATGGCGCCTAGTGGAAGAAATGGAAACCGTATCAATGCACGCACTCCATGTAGGGATTGCCCCCCTGCTCAAGATAATTATAGTGGGGCTGGTGATGCAACTGGTGCTGATCAGCTAATCACCATACTGGGACAACTTACTCAGGTTATGAATAATAACCTTACCCGTATGGAGCACCCTGATCCGCAGCGTGGAGGATCAATGTTAGATCGATTCATGAGACAGCAACCACCAACGTTCAATGGGAATACAAATCCCTTAGTAGCTAAGCAATGGATATTTTCCCTAGAGAAAATATTTCAGGCTTTGGGGAGCAGTGAAAGGGAAAAAGTTATCATGGCAGTTTACCGCCTCACTGGAGATGCTGATCAATGGTGGTCATTGATTCAAAATACGAAGGAAGATGATGAAGTATCAAATATGGAATGGAGGGAGTTCAAAGATCTGTTTTTAGAAAAATACTTTCCTCGCGACCATCGAGTAGATATGGAAAGACAATTTCTGAGTCTGAGACAAAAGGAGGATGAGAATGTCAAAAAGTATGAGGCTAACTTTACAAGGTTAGCGAGGTACGCTGGTGATTATATTCGCAACCCAAGAAGTAAGATTGATCGTTTCTTTCATGGGTTAAAACCATTTCTCCGTCGAGCATTAGTCTCACAATCCTTTTCATCGTACGAAGACATTGTCTCATGTGCTATCAATACCGAAAAGGAATTCTCTAAGTCTTATGACTTTAAAGCAAAGCAAGAGAAGAAGAGACCTACTGATCAATCTGGGAATGGAAATAAGGGGAAGAAGGGAAAGGTTGAATATCCATCTTGTGGTAAGTGCGGGAAGAAACACCCCGGTGCTTGCCTGAAGGGAATGGGAGTCTGTTACAAGTGTGGTGAAAAAGGCCACCAAGCTCATGATTGCAAGGGGAAGAAGGAAGCTACCAACGTTCAGTGCTACAATTGCAGGGAGATGGGGCATTATGCAAATGCATGTCCTAAGCGTCAGGAGAACTTACCTCAGAAAAGGCCAAGGGATCAAGGCCAGGCTTATGCTATCACTACTGCTAAGGTAGAAGCTCCGAAAGATGTGGTGGCGGGTAATTTAATGGTTTCCTCAAGTTTAGCAAATGCATTATTTGATTCTGGATCATCGCATTGTTTCATATCTTCCCAGTTTGCTAAGAAAATTAGATATTTCCAATTTGATTTAATAAGGGAGTTGTCAGTTAAAACTCCTAAGGGAAGTATCGTTGCAACAAAGTTTTGTGAATCAGTCCCCATTAGAGCACATAAATTTTCTTTACCTGCTGATCTCATCGTCATACCTATGATTGAGTTTGATATAATCCTCAGTATGGACTGGCTTTCGGACTATGATGCGAAGATTTATTGTAAGAAGAAAGAGTTTACGATTCTTGATGATAATGATAAGGAACACCTTATTTTTAGAGCAGAATCGTCACCACCTAATTCTTATTTAGATCCACCCTCAATAGCTCAACTAAATTCAATTATTGGGGAGGAAGAGAATGAAATAACTGCGGGTGAGGAAAGGAATGTTCAAATAGAGGATGTACCTATTGTGAAAGAATTTGTAGATGTATTTCCAGAAGATTTACTTGGGCATCCTCCAGAACGAGAAGTTGAGTTTTCTATTGATTTGATTCCTGGATCAAGGCCTATATCGAAGACCCCTTATAGAATGGCCACTGTAGAGTTAGTCGAACTAATGAAACAACTTGAGGAATTGAGTAATAAGGGATTTATTCGCCCTAGTGTTTCTCCATGGGGAGCCCCTGTTCTTTTTGTTAAAAAGAAAGATGGATCTATGAGGTTATGTATCGACTACAGGGAGATCAATGCTATAACGATAAAGAACAAGTATCCCCTACCTCGTATTGATGATTTATTTGACCAACTGCATGGAGCTCAATACTTTTCAAAGATTGACCTTCGATCTGGATACCATCAGTTGTGTGTGAAGAAGGAAGACATTCCGAAAACAGCATTTCGAACCAAGTACGGGCATTACGAGTTTACTGTAATGCCGTTTGGATTGACTAATGCACCCTCTGTATTCATGGATCTAATGAATAGAGTTTTCAAGGAGTATCTCGATGAATTTGTGGTGGTATTTATTGATGATATCTTGGTATACTCCAAAACCTACGAAGATCATGAAAATCACTTGCACATTATCTTGAAGACTCTGAGGAGGCATGAATTATATGGGAAGTTTAGCAAGTGTGAATTCTGGCTTCAGGAGATTTCTTTTCTTGGCCATATTGTCTCTAATGATGGAATCTCTGTTGATCCTTCTAAGACCAAGGCAATCCAAGAATGGCCAGCACCTACGTGTATAACTGAGGTACGCAGTTTTATTGGTTTGGTAGGTTATTATCGACGTTTCTTCCAGAATTTTGCCCGATTGGCTAACCCATTAATGAAGCTCACACGTAAAGGGGTTAAATTTGTTTGGACAAAAGAGTGTGAAGAATGTTTCGAAGAACTGAAGAGAAGATTAGTCAATGCTCCTATATTGACTCTACCATCGGGGAATGATGGGTTCGTTATTTATAGTGATGCATCGAAGAAAGGACTTGGCTGTTTCCTTATGCAGAATGATAGAGTTATTGCCTATGCATCACGACAGTTGAAAATTCATGAACAAAACTATCCTACTCATGATCTTGAGTTAGCAGCTGTGATCTTTGCTTTGAAGATTTGGAGGCACTACCTCTATGGTGAAAAATGTGAGATTTTTACTGATCACAAGAGTTTGAAGTATATTTTCTCACAAAAAGAACTCAACATGAGGAAAAGGAGATGGCTTGAATTACTCAAGGACTATGATTGTACGATACACTACCACCCGGGGAAGGCAAACAAGGTGGCAGATGATTTGAGTAGAAAAGACCATGGAGTTTTGAACAATATGAGAATTGAAAGGGATCCAATTTTCATGGATCTAGTGAAGATGGACATGGGAATAACCAGGGAAGGTGAAACATCAATGCTTTTTCAAATGGTTGCCAAACCATCTTTACTAGAAAGGATTAAGAGTTCTCAGACCAATGATGAAGAATTTCAGAAGAAGATTAAAGCTGTGAATGATGGGAGATTGAGAGACTTTGTGTATGAAGATGGAATTTTGAAATTCGGGAAGAGACTTTGTGTTCCCGATTTACCTGATCTAAAAAGGGAATTGATGGATGATGCTCATAGTTCCAATTTCTCTATACACCCTGGGAGCACCAAAATGTATAGAGATTTGAAGGAACATTTTTGGTGGGACAACATGAAGAGGGAGATTGCTGATTTTGTGTCAAGATGTATGGTTTGTCAACAAGTGAAAGCTGGAAGGCAACAGCCTGGAGGAGTCATGCAACCTCTTCCCATACCGGAGTGGAAATGGGACAATATTACGATGGACTTTGTCATGGGGCTACCAAAGACTCCTAGAAGGAACGATGAAATATGGGTTATTGTTGATCGTCTTACCAAGTCAGCACATTTTCTTGCTATAAGAGAAGATCTACCCCTGGAACGTCTAGCAAGACTATACATTAATGAAGTTGTGAGACTTCATGGAGTACCCCTATCGATTGTTTCTGATCGTGATCCCTGTTTTACTTCAAGATTTTGGAAAAGTCTTCAGAAATCCCTGGATGCTGAACTTCATTTGAGCACTGCTTACCACCCTCAGACAGACGGACAATCAGAACGGACTATTCAAACCTTAGAAGACATGTTGAGATCTTGCTCACTTGACTTTTAGGGTATGTGGGATCAATATTTACCACTGGTAGAATTTTCCTATAACAATAGCTTCCATTCGAGTATACAGATGGCACCATATGAAGAGTTATACGGAATGAGATGTCGTACACCAACCTGTTGGGATGACGTTGGTGAAAGAAAACTTGTAGGCCCAGAGCTGGTGGAGGAAACGGTGGAAAAGGTGAAAGTAATCCAAAATCACATCAAAGCAGCTCAAAGTAGGCAGAAGTGCTATGCCGATAATCGAAGGAAGGATTTGGAATTTCAAGTCGGTAATCATGTTTTCCTAAAGGTATCTCCATGGAAGGGAGTCATACGTTTTGGAAAGAAAGGTAAATTGAGTCCCAGGTACATCGGACCTTTCGAAATTCTAGAACGAATTGGGGCTGTAGCTTACCGATTGGCAATGCCGCCAAGTCTCTCCAAAGTTCACGATGTGTTCCACGTATCTCTGTTGAGAAAATACATGCCTGACCCAACGCATGTACTCACCTATGAGGAATTAGAACTGGAACCTGATCTGTCTTATTGCGAAGAGCCCGTCAGGATTCTTGATACAAGAGAACAAGTACTGAGAAACCGGACGACGCGTCTGGTAAAAGTTTTGTGGAGAAACCATAAGATGGAAGAGGCAACGTGGGAACCTGAGGAACTTATAATGAATAACCACCCGAGTCTTTTTATGCAGTAATACCCTAGAAATTGCGAGGATGCAATTATTTGAAGGAGGGGAGAATGTAACACCCCAAGCTTCTATGGTACGTTTCCCTTCGAATAATGCGATAGCGTGTGTTGTACACAACCTCGAGTTCTAACACACACCACAACTAATTAAAATAGCCGTTGTGAATAGTAATACCTACTTTTTGAAATCATATATATTAAATATTTCAAAATGGACTTCATTTTTAGATTCGGAATATCAAAATTAGCCTAGGGTGAAATTTTGGTACATTTCAGATAACTTTCATATTTTGATGAATAGTGAAAATTTCTAAATTTTAATTAAAAACAACTTTTTTAATCAAAATAATTAATAGTGATAAATTGCGATTTTGAGTGGTTTTAAAGTATATTTAGAATATATTTTTTCCATTTAATATAATGTTGGTCATTGGACATAATTTTACAATTAAACCGAACATAAACAAGTGTCAATCTTTTGATAGTTATTACCTCTTAAAAACACGCTTTTTGTTTTGACAGCGGGAATTAATTTTAAATTAATTTCTGCCACTTCTGTGTTTTGAATTTAGGAAAATGGATTCCATATTTGGAATCAGGATGTCCAAATTATGTAAATAGGTAACTTTTATTTTTACACATTTTGAATAATTACTGCGGTAAATATTTTATTTACCATGGTTAAAGGGTAAATCCGGTAAATAAGGGTTAAAAAAATAATATTATAATAATACAAAGTTACCCTAAAACGTGTCCTAACCTTATTGGTGGACACATACCCGACCATGAGCATCCTTGGGTCAATTTCGGGACCCCTTGGAGCCACTTGTATGTGGTAGGGACACATTATATTAATAAAGTTAAAATAAAAATAAAAATGGCATAAGTTTACATCTTTTAGAAGAACAATTTTTACATATGGTTATACATTTTGGATTTTCGATTATAAATATTCATTAGAAAGATAAAAAGATTTCCTACATAATGATATTTTATTTATAATTTTTAGACATCATATAATTTAAATTATTAATGACACAATAATGATGCAATGTTTACCTCATTAATAAATCATTTAAATAAATAAGATTATAATGATTAAAATATTATCTAAAACCTGTACAATTCTTATTGGTTGATGTTATTTAGAATATTAGTCATCTTATATTCGACCTCAATGATTTTTGGACCATTATAAACCGAATATAATTATATTATAAAGTAATACTTTCACTCTTTCCTAAAGAGCCCCTCCTCTCCCTTATAAAAGGAGACCACTTCTACTCATTCCTCACACCTCTCAAGCCACTTGGCTCGTCCAAACTCTGACCAACTAAGCTCCCCACATCCCTCTCCTCCTCCTTGAAGCTTACCCTTAGGCAGAAAGCATTTCAAGAAGTCCTTTGGTTCCAACCAAAGTGAGTTACCTAAATTAAAGGTAACGATTTCTCTTAAATTATTTTCATTTATTTTGCTTCTCCAACCCCCAAAATCTTTTTATTTCCTTTCTTTTGTAACAACACCAGTATCCTCAATATACTAGGATGTTGTTATAAGAAGGATTCAAACTACACATACACACAACTCCATCTAATGGATGATGAACATAATGTTTCTGTGGATGGCAAACTAACGCCTCACGAAACGATGATTGTTCAAATACATCTTACCGCCTCTCATGGTGGCCATTATGATGGAACTGTAATTAAATATGATATTAATGATATATATTTTATATATAAGCTTCTGTAATTCCATTTTATTTCATACCATTATTCGTTTCATGTTGTATATACATACGATAATTTCATTTGAGGAAGTGCGGACTACCGCCCCCTTAAAATGATATGACTCGTTCATACCACACATGGAACATATAAAGGATGGTGTTAATGAACTTAAGTAACATATATAAAATATTATATTATATTGGAATAGTAATATACCTATGTATCATTTTGATTCGATTCTTTTAAAATAAAAATTAAATGGAAGTAGCGTTCGTGCGTACGTACGGACTAACGTCTCCACGAACGCGATGAGATTCATTCTCCATCGTATCCATTCAAGTATAATTATCATTTAATGATTTAAAAATGATGTTTAAGGACTTGATATCATTCTGGATATGAATAAGATACAACAAACATGACTTATGTAACAAAACATATAAAAGAAAATGAGTAAGTTAACACACGAAACGACGATAATACTAAGATATTATCAAATCAATATTAAAAGATCATATATGATATCATATTAATGTATATGATTCTTTTATAATTTAATAACAATTATTTCACCATTATACAGGAGGTTAACCTACCCCAACCAAGGAAAAGTACAAGGTAAGGGTTATTTCACAATCTCTTCATTATCCGAGGTTGTTTATATGTAATAATCTACTGGGATCTCTTTATCATCCACATCCATGTTTCTTAAAAATGTATTTCCAAAAAATTTTATTATTTACAAGAATATGGGTTAAAGTCATTTATACCCTTGTTTGAATTTTTATAAGAGGAATCTTTCCGTCGTTTTCAAAACAAGGTCCTTTTAACCTTTTCGACAGAATTAAGGTAATAATGTTTTTTTAACTTATACGGTGAGTGCGGTTATTTTCTGCCGTTATAAAATCTTCAAAGTTTTCCTTACAAGCTTATAAGAATATTTTCAAGAAAATGTTTTATTTTATATGGCTCTTTAATGATTTCAAAAATAGAAAGAGATATTTCTCCAAAAAGTGTTTTGATTTCATCTATGTCAACATCCTTTGATGGATTTTACGCTTATTTGAAGTTGATTTATTATGATACAAAACTTCTATATTGTATTGAAGGTTTTGTGATATGTTTGACTGTGGATGTGCTATTTTTATACCATTCATAGTTTATGGTGAAATTATTGACATTTCGTATGCTATTTTTAATACGAATGTTTATGTTATGTTTAAACCTTTTCATATGGGAATGCATTGGACTTAATATGTGACGGGTGGAGCCCGCTATAGCTCCTCGATGCATCGGTAGGTCTCATGAGACAAACTAGTGTCTTGGCACAAGGCCTTGACAAAATCTTATTTGTAGTCTTGGCACGAGGCCTTGGCTATGTGGTTATGATAGTCTGGCATTATGCATTCCAACATTATGAAAGTGGTTATTGATTTTTTCATGTGATTATTCGATTAATAGAATATCCATGTGAATAAGTAAATGGAATTATTTCATTTTATTTATGCCATACCATGTTGAAAGTTCGTGTTTGAAAGGCTTTTGTTTTAGGTATACATTGCCTTAAAAGTTTATTCTTATTTATGAAAGTTTCCGCTATTTTGTTATCCTTACTGGGCATTTGAGCTCAACCCTTTTATATGTTTTATTTTTCCCAGGAAGTGAAGAAGTAAATTATGAATGACCTGCAGGGATATTATGTGGGGATATGAGTGTGGATTATGGAGACTTTATGTTGTTGTAGTAGTTTTTCATTTTATGATGTAATGTAAAACCTATGAATATATCTAGTGTTTCCAAGGCTACTAAACCAATCGGTCTTTCGAGATTTGATCTTTATTGTGATCATGCCAATGTTACAAAGTAATGCACCGACTCTGGGTAGCTGGGGTCGGGGCGTTACAACTTCCCCTTGCCATTCATGGATCAAATGATAGAGAGGATTGCAGGGCACAACTTCTATTGCTTCCTCAACAGTTTTTCCGGTTACAACCAAATCTGCATTCCACTATAGGATGAGGAAAAAGAACATTCACATGCCCCTATGGCACATTTTCTTGTCGAAGGATGTCTTTTGGCATGTTTAATGCCCCCGCCACCTTCCAACGCTGTATGTTGGCCATCATCCACGACATGGAGGAACGAATCATGGAGGTATTCATGGATGATTTTTCCATTTACGGAAAATCATTCACCATTTGTTTACGACACCTAGAGCTTGTTTTGGAACGATGTGAGCACACTAACCTAGTCTTGAACTGGGAAAAGTTTCCTTTCATGGTGCAAAGTGGCAGAGTCCTTGGCCACAAAATTTCAGTGAAGGAGATAGTCCGAGCCATTCGTAGCTTCCTTGGGCATGCAGGATTTTACAGGAGGATTGTCCACGACTTCTCCAAAATAGACCAGCCCCTCACCAATCTTCTAACCAAGGATGACAATTTTGAGTTCGATGAGACTTGTATCAGATCTTTTGAGCATCTAAAGAAGCGCCTTGTGGATGCTCCAGTTATGATTTCTCCCAACTCGGAGGAACAATTTGAGGTGATGTGCGATTCGAGCGACTACGCAGTGGGAGACGTCTTGGGCTAGCGACATGACCGGATTTTCTGACCTATCTATTATGCCAGCAGGATTCTCAATGAGGCACAGATTAACTACACCACCACAGAAAAGGAGATTCTCGCAGTGGTTTTTTCATTTGACAGGTTTCATTCTTACTTAGTGTTATCTAATGTTATTGTTTATACTGACCATGAAGCATTAAAGTACATACTTAACAAGAAAGACGCGAATCCCTGATTGATCCACTAAATACTCCTACATGAATTCGATCTTGAGATCTGGGATAAGAAAGGGAGTGATAACTTCATTTCTGACCATCTCTCCCGCCTCGATCTGCCTCATTTGGAGAAGGAAGAAGATCATGAGATTATAGAGGATTTTCCTGATGAGCACCTCTTTTCAATCAGTGAAACACCTCGACCATGGTATGGTGATATCTCTAATTTTCTGGTTACATGTGTCGTTCACCCTGACCTCTCCTTCCAGCAAAGGAAATGATTTTTCTCTGATGTGAAAAGGTACATTTGGGAGGATCCTCTACTATTCTAATACTATGCAGATGGAGTGATCTGTCGTTGCATCCCGGAGAATGAAGTTCACTATGTCATGGAGTTCTGTCATGCCTCACCACTAGGAGGACATCATGGGTCGGACCGTACCATAGGTAAGATCTTGCAGTCTAGATTTTTCTGGCCCACCATGCACAAAGATGCCCAGGCCTTTGTTTCTTATTGCGATCAGTGCCAGAGGATAGGTAATGTGGGACGTAGAGCCGAGATGCCTCAGCACCCCATCTTGGAGGTCAAGATTTTCGACGTCTGGGGAATATATTTCATGGGTACTTTTCCCTCATATTTTGGGAACACTTACATCCTGGTCTGCGTCAACTATGCCTCCAAATGGGTGGAAGTTACTGCTACAGCTCACGACACAGCCAAGGTAGTCATAAATTTCTTAAAGAAAAATATTTTTAGCAGGTTTGGAGTTCCACGAGTACTGATCAGTGATAGAGGGACCCACATCGACAACACACTGATGAGAGGAATACTGTCGATGTATGGAGTAAAGCATCAGATGGGGACACCATATCATCCCCAGTCTAGTGGACAGGTAGAGCTCACCAAACGTGAGCTTAAGCAGATCCTGGAGAAAACAGTGAACACTTCACGGAAGGACTGGTCCAAGAAGCTAGATGATGCCTTGTGGGAATATCAGACTGCTTTCAAAACACCACTGGGAATGTCCCCATTACACCTCGTCTATGTAAAACCATGCCATTTTACAGTATAATTGGAACAAAAAGCATACTAGGCCATCAAAGCCCTAAATTTGGATCTGAAGGCAGCTGAAGATAAACGTAAGTTCCAATTGTCGGATCTAGATGAGATCCGATTAGAGGCATTCGAGAATGCCAAGTTGTACAACGAGAAGACAAGAGCCATTCATGACCGGATGATATCACGCAAATCCTTCCAACCCGGTGATCAGTTACATCTCTTTAATTATCGTCTTCTCTTATTTACAGGGATGTTAAAGTCAGACTGGTTGGGACCATTCCACGTTGTCCACATATTCCATCATGGAGCTATAGAAACTTCTGGAGAAGATGTTCAACCATTCAAGGTAAACGGGCGGCGGTTGAAAGCTTACCATCTGGCAGACAACATGGTGGGAATGTTTTCCACCATACTCCTCATGTAAGCATGGTATGTAGGTCGAGCCAACGACCTAAAACAAAGGCGCTTTCTGGGAGGCAGCCCAGACGTTACACTCCGTGTCCCACTTATTTACACGGCGTGTACTTATCTTTTTAATTTTTAATCATAATAGTATAAATATATAGAATAACAAATAAATAACCAGGGATGATGCCGGTGCCGATGGCAATGTCACTGGAGTTTATTCGAGCATTCCTCGGTTCGAATCCTCCTGACCAACCTTCGACACAAGGTTACTCCTTTTAATTACACGATGTGTGTGGTATTTTCAATATATATATATATATATGTGTGTGTGTTTAATAAAACCCGTGATGGGGATTGAACAGTTGGCTAGAATCATAATCCGGTTTCACAAGACCCGGGTTCGAATCCAGACAACCGTACCATTTCCATCATTTGTTCTTTTAATAAAACCATACGACATGTATCTCAATATACACCATGTGTGCCATAATTCTTCAAATATAAATTAAAACCGTTTTGAAAATAAGAAATTACATGCCGGTGAATTTGGAGGATTAGAAAAGTCATGACACCAGGTTCACAAGACCCGGTTTCGAATCGCGCTAATCTCCCCGCTTCACCCCCATCATTTCCTAAATAAAAACCACACACTGTGCTTTTCTTTCTTTCCGTGTTTACAGGACGTATAGAATAAATATATATATAAATTAAATATGAACAACATAACAGCCTTTTCTCCCGTAGGTTAGGGCGTTCGTTCGAATCGGCCAATCGCCGGTTCGAATCCCGCCCCAAGCACCGGACCAAAGGTTGTACTACTCTTTTTCTCATTTTAAAATACACGGTCTGTATTTCCCGATATACATCATGTATAGGTTTTTATAATAGAATATGTTGATATATCTATTTTATTTTAATTATTAATAATTCTTATATAGTTTACTATAGTAATTATATTTATTTATAATAATTAAAAAAAAGAAAAGGGGTACACTTTGTGCACCAAACATACACACCGTGTACCTCAGCTATATAAGCCACCGTCCACCCAACTTGAGGCCGTGTCGCACAACCATCCCAATTTCCTCCCCTCTTCCCGTTTCTTCTCCCAAACGCCACTCAAACCCCCCCTTTTGCCGAATCCGTCGATTTAGGGCATTTCACGTTCTGATTCCTCTCAAATTTTGATCCTCGATCCAGGTACACCGTTCTACACCCTCTGTTTCAAATTTTTAGACTCATTTAGGGTTTTTTTCGTATCGGCCGACCATTCGGCTTCCGGTAGTACATGACCACGATATGAAGAACACATGTCGTGTTCTTCTGAACACGGCTTCACATATAATTTTTTGAAATTTCAATATACATGGTGTGTAGGATCGGTACACACCGTATCCTTTTCATCGTGCCCGAGTACACCATTGCACACGGCCTCACACACCATTTTCATTTACACGGGGTGTGTGTTTGGTACACATTGTGTCCATTGTTTGTGTTGGCCCCTCCGTGTGTGGCACATAACACGGCCTGTCACCCCATGTTCCCGAACACAGCGTGTATGTTCGGTACACGCCGTGTCCATTATAACTGTCACAGGCCCATGTGTCCCCTCTGCACGGCCACTCACCCTATTTTCCAATACACGACGTGTGTGTCCGGTACATGCCGTGTCTGTGTGATGTTTGACCAGCCCGTGTCTCACCCTCTACATGGACATGTTCTTCGTCAGTAGTCCACGCCGTTTCCAGTACCTACATGGCATGTATTGTTTTCTCTGAACTGATAAAAACATGGCTATGTCATTTGATCCACATGACCACCAACACATTGAGTGAACACGACATGTATGTTCGGTACACATCGTGTACTTTTCCTTGGTCTGTTTTCACCCTCGGCGTGTTTGTCCAGAGAACACGGGATACTCTCCATTTTTGACTACACGCCGTGTACTCTGGAGTACACGCATTGTACTTTTCTTTTCCACTTTTCTCACATTTTCTTTGTTTGGTTTTCTTTCCTTTTTTATTTTTACATTATTTTTTTTCTGTTTCTTTCTATTTCAGGATATGGAAGATTGCGATCCTTCGTGCGGGAAGCGGCCAACCTTTGCCACTGAGGGCGAGGAGTCAAGTTATCTTCAGATCTGACTCCGACCACCTACGCAGCCGGACCCCGACGCTCCGGTCTTTGAGCTCCCTCCGTTGTCCATTCTCCCGCCACTCACTCCCTCAGATGAGGATTTTCCTACTTCTGATGCACCATCTTCCACTTTCCCTATACTACCATCTTCAGCAGCTGGTCCCTCTTCAAGCACACCTTCCACCAAGCCACCTTCTTCTTCGGCGGATCCACCTCCAGAGCCAGATGTTGCTGTTGCACCGTCACCTGGGCCAGGACCTGCAGGTGCTCCCTGTCCCTGCACGGTTGTAGAGACCCAAGATTAACGTACAAGGACATTACATTACTTTTTCGGAATACTTATTACATAACAAAAACACAAACACAAGGACCGTTATAGTTTAATGTCTTTGGAAACTCGGAATATAATCTTCTAATCATGGTGAAAGATCTTCAACATCTCCCATAAAGATCTTCCTGTCTTTTCATACCTAAAACCATTCTTTATATGCTGGGGAAAAGTAAAAAAAATAGGGTGAGCTCAAATGCTCAGTAAGGGTAAACAAAATAAATATCAATCACATCATATTCATAAGAACATAACTTTTGGAAATCGTAACCTGCAAAAGAGAGCATAATTTCATAACATGGGATAAATCATATTAGTGAAATGAAATCCCAATAATCATAACATATAACATGAAACTTTTTGTCATACACACATAATCATAGAGAATCATTTCTTATTAGTCAAGACTCATTGCCAAGAATATCTTAGTGGACAAAGTCAATTTTTGAACCGAGTCACCCTCGTTTCAGTCCTGTTTCACTGAACCTGTATAACCTACCATTCCAGCCATGTCTATTTCATGAGATATAAAATATTTACCCAATAAATTGGAGGGAGATATAGGTCCCACCCATGTCATAATGATACCATTCTTATGTGTGCCACAAAATCAGAAATCATACATCATTGCATAACCCATGTAATTCAAATGGGAATCTTAAACATCGTGACATCATAAAACAATTCATATAAGATAAAGGAATTCATAAAAATAATTCCATCACAACATAATCAAATCAATGTAATAATATGGATAAAAACAGAACCCTTTATTATATTAGATGGAGAATAATTTTGATAAAACACTTGAACTCCATTCTTGAGGAAGATATCCTTTCTTCTTCAACAACATTTTTCCTTTCTTAACATGTCACACTACTTTAAACTAAAAGAGGTTGATTAAAAATAAACTTGAAAACATATAAAAGATGATTCTTGGAAATAATGTTTTAAAAATCCATTCATGTCATATAAGTTAAAAAAACATTCTTCTCATACTTTTGTCGAAAAAGTCAAAAAAGTACCTCGTACAAAAAACGACAAAAGATTCCTTTCATATATTTTACTAAAAACTCACCGAAGGGTAAAATAGGATTTAAAAAATTGTAGGTGGATGGAAATAATATTAAATATTGAGGAAACATGGATGTGGATGATAAAATACACCCCAGTAAATACTAAAGTATAAACAATCTCGGATAAAAATGAGATTGTGATATTTCCCTTACCTTTGGTCTGATTTTCTTCGTAAGTGTCCGAACCTCCTGTATAATGATTTAAATAATGTCATTGACTTATTACAGAATCGTATTCATTGTTATGATATCATATATGGTTCACTTATGACTTTATATTACCCGTTCATTTTTAAATTTCATGTTAAAGAAGCATTTTGGGTAAAATGGTTTCATTTATCGTAGGTGTTTGGGCTTGTTGTTCTTGACATTATTATTACTTATATCATGATTTACTTACTTCCAGAATATAAAAAATGATTTATATATCATATATATTCAGTATATATATATATATATAATAGATAGATAAATGAAATGAAACACACCGTTCATGGAGACGGTAGTCCGTACGTACGCATGAACGCTGTTTTCCTTTCCTTATTATCATGAATGGAAGTAAGTAGATGACATACATATATATATACATAAATCTAGTAGATTTAACATGTCATATATTTCATTATTATTCATTATATATATTTTATAATCATTCATGAATGGTTAATGTGGAGAATGAATCTCATCACGTCGTGGAGACGGTAGTCCGTACGTACGCACGAGCGATGATATCGTTCTCATGATCGTGAACTTGTGTTTAAGTGTATGTATACAATTTAAGTATCAATATCACTTTATAATTATAATATATAGTTACTCATTACTCCATTATACCCATCCAATTAATGCGGTGGCGGAAAATAGAATACACCACGGCGTGGAGACTGTATTCCGTACGTACGCACACGCGGTGATTTCTTTTTTCCGTAGGATGGATAGAAGGTTAATTAGAGTTGTTTCATATTTATAATAACATATCAGTATATAAGAAATACTGATGTTATTACTTTAACATGAAACAACAAAATAAGAAGATGTTGAAGAAGAAAGAAATTGAAAAAGATGGGTAATGGATATTACCTCTTTTTGATGCGCCTTTTTTTAACCTCCAATTAAAGAACTAAGGATGGTATTTGAAGAAGACCAGGACCTCTAGGATGATACTGTGGAAGTTGAGAAGAGATTTTGGCAGGGGTTTTCCGAGCTTGAATTCTCAAATTGGTGTGAGGAGGAGAGGGAGGAGGTTCCCTTTTATAAGGGAGGAGAGGGGCACCTTAGGAAAATCTCAAAATATTATTTTATATTATGGTCAAATTCGGTTTATAATGGTTCCAAAGGGTCTTATTTAGAAGATAAAGTGGGGATGGGTCGCAATACTCTCATCCAATAGGATTGAGACAAGTTTAGGTTATTATTTTAACCTTATCAATTAGATTTAACTCTATGTTAAATAATTTAACTTTTACCGTGTCTTTTTGTTTTCTTACACTATATGGTTAATAAACATACTATATCAAGCCAAAAGAACCCCAAGTTGTTTATTATTAATATGTATAATCTTATCTAAGTCATTTTTCCGAACATTATATTTTTAGGAATAAAATAACAATTAATAATATAATATTTTTTTTAAAAAATAATTTATGTCAATTTTGACACTATTTGGTACATGATTTTTATGAAATTCATAACAGAATTATAAGTTCAAACCAAGTTACTTAAATCAACAATAACATGTCATATGAACCTAGAAAATTAGTTTAAGTCATAAATAGTCTCAAATTACATTTATTTGGGCATTTATAACATCAATTGTGTCAAACTTTCATTAATATGTCAATTACTACATCATCTTTATGTCATAATAAATGATAATTATTTAATCCCTAAAAATTCTAAATAAATTCCTATGATGTAGATAATTGTATTAGATTTCTGGAGACTATTCATTTTCTAAGTGTCATGAAGTTTATCACTAGATTAAAATTATTATACTTATAAGATTTAAGAAAGTGACATGTTGTCACATTCTTTGGTTTTAATAATAATTAAATTATTTTCATTGAAAAAATTTACTTAAATGAATCTAATCCGACCCTTAGGTTATAAGGATCGACTTTTAGTCATCCAATAGGATTTTGACATTTGTTAGGGTAATTTTAAAATATTATATTTAACCCTAATTACCCAATTTACCTTTAACTATGGTACATAAAATTTACCATAATTACTATTCATAATTCCCAAAAATAAAAAGTAGCTTATTAACATAACTTGGATCCACTGATTCCAAATATGGAATCCCTTTTCCCAAATTCAATACAAAAAAGTTGCAGAAATTAAATTAAAATTAATCCCGTTGTCGAAAGAAAACTGGTTTTTCTTTAAAACATTGCAAAAGATTGAATTGATTTAACCTACAAATTCAAGGTATAATAAATGATAATGACATACATTATATTAAATGGTAAAAATATATTCTATTTATACTTTAAAACCATTCAATCTTATAATTTATCCACATAATATATTACGATGAAAAAAGTTGTTTTTAATTAAAATATAGCGTGTTTTTACTATTCATTAAAATATGAAAGTTATCGGAAAAATATCAAAACTTTATCTAATGTAAATTTTTATATCCTGATTCAACAGAAGAATTTTATTTTTTCAAATTGAACTTATAAAAATGTCAAAAACTAGATTTAATGTGGGTGCGCTATCAAAAGGCGACAAAACTGCATTTTTTTAAAAATACTTATTTTACCCGAAAAATTTATTTTGTTCTTATACCATGTTCTAGAAATGTGTAAGATGAATAATAATGTTATAAAATTAAAAATTTAGTTAACACTATTCAAAACGGCTAGTTCATAACAATATTATAGTAATATATCATTGTTTAATAAAACCCGGTATTGCGTACAACACATGCTATCGAGGAAGGTCGTGATTGCGTGTAATGCAAGCCATGTAAGGGTTGCGTGTAGTGCACAACTCCTTTGTTGTTGCGTATAACAGAATCCAACCATATTTTATTTAAACATACAATATATATATATATACACTGAATGTTGCGTATAATAACTTCTATCAAACAAACTTGAAATTGTGTATAACAAGAGCTAAGAAAAGTGTTGTGTATACTGCAAGCTAATACAGTGTTGCGTATAGCGCAAGATAATCTTGGTGTGTCGTACAATAGAAGATATGAATGATATTAAAAAGAATGTATCTTATAAAATCTTGGGTTGTTACATTCTACCCCCCTTAAAATGAATTTCGCCCTCGAAATTCATCGGGGTTATAAATGGTTTACTATTCGAAAGTTTCTTTAATAGAAACCCACATCGTAAAAAGGAATACCAAAACCAATCTTTAAAAAAAAGTATGAAACATAACGGTTACCCAAATAAACTAATCACTGGGTTTCCACATAGGTGAAAATATGGATATGGAAGAGAAATCTAACCACCATGTTCTGATGGAGAGTGGTAGAGAACATGGATATGAGAAAGCCAACAATCACAAAGCTATTGATTTGTGATGATCTAAGGTACCAACTGATTAATCAGATATAAGGGAACTAGGACAACAGTTTTGGTTTTCAAGATCATTTCCCAAAAGTTGATGAATTAAAAGGAATACTTGCATGATTTTGGTACAATCTCACTGTTGTTCGTGAATTGAACAATTTCCACTTAATCCCTTAATGAAATGAAGTTTAATTTGTTATTCGTGATGTGTTAGAAGATCATGTGATAGAATGATGGGTCATTCCATCTCTTTCAAACAAAAGGTTATCAAAAGTTATAAGTCCATCTTATGGTTAGATTAATCGTATATGGTTCCAAAAATGAACTTATACTTCATATATCATACCGCTTAATAAAATAAAACTAGTCTATATTAACCAGGGACTTCCTGTAGGCCATTGGTAGGCAATAAAGGCCAGTCACACTTCGGTTGTGGGTTCGATTCCCACAGCCTTGTCCAACGCGATGGGCTGTCGCCCACCCTGTAGGTTGTCCTTTTTCTAAAACTACATTACTATATCATCCCATCAATAATATCGAAAAAAGGTTCTATCCATAAACAATACTAACTTATGTCCAACATAATCCATTCCAATCTTTAAGCTTATCCAAAATACTTCGGTCCAAGCTCATAGTATAGAGAAAATGATCACGTGAATGCCATCATTTATCCCTCACATATCTTGTTTGTCACATTCCAGTCATGTGAATACCATAATCATGTAATCTCTTGAAAAATGAATACCCATTGAATCTTAGTAAAAACATGAGTGCTGTCAAAAGTTAACGCATTCCACATACCAAAAACCCAAAATTCAATATACTCAAACCATGATATAACTATTTCCATATATCAGTCATGAGCTCATGAATACTATCAAACATTTAATTTTCTCCTTATCCCTTCATTATGTGCATATCATCTACATTTCAAAAATATCTGAATAATCATTCATGGATACTGGTACCATTAATCATACACTTTCAAAACTCAAGGAAAGACAACAGTGTAACAATCCTTAGATGTCTCTTTATTCCATAGTACCATGAGATTACTTATACAACATTACAAATGATAAATATGTAATCATTCCACTAAATTAATAAACCATTGACCGAGCTTCAACAATTCTTTCTTCTCACATATCATTTGTAGTCTCTTCATCATCATCAACATAAATACTACCCATATGACCATACTGATTCTCTTCATGAGACTTTACCTTATGGAATTGGTTTTCATAATGCACGTACATTCCACATTTAAAACATTTAACCATTGTTGATGTCGTATCAATACCATTATCCTCATACCTGGTGTTAACTGAACCTTTTCCTTTGCACTTACTGACTTTGTGTCCTTCTTTTCCACACCCAAATCATCTTCCAGTTCCTTTGAAACATTCTCCTTGATGCCTCTTCCCACATTATTTACATAGGGGAAATTGAACTTTCATTCCTCTATGATCATCATGAAACTCCATCTTTCTGTTATTAGCCGAGTCAGGAAACTTACCAAATTTGAGTTTATTGATCATATTATGAGATTGCTGATTTGACATAATAATGATGGTTGGACTTCCAAATCCCATTTAATTTGGTTTCTCATGAAGAATATCATTCCATTGTCCATAATATCCTCCATTATCGTGAATCATCTTGTTTCCAGCCATTTTCTAAAACCCAAAAAGAATAGTGTTAGAGGAAAAACTCATAATAAAGGGGGAGTAACTTCAATATCTAACATCTTAGGTTAAATTCTAAGATCATTACCATAGTTCTAGATCCTATACGTATACTTATCCTTAGGGACATCCCTAGACATACCTTATAAATATCTCTAGGGATATCACTAACGTTCTCACATCCTAGTTTCCAAAGGTTGACTAAACCTTTCCTCTGATACCAACTGTATAGACCCAAAGCTAAACGTACAAGGAGATTACATTACTTTTGCGGAATACTTATTACATAACAAAAACACAAAAACAAGGACTGTAATGGTTTTGTGTCTTTGGAAACTCGGAACGTAATATTCTAATCATGGTGAAAGATCTTCAACATCTCCCATAAAGATCTTCCTTTTTTTTCTTACCTAAAAGCTTTCTTTATATCCTGGGGAAAAGTAAACATAAAAGGGTGAGCTCAAATGCTCAATAAGGGTAAACAAAAGAAATATCAATCACATCATATTCATAGGAACATAACTTTTGGAAATCTTAACCTGCAAAAGAGAGAATAATTTCATAACATGGGATAAATCATTGTAGTGAAATGGAATCCCAATAATCATAAATTATAACATGAAACTTTGTGGAATACACACATAATCATAGAGAATCATTTCTTATTAGTCAAGACTCATTTCCAACACTATATTAGTGGACAAAGTCCACTTCTGAACCGAGTCACCCTCATTTCAGTCCTGTTTCACTGAACCGGTATAACCTACCATTCCAGCCATGTCTATCTCATGAGATATAAAATCTTTACCCAATGCATTGGAGGGAGATATAGGTCCGACCCATATAATAATGATACCATTATTATGTGTTCCACAAAATCATAAATCATACATCATTTCATAACCCATGTAATACAAATGGGAATCTTAAACATCATGACATCATAAAACAATTCATATAAGATAAATGAATTCATAAAAATAATTCCATCACAACATAATCAAATCAATGTAATAATAGGGATAAAAACAGAACCCTTTATTATCTTAGATGGAAAATAATTTTGATAAAACACTTGAACTCCGTTCTTGAGGAAAATATCCTTTCTTCTTCAAAAACATTTTTCCTTTCTTAACATGTCATACAAATTTAAACTAAAAAAAGTTGATTAAAAATAAAAATGAAAACTTATAAAGGATGATTCTTGGAAATAATTTTTTAAAAATCCATTCATGTCGTATAAGTTAAAAAAAACATTCTTCTCGTACTTTTGTCGGAAAAGTCAAATAAGTACCTCGAACGAAAAACGACAAAAGATTCCTTTCATATCATTTACTAAAAACTCATCGAAGGGTAAAATAGGTTATAAAAAATTGTAGGTGGATGGAAATAATATTAAATATTGAGGAAACATGGATGTGGATGATAAAATACACCCCAGTAAATACTAAAGTATAAACAATCTCAGATAAAAATGAGATTGTGATATTTCCCTTACCTTAGGTCTGATTTTCTTCGTAAGTGTCCGAAACTCCTGTATAATGATTTAAATAATGACATTGACTTATTAAAGAATCATATTCATTGTTATGATATCATATATGGTTCACTTATGACTTTATATTACCCGTTCTTTTGTAAATTCCATGTTAAAGAAGCGTTTTGGGTAAAATCGTTTCATTTATCGTAGGTGTTTGGACTTGTTGTTCTTGACATTATTATTACTTATATCATGATTTACATAATTCCAGAATATAAAAAATGATTTATATATCATATATATTCAGTATATTTATATATATATAATAGATAGATAAATGAAATGAAACACACCGTTCATGGAAATAGTAGTCCGTACGTACGCATGAACACTGTTTTCCTTTCCTTATTGTCGTGAATGGAAGTATGTAGATGAAATACATATATATATACATAAATCCAGTAGATTTAACATGTCATATATTTTATTATTATTCATTATATATATTTTATAATCATTGATGAATGGTTAAGGTGGATAATGAATCTCATCACGTCGTGGAGACAGTAGTCCGTACGTACGCACGAGCGATGATATCGTTCTCATGATCGTGAACTTGTGTTGAAGTGTATGTATACTATTTCAGTATCAATATCAATTTATAATAATAATATATAGTTACTCATTAAACCATTATACCCATCCAATTAAGGTGGTGGAAGAAAATAGATTACACTAGGTCGTGAGACGGTATTCCGTACGTACGCACGCGCGGTGATTTCTTTTTTCCGTAGGATGGATAGAAGATTAATTAGAGTAGTTTCATATTTATAATAACATATCAGTATATAATAAATACTGATGTTATTAATTTATCATGAAACATATAAATAAGAAGAAGTTGAAGAAGAAAGAAATTGAAAAAGATCGGTAATGGATATTACCTCTTTTTGATGCGCCTTTTCTTAACCTCCACTTAAAGAACTAAGTATGGTATTTTAAGAAGACCAGGACCTCTAGGATGATACTAGGGAAGTGGAGAAGAGTTTTTTTCAGGGGTTGGACGAGCTTTAATGCTAAAATTGGTGTGAGGAGGAGAGGGAGGAGGTGCCCTTTTATAAGGGAAGAGAGGGGCACCTTAGGAAAATCTCAAAATATTATTTTATATTATGGTCAAATTCGGTTTATAATGGTTCAAAAGGGTCTTATTTCGATGATAATGTGGGGATGGGTTGAAGGCCTCTCATCCAATAGGATTTAGACAAGTTTAGGTTATTATTTTAACCTTATCAATTAGATTTAACTCTAAGTTAAATAATTTAACTTTTACCGTGTCTTTTTGTTTTCTTACACTATATGGTTAATAAACATACTATATCAAGCCAAAAGAACCCGAAGTTGTTTATTATTAATATATATAATCTTATATAAGTCATTTGGCAGAACCTTAGTTTTATAGGAATAAAATAACAATTAATAATATAGTATTTTCTTTAAAAACTAATTTATGTCAATTTTGACACTATTTGGTACATGATTTTTATGAAATTCATAACATAATGATAGACTCGAAAAAAGTTACTTAAATCAACAGTAACATGTCATATTAACCTATAAAATTAGTTTAAGTCATAAAAAGTCTCAAATTACATTTATTTGGGCATTTATAACATCAATTATGTAAATATTTCATTAATAATTCAATTACTGTATCATCTTTGTGTCATAATAAATGATAATTATTTAATCCCTAAAAATTCTAAATAAATTCCTATGATGTAGATAATTGTATTAGATTTCTATAGACTATTCATGTTTGATGTTTCATGAAGTTTATCGCTAAATTAAAATTAGTATACTTATAAGATTTAAGAAAGTGACATGTTGTCACATTCTTTGGTTTTAATAATAATTAAATTATTTTCATTGACAAAATATAATTAAATGAATGTAATCCGACCCTTAGGTGATATGGGTCTACTTTTAGTCATCCAATAGGATTTTGACATTTGTTAGGGTAATTTTAAAATATTATATTTACCCTTAATTACCCGATTTACCTTTAACTATGATAAATAAAATTTACCGTAGTTACTATTCATAATTCCCAAAAATAAAAAGTAACTTATAAAAAAAATTTTGATACATTGATTCCAAATATGGAATCCATTTTTCCAAATTCAATACAAAAAAGTTGCAGAAATTAAATTAAAATTAATCCCGTTGTCGAAAGAAAACGGATTTTTCTTTAAAACATTGCAAAATATTGAATTGATTTAACCTACGAATTCAAGGTAAAATCAATGATAATGACATACATTATATTTAATGGTAAAAATATATTCTATTTATACTTTAAAACCATTCAATATTATAATTTAACCACAAAAGATATTACGATGAAAAAAGCTGTTTTTAATTAAAATATAGCGTGTTTTTACTATTCATTAAAATATGAAAGTTATTGGAAAAATATCAAAACATTATCTAATGTAAATATTTATATCCTGATTAAAAAGAAGAATTTTATTTTGTCAAATTGAACTTATAAACATGTCAAAAACTAGATTTAATGTAGGTACTCCAACAAAAGGCGGCAAAACTGCATTTTTTTAAAAATACTTATTTTACCCAAAAAATTTATTTTTTTCTTATACCATGTTCTTGAAATGTGTAAGATGAATAATAATGTTATAAAATTCAAAATTTAGTTAACACTATTCATAACGGCTAGTTCATAACAAGATTATAGTAATATATCATTGTTTAATAAAACACGGTATTGCGTACAACACACGCTATCGAGGAAGGTCGTGATTGCGTGTAATGCAAGCCAAGTCAGGGTTGCGTGTAGTGCACAACTCCTTTGTTGTTGCGTATAATAGAATCCAACCATATTTTTTTTATACATTGAATATATATATACACTCAATGTTGCGTAGAATAACTTCTATCAAACAAACATGAAATTGTGTGTAACAAGAGCCAAGAAAAGTGTTGCGTATACTGCAAGCTAATACAGTGTTGCGTATAGCGCAAGATAATCTTGGTATTTCGTACAATAGAAGATATGAATGAAATTAAAAAGAATGTATCTTATAAAATCTCAGGTTGTTACAATGTTATTCCCGGTCACTGACCTCACATATGACAGGATCTGATGCTTCTCTCATTGGCCGATACCATTGAGCGGCCAGTACCTTCACAACAACATTCCACAGCGGCTCGGTATTTGAGAGGAGTTGAAGGTGATTCTCAGGCACACCGCACTCCTCGAGTTTTTCCAGGTCAGCACTCCTGTGTTCCGAGATTTATTTTTGGAGTTTGCGGCCTCCTTTGAGTTCAACAGAGCAGAGTACTGAGAGACACCTGGCGATGCGGTGCCAGTCATTCGATTCCGGATAGGAGGCCGACGTTTTTCTCTGACAATGACAGAGTTTGGCCAAGGGTGCGGCTTTTACCCCCATCCTATGACATGACCCCCCATTTATGACTTGACCCGGCCCGAGTGCTATGACCTTATTTCCATGTGGCGGGAGATCGCTGGGCCTGACTACTGGTACTCCCCCACATCCTAGAAGAGAACTCTTATAGCCGACCCCGTCCTTCGCTTCACCCACCGGTGCTTCAGCGGTATCCTTTTCCCCCGTCATGAGGATATGGGGGTCGTGACCGGCTGTGACATGGAGCTTCTTACCTGTGTCATCCGGCACGCCTACCCGGACCTCCCCTATCTTGCCGCCTCCTATTTCCACTCCATGTTTACCGGCCGTCAGGGCAACTTGAATGGCGGGTTTTACACCACCCGTCTTGACCGCCACTTGGGGGTATTCGAGCCCCCATTACCTCATGACTTGATAGGTTCACCTCAGCGTATGGACATCCTCATGCTCATTCGCAAGGGATTGGTCTTGAAGCAGGGGGTGCTTACATCCTTTCCCAGGCTCGAGCCCCGCCACCTGCTGACCCCGCTCCTCCTTCCCCACCCCCTCCATCTTCTCCACCTCACCCACCTCCTACTGACACCGCTTCTTATGAACTTTCTTCTTCTTTCCTATCCCACATCCCACCTACCCCCACACCCTCGGTCGATCCGACCATTTCCCTCCACCTACCCATGATGGAGTAGAAGTTATTGTCACACCCAGACCGTGGATGTCCGTATTTGTTCTTCTTTCTTGGTCCCGATTTAAATTTTTTTTTCGAAGTTTAATTGTGTTGGCGGCTTCGCGCCGGTGCGCGGTCACCGCATCGTTAGCGGTGACCGTGCGTTTAGCCCGGGTGACCGTGTGTTCACCCGACGTTTTGATATTAAAATTTTCATGTTGATGTTCTTACCATTTAAATTGTATTATCATCATTGTAGTATTTTATATATATGTTTATATATGGGTATACTAATGTATATATGTATATATATATATGTATATATATGTACGTATATGTGTTTATATATGTTTATGTCTATATACATGATTATATATGTATATGTCATGGTAGTTACGTTTATATGTTTATAGGTATATATCTATATCTATATGTTTATAAATATATATATGTGTGTTTTTTTAAGTGATTTTATTATTTCAAATATTTGATAATAATAATTATTATTATAATTAACTAATTTTTATTCTATTATTATTATCATTATTATCATAAAGTTTTAATATTTCTATTATTATAACATTTATTATTATTATTAATATTATAAGGTTTTATTATTATTATTATAATTTTTTATTACTTTTATTATTATTATAAAGCTTTATTTTAATTATTATTAATATAAATATTATTATTATTATTATTTATCATACATATATATATATAGGTATAAGATCCCAACCCTAATCCCGTTTACCCCCACGCTGGCGGCGCTCCCTCTCCCTCTCTCTCCCGCTCACCTTCTCCCCCTCCAGCGCTCTGCCCCGCTCACCACGTCCCGACCGCCGCGCCCCTCCTGCCATCTGCCGAACCGGCTCGCCGCCCCTCCTCTGCATGTTCCTGTCGCCGGCCCTTCTCCCGCCGCCTCCGGCATCCCCATCCCAACCGCCGTCGCTGCATGTGCTTCCCGGCCTCCCTCCGTCGCCGGCACACCTCCCTGTCCGGCGTCCTCCCTCACCCCACTGCACCACTCGCCTCGCACAGCACACCCCGCGGCTCCGCCACGCCGGTCCTCGCCGCACCTATCTCGCCGCCCAGCCGCCAGCCACCCCCTCCGGCGTCGCCCTCCCTGCTCCCTCTCCCTGTCCCGAGCCCTCACCCAGCCTCTCCCCGGTTCTCTCGGCCGCCTCGCCGCAACCCGCACCCCGCTTTCCCAGCCTTCCCTGCGGAACCCGCGGCCGCCCTCTCCCCTGCACCCTCCTCCCATCCCAGCCCCGCTCCCGCCGCCTCCGGCGATCCGCCCCTGCTCTCCCCCTGCGACCCCCGACCTCCGATGTGCCCGTGCCCGACCATCGCACCGTCTCCCCACTGTCCCGGCTCTCCCCGCAGCCGCGCCCTCCCCTGTTGCGGTTCTCCCCGCGGCCTCCCCCCCCTCCGCTGTAAGTCGTTTTTTTATTTTTATAATGTTTTGATATTTTCTTTTATCATGTTAATAATAATTTTATTATTACATTATTATTATTATATCATTATAATTATAATTATTGACATTATTAGTATTATCATTATTATTAATATTATTATTATTATTATAATTATTATTATCATTATTGTTATAATTATTGTTATTAATATTTTAATTATCATATTATTATTGTTATTATCATTTTATATTATTATTATTATTTTATTAATATTATTATATTATTATTAATCATTATTATTATGATGTTATTATTACTACATTATTATTATTATTATCATTATTATTATCATGTTATTAAGTTATTATTTTTATTATTATTGTTATATTATTATTATGATTATTTTTATTATTATTATTATTATTATTACCATTACCCTATCATTTTCATATTATTATACTATAATTATGCTAAATAATCATTATTATTATCATTATATTATTAATATTGTGATTTTATCATTATTATATCATTATGATGTTAATATCATTCTATTATTATTATTTTTATTATATTATTATTGTTATTATTGTATCATTATATTTTAACTATGTCATATTATGATTGTTATTATTATTTTCACATTATTATTACTCTGGCTTTCACTTGTGCTTTGTTAGGGGTTTTCTTCATCAATTTATATTTGTTTTTGGTAGTTTTAGGATTTTAGGATCCGCGCAGGGCGTTTTCGAGAAAGCGCCATCGCTGCGCCTTGGTTCCGAGGTTCCGCCGTCTCCGCGTCCCAGTTTCGAGAGTGTTGGACTTTATCATGTGGCTTCGGACACACGTCGTGTCATCGCGCCTTGGTTCCAAGGTCGTTTTACCGTCGCGCTTGGATCTTGAGGTAGGTCTCCCTATGCACTTGCCTCTAAATTAAGAATTTATTTATTCCTTTTCCTTTTATTAAATTTCAGTAAATTTAAAAAAAAATAATATTAAGTAGTTTTTATAGTGTGGTGATTTGCTGATAATGCAAACTGTTTAATTCTACCATTTCATTAAAAGTGTTTTCTTGGTTTCAATTGTGGGATTTCATAGTAATGTCGCTAAATGGTTCTTCCTGAGTAACGAAAGACATGTTAAATTGTGTTTTGAAATGTTTTTGGCGTGTGTAATTTTGTAGATGTATTGTTCATGGAAAATGGTGTTTTCTTAGAACCTCGATTAGAGGAAACGTCGTGTGACCTTTGAACTCGTTTTGGAAACTTTATGTGTGGCTCCTGGTTGATGAAAGGTGTTTTTCTTTGTTACGCGAAAAAAGTTTGGATTTCATTTGGGAAATGGTGTTCCTTCAAAAAAAATGATTAAAGGCCCGTTTGCCTCTTGATAAAAGTGGGGTGCGTTTGGTGATTGGAAAGTGACTCTACTTGTGAAACAAATGTGTTGCAGGTTTAAGATGCTGATTTGAGTTTCATAAATAAATTTCTAAGTGCGTTTATGGTTTTCAATGAAATGGCGTGTGTCATCCCTCTTTTAAAATTCTTTCTGGGTTGTGAAAGTTGTTTATGTTCTTGTTTGAGTGTTTCCAAAAAGGGGTTTTTGTGAAATGATTAGGTAATGACATTTATATTTCTAGAAAGGTATTTTTGGCGTGTGTGAGTTTTGAAATATTGTTTGGGTGTGGAAATGGTGACTTTTGTGTGCAATATCTTGTTTGTCCTGCGATATGTGGAAGAAATATACTATGTGAATGTGAAGCTTATTTGAGCACACGGGGAAACCCTGGGTATCTAGGTGGGCGGACTAGAACTAGTGCGCTAGTGAGCCGGATGGGTGTCGTCCCTGTTTCACATAGCTGGATTGACGATTGCAACACTAACTAAACATATGATATCTGAGGGTCGTGGCCTTCTAAGCCACGTGTTCTGAGGGTCGTGGCCTTCTAAGCCACGTTTTCTGAGGGTCGTGGCCTTCTAAGCCACATTTCACCGAGACACGAGGTTCTAGGGTCCCATGCGAGCTACATGAACCTTAGGGGATTTACCCATAGTGCTCTACCATCTCCGGCGTGGTGCCTTACGTCGGCATACGGGGGACCACTTGGGTGTGAGTGTGTGCGTGTGTGAGTATGTGTGTGTGTGTGTGTGAGTGTGTGAGTGTGTGTGTGTGCCCATGGTTATTGCTGATAACTTCTGGTTTATTTTCACTTGTACTTGGTTTTCCTTGCCTGTTTACCTTTACATGCACTTGTTTCCCTGCTTGTTTGCCTTCAGTCACATTTCATAGCCTATACTGTTAGACTTTGGGAAAAAATGGTTTTCAAATGAAAATGCTTTATTCTCTTTGGGTTAGATTTGAAAAGGTAACACTTTGCTTATCAGAATGAGTTTAAAACTAATGGAATGGAACTAACATTCGAAAAGGAATAAGGGAAATGTCTCGTGTTTGATTTTCAAGTAAAGCATTGTGAAAACATACTTTTATACATTATAGCTCAAACCTGGATTATGTAGATTCTTTATTTACTGGCAGTGCATTGGGATTTGTTGTGAGGCTCACCTACTGAGTACTTTTGTGCTCACGCCTATCTTTTACCTTTTCAGTTGCAGGTTCCTTGTGTTCAGGTTTTCCTGGCTTGAGTCGCTCAGTGTGGGAGCGACGTTGGTTGTAGTTGGGTGGTGACCGCGAGGTCACGTGGAGGTATGTCGTGGTGTAGGTTTGTTTATGTCTTTAGTGTCTGTCTGTTTGTTTAGTTTATATTCATTCTTTCGATCCTGTTTTTAGCTTGGGCTGAAATCGTTCCCAACGATTAAAGTTTCAATGCCCGGCACTTGTTGCCATCCCGGGGGGATCGAGAACGCTCCTCGGGACTTGCCGCGGACCGGTTCGGGTGACCGGTTCAGGGTCGACCCGGGCTGGTTCGTGACAACATAGTATCAGAGGGAGGTTCTTGTTATTTGGGTTGTCCGGTAGAAGGAGATTAGGACTATCGGAACTCGAGGGGTATGTACGGGAAGAGCGTCGCGAACTCTTGCTCGCACTGATCCTCAAGTTACCAGGGATAGTTCGGGAATTGTGTCCTTGTCTTTTCTGGTTTGGCTTGGATTGAGAGATGATAATGGAGGCAAGCCGACGCTACATCGCGATTTCACATGGAGTAGTGACCCATGTGGAGTCTGAGTACATGGTTTGAATTACTCCTAGTGGCCGATGCTGACTTGGGACATGGCCCACTACCATGTCGCCAGGTTGAGTGTGACTACTAGTCCCTCATTTCAGTGATTGATGAAAATTTGGATGTTGTTTTCGTTTTGGTCTGTGTGAGTGCGTGGTTGGAAATGAAAAATGGTTTTTGAAAATTGGACTGGTTTCTTTTAAAGGACTTTAAATGTATGAGATGTGTTTTGAAACTAAAATCTCTTGATTTGGAAATCTGTTGTTTTCTTGGAATTGGTTAAGAATGATTTGGGGTGAAACCACGGTTCCTCTTCATGAACGTTTGCACATGTGTGAGAATGAATTCAAAATGCGTGTTGGTGCGAGTATTAATGAACAGTGGACAAAAGACATGTGCAACGGGTCATGGGAGTACCTGGGTGTGTATTTGAAGTTAAAGTCTTGACTTTGTTTTCTAAATTTGGTTTTAAATGAATATGGTTTTGGAAAGTTTTTGGTTTGAAAGTGGATTGGTTTTTAGAAATTGATCTTGAGAAAGGGTGGTTTTGAAATCTAAAATGGAAAGGGAACTTTAAAGAGGAGATTTTATTTTTGGTTGTGTTGTATTTGTTTGATCCTTGTGCTACTTGTTTTGATGAAGACACTTTTATTGATGTCGCTTCGGTTTGATGTTGGTTTTGGCCTTGTGTTTTATATGTCGCTCAGGAAATGCCGCCCAGAAAGGTCCCTAAGGATTTGGATATGTCATGCCCAGTTTTTGGTCCTCCTCAGACTTTGTCTATTCTCCATGGTGATCAGGGTCCGTTAGAAGCAGTGAAATGGCTCGAGGAAGTGGAACGTGTCTTTAGAATACTGGGAACTCCCGATAGTGTTAAGGTCCGTGCAATTATGGAGTTGTTTGAGGGTCCAGCTCTGGACCAGTGGAGGATGGTTACTCCACCGTCAACGCAAGGTCAAATGACGTGGGATGTCTTTAAAACTATTTTCATCCAATGGTTTGTACCTGAGGAAGTGAAGTTGGAGAAAAAGGGAGAGCTTGTGAATATTCAACAAGGTCAACGGACGGTGAAGACGTATGTTGACCATTTCAAGGAACTGATTCCCTTTTCTCCAGAGGTAGCGTCGCATGAGCTCACGAAGGTCTCTCTTTTCTCTGGGGGTCTTCGTCCAGAGATCAAGAAGCGAGTCCTCCCTTATAAAGACCTTTGTTTCGAGAAGCTGGTGGAGGAAGCTTTCTTGGCTGAGTTGGTTTCCGGTGTGCGGGTGGTTAGTACTTCAGCATCCACAGTAGTTCGTAAGAGATCCTCCTCTGGTGAGGAAAAGGTGCCAGAGATACCTGTTCCTAAAGAGTAATCCCCTTTGATCCCAGCTTCCAGTTCATCAGATCGTTCGATGGTATGCTATCAGTGTGGTCGTTTCGGGCATTTAAAGCCATCTTGTCGCAACCCTCCGAAGACGTGTCATCGTTGTGGTTGTCTGGGTCATCTGGAGAAGTTTTTCAAGAAGCGTCGCTTGAAGAGGAAGCTGTGATGGGAGAATGTCAGTACCTGACTGTGAGGCAGAAGATGCTTCAGCCATCAGAGCCCCAGCCACAAGTCTCGGGGTGAAGCTCGCGCACAGTCAGGAGTCCCCAGGGGTGTGAAGCCTTGGTCCAGGTTTTGTGTACCATGTTAGTAGTGGAACAATCAAGATCTTTTAGTACTTGTTTTTCTGCTGTTAAGTTTTGACGTTGTTGTATGTTCATTGTTTTACCACGGGGTTGTCATAGACTTGTTCTATTATAATCCAAGTAGTCTGGATTATGTGGATGTGTTGTTTCTAAATCGTGTGTCCTTCATAAAAGTGTGTTTGACTCTCGTGTGGGTTGACCTCGTTTTAGTTATGTTGTTGATGTGGTTATGCTTTGTGGACTTCGGTGGATCATGTCTCCAATTTGATAATGGTTAAATGTTTTTCTATGGATTTTCCCTAGTGTTGAAGGTTGTTGACTCTGGTCGAGGATTTAATGTCTTGACGCAAGTGTTGTTTTAATCGTGCTATAAGAGTTGTTTTGAATTGGTTGGGAGTTCCCGCGTCAACCCCCCTTTATCCTAGGGTTGTCTATTTAGATGGTCAAATTTCTGCACTAGTTAAGTTCTTGTGGTGGGGAGAACCCCTTCGTGTTCTCCCCTCAATCTCGGACCCCAGTTTTCTCTTGAATCGGTCGGGTGTGACCTGTGCAGAGTAAGGTCATCCCCAAGATTCTCAGTTCTCTCTGGTTCCTTTAGTTCCGTTGGGGCATGGACTTAAATCTTGATCGACTTTTGGCTTGGTGACTTTCTGGGGGCAGAAAGTGTCTGTGGTGGAAAGAATTGTCACACCCCGACCGCAGATGTCTGTAGTTGTTCTTCTTTCTTGGTCCCGATTTAAATTTGTTTTTCGAAGTTTAATTGTGTTGGCGGCTTCGCGCCGGTGCGCGGTCACCGCATCGTTAGCGGTGACCGTGCGTTTAGCCCGGGTGACCGTGTGTTCACCCGACGTTTTGATATTAAAATTTTCATGTTGATGTTCTTACCATTTAAATTGTATTATCATCATTGTAGTATTTTATATATATGTTTATATATGGGTATACTAATGTATATATGTATATATATATATGTATATATATGTACGTATATGTGTTTATATATGTTTATGTCTATATACATGATTATATATGTATATGTTATGGTAGTTACGTTTATATGTTTATAGGTATATATCTATATCTATATGTTTATAAATATATATATATGTGTGTTTTTTAAGTGATTTTATTATTTCAAATATTTGATAATAATAATTATTATTATAATTAACTAATTTTTATTCTATTATTATTATCATTATTATCATAAAGTTTTAATATTTCTATTATTATAACGTTTATTATTATTATTAATATTATAAGGTTTTATTATTATTATTATACTTTTTTATTACTTTTATTATTATTATAAAGCTTTATTTTAATTATTATTAATATAAATATTATTATTATTATTATTTATCATACATATATATATATATGTATAAGAACCCAACCCTAATCCCGTTTCCCCCCACGCTGGCGGCGCTCCCTCTCCCTCTCTCTCCCGCTCACCTTCTCCCCCTCCAGCGCTCTGCCCCGCTCACCACGTCCTGACCGCTGCGCCCCTCCTGCCATCCGCCGAACCGGCTCGCCGCCCCTCCTCTGCCTGTTCCTGTCGCCGGCCCGTCTCCCGCCGCCTCCGACATCCCCATCCCAACCGCCGTCGCTGCATGTGCTTCCCGGCCTCCCTCCTTCGCCGGTGCACCTCCATGTCTGGCGTCCTCCCTCACCCCACTACACCACTGGCCTCGCACAGCACACCCCGCGGCTCCGCCGCGCCGATCCTCGCCGCACCTATCTCGCCGCCCAGCCGCCAGCCACCCCCTCCGGCGTCGCCCTCCCTGCTCCCTCTCCCTGTCCCGAGCCCGCACCCAGCCTCTCCCCGGTTCTCTCGGCCGCCTCGCCGCAACCCGCACCCCGCTGTCCCAGCCTTCCCTGCGCAACCCGCGGCCGCCCTCTCCCCTGCACCCTCCTCCCATCCCAGCCCCGCTCCCGCCGCCTCCGGCGATCCGCCCCTGCTCTCCCCCTGCGACCCCCGACCTCCGCTGTGCCCGCGCCCGACCGCCGCACCGTCTCCCCACTGTCCCGGCTCTCCCCGAAGCCGCGCCCTCCCCTGTTCCGGTTCTCCCCGCGGCCGCGCCCCCCCCCCCCCCTCCGCTGTAAGTCGTTTTTTTATTTTTATAATGTTTTGATATTTTCTTTTATCATGTTAATAATAATGTTATTATTACATTATTATTATTATATCATTATAATTATAATTATTGACATTATTAGTATTATCATTATTATTAATATTATTATTATTATTATTATTATAATTATTATTATCATTATTGTTATAATTATTGTTATTAATATTTTAATTATCATATTATTATTGTTATTATCATTTTATATTATTATTATTATTTTATTAATATTATTATATTATTATTATTCATTATTATTATGATGTTATTATTACTACATTATTATTATTATTATCATTATTATTATCATGTTATTAAGTTATTATTTTTATTATTATTGTTATATTATTATTATGATTATTATTATTATTATTATTATTATAATTACTATTACCCTATCATTTTCATATTATTATACCATAATTATGCTAAATAATCATTATTATTATCATTATATTATTATTATTGTGATTTTATCATTATTATATCATTATGATGTTAATATCATTCTATTATTATTATTTTTATTATATTATTATTGTTATTATTGTATCATTATATTTTAACTATGTTATATTATGATTGTTATTATTATTTTCACATTATTATTACTCTGGCTTTCACTTGTGCTTTGTCAGGGGTTTTCTTCATCAATTTATATTTTTTTTTGGTAGGTTTAGGATTTTAGGATCCGCGCAGGGCGTTTCCGAGAAAGCGCCATCGCTGCGCCTTGGTTCCGAGGTTCCGCCGTCTCCGCGTCCCAGTTTCGAGAGTGTTGGACTTTATCACGTGGCTTCGGACACACGTCGTGTCATCGCGCCTTGGTTCCAAGGTCGTTTTACCGTCGCGCTTGGATCTTGAGGTAGGTCTCCCTATGCACTTGCCTCTAAATTAAGAATTTATTTATTCCTTGTCCTTTTATTAAATTTCTGTAAATTTAAAAAAAAATAATATTAAGTAGTTTTTATAGTGTGGTGATTTGCTGATAATGCAAACTGTTTAATTCTAGCATTTCATTAAAAGTGTTTTCTTGGTTTCAATTGTGGGATTTCATAGTAATGTCGCTAAATGGTTCTTCCTGAGTAACGAAAGACATGTTAAATTGTGTTTTGAAATGTTTTTGGCGTGTATAATTTTGTAGATGTATTGTTCATGGAAAATGGTGTTCCCTTAGAACCTCGATTAGAGGAAACGTCGTGTGACCTTTGAACTCGTTTTGGAAACTTTATGTGTGGATCCTGGTTGATGAAAGGTGTTTTCCTTTGTTACGCGAACAAAAGTTTGGATTTCATTTGGGAAATGGTGTTCCTTCAAAAAAAATGATTAAAGGCCTGTTTGGCTCTTGATAAAAGTGGGGTGCGTTTGGTGATTGGAAAGTGACTCTACTTGTGAAACAAATGTGTTGCAGGTTTAAGATGCTGATTTAAGTTTCTTAAATAAATTTCTAAGTGCGTTTCTGGTTTTCAATGAAATGGCGTGTGTCATCCCTCTTTAAAAATGCTTTCTGGGTTGTGAAAGATGTTTATGTTCTTGTTTGAGTGTTTCCAAAAAGGGGTTTTTGCGAAATGATTAGGTAATGACATTTATATTTCTATAAAGGTATTTTTGGCGTGCGTGAGTTTTGAAATATTGTTTGGGTGTGGAAATGGTGACTTTTGTGTGCAATATCTTGTTTGGCCTGCGATATGTGGAAGAAATATACTATGTGAATGTGAAGCTTGTTTGAGCACACGGGGAAACCCTGGGTATCTAGGTGGGCGGACTAGAACTAGTGCGCTAGTGAGCTGGATGGGTGTCGTCCCTGTTTCACTTAGCTGGATTGACGATTGCAACACTAACTAAACATATGATATCTGAGGGTCGTGGCCTTCTAAGCCACGTGTTCTGAGGGTCGTGGCCTTCTAAGCCATGTTTTCTGAGGGTCGTGGCCTTCTAAGCCACGTTTCACCGATACACGAGGTTCTAGGGTCCCACGCGAGCTAGATGAACCTTAGGGGATTTACCCATAGTGCTCTACCATCTCTGGCGTGGTGCCTTCCATCGGCATACGGGGGACCACTTGGGTGTGAGTGTCTGCGTGTGTGAGTATGTGTGTGTGTGTGTGAGTGTGTGAGTGTGTGTGTGTGCCCATGGTTATTGCTGATAACTTCTGGTTTATTTTCACTTGTACTTTGTTTTCCATACCTGTTTACCTTTACATGCACTTGTTTCCCTGCTTGTTTGCCTTCAGTCATATTTCATAGCCTATACTGTTAGACTTTGGGAAAAAAATGGTTTTCAAATGAAAATGCTTTATTCTCTTTGGGTTAGATTTGAAAAGGTAACACTTTGCTTATCAGAATGAGTTTAAAACTAATGGAATGGAACTAACTTTCGAAAAGGAATAAGGGAAATGTCTTGTGTTTGATTTTCAATTAAAGCATTGTGAAAACTTACTTTTATACATTATAGCTCAAACCTGGATTATGTAGATTCTTTATTTACTGGCAGTGCATTGGGATTTGTTGTGAGGCTCACCTACTGAGTACTTTTGTGCTCACGCCTATCTTTTACCTTTTCAGTTGCAGGTTCCTTGTGTTCAGGTTTTCCTGGCTTGAGTCGCTCAGTGTGGGAGCAACGTTGGTTGTAGTTGGGTGGTGACCGCGAGGTCACGTGGAGGTATGTCGTGGTGTAGGTTTGTTTATGTCTTTAGTGTCTGTTTGTTTGTTTAGTTTATAATCATTCTTTCGATCCTCTTTTTAGCTTGGGCGGAAATCGTTCCCAACGATTAAAGTTTCAATTCCCGGCACTTGTTGCCATCCCGGGGGGATCGGGAACGCTCCTTGGGACTTGCCGCGGACCGGCTCGGGTGACCGGTTCAGGGTCGACCCGGGCTGGTTCGTGACAGTTATCCTGTATCATCAGCTGCCAGGACACCATTGAATGCCATTTGATTCGTCTGGATGGCCGCCAGGACCGGATGGAGCATCTGTTGGTGCATATTTCTCGGCGTCTTGGTGTTCCACTGCCTCAGCCACCAGCCTTTGCCTCCGTTCCAGGCCGTTCTGCTACTGCTCCACCGCCATGTCCTACGCCGACCACAGATTCCATTCTGATGATTACGGTGAGCTCTTCTACTGCCACTTCTACTAGGCCAGGGCCTGCTGCTGAGCTTCTGATCCCAAGTCTAGCACCTGCTGCTCCTACTTCTTCAACTACCCTTCATGATGCCGAGTTAGAGCCTCCCCTTCCACTCCTCCTGTGCCGTCTTTACCGGACGATTCTATACAAGATGATGCCTCCCCAGAGGTGACCCCATTATAGTGACATTTTTCTTTATCTTATATATCTCTTTTGTCATTTTCTCTGATGTGCTGTTATGAATATTTGTGGTTTTCCTTTTTCTCGACAGTCACAGGTACATGCATGGAGCGCCTTGGGAATCACTTTTCACAAGGGGAGTATTTTTCCATTTCTATTTTCTTTCTTTTTGGATTTACTTTTTATACTGCTTTCATATATTTTGTCCCCCTTTTCTCCCCGTTCCCCACCCTTTACCTTAGTATTTCACTTGGTGGACCATGTGTAATATTAAATGTGGGGGAGCATCGTTATCATTCACCTTAGTCTTTTCCCTTAAACTAACCTATGAGACAACATTATTAGACTCTATATTAGAAAATGTAAAGAAATTTTGGTTAATAAATCTTATAAATGCTATAGTTATCAGTAGGATCTTATGGAAAGGTTACATGCTTATTTTAGGTTTTAAGTATTTTAAAATGATCGCTGATATAGTTTCAATTTCAACCTTTCATACTTGATTAAATTACATTAATTAGGCTATTCATTTATATGCATGTCATGACCTGATTGTCCCTTTATTATTTTTCTACTCCTGAGAGGTATTCTAAACCCTTTTTCGTATTTCTTTTCTAATACCCTCTTTCTTGAGATATTATTAGGATATGTATCCCTACCAGAGTTTGCAAGTTTTTCTTTTCGAAACATGAATAAATTTTTGAAATATTTTAACATGATTGAGGCATTAGATTGTTTCATCCACTTTATCTTGAGACCTACCCTACATTTAATCTTTGTTAAGACCATAGAAGCCATGAAAATCCTTTATAGGAAGCCACATTACAAGTGTATTTCCCTTCCTACCCTATTTCTTTTTAAACTTTTCATGATTATTCATTTAAGCTTTAAAGAGGGAGTTCGCAATTCATGGAATATTGTTGTGTACAACCATGAAATAAAGTGTGGGGGAGTGCCTCTTGATTATTTGGGGCAGAATGGGTTCCAAACATCTAATCATTGTATTCATAAGTGTTTCACTTGTGTTTTGTAATTAAAAAAAACAAACAACAAGGGAACCTTATGCATATTTTCCCATGAACCCTACTTGCCTAAGGAAGATAGAGATGATTACAAAAGCATTTGACTGAGCTTTTGAAGGATGTATTTTTATTGAGAATTACTGTGAATATCATGCAATGTTGTTTAAAGGAATTAGCCTTCCTTTTTCAAGCCTCAGAATTTATTTTCACATCTGAACCTACCAACCCTTAGCAACAGAAACATCTGAACCTTATTGATAAAGCCCTCCTGATTTTTGTAATTCAATTTTTATGAAGTAGAAAACAAGATATCTTTCAAACCAATGGATGGAGTGTATATACCATAGATTGAGCATAACTCTGAATAAAAATATCTTGATAGTGGAGTGTGATTTTGACTGGTAAGGTAAATCATCAAATGACATGATTATTTTTTGAAAGGTTGAAAAATGTGTTGAAGAGGATGAGAGTAGTTAATTTCATTACATATGAGGCATGATTTCAATATCTTATGAATTGAATTTATTTGTACCTTTTAGAATTTTACCTCAGTAACTTTATTAGTTATACGTTTGATTAATTAAATGCCTTCCTTTTATAGTATAGGCTCTCTTAATTAGATGCTGACATTTTGATTGAGGTCAAGAAAATGAAGTGTGGGGGAATTTGATGCACCCAATTTGTGTATACATTTCCATATATATAATTGAAGATAGAAGCATGTTTTCAGAAAATATCTGTTCTTTCATGAACATATTATTTGATTTTGGTGAATCTGTTTACTTGCAGGAGCTCTCTAGATAAATACACGAATCAAGGGATGCATGTGAAAATTTTGAAACTACACGGCGTGTACTTTTATACACACCGTGTACATCCAGACAGGGGCACATATCAAAGGAGGGAGTACACGCCCATGCCACGAGGCAGATGATACATGCCATGTGTGGCGGCACTACACACCGTGTACTACTTTCTAGAAGCGGTAGTTTCCAAAGAAATTTCCACACGCCCATGTTGCCGTTGATGAAGACACGACATGTTTGAACTTTTACATGCTGTGTCTGCTATACTAGAAGGGGCTGGCGGCAAAAATTTTGATACTACACACCGTGTATGGCAGTGATACATGCCGTGTACACTCAACTTGCAGGCAGCACCGTGGTCATATGTCAAAGAAAACGTGCTAGGTCACTTGCCAGTGGAGAAATTGGCACCAAAACGCGTTGATGAAAAGTACACGACGTGTACTTTCTATACACGCCGTGTACTATATTTTTCTATAAACGATGCCTTGGCCTACCGATTTTGGAGTTTGAAACCTTTGGAGGAGAGAAGAAGCTCTATTGCTACAATTTCTCGAGCCACCGTGGTGCTGTATTTCCACTACTCCACATTCCGACACTCTACCTCAACGCTTACAACATGAATCCGTCAGGTATCACATGTGTCATTTCTCTTCCACTTTCTATGTGTAACTAAACCCCTCATGTTGGGGCTATGGATGAAGGGATCATAATTTGTATGTTGTTTTATATAGTTGTGTTTGAATCATTTTAATTCATCTTAATCTTCTCAAACCACTGTCTAATATAACTGAGAATTATTAGGCAGACCAAGGGAAGGATTTTTCGCGATACAAAGGAAAAGTAACGATGAAAACGTCCATGATCATTGGAAGGGTTTCAATGATTCAAATAATGAACTGGACGTAATAAGGAATTAAGAACACTGACTACCGGACCAATGAGTCAGCTACTCTAATTCCAAACTAGAGGAACCGGACCAAGGAAATCTTGTAACAAAATGAAATCCAGAATTATTGAATTACTATGAACAACACAACCATTTAAACAATATACATAAAAACTCCTTATTCACCACATCCCCGACATGTCTTTTCTTTACATTTTAAAAACTATTTAAATTCTCCCATTTTTTTCTTTCAAACTGTATCCATTTCTTCAAAGTAAATCAAGTTAGTTTCAATCAAAACCCAAAATCAACCCAATCGATTCTAAATTCTGCATACTTCACCTAATTAAGTATTAAATCAATTTAATTCACACACGCCATGGTTCCCTGTGGATCAACCCTGAACTTATTCTATACTAAAGTTCTAAGAACAGGTAATTAATTTGGGACTCATATAACTTCAATCAAGGTCATGTTTGACCATTCATAATACATATTCAACTCTAAACATCTTCTCTAGAACATTTTCTACTAATTTTATTTGAATATATATTTCAGATTTTTATGTTCGGTATATATATCACACTATTATCCATAATGATAATTCCTCAAAATCATTAATGAAAAAATTTCTGATTTAACTACAAATCATGTGTTTGGAAATTTTATTAATGAATCTTCCTATAATTGGAGGAATAAGTGATACCCATGTTACTCTTCACAAGATAATATCCCAATCCGTTCTTTTACACATCGTTATAGATTACAAGCCCTTTTATTTTATTGGGTACTATATGAACAAGTCCATGAAGAAAACAACTCTTAAGTTCCTTGAAATTTCACTCGCATTCACTTGTCCAAAGGAACGAGACAACCTTTTGAGTTAACATGGTCACATGATTATATAGTAATTAGAAATCAACCCCAAACCATTGAAAAATCTATTTGAACTAGGGAATCTATAAATCTCAATCATCGTGGTTTTCCTAGGCCAGCATTCCACAACCTTCATCTTTGATGGATCTACTACTATACCATATTTTGATATTATGAGAGCCAAAAAGGAAAACATTTCTATAAAAAATTATAAAAAATAATATTTTTCACATATATTCTCCTTCTTTAGTGTCTGTAGCACAATTATAAATGGATTTTAAGGCTCTGAATTTCTATTGGAATAGATTAAAATATCATCAATATGTACTACCTGAATCATATCGTTGTATTCCATAATGCTACTAATTAAATTCATTAAGACAGAAGGTGTATTAGTAATACAAAATGGAATAATTATATATTCATAGTTTTTATAAATTTAATGTAATGATGTCATGGGTATATCCTATTTATTGACCCACAATTGATGATATACAAAATGAACGTCAATCGTGGAAAAGGAATGAGCTCAACGCAATTGATCAAAAAAGTCATCAATATGATGAATATGATACTTGTTATTGATTGTGATATTTTTCAACTCCAAATAATCAATTAAGAGTTGCATTGATCCATGTTTAATTTTAAAAAAATATACTGGTGCACGATAAGGTGACACAAATTCCCAAAATTAATCCCCTATCAGGGTTTTTTTGGATCTGATTCTTCAATTATAGAAACTCAATTATTCAAATTCAATAAGGATTCATTAAAATTGATGTGGAACCCTGTATGAGTTATATTATGAACTCAACATCACGTTTTGGTTGAAGGCTATGAAATTTGTTTTGAAATACATCCACCAAATCCGAAACAAAACACATATCATTGATTTCAACATTATCCCCAACCATTGGAGATTATAAACCATTTTGAATGGGAATTAATACCCATACATCGGATGTAATATCCAAAATAATATCATTATTATCCTCACATTTATGGATGATCATAGGAGGTTTCAAAATATCAAACATAACATCCCTTCCATGATAATTATTGTCCACATTATATAGAGAAATCCAATATATGTCTATGATGACATCAAATTAAAATAAAATAAGAATGATAATATTTTCAGGAATCACATTCCCATAATCTTCAACAGATGAGGAATCATATACATGAGATGAAATCATCATACCATTAATGATTTTCATAACTAATTCCACATGTTATAGTTTTGGAGGAATCATAATACCCATAAAAAATATTTTGTTATAAAATTGTTAGAGGATCAGAATAAAATATGTCATTAGGAGTTATAGATTGTGTGGTATGTATAAATTTCATCACATCATTATATCATACCTCATAAGAAAGAGATATTGAATGAAATTTCCTCATATCCATTAGATTATGAATTTTCTAACTTCAATCATCATCACCAGCTCTTGGGGTTGGGAAATTTTTTACCTAATTCACATTCTCCTTACACTTGTAGAACTTAATTGTTGGAGGTTCACTCTATGAAGATTGTTATTTATTGGATTTGGGAGATAAAAATTTACCATCACATTATAAATTGATTGTCTATTAACCTTCAATTCTACACATAAAACATTTATCAGACCCCTTAAGGATATTTCCTCCATTTTCGTCCCACAATAAGTACATAAAGCAATTATAATATTGTATTTTACATGGTTTTTATATTTTCCATTAAACACTATACTTACCTACGTGTCAAAACCATAGGAATAATATGTGATTGAACCTCTATTTCAACCGTGATATGAAAAGGAAAAACCAAATTATAGCTAATAACATATCCTATGTAAAATGACATTACGATAGTTGGATTTAACACAAAAAAGAACATATTAACATTACATTTGGGTTTGATGATAATTCCTAAATAGTATATCTCATGTCTTGTGAAAAATTCAACAAATGTACCAAAATATTCATCATTCCATTTCATCAACTAATGTTACCATTTCTCCATCATGTTATGATGAATTTGAGGAATGTACTTATTGAAAAATAAGTTCTTGAACACATCACAATCCATTGATTCAATCTCATCTTTGTACATATTATTCTTGATTAGAGGCCACCAATGATTTTATTTACCATATAACCAATAAATATCCACAATGAAGTTCTCATGCACTAAAAATTAGATGAAGCATAATATTTTTTCTGTTGTAATGATCCATGATTCAAAAATATGTGAATCAAAATACCCTATGAAAAAAGTGGACATTATCTCATAAAAGGCTCAATAAAATGTCATTCCCACATAGTTTTATCTTAATGACCACAATTATTAATATATTGATAATTTTTTCTAAGAATAACAATGAGGTTTTGCATTAGAGATCCCATAACACTTGGTTTCTCTCGAGGAAAACTATTACAATGGCTGTCACAATAACAATTAACATAATTCCTTTGGGTTCCATCCATGGACTAAAACCTAAATCATAGTTTAAGAAATATTTTTTATAATGAAGAACCACATAATGATAAAAACTCACTTATATGATATATAATATATAAAAGCTTCCTTAATCTAGGAAAACAATGGTATATCCTAGAATATTCGTAGATAACCTATATTCAAATCCTTTATATTGGTTCATGAATTGATTGTGAATTCCCAAAGAATATCCCTTGAGAATTTCAGACTTGGTGTGCACTAAGGTCCATTGTCATGTACCACATTACCTTCAATCAGGTCCATAACATAATTTCGGTGTTTTTATCCCTTGGTAAATATGTTCTATATACACATAGAATATTAGTATCCATATAGAGATGTATATCAATGAAAAAACTCACTATATTATACACCTAAATTCCTGGAAATTTTCTTATTCTTTTCCTTATATTTATTAATATTCTTCTACATATCATTAAGGGTCTCACTGCGGTTTTATCATCCAATCTTGCAAAGGGTAACTAAAAAATTTCTCCGATTACCAACTATAGACACCCATGATTTTAAAATAATAAAAATACATAACCTTTACAAAATATGTAATCATTATATAAATAGACACCCATACAAAATAATTGGTCTAGTGCATTAAGACACATGAAATCAAAAACAGCAGTACATAAATGAGCAGCATCATCTCCCACAATGTTCTTCATGACTAGATCCATTCTTAGTCACGTCAAAAATAATACATATCATCATAACCAAGGGGATAAGAAATATAAAAATCGGTGGGATCATATTATATTTAATGGAAAGCATGCAGTCCATATAAGAATAAACATGAGCATATGGGTATGAGAATGTTATACTGAAAATACAAGATCATGTCATGAAAATCCAATATCATTATAAGAACCATGGAATAAATATTTAATGTTCATAAGACATGAATCATAATGAAATAAAAAGAATATTCCATGAATTCATAACATAGGAATAAAACATTTAATTTTAGAAGAAACATGATAACATTATATGATTTCTATACTGTCCAACGCATCACATCCACAATCATCTTAGTAGTATGTGTTCACTCCTTATTCCATCTTGGTAGTCATGGTTCACTCCTATGAACATCTTAGTAGCATGAGTTCGTTCCTCATGCCGTCATGGATGGCATGGTAAACTGCCATGTCCATATTAATAGTCAAGGATCATTAACATGACTCTATTAATATATCTCATGATAAATAAATCTTTACCAAATTCATTTGAGGGAGATATAGGTCCCACCCTTCTCATAGTGAAATCATTCATGCATGTTCCAGAAGATCATAAACATTCATATCATAACCAATGAAATTAAATGGGTATTATATACATGTAATCATATAATAAGCCTATGTGAGGAGACATGTTTCAAAATCTTTTCATCAAAATCCAAAATAGTGAAAAGAATTGGGGTTCAAAAACTTTTAACCAATGAAAGATAAATAGTTATAATAATCATTATTCCTTAATAACATAATCCATTCAAAGAAATAGTATGAATAGAATCATTGAATAATTTCCCCCTAAAAGATTTATTTACACAAAAGGATGTTATCTTATATAGTATATAATTTTGAGAGAACTTTAAAATCATTTATTTAGGATATTATATATTCTTCATTGAAACATAATTTTTATAACAAAAATCCTTTTTAAAACCCTTTATTTTGAAAATATTTAGGAAAATACATAATTGAATCATTGAAAAAAAATTAAAACCATTTTTACATGAAAATTATATTTTACCAATATTTTGAAAATCCATTTTGAAAACATTTTTTATAACAGTGTTTTTTGAAAACAATCGATTTCAGACCGAAGAGAGAGACAATCATATTTTACATTAAAACATTATCTGAATTATGAATGAGTGGGATAATGGTAATAATACATGGATATATATATATTTAATAAATAGAGGATAATGATACTCATTATTTTTCTCAAGATATGGATCAAATGATTTCATCAATGGCAGAATAAACATAAATAATCTCGAAAAAATAAATGAGATTATTTTAATAACCTCTTATAAATTGGTAACTTTTGATAATATTGTTCATATAAGAAAAGGAAATTAAATTAAGCATAATAATTAAATAAAATATTTAAATCATTATATGAATTCTAAAATTTAAGTATATACTCCTTGAAAAATAGTTATGTCCATAACAAAATGAAAGCCTCAAAGAATTCAAATTTTAACAAAACCATTTTACCGACATGGTTATTTTTGAAACATAATCCCCAAAAAAGAATGAATATAAATTTTATATTTTAATACAAATTAGTTTAAAAATATGATACATATAATTCAATCATGGGAAGTAGATATTCCAAAAAAAATTAAAGACTGGTTAACATATCACGTATCTCACGAAAAAAAGTGTGAAGAAAGCCTCTTACATTGTGTCTTAACACTCTTCGTATTCATACAATAATCATGTATAATACATATATGATTATTATCAATATTGTAATGAATCATATTATTATAAATAATACCATACATGGTATTATTATGACCTTATATTACCATATTTTTATCTATCATATGTTATAGATTAACTTCGGGTAATATTCATTTTTTTCATCACACGTGTATTCATTTGTTAAATCGCTAGTCCTTATAATTATATCATTATTCCATAATTTAAATACAAGAATAAATATAATTAAAATAATCTATTTATATTATAACAATATATTTCCTCAAAATTATTAATTAGAATACACAGTTCATGAAGATGGTAGGCCATACGTACGCATGAACATTGTTTCTGTTTTAATTATCATATTAAAATAATGAAAAAAAGAAATAAAAGAGTATATTTATATAATATAAATACAATTTAATTATAATGTTATATATATTTTTTAATTTCACAAAACTATCCTTAATACATTCCATGTAGTGTGTGAACGAATTACAATGCTTTTAGGGGTGGTATTCGAGATATCCTCAAATGAAATTAACATAATTATACAAAATGAAATATAAAAATGTAATGTATTTTAAAAGGAATACATAAGACTAAATAAATATTATATATAATATATTACATATATAAATATATTTCCCATAATAATTTCCACCATGAGTTGTGTAAAAGGATAAATGAATAATTATCATTTAGTTAGGTGGTAGTTCGTCTTACACAAAAAGAGTTTATCTGATATGCATTAGATAGAAGTCTGTGTATGTGTATGTATAAGCCTTAAAAAAAATCCTACTATATTTATGATACATGTGTTATAATTAAATTATTTAACAATGAGAGAGGAGGGGTGTATAATGAAAATTAATGAAAGGATCTTAAGAGAAGATGTTACCTCTTAATCGGGTAACTCCTTTTGGATTGTCTCAAAAGGCTTCATTGATTCCCCATATTCCAAATGGAAGGGTTAGTAGAGTAAGGTAAGGATGTTGGGAGCATATGTTTTTGGAGTATGGGTTATAATTGTGTCTTTGAAAGTGTGGGGTTGTGGGTAGAGGTTGTGCCCTTTTATAGGGAAGGGAAAGGACACCCATGGCATTGTTTTATAATAAATTTGGTGCACCCAGGTTTTTACCTAAAAAAAGACATAAAAAACCATAGAAACAAAAAATGGATGTTTTTTGGTCGGATAGTGTCTATAAATATTTTTTTGGAAAATTGTATTGGTTATTTTGGGTCTTATATTTATGGATTTGTACATTGTAAACCTAATTTATCTCTTAAATGGTCTAATTAATTTTAATCACATTCAATAATAGTATTGGTCCCAAAAATATGACCTTATTATATTTTATAAATTATTATGAATAAAAATATTGAATCCATTTTCCCGAATTTCAAAACTTTAATTTGTGTAAATTAATTTAAAATTAATCCTGTAGTAGGGTGGATAATGAGGGTTTTTAAACTAAAAATGATCAAAAGCTTCTAAAGTTTTTAATTGATATTTGAAAGTGAAATTGGATCCAATCACCAAAAATAGATCATTTGATAATAATACTATCAAAATATACTAGTAAAAAATTAAAAATAATATTTATCCATATAAATAAATTAAATACAAAAGTGGTTTCGAATTAAAATATCATAATCTTCACTATTCATCCAAAAATAATTTTTTTAGAAAAATCCCAAAAAATCACCATAAGTTTATTTTGAAATTATGAATATAGAAATAAATATTATTTAATCCTATTTTTTTCTTAATGTGTATAAAATTAATATTGTTATTTTTCACATATGCACATTAAATGGTATTCATTATGGAAAACTATATTTTTAAATATAGGAGGAATTTTACAAAAATTAATATCTTTTGTTATAAATATGTTTTATTTATATAAATATAATTTAAATTATATTTTAAAATTACTTATCATTATTCAAATATATAATTTTAATATGTAAGTTATAATTATATCAAATAAATAAATATTAGAAAGAGTTATTTTATAGAAACTAAGTGTTCCATGTATCGTACACTAACTCAATGTCGTATGTATCGTACACCATGTCGTTTATAAATGTAACATATGACAAGTTGGTTCCATATTAAATTATTATTTGATAGAGTACATTGAATGATATAAATGAATTTTTATTTTATTAAAAAAAAGTTTCATAAAAACTCAATGTGATATAATACATGAATTAAATCAATGAATGAAACACATTAATCAAAGCTATCGAGCATTTTAATCATCACATCCATCAAAATAATATTGAACAACCCAAACCTCAAAATCATATTTTTTGCTCAGGGGAGACACTAAAAAGATTAGGGGGGCTATTTCTCATCGTTTAGATAACATTACATGATGGGATTACCCAAATATATTGATAGAGGCCTCATTCGACCAAGATACATGGGTGTATAAAAAATATGTATGAATGCATAAGAAATAATTATTGTTAGTAACTCTCAATATAATAAAATACTACACCGATTTTTAATCTACTCATTATTTCTAATCCCCATAAAACCTTTATTTTTAAAAAATAAAATGAAAAAACTAGTCACCCAGTTTTCCTCCAATGATAGTAAAGAGTGAGGCAGTATAATGTTTCATGTGAACAAATACCTAATATTGATTAGTCATAGTTAAAAACATGAGTCCCATGTAATAATACATGAAAATATAATTATTTTTTATTTAAAATTACACATACATTAGGAGTACATAGTCTTTAACTTCTTTGTAGAAGATAGGTTTTTCACTACTTCCCACATGGTATGATGGTGGTATCTTAAACAATAGATTGGATTGTACACATTGTGTTTCTGACATAAATTGGTTTTTCAAATGAAATAAAAATTTCAAAATTTATTAATGTGAAAAAATTGTTTTTTCTTATAGATAGAAAATGGTTCTAGGTCCCCATAGGATCTATCATCATGTATATCTATCAATAAATGTGATATTTCATATATGGTATATGACATATATTACTTTCATAAAAATCGTGTTATGAAACATAGTGACTATTGAATTTTATATATAAATATATCAAGCCATTATTATAAGGAAAACAATGTATATACATATTATGTATATCCCTTGTGATATTTAACATCAACAGAATCCCTAGACCCTCTTTATATAGTGATATATGATTTGTTCCATTGAATAAATTATCATATAACAATGCGTATGAGATGTAAATGTGATAAAAGATTAGAACTATTATATAATTTTTTATATAACATTCATTAATTCATAATAATCCGAAATGGTTCTCATCCATCAATACATAACCTTTATATAACAATTTTTAGTCATATATCATGAGAGTAATGACTTTGAATCCATTTCAATATATCCTTCATCCTCCATATTCTAATTCATAGTGGGAAGATATACAAATTCATCATGAATATATATAAATTTATCACGATATATATATAATCATTTATTGAAAATATATTACCCTAAATACAAATTTTTTGATTTTAAAATCCCACATTACTTAGTTAAGCATGAAATTTATTGAACAACTATTCATTTTTATTGTCATCAACTAATGTTTTATAGAGCTGCGTAATGAATGATGAATGTTAATTGATAAAAAGGTATGGTCGCAATTCCAAATACATATAAACAACTATTTAGTTCAGATTTTGTATCAATGCATTATATTCTGGGAGGAATTAAAATTTCACAACACGAAAAAATTAATTTTGGGGGATACCGGTTTCTCAGAAACCAATGAAAATTTAATTTCGTTTCACATAAATTGAAGAGAACATGATTGAATATTTAAAAAATAAGACACACATCTTGTCCAGGTCATTAATTGTGATATTTCATGCTATTTATAATATAATTAGTTATATCTTCTAATTAAAACACTCATCATATCATTGGATCCTTTGATCAATCATGAAATCACTCTTCCCCTCAATCCCCCTAATCCTTTTAAATGTTTATAATTATTAATCCAAAAAAGTTATGATAAGAAATTATAAAAATTATAACATAGGTTTCATGAATCTAATTTATATAATAATTATATATTTAATTTAATTATTTAATTATACAAGTGATGGTTGTACTTTGAGGCAAAAATGTGAACAATAATTCCACGACTATTACGTTATACAATTCAGTTTGAATAAAAACATGGTTATGGTTTTCCCATAATTTAGGAATTTATTAAAATAATCAATTTTTGTTTTCTGTTTGGGAAAAATATATTATATTTAATTGAGTATATTTGGTAATCCCAAAAACTGTTCATTTAAAAAATAAACTATCACAAATAAATAAAATATTACAGAATATATACTAAATCTTTGAGCATAAATATTATAGGTCACTGTATCTTATCCAACATTATGAATTTTTATATTGAGTATTGTTGAGGGTAAAAAGACCACATCATATTATCATATTCTCTAGATCTATCTAGAAGTATCCTATACTTTCAGAGAAAATGAAACATCAATATTTCTGAATGGTTATTGGTTATCTCTTTTTTATATTTGATTTCAATTGGGTAGATAAAAATATCATCATCAATTCTATCTCACACCCACAAATCAATGATATGTGTTGAATCATTCATTTATACCCTATGATATGTGATACAAAATATACTTGTACACATAGTATATTTATAAGGGAAATTATACGTGGTAGGGAAATATCCCACCATGTATACGATCTTAAATTTACAATAATACTTTATGGAACGAATAATCCAAAGGAAAAAATCAATAAATTTTTAATGGGGATAACTTAAGGAAAAAATATTACCCTCCCTAAACTATTGAAATTTGATTTTTTTGTCTGCATAGGATAACTGACTACACTAAGATTTACTCATTCACTCCATGATCTATGATGACATATCTATCACCAACCACATTTGATCAAACCTAATATATATTTTTTATTGAATAAAATTATTCATAATATGGTCCAACCAGTTCTATAAAAAAGGTAATTTAATAACAAACTGATAATAATGTGGTTGTTGTTGTTGTTTTTGTACGTGAGCTCCACAAGTGGCACGTAATCAACCCAGCTCAGAACCAAATAAAACACAAAAACCACCATCATTACCTATATAACCTCAATGGTATGAACAAAATTTACCTTGTTTAGAGAGTGTAATATTATATTCATCTACAATTGAGTCAAAAATAAATCTCATGAAATCCTCTAAAACATGGATATGAATCAAGATTGTCATTATGAATTCATCATCATAGGATTTAGATGGAATCCAATGATATCCACAAAATATATGAATCCTAATCTCTCCTTAAATATATTCTACCAAATAGTGTCTAATTGGATCAATATAGGATTTTCATCGATGCAAATGATGATACTGTAAAAAATATTTACTACACATGGTATTCCATTCAAAAATATGACAGATATGCATTCCCATATCCACTCTAGATTTACGGTGTTATTCCAATGATAATAGAAAATGGTTCTCTACCTTTACCTATTGAATTGTGATAATCAATGGGATATTATAAATATAATCCCCTTGAAACTAGTAAATAATAACAAAATCTTATGTTTATATTATATATTATTCACACATGGATGTGTCATAATGATAAAAGGTTGGAAATCACATATAACAACCATAAAATGTTTATCTATAAGTATTTTATTCCATAAAATTAATATTTCATGATGTCTAAATTTTAAAAATAAAAAAAATATGTATTTCATTATGATATATAATAGTTTGTAAATATGAATTTGAAATATCCCAAATGGTCTTCCATAAGTTTTTTAGGAAGTATTGGGGACACCACAATTGATTAACGATATGTAACATTTCATACATCCATCACAAAAAAACTAAATAATTACCATGTAATAAAATTTATCCAATATAAAAATCATTAAAGATATCATATTTAAGAATTTAGAATATATTCTATACATTCATGTTGTATTGATAATTAATATAACATTTTCATATCAGAATTTTTACATACAACTCCACATCAGATTATTATATCATTATTTAAATTTGTATTTAGGGAACAAATTGTCTATATAGCCATCTAAAAACTCAATGAGATATCAGTTGAACAATATAATTTGTATTAAGACTATAATTTATTGATAAAAATTGTTTTTCAAAGATTTCATCATATTATGCCTCAACTATAGGGAGCCAAAAGTAATCGTATCCAACCATTGAATCAATACAGAACAAAACAGATCTCTAATGGTGTCCAAAAACTCCATGAACACAAATACATCAATATAAAACCACATAACATGATCACTGATACCTGACTACCTTATATCCTTTAAATTTCACTTGAATAACATGAACATTGGGATGCACCTTCACTTTCTTTTATGGTCAGTCTTGCGAACTCCTATCATGTAACATCTCAAGATTTCAAAAGAGCAACATCATTTTTGATGGATTTTATGAATAAAAATATCAATAATTTAAGAGAATGTTACAACATAATACTTTTGGATGTATTTATTTTTAAAATGATTCATTACCTTTGATTTATTTCAATAGCCGCATTGTCATGATTGATTGAAACATGATACTCTATTAAAATATTATTGCATTAAGATGATCATTATAACCTAACCATTAAGTTGTCAAGAATGAATAAGATTAAAAAATATGAACATTTTATTTTCCACAAATGTAAAAAAAATTCAATGGATACTTATTGAATATTAAAAAATAATTATGATTCAAATTAACGAAAAAGAATTATTTTCAAAAAAATGTAAATTTTATAAAATAAATTATAAATGCACTTTGATCACATAATATTAAATTAATAATTATCAATTTTAGAAAAAAATAGATGAAAAAATGAACTTAATTATTGAAATATATATGTTAAAATTTTCTTAGGGTGAATTTTTTGTGATTTTCAGAGCTATGTCCTTTTTTATGAATAATTGAAAATTTATATATTTTACTATAAATTTCATTTTCATTTCAATTATTGAAAAATTATAATTATATTTTAAATTGTTTTTATAGTAATTTTTAAAATTTTGTTAATATTAAACTAATTTATATCATTGGAAAAGAATCATTTTAAATTTAGATGTTAAAACCATCTATACATTATGATTTTATCATTGAAATCCTACTTTATCGTCAAATCGTTGTGTATAATTTAAAATTAAATTCGGAAACACTAGTGGATTTAAATAGAAAAAATGGAAATATATATATAATTTTATAAATTTATAGTATTAAATAATTTTACTTAATATTTTACAATAATTTTAATAGAAAACAAAAAAACGTTTTTTCCATGATTAATGTAATAACAGATTTACAGGGGTTAAACTAAGATTATATGGGCTAATAATTACAAAAAATATATAAAAAACTATATTATATAATTAATTTTATATTTTATCATATATTTTCTATAATATAAATTTTATTTTCATGTAAAATGTAAAAAACTAGGGTACACCATTTTTCATGAAAATATTACAGTTGTGTAACTCACCAAACTTATAAAAGGCCTCCCCCTATAATCTCCCCTTCACAATTACAAACCCCATTTTATCAGACAATATATCGCCAAATATCATTCAAATTTTCATCCCCTTATCCTAAAATCCCTTTTTTCATAAATCCTTTCTAGAATGATAATAAGTGTAATCCAATATAGGTGGTTCAAGATGAGGTAAATTCCAAACAATGATTATTTTTTTATTCATTTTATCACCTCATTAAAATATTCTAAATTTTTGATCATATAATTAATATACTATATAATGTATATTTTCAATTTGATTTTTGAAGGTAATGACCTATATCCATATCCTATTCCATAAAATTGGAAATGATAACATCACTCATGTGTATGGTGGATTACCTCCGTTAGAACTGATGTGACATCTTTCCCGTCAACACATATCATAGTTGGATGTGATGATGGACATGAATAATATATATTATATTTGTAATATTATTATAATATATTTAGTCATTATATATTATATACCTTCTATATTCCATTCAATAGGGGCTATAATAATGTCACCTTAGTGTACGGTGGATTGTAGCCTCACGAAGCGATACGATTCAATTTTCATTAATATATTGCATGGAAGCTAATAAAAATTATTTTAATGAATATATGTGATAGAAACGAAATATATATTATATTTTCAAAATATTTATGATTCTATAAAGAAATTATATATTTTTATTTCAAATCTTTTCACTCAAAGGATGAAAATAACGTCATTCATGTATGTTTGGACCACCGCCTTCACAAAGATTGGGGAATCTCATTTAATCAACTATAAAAATAGAAGATTTATATAATTATATTTAAATAAAAAATATGCTATCTATGATATAATAATATTTCCTTATATTTAAAATTATATTTACCTTCTTTCCATAAGGATATTTGATAAATGGAACAGTTACTAGTTTGTGTGTACAACCTATTGAGAAAATGACCATAACATAGATCATTTCACCAAAACTGTTTCATGATTTATATTAATTTTTTTATTTTAATATAAAATTGATAAATTTTAGATTAATTTTATTCTCATTAATTGTAAATAATGATTTCATTGACCAATAACCTACCTACTGACGTCATCATACACACTAAAGTCAAATATAGTTGAAAGACATAACATAATCATAATTTATTAATTTACTTTATACAACATGGTAATAAGTGTAATAAAAAGAATACTTATCTAGAAAATTTTACTTAAGAATGTAAATAATTAATATAATTTTATTATTTTAGATGAAAAAAACATATGCGATGAGTCTAACTCTAGATATGGATTTCTCATCTAAATTTTACATCTATGATAGATATTGTATTTTTCACCTATTATACATTGTGTAGTGGATATACAAATAATTTTGGTATGCTGTATCATTAATCTATTTATCATCTTGTTATTTATTATATAAATTGATGTTATTTTTTTCATATGGGTTATTAATAAAAAGTTACCAAATTTATAAGTACTTATTTTACAATCTGATCATTATTCAGGACTGTATTTTTGAATCTCCCATTTTGAAATCATTTTATTTATCTATATTAATATCATTATTTTTTCTCCTAACTTTTTATTCATGATATTTTTCAATTATTAGTACCAATTTTTTCACATTATTAATTTTACTGATTCAGATCAATATTTTTATAGTCCAATGTTTTTTCACTCTTCTTTAGGTAAATCATTTTTATAAAAACCCAATTTTTTTGAAAATTATTTCAAAAAATTCTTTACAAATGTCAAAATTGTATTAAATATTTTTATTCAAATATTTAATTTTCAAAAATTATTTTCAATATAATTTTCATTTTTTCACAAAATAATACTGATTATTCATTTTCCAAAAATGTGAAAGGAATAACTGTTTTTATATGTACGACATTAAAAAAATTCCACATTCCATAAAAATTAATTTCTTAATGATTAATTTAAATTTTTTACATTGGTTATTATAATATAATGTTATATGAAATATATTTTTGAAGTTTCTTAATGATGTTTATCATCATTGGAAAATGTTATTTTCGTTATAAATATTTTTAATAACATTTTTATTTTATTTCTAATCAATAATGAAAAAATTATTTATTGTAATAATGAACCACTTGGGATCTGTTTTGTTGAAATAAACCTTATTTATTAATTGAATGATTTGAGATAAATTTTAAATGGTATGTAAAATTTTATTGCAATTCTCAACATTACAGTAGAATGTTATTGATTATTTTTATTAATTTTTTTATGAATTTAAATTTTGTATGATAAATTTTCAAGGTGAATTGTTATGTTGATTATGTTTCTACCCATTCATATAATAAAATCATTGAAATTTTAATGTGATGGGTGGGTCCCAATATTTCCCCTCCATGAATCGATATGTCTCATAATAAAATAAAGATTGGATTTTTCCTAAGGTCTTACAATTATGTACAATTAATTGAATAAGACATCAACTAATTTTATATCTCTTAACACAAAGTATCAATAATGTATATTAGAAGCCAAAAATTATGAATTCCATCATTATGATTTAAATTATTAATATTCTGTTTTATTATATATTTTTATATAATTTTTATGGTCAAGTTCACAAGACCATAGGATTTTTTACAGTAAAATACTTCCTTATCCTTTATTTTTCCTATTTTCTTCTCAAGTTATTTTTTAAATTTTATAATTTTTACAAATTTTACTTTAAATCATCATTAAAAATTATTTATTAATAACTTGTCTTATGCGCATACCAATACTAATAATACGATCTATTGAATTTATTTTTCCCCCTTGGATAAATAGTTATGTTTTGTGATTTATATACATGAAACACAATAATGAATAATGACGTTTTATGAAAAAATAAATTTTTTTATTTTTATTTCGTCAATTGTAATGATAACATCATGTATCTATATAATTTACCACAACTATTAATCAATTATGTCCATTGATATGCGATTACATTGGTCATATGAAAATGTAAAAAATCAGACCCTCTATTAGGGTAATAGGGGGTTGGGTCTCCATAGTTGTTGTAAGATGAAAGTTTACAAGAACCCTTTGGAACAAATTTTTTGAAAAATAGATATGGTAAAATGAAAATATAATATATCATTAGTATAAATATAGAAGAAAGTACTAATTTTTTTCATAATAATGAGGTTATATATTTTTTCCTCAAAAATTAATCCCTATATGCATACTATAAGTGAACATGGTTCTAAAAGAGATTTACCAATGGGTAATAACTATAAAAATACAATATTATGATTGAAACAATTGTCACATGGTGCATGAATAAGTTCCTCACTTTACACCAGGATTGACACTCCAAAGGGATATCCTTATGATAAATCAAAATTTCATTACTAAACAATACAAATTATTTTAATAAAAAGATATCACAAAACAAACCATGCTTATGATTATGAGATTATCTTTTTATAAAATTTTCAATTATTTTTAGTATTATATTTGTTTTTAGATTAATATTTATTATTAAAAATGATATGATATAATATAATGTGTTCTATCATATTTAAATGGCTCCTAGTAGATGGAATGGGAAATAAATTAATTAATATAATCAAAAGATTAATAATGAGAGTTCTATTAATGAGATTAATCCAATCATTAAAAGAGAACTAATCTCAAAAACAATATCATAATTCCATGATATTGTTCCATGTTCTATCAACATAATAAAACAATTCTCCATGTATCATGAATGAAATTTCAAGCATGAGAAGATGAATAAAATAGAGGAAATGATGTATAAATGGAATTAGGTATTGAAGGATTTTACAACATGTGATAGTTATAGAAGGAAAAAATTCGGTGCATGCTAAAATGGAAACTGGTTTTCATTAATGTGAATAGGAAAAAGACACTATGATCATGAATTAAAGTGAATGAATGAATCATAAAATGTGTAATACATCTACTATAAATATATGGGCCATTATTTAATTGAATTACCCTATATTTTGGTTAACATACCTCAAATTAATCTAAGTTATCGTTGTCCTGATTATGTTATTGATGCAAGTGAAGTTTAATGAATAAAATTATTCTTCATATGAATCCGATCACTATTTTTAAAATGTATTTTATTATTGAAATTATTTTTTAATAATCATGAAATAAATATATATTGTATTGTATATCCATTTCATTATGTATTTGATTTAATTTGCTTAATCAAAGTGATGTCCCAGAAATGTGGTTGTGGAAACATTTTTACCACATGAAAATAGTTATTTATAGAGGATAACACATTATATATGCACGATGTTGAGATAATAATTATAATGTGGTTTTTATGTAAATATTTGTAATATTTATGGTTTAATTAATCTTTGATGTTTAGGTAAATATGGGATATCAAAATTTGTATGATTTTATAAATTCTTTTAATATAGTTTATATAAAGGAAAAACTGCATGTGAAGTCACCACCCATAACACCTGGTGTGTCTATGGGGATTCAATCCACAAAAAAATTGATGTAAGGGTTTTGTGTGTACAAATAAATTATTATATTTCGAGTATAATATTTCATTGATTGTAGCTAAATTATTTTACTCATAAATATTAATATTGAACCAAGGTATTTTCCATTATGGTTTTGAGATTAATATATTATATTAGATAATTTCCTATAACCATATTACTTTTTTAAAATCCTTATTAATATAAGGATATTTGTTCTGCACTATTATGGATCTTTTGACATATTAAATGTACATTTTATTTATTCTATCATAAAAATCATCTTGAATATTCATATATTGTATTAATATCAGATGTAAAAAATCAATGAATAAAAACCAACATATTATATTATGATTATAATGTATGGATATATCATATAAGTATATATTCATATATTCGTGGTCTATATTATATTGGAATTCCATATCTATTGAAATGGAAATTGAAAGAAAATCTTATCCCAATACATTAATTAATATTGAAATTATTTTCCTTTAAATCATTACAAATTTATTGCTTTTTTGTCCTTAAAATTCAACTGATGATTCAATTTCATATGGTCAATGACAACCATAATTCTATTCAATTATTTCTTTATTTCATCATTGTCTGTTTCATTATTTATTACAGATATTCCCCTAAATTGATACATAGCCATCTATTATTCCATATGACCTCTATATTTCCATTATCTATTATAAAGAGATATTTTTTCAAATCATATAACAAATCTAGAATTCAATAATGGTATTTTCAAATGTCAACCCTTGACTATCGAGGTCTATATTAAATTTTGTGGATGAAAATTATTTGTTGGGTGCAAAAGTGACACCAAAAGATTTTAGAAAATTAATTTAACCCTCAATAGTGTATTTGAAACCCAAAAAAATCATAGAATTGAATCTAAAAACATATTACTTTATGATAAATTTATTTTAATAAATTCAATATCTTTAATAGCTTGTAATTAATGAAACAATATGGTAAAAAAGAACATGATACTCTATTATTATATTATTATACATAAATGACCATTATTACTTCGACATTAAGATGGTGGGTATGAGTAGTATTCAATAAATTAGGACAATTACATTGATTAAAATTTTATTAAAAAAATTAATTGTAATTCATTCATTGTAAATAATATTCAAACAATTTATATGAAATATAAATTTAGTATTAAAAACTATATTTTTCCCAAATGGTGGTTTGGTCAAACATTTCTCACATAATTTTAAATTAGTTTTTAAAAATTCATTGAAAATTATATTATCAAAACATAATAATTAATATATACGAGTCAAAATTGTTTTTGGTTTATTTTCTGTATTTTTTTTAAAATTGTCATTTAGAATGAATATTTAAAATTTCTAATTTTTTCTAAATATCAATTTTCATTTATTTTATTTGAAAAGATAAATTATATTTTCACATAATTTTAAAATAAAATCATTTAAATAAAAAAAAATTAAACTAATTTTTTTCAATTTAATCAATTTTATTTTGAATTTGGTTATTAAAATCATCTATACATATGAGGACATACTCTTTCAAAACTATCCTTTGTGTGACGACTGATGGTATAATGTTAACATGGATTGTTATAGTTATGTGAATTTAATTTGGTAATATTTATTTTATTTTTGGATTCATTATAATTTATATAATCTAATAATGAAAAAATATTTTTTACCATATAATATATTAAAATCAAAAAAAATTATTTACCGTGATTTAGGTAAAAACTACTTTACTAGGGGTTAAGCTCATAAAATAAGGGTTATAAATATCCAAATGCATGTAAAGCACCAATTATATAGAAATATATCAACATTATATGATATATTTTCTATAATTCTATATCAAGATCAATTTTATATGTTAAATATAAAGTTTCACATTTATGTTTTCAAAAATGAAAAGTGTTCCACTCACCTCACATATAAAAGGAAACCCACTCTCATAACTAATTTTTTGTTCCAAAATACATTTGGAATACCTAAAACATCACTGATCACATAAAAAATTTAGTCCCAAAATAATATATCAATTTCTTATGGGATAAATTAATTTTATGAACTCATTATGTATAATCTTAAAAATGTTTTTTGGGAAGAAAAAAATTACAAACTAGGTGTTTTTGTTTTCATTATTATTCCAACTCCTTGAAATAACATATTTTTATTTTCCCAATATAAGTCCAGAATATAAAATATACTAATATTTATATATGTTATGTTAATTACATATTTCCATCTCTAGTTCCCCAAAATGGTAAATGGTAACATTGTTTCTATCTATAGTTTACTACTGCCTCGTAAACCAATGTGACATTTTTTCCATTAACAACTATGATGGTTGGGTATGATGATGGCTCTAAATTATATATGTTACATTTGAAACATAATAATACCAATGTTTTAATTATATTATATATATCTTTTTAAAATTAAATTTTGTATGGGATATGATTTGTTCACATGATTGTACGGTAGAGAACCCCATCACAATGTGAAGGGTTTTGTTTTTCACCAATTCATTATATATAATATATTTAGGATAATTTTAATTAATATATAAGATATAAATGTAATAATTATTAAATTCATGAAATATATATCATTTTTTATAAGATAATATATCAAATTGATTCTTATCCTTTCACCCACTGAATAATGATAATGTCAATCATGTACATTTGGACTACAGTCTTCCAGAAGTGATGTGACTATGTTTTCCTGACCACACCATGTGAAAGATTTATATAAGTATATTTTAGTAAATAATATCATTTTTATGATATTACTATATTTCACTAGTGATAAAATATTACTATCATTTTTTCTATGTTGATCATTGAAAAAATGGAATCTTCACACATGCATACGTATGACCAATAATCAACATTATCATTTCACACATCGTTAATCAAAACCAAAATACATGATTTGTAATAATATAATAATTTATATATAAATAAGATAATTATTTAATGTTAATTATTTTGGATATGTTTAAATATTGGCCTCTTCGACAAATAGTAAAATAACCAATTCATTTTTGAATGAAAAGTAAAATATAGACAAAAAACCATAAATAAACCTTAACGATAATGTGATTTTTAATAATATTATAATATTTGTAATTTATGTACCAAAAAAATATAAATTTATTGTTATAAAATTAAATAATAAAAAAGCTTTATTATTCATGATGTTTAATAATGTAAATGATGATTTAGACTAAATATAAGGGTTTTTCACCTCACCTTTACTTCATTGAGACATATTCCATATTCACAATGTATGACATTGTGTGCTGTACATACTAAACATTTTGGTATGTTATATAAATAATATCTTTACTCTTATGTAATTTATATTTTATTTGAGCATATTTATTTCCCGATCATTATTATTAAAATGATAGCTAACTAGTGAGGGATTATTTCACAACCACATCATGAGTCCTGATTTGTTTAATTCTACCAGGAGGTAAATATTGGGTAATTATGTATTAAATACCATCTATGTTATACTAATAAATATATTAGTGAACATTTTCTGGTAATGGTATCATTTTACCTCTATATGATACATTGAATTATTAAGATTTTGTTTTCATTAAATGTAGCATTATTTGTCACTTTGGTGGAAAATATTTTTTTAATCAAAACACATTTTTTCTAAAAATGCCTTCAAATTGTTTTAAATCATTTTAATTGGATTTATACATGAATTTTTCTTATAATTTTACTAATACATTTTTTTAATGAAAACTTCTTGTTTTTTTCAAAATAATTATTGTTTGTCTTTTACTAAAAAATTGAAAGGAATCAGTGTTTTAAAATGTTCTATATGAAAAACAATATTATACTGCCATGACCACTAAAAATTTGAAATAAAATTTTAAAATTTATTCAATAGATATTTTCAGATAAATTTATTTTAAATATAATTTGTTATCATTTTATTTAAAATGTTATTTTCAATCGGAGAAGATAATTTTAAACAAAAACATTTTCAAGGAAAATTTTCTTATATTTCAAATCATTAATGACATAAAATATTTATTGTATTTATGATACATAGGGGATATTATATATTGAAATCATAATTATTCATTTAACATATGGTTTGTGATTATTTTTAATAAGGACGTGTGACAACCGGGTCCCGGTGACAGCACAACCACCCCGCCTTAACATGGTCCTCGAGACCCATCCTAATCACTACTACAGGGTAAGCACGCTTAACTATGGAGTTTTAATCAGATAGGCTCCCGAAAAGGAAGGTGCACCTTATTGACATGAGTCATATCATTTAGTCAGTTAACCCTTTATCATTCGGGGGTGTTAAAATCACCCCCCCCCCCCCTTAGGGCACAACGCCCTTGTTGTGGGCCCTACATCTCAACCCAGGCAGTGCACCGCACTTAAGGCTGGGTTCCTCCTATGATACCAAATGTGATAACCGGGTCCCGGTGACAGCACAACTACCCAGCCTTTACATGGCCGTCGGGTCCTAGCCCACCAGGTGCCCCCGCAGACACGTGGGGCCCACCCCAGGGTCCACCCACATGCCTGAACGGGTCATCTGACTAATGACAGTCCCCACAGGCCAACACATGTCCTTTCTAATGTGTTTTTTCCTCACTCACACACATCCTAAGAAAACAACCCAGAAGGTCACCCATCCCGATCACTACTCCATGGAAAGCACGCTTAACTATAGAGTTTTAATCAGATAGGCTCCCGAAAAAGAAGGTGCACCTTGTTGACATGAGTCATATCATTTAGTCATTTAACCCTTTATCATTCTGGGGTGTTACAGGACATATTCGGTTTATACCATTGACCATTTTACTCTTTATAATTTTTGAATAATATGATATATTGGGGAATGTATTAACATTTCTTATGTTAGTTTCTCAATATTAATGTTCATGTTGATTATGTCTCTGCAATTTTATTTGATGAATTCAATTGACTTAGTTTGTTCTTGGTAGGGCCCTATATTTCCCCAATTTTAAATTATAGGTCCCATGAGACAAAATAGATTGGGGTTTTCCAAGGCCTTTCCCATTTATATAAATGTTTTGGTACAAACAGTCAACAATATTTCAATTTCTTCATACCAGGCATGAATATATGTCTTTGATGACCGAAATTAAGGATTCGATAATATTGAATTTATTTATTGATATTCCAAGGGATTATTTGATTTGATAAAATATCAATGGTATTATTTTCATTATCACGTTATTATTAATATGGAATTATTTTATAATCATTTTTTTTATATTTTTATCATGTTATTGTTTAAATGTAATATATTTCTGTTATTTACCATGACATAATGATTATTCTTAATTTATTCATATCATCTATTCCATACATAACCTTACTGGGAATATGGTCTACCCCCTTTATTAGGATTTATCCTCTTCTGATTACCCAAAAGTGTTTTTATTAATTTGTATGTATACACTATGATGATTAATGATATTATAAATGAAATAACCTTTTAATTTTATGTTTTAAATTATAATTTTAATTAAAATACTTTATTTAAAATATCAATTCTAAAAAAATTATATCATTTATGATGTGATTCCATGTATCTATTTATAATTCAAAATATTAGATACCGACTTTTGGTTACTGGGATTTTTGTCTCCAAAAATCATAATGTTATTATACATAAATTAACAATTCCTTCCTAATAACTAAAAGTTTATTTTCACAAAAATCATATGCATGTTGAAGGAAACTATGAACTTGAAATCAGAAATTGTGAATTGATAGGTAAAGAGATTAAAATATTATCTATTTTTCTTATAAAGTAAATGAGATTACATAAAAGGACTTATTGATCATCATTTTATAATTAATAGTTGGGTGTATAAGTAATTTATACATCCCTAATCCTATCCAAGTGATGTGAAATAATCTATTATATAAGACATATCAGTACATTTAGGATTTTTACGCAAATGATATATAATAGAAATTCATAATAAAAAGAGTGACACTCAAATTCAATTTTATTAAATTCCACATGTACAACTCAAAAAAAGTGTGAAATTGAGTGAGGATAAATACCTAATAATCACTTAATTATCTCTTTATTCTTCAGAGGTATTTTATTTTGGATGACAATGTTTTTTGTGACATAAACATATAATAAGTAATAATTGTTAAATTAATACCTATATATCCCATATTAAAAAATGTAGAACATCATAATAACTAGAATAGGTGACAAATAATTTATGAATAAACCAGCTTCCATATATTCCTTGAGTAAAAACTACGTATCACTGACCTAAAATGGGGACATCAAATAACAACCAAATGATATTAGAGTTGAATGAAGGTTTCATTCATCACTGAAATAGATCTCTTGAGATGGGTATAATCAGTAAAAATTCAGATTAAATAAATTCATATACACCACTATGGATAAATGATATTGAGTAACATGATATAACAATGGAAACAAATGTTCTAATGAAGATATGGGAAATTGGCTATGGACAACTTCAAATAGGATATACTCATCATGAAAAAAATAAAAATCTCAAATATTAGAAAAAACATACAATAATATACGTGAAAGAATAACACATAGTTATATTATATTACTGAGTTGAATACCAAGGGGAAATGGTCAATGTTATGATAAAATTATTTGGAGTGTATCCCATCTAAAATGAGGACACTTGAATTTCACCCACCATTATTTTTAGTCGTGTATATTTTACATGTTTTTGTGTGGGTTTCGTCACTATATTTAGGTGTATCTTTCCATTAATGTTTATTTGGGTTCTCTAATAGGGTTTATAATACATTAAAATAGTAATAACTAATAATTTAATTAATCATATTGTCCAAAAAATTTCTTTTTCGGTATAGAAATGAAAAATGCATCACAAAAAATAATTTTTTTCAATTACTTTATATATCTGAGAATTAGATATATTTTTTTATATCCATATCATACATTACTCTGATGATGGAATGCACCACTTAATAGTAGTTTTAATGGAAGTAGAATATAGAATCATTGTCATATAGTTTTTCATCTCTCTGTAATAACATGTTCACCAAATTATCACCTATATTTTGAACCATTGAGTTTTTCTCAAGGATGACCCTAATCACATCAATTCCATTATCATAGATGTAAATTTTCTAACAAACTTCCCTTTGATACAAATAAATTAATATATAAACGAACGATATTTAGTATTTGTTTTTATGAATTAGAATTTAAATGTTATATATTACTATACACTCTCTATGACTCAATATCGATTGGATGACTAATCTACAACCACACATCTATTTTACCATAGAGTCACAACGAATTTGTTGATAATTTAATATAAATAGAAGATAACTCTACACCAATATAAAAAATATTAATATCCAAATCCCAGATTCCCTCAACTAGGTGTCCCTCCATCACCATGAAACTATCCATAACTTCTAATTGTATTAAGATCAATAAAGGAACAATATTTTTTAGATATCAAGATTAACTATACACTCAATCATCCATTCTCATAAAAATCCAATAAATGTTATATTAAGATATTTTCACGTACAATATCCCTGATCTATACTATCAGATAGACCAGCAAACTAAAAAATTCCAATATGACTTAAATATTAATCACCCATAATTTATCATGGAAATTTTAATCATAATTGTGTTACTAGATCTATTATAATGGATGATTAATCATCTTGAAAATATATAAAAACGTTTCACTATCTAATATATGAATTATGGAGAATGATAATTTAATTAAACACAATTTCATTAGTGTGGTTTTATAAAAACTGAAAATAAAAAAATACCACTTGTATATCCTCAGACGTGTGTGGGTTTAAATCATCATTAAACATAGGGGGCCGTTATCACTAGAACTAATGAACTATACTTGACATAGAAATGTATATTTAATGTCCCACTACAATGATATATTATTCTAAAGTTACTAGTATGTATTTCAATATTTTTTGTTGGATATTATCCTTAGGCTAAATAAAGAGGAACTGCTCTGCATTCATCTAGTTGGGGTAGTTTATAATTTATTTACATGGTGAAATACACATCACTCGACATGTTAATGATATGATGCTCAATTCCTAGCTCAGGCACATCATGAACCTATATTTTTGAATGTATCTTGTTTTTTCAATGTTGAATCAATTGATTAGTAGATGAAACAGAATAATAAAATCATATATACCAGGACGAATCATAATGTGAAATAAAATAATCAATGACCAATCCCTAAAAGAATCATTTTTTAGATACTCATTATAATCATTTTATAATAAAATATGTGTAAATATAAGGACTTCATAGTCCTTGTGAATTGATATAGTATATATCCAACCAATACAATATTTTATTTGAGTAAATTAAATCTCAATAATCCTTAACATCATTTCCTAGTATCAAACAAAATTCATAAATTAATCCTTACTATAAACTCTGTCATAGTGGAAAAACTTATCAAACACTAAATTTACATGACCTATCAGAAATATATCAACATAAATTCAAATTATTCTTTTGATGCCACTTATTATATTATCTAATAATATAGTGTCTTATGAATAGAACTTAGTAGTAATATTATGTAAATAGGGAGTTGTTAACTTAATGAAAAATAACAAAAAAGAAACGTATATCTAGGATAAATTCATTGAAAGTTCATGTAAAAAATGTGAATATAAATAAATTAAAAGAAAAACTATGATCTATAATTTTGTAAGATCTATATAAAATAAATGTTTAACGGGAAAAATTATTATTCATGGTATCTTAATGGGAAAATGATAAACGAATTTAATTTAAGGAAACATTAATGTGATTAGATACCAACATGGTATTCATATATGAGTACCACCTAGGGTTACCAATATATGCTCCTATGCCACCAATACATTGTACACTGATATTAGTAACTCAATATTTTTCCTCATAATAGGAGAAATTTTTTTGGAAAAATTCATAAGTGCGGTTAGTATATCCAAACTAAATAGGACTCCCTGAAAACCATCATATATATATAATATAACAAGTCAAAATTAACATATGGTCTTTAAGAAAAATATATATACATTAAGAGAATACAATATAAAACAATATATAAATAATTTCTTTTCATCACATAATATAAGAAATCATCTAAATAAATAATACCATAAATTGAAATTTCTGAAATTTTATACAGAAGCTTCCTCTATAAACGATAGGGGGTATATGCCTAAAGAAGTTAATTGAATGATTATTGAGTAATTATCCATTCTAGAAGACCTAAATCCAATTAATTATATGGTTTTTTGTATATTTAGTTTACAAATAAATATATATTATTCCCACATATTGAGGATATAGAAATTTAATCAATTTTAAGAATATTTTTTTGGAGACATATGAATAATAAATTTCTCAAAACCCAAGGCGTTCTGACCCTTGAATCCACATTCATAATGATAACTGATCCAAAATTTCATTAAAATGTACATTTAATTATGAAACTTTCCATATCACATTAAGTTTCACATTTCTTATTTGTTGTGGATCAATTACTTTCTTAGACATAGAAAACTATATAGCGGGGAATACAATTATATACATAACCTTTTAAATAAAAATCGTAAGTTTATATTAATATATTTTGGAAAGTAAAAGATAAAAAATTGTTATTAAATTTATATTCCAAAAATTGTTTTGTAATCATTTTCAACCATTGAAATTTCATATGGGAGCAATTAAAAAGATAAATAAAATTGTTTTCCCGACACATTAGACCTTCCATTTGTACTTAACATGTAATTATAAATAAAAAAATCATGTAAGTGAAAAAAGAAATAATGTTTCTCAATGATAGTATATTACATGTAAAAAAAGAATGATCACACATTGTGTATGAAGGAAAAATCATAAAATGTATATGTCATATGAAATGACCTCAAAATCATATCCATGTGATGTGTAGATTATCTTGGAGACTATGATACATACTCCCTGAAAAAATATAAATCATAATCAATATAATGTTTAATATAATTACCTCTATTTATTAACTCTAATACTAATATTCTTGGTTGATTTTAGGGAGATTTAAATTGTGTGTCTCTAGATCATACAAAATGTTACATTCTCACATTGAAAACGAATTCTAGACCACTCAAAATCACACAGTCATAGCTGATCTCACTTCATATTAGGATTGAAATTATTAGTTAGCCCTCCCACATCAGTATATCACCTACACTGTTCATTTTTATAACATTATAATTTATTAAATTTATACTTTATTTACTCATAATAATCAATTTATCCACATTATGTAACCATTTTAAAACCATTATCACAAAAATAGTGATTCAGCATTATATAATGATCACCATTTTTTTATTTTCATCCAATGAGGTACTTTGATCAGTTGTTTTATAATCATGATAACAATAATATACAATAAATTATATGATTCATCACTCCAAAAAAAATGGTAATGGATGGTTATGACGTAACAATAGAATATATGAAAAAAAACTTCATTTTTGGAATTAATTTTTTGATATAAAGAATAAGCACTAATTATTGGGAATGAATTCACAAATGATAAATTACACATATAGATACATTAAAACATAATAATAAATATATCTATATATATGGGGAAATTCATATCCAAAGACCAAATAATGAAAAAATTCCCTAGTCATGGAAATAAATATAAATGGATGGAGAAATTAAAAAAATATAACATCCTTTTAATTGGGTTGTTTGTTGTATTTTTTTGAGTTCATATTTACATTGTGAGTGATTTCAAATAAAAAATGTTCTCATTAACTCCAAAAATATCTTTATCTCCCACTATATCCCTCTACTTCTATCTAAATCACCCAATGGTTGATAATTTATATCAATAGATAGGGAGATTATTGTTGAATAAGAACTATAAACATAGATTCCTTAAAATATAATTACTTAATTAATAACTAATTTATATTATTTTATTAATTACTATTATATATTTTAAACCAATCAATGATATTAGATGTGAACAAATTTTATATCACCTAATTGGGATTCCCAATAATTTGTATTAAACTTGGTTAATTATTTTCCCATCTAATGATCCATTTAACAGAAAATTCAATGTTCATAAAATTCCATGTGTGAGGACTGAAAACAGTATAATATAATTAATATATTTTTTTACACACCATTAATTTTTATTTGAACATAAATCTTCTGTGATCAATCAAAAATAAATAATTTAAAATACTTTAAAGAAATAAATCATAATAGACAATGATGTTATAAAAAATGCATAACAACTAAATATAATTTAACTATAAAAATATATTTTTAAAACATCAATTAATTCATTAATATATAATTTATGATAAAATAATTAAACTAGTTTCAATTAATATATTTATATATATAAAAAATATATATCAGAATATATTATACTAAAATAATGGGAAATTTTAATTTTAAAATATAATTATTAAAACCATAATTCCAAAAAATCATAATACATGAATAAAAAATAATCCATCTTGTATAATTCATTAATTATTTTGTGGTTTTTTACTACATATCATGATTTCAATTTTATCATTACATTATATTAAATAAAATAAATGAACGTTATAATTTTCATGTAAAAACATAATTTTGAAAAATAAAATATCTAAAATAAATAATATTATCCTATATGTATAGGACATTTTTTTATAATTAGTGAATGTTTTGGTAATATATTAATTACATAACAAAAAAATAATTAGAACTTAATATTATCTACTTTCTAAATACGATAAATATTTATATTTTTTTATTTTATTTTACTCAATGAACATATTTTGAGTGATAATTTATTCATTGGATATACTAATAGTGAGAATATAAGATCCATACTATTAATTTTGGATTCAATAATAAAAATTTAAATAATTCCCTCAAATCATTTATACTATTATGAATTCTGAATTTCAATAATATTTCTAATTTATCCATTCTTATCATTTGTATTCTTGGTCGCTGGATATTCATGGGTGATTATGATGATGAATACCTCTTGAATTTATTATTTTTGTTTTGGTTGATTTGTTCCAATTATAATATTTGGTAATTAATATTTTTATAATTTTATTTTTTTAAATGATTAATTCATTTTATATATTAATATCCCCCACATTGATATGGGTCATTGTTCATGTTTTTTATGTTTTCTTTATAAGGAAAAATATCCAAACTATTGGACCTAACCAGGGTTATTTTAAAATATATATGAATGGTTTAATTCTCAAGAAATTAAAATCCATTAATCAATATATCATCAAAAAGAGGATTACATTGCATTTTAATTATGATTACATGTATCTCTATGTTCATATATATCATATTAAACATATGTAAACCAAAAAATCATATTTATGTCGTCATGTATTATAATATTATATCTATTAGTTCCAATATAGATAACCTTTTCTCAATATAAAATTTAACTTATTATTGTTGAAAAATCTTATACTATAGTACAAGTGTTGATTGATGATGTAACTCCTTAAAATGTAAACATGGAATAGGTCAGGTACTAGTTATAGGTTTTGAGGAAGATCTATAAAATTTATTATAGTCCTGATGTGGTCAAATTTCAATTTTTGATGATGTATAAAAATAATATCATTCCATAATTATAAAATCATTTTAATATCTAAGTAGGTGAAATTTGGGGAAAACATTTCTTGAAAAATCAAACTCATGAATTTGTATAAGTTTATCTATAAATAACATCTATAATCATTTAATTGATTTATTATATTTTCGAATTATTTTATCCAGCATTTATAAATCATTAAATTTTTATATTCCAAATGATTATTTCTATCTATCATCATCCAAACATGTCACATTTCTATATATATTTCCATACATAGCCTAATATGGTTCCTGAAATCTACTTTTTTATTACCATTTAAGGAGGACATGAAAAAAAACAACCCTTCAAGGAGGGAGAAAGTGATGAAGCCCAAGGGAATCCCCTTGCACCACAGAAGAGCACTCAAGTTGAATGGAATGCAGACTATCATAGATCTTAAGTGGCTCCTCCTTCCTGCCAAAGTGAGCAAGTGAATCCACCGGAAAGTTATCTTCCCTCCAGCTATGAAGAATAATACTTCCATGCTTGGTATCTTCCTTGCACCTCCAAATGAGATATATCAAATCCCAAGGTGTCTCATGTCCCCACTGAAGCGCTTTAACTAGAACCTCAGAATCAGATTCCACCTCTGTCACCTGAAACCCTCTCCGCCTATAAACCATCAACCATCTACACCTAATATAGTGTTATAAGAATCCATGAGTGTATGAATCTATTAAATATGGACTTTTTAAATGTAAATATACCATCAATTTATCCTTATATATATATATATAATGATCATATATTATCACTAAAATTATGAATGGTTCATTTTTATTGACCATTAGTTTAATGATTAAAAATATTAATAATATCTCATTCTATATTTCATTCTTATTTTATATGTATCTAATAATTTTATTTTAATATTTGATAAACATTGTCCTCAAATGAAATATTTAGTCCATGCACCACTACAGAATTCATCATATAAATTATATTATGTTAATTGACTGTGATTTTCCATAGAATAACAACAATTTTGACAAGATTCTAATGATAAATATTGATAATCTAGATGTAATTGTCTCCTCAATGGTCTGCTGGAAATTATAAAATAATAAATATTGGTTTTTTGACATTTAAATATGTATATTGATAATGTTTTAATAATTTTATTAGAAGCTATTAATTGATCATTAACATAATTGTAGACCATCCACTGAGACGTATGACTCAAAATCATTGTATTTTATCCAAACAAAATAATTCTCTTCATGGGATCTCTATTAATTTTTTTATATCCCAGGAATGCATACATGGATAAAGTATGTGTATCTTCAAAAATACTATATAAACAGTTCTAGAACTATTGGATCTTTAAACATTATTCTAAATCATATAATTCCAAATTTATTGTTGTTAAACTCTTGAATTATTCATACTATTTTGAATAGATTTTTATCAAAATTTTATTACACATTTATATTCTATCCATTTATTAATTTTCAAAATTTTCATTATACAATATAATTAAATCATTATCATTGAATCAGTAGCATGATCATTTTTTCTTAATGAATCATACTTATTTATTTTAATCATTTGATAGAATGGTATTCTGAAACATTAATAATTTATTAAATTTGAAAATAACTTTTTTATATGTTTAGGACCATTAACATCAATATAAATAATATTTTATTGTGATGATTCTATATATCATACTTATCATCAAATAGTCAATGTATAAATTAATTTAATGATACTCATACCATTACTAAATCTATATTTCATGATTGGAAATAATTTTTATTAACAGTTAATTTAGGTGAGGCATAATATATCACCACGATAATCTGAAAAAAGAACAACTCATTCCCATTTTGAAGAATTGATACATAATTTAATACCTTATACACTATAGGCATGTGTGATAGAATATATAATAAACAAATTATTATTATTATAAATAAATTTTTTAGTAGATTAATTTATTTTGTGAATATTTATTTCCTTCTCTATATACATAATTAGTGTATTCGAAAATCAGGAACAATTTCTCCCAATTATTTGATAGTATACATTTAATTCAATAAGAATACATAACGAAATTATTGATGTTGGTATACAAATTTTTTTTTTCATCTATTATTGATGAATATATATATATATAGATATATTATATCCTTTCATGTGTTATATGACCAACTAATTATAAATATTATAACTGAAATCCACTCTTATGAAATTCATCATATAGTTTCAACATTCATCATGTATATAGTAAATTCATTAATTGATGTTAACATTATTCATCACTATTGTAATATAATAATATTTCTATCAAATTTAGTACAAAAACATTATTTAAAATTATATTAAATATAATATTCATGTTTTCTACGAAGATACTATGGGAATTTTAATTCTCGAATGGAATTACTCGAACATAATAATGTATAATTTTTAATGGATGGTTAAATTAGTTATATAATATTATTTAACCCATATTTGGTGAAAACAAGGTTAACTATAATCCTTTTTGAAGTATTAATCTTTATAAAGGTGATTGAACATGTCTATTATATTTGTAATAGAAAACAGATACAGAAAAATTATTTTGATTATAACACAATAATATATTACATAATTCATTGAAAAATTATTCTTCATAAAAATGAAATAATTATCACCATATATTGATCTAAATATAAATATAAAACCCTATAATAAATTATTATTAATATTCTTCATCAATTAATCTATTTAAATTAACCTCACTCTATAAAAAATATTCAATATAGTCATACCACTATGTTTGAGATAAATAAAATACTCATCCTAATTATATGGGGTTCGACCAAGAATTGTTTTAAGATATAAATTTCAACATTTAAATAAAATTGGAATAAAATTATGGCCAATTTTATACTATCCGGTTTGAGAAAAATATCCCTAATGAATGAACATCAATACTAGTAAAAAATGAATAAAATTTATAAGATTTTCATAATCGTGTGTGTCTTTATATATGATCAATGTATAATTTATAAAATGCAATGGGATTACTTTATCATGATTTTTAATATTATTTATAGTGTAAAAAATACAATATATACAAAATGATATTTAAAATTATATTAAATTCAAAATAACTAAATTTTAATGAATTAGAATCTTTAGAAACTTATTTCGATTGGAATTTAATAATTTTCAAACAATTACTAAAACACCAACTATTTTAACTAATAACTCAATATATTGTATTTTATAAAATAATTAATTGAAATAAATACATGAAATGGTATAAATAATATTATTAAACTATAATAAAGTAATTATATTAATGATTAATGTACTTATCTACAATTTAGTTTTATTAATTAAATATTTTCAAATACAAATTTTTAATATGTAATAAATAATAAGTAGAAAATATGTATTAAAAAACATATGATAAAATAAAAATAAAACGTATAATGTATCTAATCACATTAGAACCATATTTATAAATTTCAGAACATTGGTTCCACCCATGTCCATTTTAGTTTTATCCACGTATTTGTAAAATATAATACAAAAAAATGATTATATTCCACTATAGTACTAATTAGTATAACAAAAAAGTAAATATATATAATATACATCAATTTTTATGTGTATACACAATAATATAAATTTATAAAAGAAACCCACTAAAAAAAATTAATGTTTCATTGAATATTACATATATATTATGTTTTCATAATATAGTATATATTTCTTTAATAGCATCACCTTAATATTGATTCCATTATAGATGTATAAAATAAAATATTCTTCTATATTTCACTAGGAAATAAAAATAAAATTAAAAGAGGGATAAAATTCTCTATTTATAGGGATAACTTAATTTATTTTTTAATCATAAGAACTTATTACAGTTTTTATCAATGATTCAATATTTCCTTGGTTATTATAAATGTGTTGTGGATTCATTGAAAAAGTTCATGGATTAAAAAATTACATTTTTTATTATTAATAAATTATCATTGTATATATAATGGTTTAAGAGACATTCCTAATGATATAAGGCATGTAATAATGTGTTTTATATGTTCTCAAGTCAATATTATATTGAATCAAATATTTATAAACCATTGAATATGTATAAATAAAATATTTTGATAAATGACATAGATTATTCTGTTATTACATGGTGTGATTATTGATGAAATAAATTGAAAAGTTTATGATAAAATAGTTTCTTATTAAATAATGAAATTTGAGTCATCCTGAACATATTTTAAGAATATAATTACTCATTAATTTTGACCTCATATAAGGCCAATATACCAAATCAAATGCACTTGTGGGAGTATATCTCACTATATGAGAGTAAGATAAAATCGAAATAACATAATTAAAATAATAAAATTAGATGTATATCTTCATTATGGATATGAAATGCAGTTCATGGGTGGATTACATAATGTTAACGATGTATTCATGGAAACATACACATTCAACGAGTGGTTGCATTGAACAAGAGTAAAGCCAGTTAATCACATCAAGTAGGTGAAGTGATTAATTAGAATATAAATTACTATCTTTTGGAATTATTACAAGATACTAATAATCACTATATTTGATACATTTACTCTATCAATAATGTGATGGATATAACACTACATGAAATTTGGAGCCACCATTTTTTCATTTCCTTTCATGGACTATATATGGTTCTACACATGACCCAATTTATGAATAAACAATATTCTATTTTTGAGATATATTGTTGTTATAGTTGGATTTATAGTTTCTATAATGAAAATTCAAATATATTAAACCAGATTTAATAGACATAGTCTGAATAACCATATGAGTGAAGATGAATCAACCACAATTTGGTCATTGACATAACCACATTAAAATATCTAAACTAAGTCAAAAAAATAAGTGATTATGAAATAAATGAGAAATTCGTGTCAATGGTATATAGATCTTTGATGGGGCTCATAAATTGAATTTATGAATAACGTTACAACATGTGAAACAAAAAGGTACCACATAAGAAAAGAAAAAATGACTTTTGGTAAGAACAAAGGGCCTTACTTTAAAATTATGTATTAAAAATTACTCCACAAGAGTCATATATATATTTTTACTTTTATAAAATCTCCTAATGATTTAAATAACCCTTTTGGATAAAGGATGGGGACATTGAAATTAATCATGCATACATCATTGATTGGAATTCTTGCACTCCTCAGTCCAAACTATTTATTTAAAATGAATCAACACTTATCGGTTTCATGAAAATAATGATACATGCAAATGAAATTTATAGGATTATGACTAAATGTTCCGAAATATTTTCATGAGTAACTCTAATGATGAAAATAATTTATATGAATCTATTGAGGTTTATTCCACATAAATAAGAATATATAAAATTATTTTAAAAAAAATATCATATAAATAACGAGTGATACATTTCATGATACAATCAAATAATGAAAAAAATTATGATATAAATATAAATGAATAAAAAACCATTAGGTTATTAAAATATGAAAATATATATATTTTATCACCTCACTAACATTATTTAATGGCTTAATTACCATTACACATGAATTATTTGATAAGGAATATTTTTCTTGGTATTAAACATGAGTTAATAATTAGTACAAATGAGTAGAAAATTTGATTACTTGAAAAGATTTTAACATATAGAAATAATACTCGGGATTACATCATGTTTATATATTTTGTTAATAATTACAACTATATTTTTGAAAGTAATATTCACTAAATTATTATTTTGATTATAAATACAAATTTTCTAATGATACTTTAGTAAGATCCTTCAAAATTTTATTAGAACATAAGGAGTATGATAATATCATTATCTAGGAGGGATGAACTTTGATGAAGAGGTGTTTTTGAATAATATATGTGAGTTGAAACTAATTATTAAAAGAATATAACATTTTAAGACAACACATAAGATCTATTGTGATTTAGACAATAAGAATACTTATTCAAGAAATATAATATCATTAAGAGATGTACAATAGTGAATATGATGAAATAATAATTTGAAGAGAATGAATCTAAAGAAGAATATGGATTATTTACATGATTTAAATAGATTAATCATATGAGAATATGATTTCTAACTAGTCATTATTGAATTAGGATTGGGGTTTCTAACAAATCATAAAATTAGAGGAACTAATGTTTCAAACCAATTGGTGAATAATTGTAACTTGAGTGTTAAAAAAGTAATAAAAACATGTATCTACAGTGTTGAAACCACATTGGTGGTATCTGACAAACTATAAATAAAGTAGGTTTTAATGTTGATTCTTAAAATATTTTATATCAGTCTATATATAATTAATAATTCATGTGATGATATTCTATCATAGAACATATATTTTTTTATTGAATAATATGTTTTTTATTATTTGGGGTTGAAGGTAATAACTCATAAAAATAAAAATAAAATCAATGATCTCCCTCTTAGTGATGTTTCATGATTTGGGAACTATATTTCTTATAATATTATGGGCTTCCAATAAAAATTTAAGAACAATAATTAGACATAGAGAATATTAATTCATTTATTAGACATTGAGTTCCCCTATTTCATGTGATGAATTATAATTGTTTGAGAAATAATATGATTCAGTTTTTCCTATTACATGGGTTATGTGTGAGACATAAGTCAATCTATTTATTTCTTCCAAGTGTAGAAATAGATTTAATGACTCGTGAATATATAGTGAAAATGTTTTTATATGGTAAAACTCAAAATTATATTATGATGATTGTATAAAATAAGGATTTCAACAAGTTATTTGGTCTCTAAACTATTATGCCAGAATTTCAAAAATTCATAACCAAATATGTTTTAAATATAAATTAAAAATAAGATAATCATATTTTAAAGATGATATAGTTTAATGTAATAAATATTTACAATTATGATATTATTTATGAATACCTTATAAGATTCAATTAGATTACAAAAAACACTATTTATTTTTCTTTGAAACATGTTCAATGCATTATTATATATTAATTGATGTATAAATTACCTTATATATTTGATTCCAAAAGTTATCCCTATAATAAAGATTTGAAATTTGATTATTTGATTTAAATAATAAAATCATATACTCCATGACTGTAACAATGAATAAATTTAGAAAAAAGTGAATAGTGAAATTTTCATTCATGTAATAGTAAATGGAAATATTAATGAAGAATAATTTGTTGAATAAAGTCATTCCATTGATGAGGATGGTGAACATTACTTCAATATGATTTTTTGTTATCATTAAAAATGTTTTGGAAATTCTAGTTGGATGTAACGATTAATATACATATGTACATTTATTGAATTGTGATATCCCTCATCACATTTACGGTGATTGTTTCTTGAAGAGGGCTGATGAATCTGGTTCTAGTTTGGATGGGGATAATATTTGAAAATAGGAAAATATAATTAGGATAAAGTAAAACCTATAAAAAAATAAATAGAGTTTGATGACTATTTATGATATATTAAACTAATTAGTGTGTTCCTATTCAAATTAATTTTTTGATTTCATAAATAAGGCTAGAAATGTTTTTGAATTGTCTAGAAGTGATGGTGATAATGAATGAAGAGTAAAAAAATAATTGAAAATGAATATTTTTATAGAATAATTTATTAAAGTGATTATAGTTTTTATGAAATTGATTAACAAATCTCAATAGAAAAATAATTATGATGTTTTTGAATAAGAATTTCTGTACTAGAAATAAGTACAATATACTAATTAGATCAAGAAAAATAAATTAATGTATGCTAATAGAGAAAATGTGATTACTGTTGTTGAAAGGAATATGGATAAAAAAAGTTAAATTTATAGAAAAAACAATCCATATGGTTCATAGTGAAACATGTATTCAATAATTCTAGATATGACATCGTCGAATCATTAGTGGTTAGTGGGGAAACATCCTATTTTGTTAATGTGAATAGACCTATAGTTCTAGTAATGACTGTATTTTTTAATTCATAGGATAAATTAATTATATCTTGTTTTAGATGTCTCAAAAATAAAACTATGCATCGTTAGATTAAGGGAATAGTTTAAATTCAAACTTCCCTACTAAGGATGAGATAAAACACGAAAATAATTTGAACTACAGATAAATGAAAAAATTATTTTAGAAAAAAATTAAATATCATGTTATAAAAATAATTAACAAATATGAACACAATAATTAGTTTTTTAATACTTTTTTGAAATGAAATAATTTAAGTCATATACATGTTGGTTTAAAATTTCACTTCAACGAATGAGGGTTATACTATAGTGGAGAATTAGTGACGAAAAAAGGATAAAATATCAAAGAAGGAAAGAGGTGTAAATAACCATAGAAAATACTCCAACTTGAAATTGATTTAAATGTCTTGATGTTTTATGTGGAAGACATTTAAATTACGGCCACCAATTAGAGTTGTTCACGATCATAGTATAATGGGATATTCCCTATGGTTACAGTTGAAATAATTTTAGATAAAATGAGGCCCTTAAATAATTCAATTAATATCTAAATATTTCTTAATGTAAAATTACAATCAACATTTAAAATATAAGTATATTTTCATTATAAATCTACATGATTAGTATGTTCTTGTGAATAAGGTGAACATTTTTTTATTTAATGAAAAAAAACGTATTTTGAGGATGAGGTGAGCATACATGATGTGGCATTGGAAATAGGTGTCCTAATGATCGATAAAAAGAGATAAAGATATTAGTAATTTTGGCATGGTTGAATGGTCAATATGACTATCCAACCAGACCCAAGAGAGATTATTAATAGGTTGATACCTATATATGATAATGGTGTTTCATTAACATATGAAGTGAAGGAAACTGATTCCTATAATTATGTAGTGTAATAAAAATATATTACAAATAGAGGCACAAAATTGGTTTGGATGAGGCCAAATTATGATCATTATTGTTACATCATAAAAAGAAGGACTCAATTTTTTCTATATTATTTTAATTATTTTAATGTAAATTTTATGGAATTGATGGATATTTTATGGATTAAAGTATATCATAGAATGGTGCTAGTTTATTTTATGGACCAAAATTTATGATAAGTCCGTTGATAATAATGATTTATGTGTATAACTTAATAGAGATCTATAATTATGAGTGGGTATCATGTGTCAAACATCCAATTAATATAGAACCTCCTAACAAATAAAAAATTAAAGTCAATGATTTATCAAAAAACACATTCATCCCTTTTATTTTTTTATATCTCAAAAATTTTAGTGTTTTGGTTGATGATAATATTAAATTAATATAGAGTTTATTTTCTTTTACGGAAAACAATTTATTGGTATTTTGAAACATTCATTTGTTACAGGATTATCTTGATGAAATATATTTTATATTTTCATTATCTGAGAAATGAAATTTTTCTAATCCTACTATCATACATACATATATATATCTGTGTGTGAGTGTGTGTTTGTGTGTTTATGAAGATAATAGAAAACATTGATTATTTCAACCAAATTATCTTATCATTATTAGGCTACACAGACATGGATCAAAATTAGTAATTTCTTATAACTGTGAAATAAATTTAAATCATCCGTCATTTCAAATGAATCATGCAATGGAACATAAATGAAGGAGTATTAATGATTTTAAATATAATAATGAGTAGAGATAACCCCATATTTTTTTCCATTTTCATTTGAATGTCAATAATGATGATAAATAAATGATATCATATATTTAATATTATATAGGTATAATATATTCAAAACTAATATAATGATTATGATTATTAATCATAGGAATATTCTTTTCTTCAATGACATAATATGTGTTTGGTGAGTGGAGATGAGGTAACGATGATGGGAGAATTGTTATTTTCTCATAAAATAGAATGAGTTTTCTATATTGATCAATTATCCATTTTTATATTAAGTTTCTGAGAACATTCTTATTGGTCAATTACACGACTATGGTGTTTTCGAAGTTCATATTTCTATAATATATTCAAGAAACTACTAATATGTCAATATATAAATTAAAATAAGGATATTTTTATGAATATAATGAAATATTCTATTATTTAATGATTATATTAATTGAGAGATATGAATAAAATATATCATAATATATTTTATTTGATAATCTATTTATATGATATTTTCATCCATTATATGAAAATTTTGGTATTAATTTATAATTTGTTAGTAAAAAAATTCTCTGCCGTTAGCAAGAAAAGGGGACTACCCAACCGCACATATGGGAGAGGATATAGGACATAGAAGACTACATGAATGGGCATCTATAGGTATAATTTGAGAATAAACTACAAATAATATCATCATTGGAAGGATTGAGTTTACATGGATGGGGTGTAATTGGTGCATGGTGTATGTTGGGGTGTGAAGACCATGGTGAGTTTTTTGGGTGTTCTGTAACAAATTCTATTAATTAATTTGAGATGCTAAAGGAAAGGGTTAGTATGTATTTAATCAATATTAATTTTTTTTCTTATCTGTGGGAAAAATTATATACAAGATAATATGCCACCATTATTAAAATGATACACGTAACACATCATTATAGGATATATCACGATATGATTATCTATATCATTAGTCATCCTAGGTACTTTTTTAGACATGGTAGATTAATTGACCACTCATTTTGAATAATATAACCAATTGTGATATTTTAATTGAAGTTGTGTATGATGATCATCTAATGGAAATAAATTACATTGCAAATTCCTAGTCTGATCGACTTTATGAGATATGATAGGCAAAAACATGTTTTTAGTTGAAGAAATTGTATTCCCTTCATGAACCATCCACACCAACAATTAATGATCAATTTAATTTTTTATTTAATTTGAATATATATAGAAAAATAAATTGTTCCCTCATGTTATCATATAATGTAATATACATTATAGGTTACTTAATGATACGACATGAGAAATTACAAGCTTCTGTAAGTATGAAATGATGCACTTATATTAATACTTTGAAATCATGGATCAACATTGATATTCATATATCCATAAATTATTTAATATGATATCATATAGATAATGTTAAATATTCCGGAGTTGAAAATGTTGTTTCAAAAGGATCCATTCATACTACATTCCCTTGTGTTCTTTTACACTATATTCTAGGATCATTTTCTATGAATATAAAATATTCATTGGGTTCAATGTGTCAAAATGATAAAATATTAAATTTATAGGTTAAATAAATAATTATTTTCATGATATTCATGATTATAAAAAAATTTGTTATTTCAAATCATGCCATTGGTTTTCATTACATATGTGGAAGAATTCTCAAAAACATTTTTTTTTATTTTTTATAATTCGTATATGATGTGTGCATTATGGAATTATAAATTCAAAACATACATGTGTTTTAATTATTATCATATTTAAAAAAGAGGTAGATAATTTATTTTCATGAATATAAAATTTATTATTAAATTATCCTAATACTTTAATGAAATAGTTATATCATACATTTATTATTATTTATGAATTATATTAATGTGATATTAAACATGTATAACTATAAAGAATATATAGGTATATTATTTTGAATCCTTGATAATATTAAATAGATTATATGTATGTTATTGAATATATATTTTTCCAATATTCATTTAATGAGTACTAAAATAATGTGGAGAATAATATTTATGTTAATGTAAATATAAATATAAATTGAATTTCTGGTGGTGAAGGTGTAGTAATATCGTTAATAAATTTGTAAATTATTTTAGAGTTTGATAATTTATTTTTCAGATGAGAGATAAGTGTTGATGTAGGGTTTTTCTCAAAATAATGATGTTTTAGACTAAATAATTCAAAAAATAATAAATAAACATTGACAATGTGTAATATATTTTATATTTCATAACATGTTTTTATATCCATGTCGACATAGATAAGAAATAAAATTATACAATAAAATGTGATCCAATTTGATTATGGAGGAATGTAAAAGAGAATCACATTCTATTACTAGATCTAGTCATACAAAAGATCTTTGTAATTGGATTCCAAACCAGTCACTATAGTTTTTAAGGTAGCCTAACCTCTTAAGGAAAGAGTGAAACTGGGATACCTAACAAATTGATGATGAATTGTAATTATGGTTACTAACATAATGTATCAATATTTTAATTTAGTGGAAAATCTATGTAATCCTATCAGGATGAAATTGAATGTATTTAAATTTCATATTTAACAATGTTTAAATTTTTTTCTTCTATATATATAATTTCTACAATATAGGATTCTTGGATATAAGGGAACATAAATTAGATCAATAATTGTATCAGTTTAATGGTTTTTGGATAAAAAAAGAATAACTCATAAAAATAAAAAATATACTGCAGGTTCACCCATACCCCTCTATTTGATAAATCTAGATTTTGGAGTAAAATTTTTAATGAATAATCCTTATTAGATAATTTTCATAAAAATATAATGATAATAAAAATGTAATTATTAACTTAATATGATCATGAAATTTTATTATAAAATAAATGTAAAGATAAAATAGGAATGGATAAAAACATAATAATATAGAACCATAAAATTAATATCATAGAGGTTTAACATATACCATAAAAATTTAATGTGAAATTAGAATACAATAGTCATCAAAATGTGATTACAAAATAAGGGATGTTTTCAAAAACTAATCAACGGAAAAAATAAAATATTTCTAGGATCAAAACAAATAAAATAAAAATAATTATAATATTTCCATCCTAAAAAACGATACCATTTCTATGAATGACATTAACAAAATTTATATCATCATATTTTCCTAACACATCATTAGTAAAATAGTTTTTTACAAAATATCATGGCCTAACTAATATAATCATTATATATAAAAGGGTACCAATGTACTCTAACTCCTTTTGGTTTACACTAATGGGCTTAAATGGATTGAATTATTCTAAAGGTGATGATTCTAGGAATAGGGACAAAATTTTTAGGAACTATTTGGGAGAATATCATTTAATCTAATGTGGCATGATTGGTTTGAGTAAGGGGAATAGTGACTACATTTTTCTGTGGAATAAGAGTGGCATTATTGTAAATACCAAATATGCTTTCAGTAATGGGATGTATCCGCTACCGAATGTGATTTGAAATGGAAATAAAATGTTTTAAAGGTATTTAATTTCTAATACAATCCTCCACAACCAAAATATATGTACCTTTATATAATTTTGTTCCAAACATCTATGACCCCCCAATATTATCTTTTTGGTTTTTATTAATATATCTAGTTTTCTAAACTAAGTAATTTATCCATAAATAAAATATTAATTAGATAATTATTATAATATATAATACCAATGTATTAAAAATATTATATCAAATTTATGAAATAAATTTTCCATATTTTTGGGAAATTAATTTTAAAACCATCACATGAAACGTGAAAAAACACTAATTTTACATGGATCAAGATAACAATATTTTTACAATATATGCATCCATATCATAATTATAAAATATCAATTGTTACATTAATAGACTATATTTCATATTTATTAAAATATTAACATCAATTGGTTGAATTGAATATTGTTTTAATTTTAAAAAAATTAATATAAAATGATTTATTGTAAAAGAACATTAATGTGAATTTTAGCATTGTTTATCTAATTTTTATTTCAGAAAATATAAACAACAATTTATTAAAAATATGTTAATTTCACATATTTCTATCAAGATATATTCATATATAAAATAATTAATGAAATTTATTAAATAAATTTACTCTATTTTTAATTTTTTTATATCATTGATTTCATTTAGTTTTTAACTGAATAATTACTTTGCTAGCTTTTCATTAAAATTTGATGTAAATAATTTATGTATAAATATTAATGAAAAATTACAATGATAAAATTAATATATTTATCTTTATAAGGAATTTTTCTATCTAGAAATATGAATTTTATTCCATATCTCAATGTTTTATAAATGGTAAATGTAATGAATATTCTGTTCTTGTCTTATTCATTACATAACAAATCATATAGGCCACATTGAGGAACAAGTCTACCACTAACTACAAAAATATAAAATTTTGGGAATATGGTTGAATTATTGACTTCTAATGCCCTCTATGCATGTTATGAAGCCATTTTGCAGCCCAAGGATAAGGTTTATGACCTTAATAAGAAATATTTTAACCTAATTGATGTAGCAATTTTTAAATGATTTTACTAATAAATTTCATCTATGATTAAGAATATCTTATTAGAATAAAAATTTAAAAATTAGTATAACCATGTATGATCTTTTTTTAAATAATTATTGAAAATATGGTGAATTAAATTTAATGCTAATCTTGTATATATGGAGAGAAGCATTCTTTTAAACTAAAAATGCTAAAAAATTCAATAAATCATTATATCTAATTTCATTATATAAATTGTTAAAATGGAATACATTGGAATAATATATGTATATTTAATCAAAATTTTCATTAATAACTATATTACAATATAATTTTTCGTTATTAATTATTTTAATGAAAATGTAGTTTGTATCTAAATTGCAGAATTTTTTACTATTCATCAAAAAATGAAACGTCTCAAAAAATTCCAAAAAATTCACCATATGGTAATTATGAAATTATTAATTCAAAAAGGATTATTATTTTTAAAGGTAAAATTTAATAAATTTTAAAAAAATTGTACTAAAATTTTTGCACCATTAAAAGGGGTAAAACTTGGTCTTGCATGTTACACAAGATATCTCAATGTTGAGTGTAGTGTAATAATAACATTTTTTTTGTGTATATTGAATGATAGAGAAATAATAATTTTATTCTAAAATAAAAATATAGTAATTTATGGGGGTCACAGACAGAGTATTTAAATAGGGATCAAATTAATCAAAAATAAATGTATCTAAACTAATATGTAAAAATAAGTAACCATTTTATCTCAAACAAACTATAGCACACCAAACTAAAAATAATAGATTTATTGCAAAGTTACAGTATTAACCCACATGATTTTATTCATTGTAAACCAATCAATGATAATAAGTAATTTATTTATTATCCTTTACATGATTTTAAAAATTACATTTCAAATAATTATAATATCCAACGCACTGATATATTCAATGTCTTTGAAAATTAACTACATAATAAGATCATTTTTCCAAAGTCATGATCATTTCATCATAAAGGAACCATTATAGATGATAATAAAGGAATTTTATTATTATAAATGTACCTCAAATCCTAGTGAATGAAAAAACATAAAAATGATAATCTTAAATTCTTATTATGGTTTGAATAATCGTGGAATCATAGATGAGTTTGGGATAATAAATAAAAACATGCGAATATGTGAAATATCTTAAAATAATGGATTAGTCTTATAAAACACAAGTTATCAATAATGTACGTGGAATAAGTACCTAAATCCAAAAAATATCCACAATGAAAGATAATATATATTTCATCAATTTGAAGTGTTGATCTATACCACTGATCATTAGAGCATAAGATCAAATGTATAACATCCTTTTACTATGGAATAAACATTATATAAGGTAACCATAAAATTATTGAGCCACATAAATATGCCATAATATGTGAAAGTGTATAATCATACAAATATGGGACACACATTAGCATATGAAATAGTTTAATCATGAAACACACTATCTGTTCGTAGGCATATGAGAATCCAAAATTTACTCGTGAATACTCTTTATATAAGATTTTTATGTTTAACAATTGAATTTTATAGTGATTTCAGACCATAACCACCATTATTATGTGCTTGAGTGTCCCACAAATAAATCATTAACTTTTCGTATCATAAATAACCCATTGGAAAAATAGGATTCACAAAACATCCAAATGAATATAAATAAATGTTCATAATTAAAATTTGGTAACAAAATGTGTTTTATAAATAACAAAAAATAAATTCAATAAAATTTTATAAAGAATAAATGGAATAAAAATGAGTTTTATAGAACATCAAATGTTGTAAAATAATATACAAAATTATATAATTTGATATGAAAATGTGATAAAAAATATTATTGAATAATAAATGAAAAAAATAAGGTGATTGATGAATCAAAAATGATTAGAGGGAGAATATTTTTAATAATGACAAGGAAACACATCTGAAGTCATGGAAATATACATATTAAAATCATTTTTTATTCCACATTGAATAATCTATACATATGAGTTCATTTTCCTTAAGTATATTTTTTTACAAAAAAGATTGAAAATAATATTTTTTATAGAAATGGATTTGGATAAAATACACTATTTAGAGATAAATAATGATAGAATATAATTCAATATAGTTTTAATAGAAAATTATGTTTAGTATGAAATTATATTACTCAAGAAATAGTGTTTGAGTTCCAAGTCTCATATGACTTATATAAAATTATAATTAAAACACCTAGAATGAATGAGAAATGTGTTTTATGGTTAAAATAAAATGAATTGTGTTAATATATAATATTATAAATAAAATAGGAATTAAATACACCAATCAACTGAAATTATGTATGTAAAATAATATTTTACATAAATAAGAAAATTTCAAGCCAAAATTCTTTCACTGAGTTTCAACAAACTCATCCTTCATATTACATCCTATGTGTTGACCGAAAATAAATTAATTACATAATTCTATAATATTTTAATATTTTTATACGATTTATAAAAAAATATTATCAATAAATTATTATATGACATATTTATTTTTATTTTCACTATAAGAATTTAGAACATACCACTGTCTCATTAAAATATCATGGTAGTAAAGTTGATCAATAATATTTTTTTCAATATTATCATTAAAAAAATTTCAATGTATAATAATCAATTTTTTTATAATAATTTTTTTAAATTTATTAATTGTTCTTATTTTTAATATGATCGGGACATGAATACAGTTTGTGAAAATTGGAAACACGACCAACTAGTTTTTATATACTTCGCAATAAAATTGTATTATATTAATAAAATTTTCAAATAAGAATAAAAAAATTTTAGAATAGTATTTAAAGAATAAAATCATTATTATAATATTCTATTAAAATTATATCACATACCATAATCATTTAGGATAGAATAATTATAACATCATTAACATTCGGTGTAAAAATGGCCCAATTGAGAACATTTTCTAATATTTTCTTATTTAAGAAAAAACATTATATAAAGAAAAATATGATATATTATGTTCAATAAAAATTAAATAAATTTCATTTATCCTGAATAAATAAATTCTCAGAACCTTCCATGATAGGTTGTACTATGAAATGAAATTTGTTGTCCACAGAGCTAGTGGTATGCATGTATGCATCATTAATAAAATCATTTATTAATGAATTCAATAAATAATGGTAAATTGTTAATAAAAATTGATATTTATAAATATTAAAAATAAAATAGTAATAATATAGGTAATCTTGTTGCAATCCATGATATGTGGCAATGAAAAATGAATAACAACGCATTGTGGATATAATAACTTACAACTAAACTTGATTGATTTTTTTTCTTATTCAATAGAAAAGATATAATAATTAGTTTACAATTAGTGTAATTAATTTAAAGTATAATAATGATATAAATTTAATTATAATAATATAAATAATGATGATATAGTAAAGGGTATTGTAATATAAATGAGTAAAAAGATGTAATAATCCAGGTGGGTGCTTCATTTTTCTACTGGGAACCTCCATTGAGATAAAGTACATAATAATGAAATGATGAATAGATGATTATGGTAATGGGAGAAGGTCCTATATGGTTAAATATTATATAGTTTATAGATATAATTTTTAAAATATATGTGTGTTTAAGTGATCGAAGTGTTGCCTCATTATCTATTATGAAGATGAATATTTTCTAAATACCCATATAATTTTTTTTCACTATTTATTGATCATGGGAATCAAAAAGAAACATATATTTAAATGGGGTAATTTATTTCAATACACAACTCAACCATCAATTTCTAAAATAATTCAAACAATTATACTTTAAACATATAAATAGTCTTTTACTGTTAATTCTTTTAATTATTTTTATTAAATTTTCAAATAATTTATATATTTTAATTAAAAAATAATAATAATATTATTATTTACTAATATTTATATATTAATTTAAAATTTGAAAAAAAACGTATTAAATTTTACTCAATTGTAAAATGATAATTTCCAACTTAATGAACATTTTAAAATGTTTGTTATTATAAAATTTATATAAAATATGTAATTATTATGGTTATTGATATCAATATCATAAATTTTTTTATAATAAGTTAAAAACATGTTATTAGACTTCTAGGTTATTAAAAAAAGTATTTAAACAAAGAGATGCTTTATTCAAATAAATAACTAAATAAAATTATTTACTGATGTATTGATTTACATTAGATATAATTATACTATTTATTTTTTTAAAAGATAAAATTTTATTTCAAAACTCATACTGTTATTATTTAAATGGGAATATAATTACCACAAATAATTATTAGTCTTCTGTATTTTTCCTACGTAATGATAAAATAAAAAATTAAATTTCTTTTTAAAAATATTTTTTACAAAATATATCCTTTTAGAAATATTCGAAACAATTTATAATAAATTATGTTCAAAAATATTAACAAAAAAAAAAGTTTTATTTCCCCAATTTAAATCCTAAAATTTATAAATTTTCCTATCACATAAAATATAAAATAAAATTAATATGTTCAATTATACCAGAATGACCCCTTTAAACATCAAGCCTCTTTCAGACTATGTTTTGTGAATTTCTAATTAATTTAGTGTTAATATATTTTCTCATAAATTTAAATATGTTATATTAATATATTGATATTAAAATTAATGGTTTTGTTTTATTAATATAAAATTATGAAAAAATAAAACTATTTCATTGCAATTAGCCTATTATATTAATGGTCTCAACATTATAACATTTTAATTAATAATCAATGTTCAAATAATGTGTATTTTCCAAACCTATTGATATAAAAATACATACTATTATTTTATGAATAAATTAAATAATTTATTAATAATGATAATATTATAGTAGTTATATATATTTATACTCATGGAAATCATAATTACAATATTTTTTTATAACAAATTATTGACAAATATTATTTAACCTATATTCTAAAAATGGAAAAATTTATTATGTAATGTTGATATATTTATAAAGAATGGACATTTTTAAAATGACCATATTTTTATCACCTTATTTTTTTATGATAATATTAAAAATAATGATCCCTTAGTTTCATATATATCGAAACAAATATAAAAAATTTAATTTATCATATGAATAATTATCATTCCATATTAGGGATGATTATTTATGTTTTCATATTTCTCTTTCGTACCATTTATTTTTTTATAATTATCTTTATGAATGTTGAATATTATCTAAATGCTTTAATATTAATGTTAATTTTACCCATTTCTATTTATTATCCATTAATAATTTTTCCACATTTAATGTATTAATTATTATGAAGAGTGATATTCCATGTTGAATACACATTTTCATAATTTTATATTTATTCTATATTCCACAATTTGGTGTTATTATTATTTTTTAATTCATTTATTCATATATTTTAAAAATATTTTATGTGGTTATTTTCGGTTTTGTGTCACATTCATCATATGGTATCTAATATTATATTTATTTAAAATAATTATTTTAGTAAAATATTGTGTTAATACATTAATTATTGATTTTTATGTAACTCATATGTATAACTAGTAGTTTACAATTTACGTAATATGAAGATAATGTATTTATAATTTGGAAAATATGTAAGACAATTTTACCATTTATGGTCAATGTCATTCATCTCTTCAAAAAAATATATAAAGAGTTGTTTTATATTTGGGAATATATGAAATTTTGTATAGTCAACCTAGGGATTATAAAATTGAGGTCATTTGGAGATTAATTGGACAAAATTATTTTGCAACATTATCTTTAAATTTTTAGAATCATTATACGAAATCATGATAAATGTGAAAATATACTATACTATTAGATGACATGAAATTCATATTAATGTTATTTTATAAATTTTTTTAGATTACATTTGGAAGTGTAGTTTCATTTTTTAGGGTTATATATATTTTTTATTAATGATACTTTTTGATAATACATTTTTAGTTTTGAGAATATATGTTTATTTCATATAAATAGTTTCTATGTACATTTATGATTAATTTATATTTTGTTGATAAAAATTTTAAGATAACTTTGGAAGAACACGTGATACGATATTTTTGACTTTTGGGAGTTAAATTTGATCAGGGGATATTTTGTATGATTTAGGGATTAGTTAATAGTGAAATGAAATATTTTGAATATTATGTGTTATTGTAAATTACTATATTAATTCGTCACAAGATAGTTTATTTTTATTATGTTTTGAATTAAATATATACAACAACGTTTTCATTTAGTAAATATATTGATATAAGAGGAACAACATTGCAACCATTTTTATAATCATATAAATAATTAAAATTAAATTTTAATGATTCGGTAATGAAACATTAATCTTTATATTTTTCATTTAGAATAAGAGATGAGTTATATCTAAAAAAATACATGAAACAAAACTAAAGGATAAAAAATGTTCTTATAGACTAGATTAAATTTACTTATATATGTTTTCTGATTCTCTATAATTATGGTAAAATAATTCCTCAAATAGAGTAAGAAAAAGATTAATTTGTTTCGACATATATTGAAAATAACACTTAGTTATTAAGGAATGATTTTTGCTACATAATAAATATGATTTTTTTGAAATTTAGAAACATGATTTTGAAATATTTATGAATGATTGATTTTGTTTGAAGTATCATATTACTACTTTATCACGATAAAATCAATATCCATATTTTTACCAATATATAGATACATTCATTTTAGTAATAAAAATTTAAAATTGGAAGGATTCCATATTTTTTAATTGGGGGAAAATGTAACACCCTGAAAATTCAATATATAATTTCATATTAAATTTTTATAATGTTAAATATTATATTCCACCTAAAAAATTGTGATTAAATGAACAATGATATAATATAGTCGTAGTTTTATTTATATATAATCATTTTAACATATTCATTGTATTGGGATGACTAGATAGATGTATGCCCATTCTAAATTTCAAAGAGAAAAGTTGTCATAAATAATAATTATTTATTATATCATTGGAAGGAAGAGAAATTTTTTGAAAGATACATAGTACATTGTATAATTTTAAGATAAATTAATTATAGAAATTTTACCTTTTTATAAACATAGTTCTTTGTTATAATTTGTTATATTCCATAATTTTTTTTATAAATTTTTTTTGATAAAATTGTAACATTATTTGATTCTTCTAATTATGATTATATTATGTTTTATTTTTTAGATTTTTAAAAATTAAATTATTTATGGTGAATAGTTAAAATATAATTTTAAATAATAAAAAAATATTTATGATATTATTTTGATAAAATATTTGACACATATGATAAGGGTAACTATTTCTAGAAAAATATATTTATTATGGAACATTGTAAATTTAAAACTATAATTTGTAACACAGAGATCAATGTTTTTCCTTTTTAAAAAAAATTTATCACCATAACTATATTAAAAACAATTTTTTATTCGTTTAATTTAATCCTCATTTCACAAGTTAGATTTTTCATATGAATTTAATTTAATGAAAAATAAATTTAATTTTATTGAAATATAATAAAATTATCTCATGGGAATCACCATTTTACATGTTTTTTGTATAAAATTATTTTTATACTCTTAAAAGCTATTTAAAAAAAAGATTTCATTGCATTTTTAATATATATTAAATGTAATTTTTAATTTTTTCTGTAATTTAATATTAAAAAATATGCTATATATGCAGAATCACAATTTAAATACTTTTTATATGTTTTGTTTCATTTTTTTGCACCCCGAGGTTTTATAAAATATAATATTTTTCATTTTTTTGATGCCTTTTGATATAGGGTACATGAATATTAGATTTAGCGACACCCAACACCCTCTTAGTATGTTATATAAGAAAACCATATGTTTTTCATGTGTTACAAAAAAATTCATGTTATTTAGATATAATCAATTTTGTGAAGGACTGACTTTATCTTAATAACTATATATTATTATGTTACTTGATAACCTAGTAAATATAATTGTGGTTTTGAGCTATATTAACATTTTTCTAAAAAACAATTCATATCAAAATAAGTGATTTTATTAAATAGTAAAATCTCTAATGACCTAGATTTTCCGTTGAATTTTTTTTTCTTAAATACATGGGAATTTTACAAGTCCGTGAATGTTTATGGTGCTAGATTACAAGGATGGGTGTGCTCAGAATGAATTTATGACGTTTTGTTCTGCTACTTTCAGTAAATATATGAGGGGAATTTTATAACATTTGAACTGGTGCTCGGAACTAAAATTTTAGGCCACTTTTGAACTCGCAGCGCCAGTATTCGCTTAAGAGGACCATCACCTCGATGGTAGTTGGTCGAGAATTGATGTTATTTTTGGGGTTTTCATAAATAAATTATAAAATAATTTGATATAACAATTTATTTTATTGAGCTGTCATGTGGGTAACTGGTAGATGAAACCTCATCTTGGGAGTTGGAGGTGGGACCACCACACCTTAACCTCCTAATAGAGGTTATAGTGGTGGGGCCCACCTGAACATAACCTCCCGCGAGAGGTTACGACATGGGGACCATATGGGCTTAACCCCCCAATTGATGGAGGAGGATAAAAACTCTCAAATATCCCTCATTAATGAGGGACACCCTCTTGACCAGCCATAATTAATCTGTTACAACTCTCATGCATTAATTAGGTGGAGCCACATAATTTAAATCTCCAATTTGAATTGTTATGCCAACTCCAACCCATTAATTAAATGATTCAACTCATTTATTTAAATCACTCAACTTGAATTTATGCCAACAAACATAATGGATCCTTATTTATTATTTGGATACGATTATCATTTTGGGTGGAGTGGAGAGAATGGAGGAACTTGGGAAAAATATTGGGAGAAGGCTTCCAACGAAGAACCCCTTCGAAAACAAAGAACAATCTTCCTCAACTTTCTTCCTCGGAACGCCCTTCGATGTGGGATGACTTCGACTGATCTTTCCTCCTCATAGAAGTCAATGAAACGATGCACAAGCATGGATTTGAAGTGCGTGGAAGATGCGATGAATGCTGACGACATCATCTTCTTCCTGCGACTTCATCGCCGAGCAACGATCAACGGTAGGGGTTTTTATTACATGATGATTTTATACCTTTTTTTATCTTCTTCATCAGATAGAAAGGGTTTGTTGCTAATTTATTAATGATCAACTACTTATCTTGTTGGGACAATTGATACCTCCCAAAACACCGAGGGTGCGTGCCAAGCAAACATTGCCCGACAACCTCCGTCATTTTTCCTTCTTTTGTTGTTTTCGGCATGGTGATGTAACAATGACGAGGCGACATAGATGACAATGACAAAGGTTGTTCTACCCGCGTCCTCTGTGAACCGTGTTTCCCCCGCAGCATCCCGTACCACCTCTGGATGAGCCCACGTGTTGCCGATGCCCCGCCGGCCTGCCCGTGCGCTGCCCGCGCGCACTACGCCCCCCGCGCACTTCTCACACACCCCTTCGGGCATCACATGTGCTACCCATGCCCCTACAGCCTAACCGCACCCTACTCGGCTCCACGCGGCCTACCCACACACCCCACCGGCATGCAAGTGCGCTGCCCGCACGCGCCGCTGGCCTAACCGTGCCAAGACTGGCACCCTACGGCCTGCCTGCGCACTGCCCGCGCGCCCAACAGGCTTACCCGCGCACCCCACCGGCCTACCCGTGTGCTTCTCGTGCCCCACAGGCCAACCCGCACCCTGCCCGGTGCCATGCTAGCCTCCCCGTGCCCCGCCCGGCCTGCCGGCACCCCATCCGACCAGCCCGCGACTCCCATCCTGGCTAAACCGGACAAGGCGTGCCGGCCACACGAGTCGGCCCTCGACGTCCTTCACAGCGTTGATGGTCAAAATTTCTCAGCATTCTGAGCTAAGCTGCTCGAGATGCACCCATGTTGTGTTGTTCTAACTAGCCCCGATATATGGGCCGAGCCACTTACGCAGCGACCTCCAGGCCGAACCGCCCCAGCAGTCTGCTAGGCAGGGACCAATAGTCTGGGCCGATCCTAGCAAGCTGACTCAACCAACGGGTCGGGTCAGACCCAATGGGTCAGACTGGGTCGGCCAAGTCTAGGTTGGGCCGAGTCGGTCCGACCGGGTCAGACTATGCCCATGCCCACTACTGACCATTAATTTCTTTTGGCCATATCTTTGGCACTGGATGTCTATTTCAAGAACTGTCAGTGGCACTGGTACTCTTGGAAAGCGACGGTCAATTTGAGAATACCCCACTAGAGTTCATGGTATATCTGAGATATGGTCAGGTTGGATCGTACAAAAATCTAACCGGGCCCCCGGGACTAAAAGGCTAATAACTCACAGACCGGGCGTCTAATCGACGCACTCTCTATTGCGTTGAGACTCTTATGAAGAGGCGGACCATTGAGATACTTCTACGTGGGACTACGTCATAGTAGTAGTATCGAGAAATAGCATGTGGAGTGGATCTTCCAGAGATGAGAAGGAATTTTTGGGTGAACCTAGTATCTGGCTGAGACTTGATGACTGTTGACTGATTTGACTGGGAGTGATTCGAATTGCCCAGTGGGGAGCGCCTTCGTGTCGCGGAAGACCCACGGTGGGGACTACTTATGTGTGAGCACATCAAACCCGCTGTACTCGACACATGGAATACCTAAGCAGGCTACGAGGTGGAGTGCCTCTGTGTGAGCACAGTAGACCCATGGTGGGGAGCGCCTCTGTGTGAGCACAGAATATCCACGGTACACGATAGGAGGAGTACCTCAGCGATCCATGATAGTGGGATTCACCTTTATGTGATGTGGCGGGCCCACTATACTCGATAGAGGAGGAGTAATCCAGGAGCTGAGGGTTCATATTGATACTATCCCTAGAATAAAATCATGTTTGAGCTGAGTCAGAAACATTTGCGTTCACCCAATAATTGAGATGGATTACTTGATAACTTAGGTATATGTATGGGCATATAACTAAGTGTGGTTATCTATTGATTTTTACTTTTTGGTTTATTGTTTTTAATTTTGTGAGACCTTGAGGGTATTGGGGTCCCTATTGAGTATCGTTATACTCACCCCTGAATGGGCTATGCTCATACCTCATTGTATAGGTTGCAGACAATGGACAATGCTGATCAAGGAAGAGTGGACAGGACTGGACGGTAACCATAGGTGGACCGCACGGCGTAATGGTACATGGAGGAGATGGAAGTACATGGAGTGCTGTGGAGGATATCTGTACCTTCCCTTAAGGTAGGATCCATGGTGGATGATCCTTGATCCGCTTTCACCTTTTAGTTGTTTGTCCCTTTTATGTTGTAATTGTATTTTCATATTGGTCTTGTATTCCATCCCCTTTACTTTTCATCACTCATTTGTATACAATTTTACCTAAAACATTACTTCCATATTACTCTGATTGTGTGTGATTATTATTTATAAAGGTAATGCCTTTCCAGCTTAGGGATTTATGCCTTTGGTGCTAATCGCCAGCCCCTGGCCAATGGAATGAGGGGCTTAGGGTAGTCACAGCACGAGCCCCTGGGGATGGGTCATGAAAAATTGGTATTAGAGGAGTTAGTTCTACCGCAGGCCATAAGACTCTATTCATTATTTTCTGTGAAGCAATAGTGTTAAGGGTACACTGTGTGGTTTTCAGTTTAGGGAGTCTAGTGTTGGTGCAGCGGCCGATGTATCCATACACCAAGACTCTGAATTTTTATTTCCGACTCAGTGCACGAAAATACTAATTGCATGTGTGTTTTCAAAAGTTTTTCCATAAGTCATATCAACCAGGAAAACTCACCATGTATAATTTTTTGACCATTTCTCATATGTTTCATTCATGATGCATTCCCACGGAGGACCAGCTAGATCCCCAAGAGTCGTAAACAAGGATATCCCACCAAGCGTTGTGCCTCAGGGCAAGGCCCTTTACCAGTGGATTCACCAGCAGTACCACTATCCATTGGGCCACCAATTCGACTAGACCCAGTAGTAGAAGATGCACACCATTTGAGCACGTTTCATGAGTTATAGATCTAGAGGACACCCAGGTTTAGGGGAGAGATGGACCCACAGGCGTATGAGGATTGGTTGGAGGCTGTTGTGAGAGTCTTCAAACTGGTAGAGACACCAGAAGTCCTTATGGTGATCCTTGCTACGATTCTCCCGCAGAGAGTAGCAGTAAGATGGTACAGCCTGATGATCGAGTTTCATGACGAGATGATTCTAATATGGACATACATCAAGATCCTATTTCAAGTAGAGTTTGTCCCAACCACCCTTCATGTGGTGCTGATACAGGTGCTACTGCATCTATAACAGGGTACCATGATGGTACCTCAGTAGTCAGCTATTTTCACCAACATCTCATGCTACTCCACATATCTGGTTTGAGACCCATTCTTTAGGGATAGGACCTTTGAGAAGGGGTTCTGGCGAAATATCAGGGCTTTGATGATCTCCCTTAGCATTCCGACACAGGAACAGGTGTTGGAGAAAACCATCTGAGATGAGAGTTTCCTTGCTGTGTCATCTCCGACAGCATGACCCACCACTATTATACATGAAACAGACTCTTCTACATCTGGCAGAAGACAGATGATGTAGAGGTCCAAGAGGACCAGACCCTCGGGTGGATGACCGCATGACTCAAGATCGGTTGTACAAGGCACCCGGGGTAGAGACGCACATGCCATGAGTGGGTAGTGTAACTCATGTGGCCGGCATGGTCACATGGATCATGACTGTCCTTCCCGCCGTTCAGATGATCAGTATATGGTCGAAGGACCACCCAGGGAGAGACAGAGATTCAATCGAGGTAGTCCACAGGGAGCAGGCAGACAAGGCATAGGTTTTGGTTGTGATGAAGGCGGTGGGAGACAATTCGAGGTGTTACCGCCACCAGCGCTAAGAGGTCCACTATTACCGCATGGAGTAGGTGGACAGAGGATAGATCAGCTCCAAGAAACTGGGGATTATGATCGTGGGGCTTTATAGATGATTCAATGTACGATCTATGTCTACTCCACTATAGCTGCAGTTCTTATATAAACATGTGATAGTCACTCTTTTATTGACACTTCCCTCATTCGGAGCTCGGAGATTCTGACTGATCCATTGCCTTGAACCTTACGGCTATAGACTATTACGGGAGCAGACTCAATGATTACGCGCTGGTACCTACAACATGTTCATACTCTAGGAGGTGAGATCTTTGAATGAGATCTCCTCGTAGCAGCGTCTAGGCCCTACGATGTTCTATTGGGTATGGACTGGTTATCTACAGTCCATGCTTAGATCGACTATATTAGGCGCAATGTGTGGTGTGTCCGCACGGATGGGATGAGGTTCACCTTCACCGACAAGAGGGGAGCCTTTGCAGCATAGGATGGACTTACTCAGAGTAGGATGCAACCGACCACTCATCATTTGGCCTGCCTTACCCTCGGAGCAGTTGATGTGGAGTGTCCGAGCTATCCTATAGTGGTTGACCAGTACGCTGATGTTTTCCCTGAAAATGTTACAGGACTACCTCCTTGCAGAGAGGTGGACTTCAAACTATACCCCGAGACGTCACTGGTATCTACTCCAACATATCGGATGGCTCCCGCCAAGTTTCATGAGATGTAGGTACAACTGGAGGACTTGCAGGTGAAGGGATTCAATTTTCCCAGTGTTTCACCATGGGTAGCCCCGATTATTTACGCCAATAAGGCAGATGGGAGCTTGAGGATTTTTGTCGACAACCTTCACCTGAACCAAGTGACCTTGAAGAACAAGTACCCACTCCCGATGATTTATGACCTCTTTGATTATCTTAAGGGAGCACACTGGTTCTCGAAGATAGACCTCAAATAAGTCTATCACCAGCTCATAGTTCGAGATGAGGATGTGTAGAAGATGGCCTTCAGGTGTCGGTACGACCAGTATGATTTGTTGGTTTTTCCAGTTATTGTAACAAATGCTTGAACAGTGTCCATGGGACTCATGAACATGATCTTATTAGCATTCCTCGATCACTTTTACATAGTCTCCATCGACAACATTCTGATCTACTCGACTACTGAGGAGGAGCGTGCCAACCATTTGCAGGTAGTACTGGACAAACACCAAGAGCACTAACTTTATTGTAAGCTCTGGATTTGATAGTTCAGGATCTGAGAGGTTCACATTTTGGGACATTTCATCTTGGAGGCTGGATTTGCAGTGGATCCAGCAATGATTCGGGCGGTATTTTCTCGGGAGCCACCCAAGAGTTTGACGGAAGTGTGGAGTTTCCTTGGATTGGATGGTTACTACCAGAGACTCATTCAAGACTTCTCCAGAGTTGCATCATCACTATCAGCCTCGATGAAGAAGGTGCTACCAATTGTGTGGTTTGAGATATGCGAATAGATCTTTTAGTAGTTGAGGTAGAGGCAGACTATTGTACCCATATTGAGGCTTCCAGAGGAAAGCGTATGGTACGTAGTCTATTGCGATGCATCAGGGACCAGACTCGGTCGTGTCCTAATGCAGGAGAATGTAGTGATTGCATAGGGTTCTTGGCAGCTAAGACAATATGAAGAGAAATAAGTTACCCATGACCTAGAGTTATCAATAGTGTTCTTCGCCTTGAAGATGTGGCGGCACTATCTGATGGATGAACATTTTATCATGTACTCTGATCACAAGAGTTTTAGATATATCTTCTCTCAGAAGGAACTAAACCTGAGACAATGGTGATGGCTTGAGTTCCTCCATGACTATGACATCGAGATAGTCTATACTCTTGGAAAGGGGAACTTTGTAGTAGATTCAATCAGTCAGAGATCTGGTATACAACAGCTATGCGAGGCAACAGACCAGCATGATGCTTTTTATATATCCTTTGTGGACCGAGATGGAGTTTAATTCCTTCAGTATCTTACAGTCACTCCTCCAATTCTTCAGTGAGTCAGGGAGGCACATCATGGGGATGCTGACTACGAGACATGATGTGCTCAGATATCAACAGGGCAAGCACGTGATGGATTTTCAGAAGGTGTGGAGTGCTTCATAATCTTCAGTGGACGTTCTATTGTACTATTCACACTTCATGACGATGTGTTGAGGGAGTTCCACACATCCCCTTTATCGGTACATACAAGAGTGGTGACGATGTACCAGAACCTTTGACGATAGCACTGGTGGATAGGAATGAAGAAAGTGGTTGCGGAGTTTGTCTCAGGATGCCTCATTTGTTAGCAAGTCAAGCTGGAGCAACAAGTACCACCAGGAATGGTCCAGCCTTTAGAGGTCCCAGAGTGGAAGTTGGATGGTATATCCATGGACTTCGTGACGAGTCTTCCATTTACATTCAGGGGTCACGACATGATTTGGGTGATCATCGACTGACTCACCAAGTCGGCCCACTTCCTACTGATCAGAGAGCAGGGTTCAGTAGGGAGATTGGGACGCCTCTATGTGCAGTAGATTGTGAATTTACATGGTTTAACTTCAACGATTGTCTCCGTTCATGAAACACAGTTCACTTCCCATCTATAGAGGGGTTTTAGGTGGCATTTGGGACCCACCTTCATCTATGCACGGCCTTCTATCCTCAGAAAGATGGTGAGACTTAGCAGACCATTTAAACTCTTGGGGACATGATCTGTGCATGTGTCCTCGACTTCAGTCATTGTTGGGAGTATCAATTACCATTGGTGGAGTTTTCCTACAATAAAATTTATCACTCTACCATAGGGATGGAACATTTTGAGGCGTTATACAGGCAACCATTCAGATCACCTTTGTGCTGGACTGGCCTAGGGGATTTAGCACTAGTGGGACCAAAAATGGTACGAGCTACCATGGATATGGTGTAGATCATCTAGGACGAGATTAGGACTGCATAGAGCATACATGAGTCATATGCTGACAAGAGACAGAGGCCTCTGGAGTTCGAGGAAGGCGACCACGTCTTCCTGCAGGTATAACATCTATGAGGTCTATGGAGTTTTGGCTATGGCGAAAAGTTATATCTAAGATTCATTAGACCTTTCCAAGTCACCAGCAGAGTAGGAAAGGTGGATTATTTCCTGGCTATTCCATCTCTGGTGCACCAGGTGCACGACGTCTTCCACGTATTTCAACTGAGGAGATACGTTGACAATCCTTTCAACATCATCGACCATGGAGAGATAGATGTCGATGATGGGGATACTTCCATAGAGGATCTAGTGGAGATTGAAGATCGACAGGATTGGGTCCTATGTGGACGGTCGATACCTATGGTGCGCTTTTTCTAGCATCCCGAAAACCCCTAGGAGAGCACATGAGAGTGGGAGGCTCAGATGTGTACTCAGTACTCCCTTTTGATCACTTATTTCATGTTTTATCATATGAGGACGTAAAGCCCGGAGGTGGGGAGAATTTAAAGACCCGAAATTTCTATGTATTTTATTTCCTAAATACAGGGGAATTTTATGAGTCCACGAAAATTTACGGTGCATGATTCGGAGACCCAATTTTCTTGGAATGAATTTATGAAGTTTTGTTTGGGTACGTTCAGTAAACGTACGAGCGGTGTTTTATAACTTTTTAAAAGGTGCACAGAACTAAAATCTGAGGGCATCATTGAACTCACAACGCTGATATTTGCTTATGATGTCATTCACCTTGATGGCAGTTGGTCGTGAATTGATGTTAGTTTTTGGTTTTTCTTAAAATTATAATAAAATAAAGTGATCTAACACTTTATTTTATTTAGCTACCTTGTGTGTGACTGGTAGATAAAACGTCCTCATGGGAGTTGGAGGTGGGACCAACACACCATAACCACCCATGAGAGGTTATGGTGGTGGGGCCCACCCGAACATAACCTCCCACGAGAGGTTACGATGTGGGGTCCATATGGTCTTAACCCCTAATTTATGGAGGAGGATAAAACCTCTCAACTATCCCTCATTAATGAGGGAGAGCCTCTTGAACTCCCCTAATTAATCTGTGACAACTCCCTTGCATTAATTAGGTGGATCCACTTAATTGAAATCACCAATTTGAATTGTTATGCCAACTCCACCCCATTAATTAAATGAGTCAACTCATTTAATTAAATCACTAAATTTGAATTTATGCCAAAGAATAGAATAGATCCTAATATACTATTTGAATATGATTTTCTTTTTGGGTGGAGTGTAGATAAAGGAGGAACTTGGGAGAAATTTTAGGAGAAGGCTCCCAATGAAGAACAACTTCGAAAATGAAGAACGATCTTCTTCGAATTTCTTGCTTGGAATTCCCTTCGATGTGGGATGTAATTGACTGATCATTCCTCCTCATCATCTTCAAGGAACCGATGTCTGAGTTTGGATTTGAAGTGCGTGGAGGACGCGACAAACGAAGACAACATTGTCTTCTTCCTACGACTTCATCATCGTGCAACGATCAAAGGTAGGGGGTTTTATTACTTGATGATGTTATACCTTTTTTTATCTTCAAAATCAGAATGAATGGGTTTTTTGCGGACTTGTTAATGATCAACTGCTAATCTTTTTGATCCAATTGATTCCTCCCTAAACACGGAGGTTGTGGGCCAACCTATCATAGCCCGACAACCTCCGTCGTTTTTCCTCCATGTGGTGTTCTTCAGTATGGCGACGTAACAATGTTGAGGCGATGAAGATGACAATGAAAAAGGCCGTGCTACCCGCGCACTCCATGAATTACGATGCCCCTGTAGTGTCTTTCACCACCTTTAGCCGAGCCCGTGCACTGCCCGCACCCCGCTAGCCGGCACGCGCGCTGCCCGCGCACCCTGCGACATACACACTCGCTCTATGCGCACCCTGCATGCCTGCCTGTGGGCCTCCTGTGCCCCACCGGCCTAAACACTCCATGCCCGGCGCCCCATGGCCTGCCCGCACGCTGCCCCTACACCCCGCCGGGCTGACTGCGTGCTTCCCGCGAGCCCAGCGGCTTGCCCGCGTGCCTTGTCGGCCTAACCGCTTCCTGCCCAGCGCCCCACAGCCTACACTCACACTACCCGCGCACCCCGTCGGACTACCCGCACACTAGCTGCAACCCACGGTCCTACCCTTGCCCTGCCCGGGTCCCCACACGCTTCATGTGCCCCGTGCGGCCTACCCGTGCCCTGCCCGGCACCCCGCGCAGCCTGCCCACACCCCTGCTCCCGACCGAACTAGTCATGCCGCACCAGGCACCCGAGCCGGACCACAGCGTCCTTTTTGGTGTCACTGGCCGAACCGCGTCAGATTTCCGGGATGAGCCGCTTGAGCCGCGCCCCACGTGGTGCTAGCCGAACTGGCCGTGGTCTCTGTTCCGAGACACCTACACCGCAAAATCCGGGTCGAACCGCCCCTGCTGTCGGCTGGGCTGGGCCCAATGGATTGTGCCAAACCTACCGGGCTGACCCACCAAACGGGCCGGGTCAGACCCAGACCGGGTCAGCCCGGTCTGGGATGGGCTGAGTTGGTCCGACCGGGTCGAACCAGGCCCAGGTCAAGTACTGACCATTCCATTCATTTGGCCATTTCATTGGCACCATACATCCATTTGATGAACTGTTAGGGGTGTTGGTACTCTTGGAATGTGACGGTCCCTTTGTGAATACCCGAACGGAGTTCGAGGTATATGTGAGATATGGTTAGGTTGGATCGTACACAAATCTAACTGGGCCCCGGGACTAAAAGGATAATTACTCACAAATTGGGCATCCGATCGACGTGCCATCTTTTGCTTTGAGACCCCTATGACGAGGTGGACCTTTGATATACATCTACATGGGACTTCGTGACAGTTGGAGTATCGATCTGTAGCATGTGGAGAGAATCGTTCAGAGACGAGCACACATTTGGGCGAGAACCTAGTTGCTGGGTGAGACTTGATGAATGCTGACTGATTCAACTCAGAGTGATTCGACTAGCCTAGTGGTCAGCCCCTTGGTATTGAAGCTGACCCATGGTGGGGACCACCTCTGTGTGAGAGTTGTAGACCCACGATAATCAACATGTGGAGTACCTCAGTAGGATATGAGGGGGAGCACCTCTGTTTGTGCACATCAGACCCATGGTGGGGAGTGCCTTTGTGTGAGCACGGCGGATCCACGGTACATGACAAGAGATGTACCTCAGCAGTCCAAGTTATTGGGTTGTGCCTCTGTGTGACACAGCAGGCCCACTATTCTCGATAAAGATTTTTCCAGCAGTCGAGGGTTTATATCGATACTATCCCTAGAATAAAATCATGGTTGAGCTGAGTCAGTAACTTTTGAGTTTACATCATTATTGGGAAGGATTACTTGAAAACATAGGTATATGTATGGGCATATATGTTAGTGTGGTTATGTGTTGATTTCTTAATGTGTGGTTTATTATTTTGGTATTTTGAGAGACCTTGAGGGTCTCAGGGTCCCAAATAAGTATCGTTATACTCATCCCCACACGGGCTATGCCCGCACCTCGTTGTATTCTTTGTAGACAACGAACAACGCAGACTGAGGCTGAGTGGATAAGACTGGATGGTAACCGGAGGTGGAGCACACGACGTGATGATACACAGAGGAGATGGATGGATGTTGAGTGTTGTGGCCGCTATCTTTACCTACCCTTAAGGTAGGAACCATGGTGGACAATCAAGGAGCTTCTTTAACCTTTCAGTTGTTTGTCCCTTTTTAGTTCAACTTGTACTTTCTTATAAGGCTTGTATTCTAACCCCTTTACTTTTCAGCACTCATTTGTATACAGTTTTACTTATTGTTTTTATTTTATCTTACTATGATTGTGTGTGTTTATGATTTATAAAGGCAATGCCTTCCCATCCAAGGGATTTACGCCTTTGGTGCTTGTCGCCATCCCCTGGCCTAAGGAAGGCGGGCTTGGGGTAGTCACAAAATGTGCCCCAGGGAACAGGTCTTGACAATATCACTCTCAAAGGATTTTATTATTTTAAAACAGAGATATATATTTAATATAATGTTTAAAATTATTCTTATTTTTTTTCTAGACCTGAAAGAATAACAAATTAAATTTTTTCAGATAAAATAAGTATTTTTCAAAATATGTAGTTTTTTCATCTTTTTATAGTGCACCCATTTTTAATATTGTTTTTTCAATTTTCTATATTCTATTTAAAAACATTAAAATTTTATTAGGAATTAGGATAAATGAATGTACATTGGATTAATTTTATATATTTTTCTGAAAACATTCTTGTCATTATTAATAGTAAACATACACTAAATATTAATGGAAAACAACTATTTTCATCAAAATAATTTATACGGTTATATTATATTATGAAAAGGTTTTCAATTATAAATAGAATATATTTTTATCATTAAATATAATTTATGACATTTGAATTTATTTTACAATGAAATTTTTTATAAAACTAATTTAATCCTTTGCAATGTTTTAACTTTTAAAACCCTATTTTTCATCCAGAGATCAAGATAAATATAAAATCAATTACTTAGACACATTTTTTATGAATTATTAATTTTTTATTACATATTATTAAACAATATTTCCTAATAATGTAATTATCATTCTTTTATTTTTGTGCATTATGAATAGTAACTTCAGTAATTTTTATTAATTCAATAAAATTGTAAATAAGGTACGTAAGAGTAAATATAATATTAAAAAACTATTAAAAACATTTTTTAAATATTATTTTATGTGTAATTTTAGACATAAATCATGCTTCTGAAGAAATAATACACTTTTAAGCCTTATGGAAAAGAGTGGAACATTTAATATATATTATTTTTAGAAAAGTTAAATAAATCTTACTCAAATTTTAATAAAATTAAATTTTTTTAAATAATGTTATAAAAAAAATTTCGACTATAAATTCTCATTTGAAATCTAAACTGTTTTTATTTTCCATCGTAATTAATTTATAATTTTTTAAAATATATAATTATGTTAAAGTCTTATATATTGGTGATGGTGAAATTATTTAATTGATATAATGTAAATAAAATATTATTTATTAAATGTATAATAAGCCTTAAAAGACCAAAAAACATAAAAAAATATTATTGGGTGAGTATATCTTGGCCATAATCATATAAGGGTTGAGTTATTGACCATTTGGAGACATATGTAAAAGATTATGAAAATTATAATATTTATTTAAAGTGTTGATAATGTTGTCACATTCGTGTTTTAATAAATATAAAATTTTTAATGTTGGATTATATAGAATATATATTCAACAGTAAGTATTACTCCTAAATCATGATGATTTATCCTTTTTATAGTATTTTATTGATAATTTTTAATCAATTTATTATTATATTATATAATTAAACTAAATTGATGTAGTAATTATTCTATTAATGGAAATATGATACTTATGTTGTTAAATATATTAATATAAATATATATTTGGATAATTTATATATTCCATTAATTTCATAGATGACCTTGAACCCTTAGTTATAAAAAAAATATTTTTCTCTATGATAACATCTTATCCTGGTATATTGAAAAATCCATGAATTTAATTGCATCAAAATTTACACTATCGATTTTTTTTCCAAAATAATTCCTTAAAATATTAGATAAAAAGCATAAATAATTTAAAAAAATATAAACTAATCATTATATAGTTTAAAATTTTATAAATTATTCAATTATGGTCTACTTGATAACTCCTAACTAAAAATTACATTATTTTTATGTTGAATTATTTTTACCTTAGTTTAAATTATTATAGAATAAATAAGGGTTAATTAAAATGATAAGGATAAAATTGATATAAAAACCTGAATAAAATTTATTGGATGAAGATATTATAACCTTATATCATCTAATATTCAGTAATATGTAATCTGGGGGTATGAGGTTTATTTTTAATATAGATTAATATTTTAGAGATTCCAAATATATCCCTCAACTAAATTATAAAATGGTAAATACTCTCTCAAAACTCCACATCAAATTGATCCTTGAATCATGGATATTACCTTCCAATTTCCATTATCAGCATAATTATACATATTCTAGAGGTTTTGATATTCATAAACAACCAAATCTAGTTTGTTTAAGAGGAGATCTAGAGGGTGCACTTCGAGGAAGAGGTGATCTCCTCTAATGATACTTTCAATATTATTTTCATCCTAAAATTCATTTTAGTATGTCATTTCCATGTTATATTAAAAAATTCAAGACCAAATTTATGATGAAATGTTTTTATTATTATGGGACATCCATGTTTCTTCATTTACCCATCCAAGGAAAAGTATTATCACCTTACGTGCATGTGTACGACTTACAGTCTCTACGTCATGGTGTAAACTATTATTTACTATATACTTTTTTAGATATGTATAATGATGAATATAAAAAACATAAATAACTCATATTACTTGATAATGATAATTTATAATTTATATACCTTGCATTTCCATACCATTTAACCATTAATGGAGTGATATAGTTTCTCATGCTTATGTTCGGCTTACCGTCTTCACGACATGATGATATTCGTTATCCAAATTTTCTATTAAATAATTATTTTAAATAATATATAATAAATAAGAATGAAATATATGATATAATTCTACTAGGGTTATATATATCATTTATTTTCTTCTATTCGATTTTATATGAAAACAGAAACAGTGTTCATGCATATATATGAACTACTATCTCATTGAATGATGTATTCCATTTCATATTCCAATGTAGTATATATATTTATATAATTGATATATATATTATATAAATACATTTTTTATTTTTTATTTAATTAAATCACAATCTATGTAATAATATTGTGAATAAGAAGTAAAAATGCATACAAAGCAATTATTACACAAAACATTTCGTTAACATGGTATTGTTAAAAGAATGTGTAATATAATGACATAAGTGAATCATATATTATAATATAAATATTATTATTGTTTTATTACAAATTAATGATATTTTGAAAACAAATATACATTAATTTCTAAAACATACCGATGAAATCATACCTAATGTAAGGGATTTTTTTGTCTCACTTTTATTTCTATAGGACATATACCTTATACACCACCTATTTCTTTTATGTGGTGTTTATGTTTCCCATGAATGATTTTTAAATTTTTAATAATATGTTTATCATATTTAAATTTCCATATACCTTTATTTATTTTATGAGTCATAAAATTCATATGTATATAAATTTATTAGGGATAATTTTTTAATCTAATTTTTATCACAGATTGGTATACCTAAGTTTTTATTAGGGTATTTTTATCAATGTTTTCCCTATTTTATACATATATATTATAAAATATTCTTCATATCCTTTTAATATAGTTTAATATCAATTTTACCAATTTATTAATTTATAAGAAATGACATGAAATGTATCTTTTTTCACATTCGATACGACGTACATTTTGACTTTCTTATAAAAAGAACAAGGAATGTGTTTTCTTTTAAATTAATCAACATGAGAAGTTTTATATGATTTCATAATTCCATATTTCCATGAATCATAATTTACAATATTTTAAATTTATTTTCAATGATATTTTTTTCATTTAAAATTGCATATAATTTTATAATTTTTTTAAGAAGAAAAGATATTTCTCTAAATAATTAATTGCATGTATTTTATAAAATTTTTTTCCATATACTATAAAATTGATAAAATAGACTTATATTTATATCCCTATTATCAATTTGATTTGAATTTTTTCTAAAGGACTACTATGTATGAAATCCATTTATTTTATGTGGATTATGATGGAACAATGTTAATGCAACCCATTTAATTCCTTCAATTTGAATATGATGAATGGTTTCTATTTTTTTGGAACTCGTAAGAAAGATTTCATTATGTGATGGGTGGGCCATATATCTATTTCTAATGCCCTGGTTAGTGATTTGTATATCACGATAATATAGGTGGGACCTTTTATGTGGAGATGGTTATGGAAGTGAGCTATGACTATTAGTATGGTTATGGGACTGAACCATGACTACCAAAATGGTATGGAGGATGAACAGATACTACTAAGATGAACCTGGATGGAATTTTGTGACTATTATGGAAATCATTATTATATGATTATGTGTTTTCTACAATTCCATTATTTATTCCTATATTACTATTCCAAGACTCGAATTCCTTATTTCAGCAAGATTAATGTTTTATGAACTACCAATCTTTATTAGATGATTTGAGATTTCAAATGTTATGCTCATGTTTTTATAACCATAAGTGTTTATGATGCTTAAATATTTTCCATGTTTACCCTTTCTGAGCATCTGAGCCCTCCCCTTTTTATATTACATTTCCCCAGGATTTGAATAAGGGTATTATGTAAGATGTGAGACGAAGGGTTTTAGTTTTGGAGGAATAATCAAGAGATGATGTCGATGTTTTATAAACCCGCTGTTTTTCTTTTCATAGTTACCAGTGAAACTATAATAATACTGAATTCGTGAATTTTTGTGTATTTTTTTAATTATTCTGAAAAAATTAATGTAATTTCCATGTACATCAATTTTTTTTGTTTAATTCTTTTTCATAATAATTTGCAACAATAGAATACATTTATCATCACATTAAAGAATAAAATTGTGCAAAAGTGTTAAATCCACTCTTGTAGCCCTTAAATATAACAAAGAAATCATATTAATGTTATTTTAAATGTTTATTTTCATAACATTTTGATATTATGTTATGTAATAGTTAAATTTGGATATAATTTCACGAAATCCTACTTCGATGATATTTTAGTAAATATATATTTTCAAACCATGTAACATTCTCTAAACTATTATATATTCTGATAACAATATAGATAGAAATATTAAATAGAAAAATATATATGATAAATTTTAAAATAAATAAACAATATTTATGTTTATAAATTTAACAATAATATGGTACAATTAAATTTAATTCTCACACAATGCTAACGTAACACATCATCAAGAAAAAGAAGAAATGGTTAATTATTTTAAAAACATATAATGTATATTTTAATTTATTAATTTTTTATTAAAATAAATTATTTGATAAATATAATGGATTGTATTGTTAAGTGTAATAATATTTTAATTCCATTATTATCATAAGTCCATTGATTTCTTTGTAAATACAAAAACTCGTGCTCCTAAATTCAATGATTAAATCTTTTCTTATGAATAAAATAAAAATTAAATAGAACATCATATATATGAGGTCCTTTGCTATTCTAGTTTATATATAATTAGAAAAATATATACTTTTTATAATACCATATTAAAAATAAAAATAGAGTTACATATAGGCTTTAGGTGTTTCAAATCGTTATTGGAATCCATTCGTCTTAGAATGTCTATGATACCTACTAAAATATTTTAAAAACATGGGATAACCATAATATTTCCTAGTAAGTGGGTTTAAAAATATTTGAAATTATCTTTGTACATACTACTTTAAAAACACATAAAACATTTATTATCAAATATTAATATTTCATATAAAAAAATAATTTTCAAAAGTATTAATCACTTTTAAAATCCATTTAAAAAGTTTATTTGAATAAATTTATATCCCCCATTAAAAATAGTTTAAAAAAATTATTCATAATTTTGATATTTGACATATCATATATAAAAAAAAATTTCACATGAAATATCACTGGTATGAAAATGTCTCATGAGGTCGTGAGTTCACTCCACATTACTCATAAACTCATTTGAAACCAAATTTATGAATTTTATTTTTCGAATACATTAGTATTAAATATATAAGTTTTTCTATTAAAACCCATTAACAACACTTTCAAATCTATGTGGATTATTTTTCGAAAAAATAATTACATTTATAGAAAATAATTTTCAAAATATCCAATAATTTTTTAATAGATGACCAATGTTTGAATAAAATTATATAATAGATTTCAAAACAGTCTTAAAATTATCCTTGAGATAAAATTCCAAAAATACATAGATAGAAACATTTAAAAATTATAAATTTATTTAAATACGTACATTGAACGTATAAGTATATAAAAAAAGAATCATTAAAATACAAATAGTGGATGTTTTAAAAAATGAATGACATTTAAAGAGTTTTAGATGATGGCTATATATTTTTTATTAAATTCATTTATTAATAAGAATCTTGGACACATATAATGATATCTTTTATAATATAAAACATACAATAATTGAAAAAAACATAAAATGATTATTTTCATTTATTCTAATCGAATAAAATTATAACATTTATTATTAGAAATTTTATCCAAGAGATTTTGATAAAATCAAATAAACTATAAAATATTAAATTTATACAATAAAAACATATTTTTATTATTTTATATCATAGAAAAAAATTGAAAAAATGTAAATAATACTTGAAAGTATATTTTCTTGTATAATATGAGGTAATAAATATATAATAAAATAATATTCCTTACTATGTATTTTCAAATAAAACATAGAAACACAATAAGAAAATCTAATTAATTAAAATAAAACCATCTCATAAATTCATAACTAAATTTTGGGAAAAATTCTATCAATTTTTGAATTAATGAAAAACATAAAAAATATACAATCCTTTAAAAAATTTATAAAAATACATATTTATAATTATTAATATGTATATCCCTTACCTAAAAATATAAACTTCGATGAGAAATGACATCTGGATCTTTTAATTATCAAATGGGTGAGGGAGTTGTGATTCGAGCCATTCAAGTTTAAAAAATGAAGGTTTCCTCAATTTTTATAGAAAATTGGTGGAATGTTGAGTATCAAAAATATAACAGATATTTAACAATGATACAGAATATATATATATATATAATTACTATCATGATGCGTTGTTAGTATGGAAGCAACTAGAAATTATAAAATTTATTAAATATGATAAACAATTTATGATACTGAATTTATAGAGATCCTAAAATTTTTAATGATGATTAAAAATAAATATCTATATTTTGAACAAAACATGTTGATTATTCTTGTATAACAAAAAACTGAAGAAATTAATTAAATGGGAAAACTACGAATATTTTGTTTATATCCCATTTGAATATCATGATTTATTTTCAATTAAAATTAATATTTATGGTCTATGGATTGATGAGGGTGAAGATATCCATAGAGTATAAGATATTGGGCTATGTTCGGGGTTAAATTTAAATATTCATGAGGTAGAATATGATATTGGATGGTCCATATTAGATTAATCGATCGGTCATGGTTTTAACCATCATTTTTAACTCGGGACATTTTTCCCAAATCAAAACTAGTTCAGGATTCTTCACTATTTAAAATTAATCTGATGAAAACCATTTCCAAAATTCAAAATGATCACTATTGTCATGTATTCATCCATGTAGGCACCATGCCCAAATTTTTTATGGTCCGTGGGCCTTTTACATGGGACTAAAGAACTTATCCAGATATATATCCATACAAAACTAGTTGTCTTACATGACCTGCTTTGGACTATTACTGAGGACTTTGATTGTTCTCACTTAAGATGTTCTCTAACAATAGGCTTATATAGGGGATGAGTTAATAAAATTATTAAAATATCAATTTCAAATTAAAATTATTTAATTTTTTGTTATTATTATTTCAAATATTTCTATTAGGAAACTTATTAACTTATGATATTAACATTTTGATTGAAATGTCTATCCATCATTATAAGATTATTTTAAATATTCCTTAATTAATCTTAAAGTTTTCAATGGATAATAATAATATTAATATAATAAATGAAACATAAATGACTATTTAACCCTTGGTCAGAAATATTTCCTATAGATACCCATAGATATTTTTATTTATATAAACCCACATCACTTTATAGTCGATTTCATTATTATAACATTGTTCTCTATCTTCCTAATAATAATTGAATATTATCTATCTTAACTGTTATTTATTATAACTTTGGATGATATGAGATTAGTGGGTTACAACTTTGGCCTCATATTGTTCATCGATGGTTATATACCTGAATTCATGATGATAGTAGTGAGTGTATTGAATTAGATCATTTATTGTATTAAATTAAATGTTTCTTTAATATTAATTTTTTATAAAATTATTTTTTGATGGTTTCTTATTTATTAAAAAAATTTATATCAAAGAAAAAATATATCAAAATACATGGATATTACATTATCCCCCATTACCATAATTGCACCCTCCCTATTTGTTCATATATACACACTTCACACGTCAGTCAGGAGTTCCTAGAACAAAAACTCTACTGTAATATCAAAATTTCAATTCTACATATTTTCATCAAATAATTGATTCCATTACTTTAGTATCCAATATTGGTGATTCTTATGAAATGGATAGTAAACTAAAATTACATTTATCTTCACAGAGGGTTCATATTATTTTTCTCTATTTTGGCAGTCGAACAATGTTCATGTGGGATTGAATTTATTTAATTACAAAAAATTAGATCGCATGAATTTTTATTGAGTATTATAATACTAAATGTTATATTGGTATTGATATATATATATATATATATATAATAATATAACTAAATATTCTTTGAATATTTCTAATTCAACATTGATACTTAGTTTGACACATCTATATACACTGGTACCCAATTGGTGATACTTTTATGATGCTTAGAGGGTACCTTTCTCTCCATGATGACAAAAAATTCTCATAATTAAATATTTGGATGATCTAGTAAAAAAGATAAAAATAGATTCATAATAATTTCCTCGGTCTAAAAATATCTATGTTAAGTTTGAGAAATGTAATAATTTGTAAATATTGATCATAAAAAGAATCAGAGTATGTAAGATCTATATGATATTTTTTAGAAAATTATAAAAGTATGTTGAATATTATAAAATGGTATAAACTCATATGAAGGTGAATTTATAATAACCATAACAGAAAACTCATTTGGGAATGATACAAGATTTTTTATTGTTCTCTATCCTTCTATCTAAATATTACATCATAAAGGATATTAAAATGAAATGATACTTAACCTAATGAAATGATACTTAACCTAATGAAATGTTTTAATTTAGAAAATTGTATAAATCATTCCTATAATACTAAACATAACTCCATGAATCCGAACTACCATATTCAATTTTACAAATAGTGTATATTTTTTATTTAAGATTAAACTGAAGAATACACTTAGCTTCAAACATTTGAGGACCATTTCTAATATGGGTTCTATAGAAATAGAAATAACTATAAATTTTATCATTGTTTTATGAATGTAAAAATTAAATGAATAACTCTCTTTGTGTTAACCAAACCCCTATGTTAAACAATCCATCATAAAAATTCTGAGATACCTATGAAAATATTTGTAAAACATGGGATGACTATAAAATTTCACAATAAAGGTTTTAATTACAATGAAAAATTATATTTATTCTTACTTATTTAAATAATATTAAAACAAATAATATCAAACATAAATATTTTACCTATAAATATTAATATTTTCAAAAAATAATATTCATATTGAAAATCTATATCAATATTTTCATTGAAAACGCATTGATTTATCCACTAAAAACATTTTGAAAATTAATAAATTCTTAATGGATAATTTTTATAGTTGAATTTTCTTATCATAACCATGTGTATACAAGAAATATCATTACTATGATATTGTTATGTGATATAGTTGGTTCAATACCCATTATTCGTTAACTCGTTTGATATCCGATAAAAAAATTAAATTCTAAGAAACAATTTTAATTTATGTGATTACTTTCTCAATCACTAGCCATTAAAACCTCATTCCAAATTATATAAATTTTATTAATATAAAATAATTTCAATTTTAAGAAAGGTACTTTTCATTAATTTATACATTTTGGAGAATTTTATATTTTATGAGAAAATAACATATATGAACTCATAAAACTCTATAAATTAATCCAAAAATAAATTCCCTTAAATTATTTTATAATTAATCATAGTTAAATAAGAATTAAATTAAAATGAATAAATTCATGATAGATGAACATAAAAAACAAATCATTAAAATTAAACTATTTCTTGTATAAATAATTTCATTAATTTTAATGATCTATAGATGATAGACATATCTTATGAATTAAATTCATTAATGTACAAGAAAATTGTATACATATAATTATACCATTTATTATTTAAACACTTTATTAATTATTAAAAACACTTAATGAGAATTATCATTTATTCTAAAGGCATAAAATATTATAATTTCTTATTATAAATAATAACATATGGATTTTTATTAATTCAAACACAATTAATAATCTTAATGTTATACAATAACAATAAAATCATTGTTATTGTTTTATTTAATTATTTAAAATATTAATTATTAAAAAAATTAAAAATAACATATCTAGTATAATATCTTTGGAAATTTTATCTATTAAAATATATTCCATTAGAAAGGGTCTTATAAAAATAATAATTACCCAATTATAAATTTAAATTTTGAAAATAAAACCTTCACAAAAATTCAATACTATACTTGAAAAAAAAATTACATTAGAAATTTGATTGAATGAATATATTGAAAATATTACCATTCGTTTTGAAATTTAAGGAAATAAATAATTATAATTTTTATAATTTATTAACCATACCAACAAATATTAACAAGTAAGGGATATGGCCTATGGGTCTCTGGTTTCACTGAACGGGTGATGGAGGTGTGGGTTGATCATTTCTAGTGTAAAAAATGATTCATGCTTCCATTTTTATAGAAGATTAGTGGAATTTTGATTATTCAAAATAGAACAGTACCTTAATTGTAATGATATATATATATATATATATATATATATATATATATATATTTCTCCCCGTGTTTCATGTTAAATAATAAATTAATCTGAATTCAAAAATGAACTCAAGAACATTGATGGTTCAAGATAAAATATTTAAGGATGTTGACCAATTCTAATGAATATTACATATATATATATATATATTATCAGAAGTAATTATTTTAACACAAATTAGTATATAAAAATATAATTAATCCATTGAATTATACATATACTAATATTTATCAAATCCAATTGGATGATCGTGATTTAATTTTTATTTAGCATTACACTATTGTAAATTGATCCTATACCCATGGTTTTAAACATTGTGTATAGCCCATAAATTAGTGGTTATATGTTATTAAAATATTTTAGAAAATAATGTGAGTTTAATCTATAGTTATTGATTTAAGTTACATCCATGGTTTGAAATTGATATAACAATGATAATGATCATTTGGAATTTGTGTATTCAACCGTATCAATGACCCTATACCCATAGTTTGGAACCCATGGCTATAGGGTTTAAAAAAGTGCTCTGTCCATTTTTGAACCCTAGATCACCTCTACCCATGACATGCTCCTAACCACAACATCATAAATTTTTACTATTATGTAAATATAGATATTTACTTCTATATATATATCATGTTTATAGATGTAAAATCATGGAGAAATTTTTTACTCTGATATTTTTTTTCTCTCAAGGAAAACATTTCATTGAGCGTTGGTTGAATTTCTATACACATATTTTTTAGAAAAATTTGGGTATGGGTTTTACCTACACTTATGGTATATTTGGGAACTCTGGGAATAGGTCTTTTACCAAAAGTGATACATTTTATTTTGAAAAACCACAGGTATATATGTGACCTACTCCCAAAGTATTGAATCCAACCTTGGTTATAGATTTGAAAATTCCATTTATAGCTATGGTTTTAAAAACCATGATTTTGGAACCATGTACCCATGGTTTTACAAAAATTGTGGATATGGAGTGACATATAACTATAGGGTTTTCCAAAAACATGGGTATATGGACATTTCCCAGCAGTGTTATTATTATTGGGGCTTAGTTTAAGGAGGGTGAAGATATCAATAGAGGAGATTAGAAAGGGATTCTTCAATGGTTAAATAGGGCTAGTCGTGAGGTGGAAAATGAAAATTTATATTCATGATTAGATTAATTAAATGAATATTGTTTTATCTAACATTATTAATGAGGTAAACAAGTCCAAAAATTTAAAAAACATTTATTTTTATATGATTTATAATAAAACTGGTGACAACCATTACATAAATAAAAAATAGACACTCCACTCTTGGATTTGGCTATGAGAGTGCAATTCCCAAATTATGTGTGGTTCATTGGCCCTATATATTGTCCCAATTTTGGTTAACTTGATATATGAAAATACAAAACCATATGGCATAAAGAGGTGAATGTGGAAACCTATCATGGGAATGGACATTTCCCACCTAATAGCTGGTTATGAAATAAGCTTCCTTTGGTGTTTGACATAATATTTTTATTAAAATATTTATTTCAATTTAATTATTTTTATCATTTGATTATTATTCATTCAAATATTTCAATTAGGTTTCTTATTAATTTATGATAAACACATTTTGATTATAATCTCTATCCATAAATATAAAATTATTTTAAACTTTTTTAAGAAACATAATGCTATGAAAGGATAGTAATCATTATAATTTAATAATTAAAGTCAATTTACTAATTAACCAACATTGATAAATAATTACAATAAATTACCATATGTTGACATATTCAAATAAACCATCATTCCCTTGATGCCCATTTAATACTCCTAATATGTTTCCTTATTTCAATATTATTCCTTTTATATTTTCTATCTTTCTTGCTAAATGTTTTCTAATAATGTCAGATCCATAGGAATTCGATCTCAATTATTCCCATATTTTTTTAATCAGCGGTTCGCCATCCGTATTACTTATTTTAGTAGCGAGTTTATATAGTTAAATCTATAATTATAATGAAGTCAGTGTATAATCAAAAAAAGTCATTAATCATGCTGTTAAATACTACATTCTGATGTAGTAACCAAATTTAATTAAAAGAAAAAATACATTAGAAACAGATAATATTAATGTAATTATATTTTTGTAGTCATGGAATTGACTTTAAATTGCATATATAATAAAAATATTATATTAGGATATTTAAATAATAATAAATATATTATCATAAAATATTTTTTTGCTAATGAGTATATAATATCTTAAATGGTTCAACAATTTTCCAATTTGTGTTTTTAAAATTATATCAATAGTCCAATGATGTAGAATTAATTGTTACTAAAATTAATATTAAAGTAATAAATTGTGGGGTTAAATTAGAGATAACTTTCCAAAATCGACAAAGACTGGTAAATTTTTTTTAATGATTTTATAAATTAATTATAACAATTATTTTCAATTATATGGGACATTTGATATATTTTCACTAAATCAAACACATATTATATTTTAATATTTCATGGATTTTGTTAATTTATACACCCCTCACTTATAATTGGTAACCTCATAACATCTATTCCTAAATAATCTTGAGAGTTTTGGTTTAAATATTCATATCAAAATCCCCTTACCAAACATCATATAAACTACCAAGTGGTAATAGTATTAGTAAAAATTTAAATATAAAATTATTATGATGTAATCCAAATGAGCTTTATCAAAAACACTTATAACTCTTAAACAACTATTTTCATGTTGAATTATTTTTCCAACTCCTTCTTATCACATATAAAAGTTATCATTAAATTACATTGTTATCATAAATATAACTATATTTTATTATAATATTTTAAAACCCCATAGTCATCACCTTTTCAATATTACAGTAAATTATTACTTCTTTTATTCATCTGCCTGGAGTACAACCATTATAATGAAATTATATCATGTTGACCACATAATTTCATGGATTATGATTATGATTTATTTAAATTTAATATATTATATTTTTAACAGACATATTTTTCATAGAGTATAATATATATTTTACACATATTAACTTCAATCCATTAGAAATTGACAATGTCACTTGTGGGTATATGGACTACAACATCCACAATCTAATGTGACACATTTTGAATACCTTCCTTTCACAAATGGTAATATAGATTTATATAATATGATTTCTATAATAATATTAATATTATGGATAAGATAAATACATATTATATAATTTCATTTTCTTCATTTATTTAAATGAAAAAGTAATTCATGTATATGTACAGACTACCGTCTCTACGAATTTATGTGATTAGTTTTTTATGAACATCGTACATAAATGGTTAAAATGTACAATAAATGTATTAAAATTATAGATATATAATTATATGACTAATTTTATTATTAAAATATTTCATTAAATTGTTGAAAAAATTAAAAAAATTCAATTATTTTCAGAGTTTACAAAACAACCTTAGTGGTATTAAATATAGAGAATTATATAATGAATTGATATAAATAGATTAAAAATGTACCATATAAATGAAATAAAATGAAAAAATGATCATAAATAAATATTTAATACATTTTAATATTTTATTATATATCATATGTTTCTTCATACTAAGCATGAGTCCATTTTAGGGGTTCCTAGTCTCATATTTTCTTTTATTATACATTTAGAAAATTAAATACATATCTCTATTAAATAGTGTGTATTACACCTATCTGAAGTATAATATCATGAAAACCTTGTTATTAATAGTAATTAATATTCAATTTAATGTTATCTCATTCATGTTTTTTATTCATGTATTTAATGTTATGTGTTCGTTCATGGTCTAAATTCTCATTCGTTAAGTGAATTTTCATAATGAACATGATATTTTCATTAATATGATCTATATATTTCTACATTAATGTATATTTATATAGTCCATGATTTACATCATTCAATTTAGTTTTCTATTTGATTATATATATTTTTATGTTAATTGACCATAGTTTTACAAAGGGCCCAAAGGTATATTCTACAATGTATTTTTAATTCATGATTATTTATGATAAATATTATATTTGGAAGATTATTATTTTCATTATTCCAAAAATTGTACATATTTTACACTCCTATTGTTATTTCATTGTTTTTATTATATTTATCAAATTTATTTCTCGTATTGGTTCTTCAAATAATCAAGAAAAAATATTCTACAAAACTAGACAATATTCTCTCTTGGAATAATTTTCTATTTCATCCCTATCCATATTCATTAAATTTTATTGAATATTTTTCCCATATGATCATAAAATTATAAAAAGTTCTTTTAAATCATATTTTAATTTATTGTAAATTTTGTAATTGGTAGATACTTATCATTTTCCAAATGAAGTACTTTTATGTTTTACCAAATTCAGGATTGGAAAAATTTATTATCATATACAGCATGAATTTATTTTACATATATTATAAATATATTTTTTTAAATGAATACATTGTATGATTAATTATCTATTTACAAATATATCTAATTTGTTTTTGAAAAATATATAAAACATTTAATTAAAATTATATCAAAATAAAACAATATTAATCGATCATTTTAATGGAATTATTCTAATGATTTTAATGATATTTTTTTCAACATAATAAAAAATAATGTATTAAAATAATTTACTACTGTTATTGTCAATTGATAAAATTTATCTTATTTCTCTGGATGCCTTATGATCATGTTTCTTAGGATGTAAAATATTAAAAATATATACTTTAAAAGCTATTTTTTCAAAAATAATTCATATATTTAGTATGAATTGATTATAATTTCATATAATGAATTCATCATATGTAGTTCAGGGAGGGAGGGGATCAATAAATCCCCTCAATAAATCTTGATGTCTTATAAGATAATCATGTTTTTTTATTTGTCCTATGAATTACCGAAATAAATGTTATAACTAGGACGAAGGCCTTAAGGGAATGATTATATTATATTGTATAAATCATTTTACCATTAAAAAATCCATTTTTTACGTATGTAATTATTTATCCTATTATGTTATCTATGGATATATTACACAATCCTCATATTAGATATTTAAGATATTTGATTACTTTATATCTCTTTTATATTATTCATGTTTCGTTTTCCATTGATTTATTCAAATATACATTTTTATTTTTGGAGCACATAAGATCACCATTATTATGATTCTATTTTTGATTAGGAAGAATTATATTATATAAGATATTAAATGAGGGTTTTCAAATATTGATCATTTTATATATGATTTTAAAGATTTACTATGGAATAAGAAAAGATTTTTAGTACAAAAATGTTCTTTTGATGATATAAATATGATTTTTCTTAATTAATTATTTCTGTAATTAAATAATGATGAAATAATATAAATGTATAGGGTATATATATGAACGAATCATTTCAGAGATATTTTATTTATGGTATTTGTATATTGATTCACATGATGTTTTTATAAAAACTGATATATAAAGATTCTCTTTTTTAAAATAGATCTGAGTGGATGGGTCTATGATACTGATAATTCTCCTTAAATTCATAGCTATATCATTTGATGTTATGTTACACTAATTACTATAACACATAAACCATATTTATTTTATATTGAATGGGATTTATAAAATAGTATGTATCATCTTCAGTAGTATAATTTATCTAGAAGAATTTTGGTTTAATTCATCTATACTAACAAGAATATGAATACATAAAAATTCATATTTTTCATAAATATTTTTAATGACTATTCCATTATAGTGAAATGTTTCCAATAAAAATAACTTGTATCATTCGAAATTTGTAGGGACAAGATTATATATTTATTTTTAGATACCAGTATTCCAGGGATAAATAGATTAAATTGTTAAATAATGTATCTTTAATTTATTTTTATACTAACATTCAACATACCATTGGCCATGTCAAAAATAGATATCATCATTCACTAAAAAATATAGTCATGATTTCAGAATATTTTCCTATATTATGAATCAGGATAATTAGAATAATTAAAAACCATAAATCATATCATTCTTGGTTCACAGTAGTAGTATACAATTTTAGTATTCGAAAAAGAAGTAAAAATATTCTCTAAATACATCCCCATAATGGAAAAACATGACCGCTAATGTAAATTATTCATTTAACATGAAATAACAAAAATTATTTTTGAATCCACTTCACTCAAATCATCATCCAACATACCAATGATAATGTTTTGAGTTAATAAAACATCAATAAGACATAAAATAATTATAAATAAATTTCCCTAGAAAAAATATATTAATGATACCTCTATTTCTAATATGTTTTATACTCCACAACATATTAGAAAATACATTTTAAAGGAGTAATCCATCATATATTCTGATATCAATGTTATTTTTACATTTATTATATTTATATTTGCTTATAGATCGCAATTAAAAATTTCGATCATGTTAGAAATATTCAATATCAGAAACATTTTATATTATCACAATCACAATTATGTTTAATCTTACACAAAATATTTGATCATAGTGTGAAAATCACCACATAATATCTTCATTAATGTTTTTCTACATGCTCCAAAATTCTCACTCATGAATAAATCATTTAATAAAATATATATAAATCCATATATAAAAGAATAATATTTTTAAAATTAATAACTTTTTATAAGAAATTACAAGTTTATAATGTGAAAATATAAATCAAAAATTATTTAGGAATTATATAGAGAAATTAGTACCCATGAAATAATATTATATCATATAAACACTATATCCATAACAATTAAGAAATATAACCTTCAGAGAGGATTTAAAAGTTAATTTATTTGATAGATTAATTTAATATGATAATACTAATCAAACTATCATATTTTTTGAATTTATCATATGAAAAATAATAATATATTAACTTTTGAGTTATTTTTTTAAAGGAAATTTTAGTAACATATATATATATATTTCAAGAGGCTTTTAATTTTTTTAACATCCTGATTATATAAAAATGTAGTAGGAATTTACATAAATATATGTAATAATATATAAAATTAATAAAAAAATTATAGGATATTAAATTTTCATTTAATATTAAATAAACTTATGAAAAATATTTATAGATATATTTTAAATGCATCAATAATTTCTTTAAAAATTAATTTTAATCATTTCCTAGAATCATAAATTTTGATTGGGAAATTCCTTTAGTCATTCCATTTAAGCCTCGTATAATTAATTTACATATTTATAAATCTAATTATATCATTAAAATCATTAACCAAAATTATTTTAACTTTTATATAAATTTAATGGTTAAAAATATTATTTATCAAAAAAAAGTTTTATGTGATTGATTGTATTTCATTTAAAAATAAAATTTCCTTAAATAGGATATTTTATCTAAGAAAATCAATTCAAAATATTAAATTATAAATATCATATAAAATAAAATTTTCTATCATAATCTTTTTCATTAAAAATAATTACTAAGGGAAGATATTTTTTATCATGGTAGAATTAAATTAATTATAAATTTAATAGTAATAACCAAGTATCATAACTTAGTCATATTTTTTACAAGAAGGGGTGATTGAGGTTATTTTTATCACATAGTATTTTAATATCATATCTTCTCCATTTTATTCCTCTAAAATATTTATATCAAACTTTCATTATTGAAAATTTAAGGGTTATTCCCAAAACAACCCTTCTTATCCCTTATATAAGGATTAAAACATAACCACTAAAAGTTTCTCTTCTAGTTCTAATTATCCCTCAATATTCCATTTCTTTATTATCCATAAAAGTATATCACATTAATGAAATCCCCTATACACCCATAGTGATAATAATTCATTCATATCAATGCATTATACCAAGTAATACTCGCCCTGTTGATGGTAGTATTATAAACTATTTTTTCTATGATTAACATTATTCAATAAATATAAAACTATTCATAGTAGTATAATGATATACATTAAAATTATATGTATTAATTTTAAATTATTAATGGTACAATAATTTATTATTCATATACCCCATCCATTAAGAAAAACAATACGGTTGTTCATGTTTTTTGTGGATTATCACCTCCATGACGTATCATGAATTATTTTCCGTTGCATACAAACAAGGATGAATCTAAATATTTAATTAATTGATAAATATTTTTTTAATATATATGTGAGGTTCCTGTATTACAAATTAGATAACATAATAATTATATGATCAACCAATGATCATCATTAATTTATTCATTTTAAATATGCACACTATAAGGGAAACATTTATTTATATAGAGTGATATTTACATATCCATTATATCTCATAATAATTCAATAAAATGGTGGTATATTTTAATATGGAAATCAAATTATTATCATTAAACTTATTGTATAATAATATCAAAAATACACATTCTAAAAATTCATTAAATCAGGGTATGTTAATGCTTGGGTCGGTCTAACCACAATCTTGAACAATCAAAATAATTTTTATTACGGATGAAAATGAGAGAGGTGTTGATAGGTATGATCTGAAATAAAGTTTTAAATAACGATTATTTTCTATTGAAATTTTAAATCAATGTAAATTTAATTAGTTTTTAAAATTCCATTCCATCAGCAAATATCCCTAAAATGAAATTATAACTCATTTCAACTTCATGTATAAGGAATAAAACAATTATGAAAGGAATTTGATTCAATATAAAATTTCACAAATATATCATACGTGTAAAATTTTTGATCTAGTAAAAACAAAATTTGGATGATGAACTCGTATGAAGACTATTATAATAAAACTAGTATAATAATCAAAACATGAAAAATAGATAAGGAATATTCGATGTATTTGTGTTGAGAATGAATATTTAAATAGAGTATAGATGTATATAGAAGTCAGAATGGTTCTAAAATAAATGATTATGATTACTATATCCATTATTAAATATTCTAAAGTATTTGTGTGGAGGTCAGGACAAGTGTTAAGGGTTTTCCACATCAAATTCTTCTCTTTGAGAAATATATTTAATTCAACATCAAATTTAAATTATTTTTTGTATATACTCCATAACTTAGATGTTACAACCAGAAATTATGTTATTCGTATTGTTATTTAAACATGTGTAATAACTCTATTTCAAGGTTTTACAATTTAATTGTTAGAGAAGACATTATTTTTGATGTTCCATCTAAATTTTCAAAAAATGTGAAATCTATTATAATCATCGCATGTTTTATATTTTTTGGTTACAAAATTTTTAAGAGGGGAATTTTATAAATGTTACTCAATATTTTTTTTATATATATAATCATTTATCTATCGTATTCATATTCATTAGGACATACACTTCCTCATGTGTTAAATTATCTAAATATATATGAAAATTGAGTGTTTGTGTAATTTTCATGAAAATACATCCTTTCATAGATACTAAAAAGCATAAATTGATGTAGAATAGATTCAATAAATGGTCTTCCGCCTAAAATTTATTCAATTTCCATTTACAAAATCATAATTATGATTCATGATGAGATATACTAAAAATGAGAACCTTGCAAGAGACTCATGATATTAATTAGAATATTATAATTCTATAAAAAACCATGATGATTGTTTGTCATGTCATTTCCTCAGTATCCTATAAATTAAAATGACGGAACCAAATTATAATCTTTCATTGATAACGTTGAGTATATATATTACCCTTGACTCATTATTATTTCTAACAGTGTACTACTTCTATCATTAATGATTCCCCATGGATTCCAATATTATTAAGCAATATCTTATTATACATCAAAATTATTCTATTGAATGAAGATGTATTTTATTTTTATAATTCTTATCATATGTATAGGAATTTATTTTGATAATATGTTCCTTATGTAATTAAATGATTGTTATTTATGACAGTTTTGTTGAATTAATTTGAATTAATCACATGTTCGGTGGGGCTTTTATTTATTTACCCCCTTGAAGCGTTGACTTGTATCATGAAGTATTAATGGATGGTATTTTGTGTATTCATAATCAAATAACATTAAATTTACTTTTCATAATCCAATGATATTTTTCATGTCTATAATTATAAAATCCATTATAATTTGATTAATTATTATTGTTTTCCATGTTTTCATTTCTTTTCAAGGAAATATAATTCCCATTATTTCAATTAATTATAGCTTCATGTTGTTCAATTATTTTTTGAAAGTCAACATCTTCCATTTTTTTGATATCTATGATTGGACATCATGTTACCCTTTAATTTTCATTTTATCTCACTCTTATTTTATTTCCTTTTCCTATAAATGTTACAAGAGGTCGATGAAAAGAAAAATTGGAACATTTTTTAACGGCTCATAAATTTTTAACAATTTTTTCATGTTTCACATTTTGTTTTAAATTGTAATGTTAATATGTATATATAATATTATATAAATTAAATATTTATATCCTTACTGATTTCTAGTAATTTTTATGACTTATTCAATTTAACTACCAGGTCTTGGATTCTGGAGTATGGGCTGTTACAGGTTCTAAAAAATATGTTTGTTAAAAACTATTGGTATAATATATATATATACGACCTATAATATACAAAATTTTTATGAATATAATTCGGTATTTCTAGTGAAAAATGTTGAAAACATTTTTGTAATTTATTTTAAAATTAAATATCATGAGATAATTGTTTTTAATCCAATATAGAGAAATAGAGACTAATTAAAGTATTTGGAATCATATCAACACATAATTACAAGGCATGTATATTTCCTAAATTTTTTTAATGAATCTAAATAATAAAATAATATTTTCATGACCAAATTGGGGGAGCTAACCCCAATTATGACCAATAATATCACCTATATCATGTTTATAATTGATACAAATTTTTTTTTGTGTATGTTGGATAACATCATGTGAATACAGCCACTATAATTTAGATTAAATTATAATACATTAATTGAGAAATAATGGATCAAGTCCCAAGATATGATCTTTCACATAGAGGGATGTAGCGTAAATGAATAATTATTCTTGGGGTATATCATCTTAAGGGAGATGTATAAAAATTATGATAAACCCAACCACATGAGACCACAGTAAGTGGTTATTTTATTAAAATTTAATATATTCAAGAGATTGCATCACCAAATATTGATCACTTTTGTAGACAAAATGAACTAGACATATAAATTATTCCCATATTACATTGGTAATTTGGTATAGAATGCAAAAATGGATAATAAACACTAAACCAGACACTTACTGAATGATTTAATCATCATAACCCATGGGAGGAAAAAAATAAAATAGAGCTCTCATTTGGTTAATAAGTGATACATAAGGTATAATATTGAATCAATAATAAGTCATGCATTATAAATAAGGAATCATCAATATAGAATCATAAATTACTAAAAAAAACATGTTGTCGCGTCATTAAACAAAAAATGAAAATGAATCCTTAGATTTTGTCAAAGTTAAAATCTACAGGATTGTAAAAATTGAATATTAATTGATATAAATCCTTAAATATTGTAAATCATGTATGATACATAGGAACCACTACCATAATGTAATTTCATAGGATATATTTTGTGTATGGATAGAGTCCCATCTGATTCTCCTTACTGACAAACACACAGGGTATATCACCATTATTTTCTCATAGGACATATCAATGCTTCGAGAGGCTATACAAAATTAGTTCCAACCATTCAACACATTTCTAAGGAATTAATCATATACATATTTAATTAATGAAAAAATTACTTATAAAAAATATAAATATTTTATAGAGGATATAGATTTATCAATATTTACATAGTTAAAACTACATTCAATGAAAATACTGTATCCAAAAATGTTATAGTACAACGAAAAAAACCAAATCCCTGGTAAAATAAATATATATATTAAATGAAATACATGAGGATTTATTATAATAAAAAAAATGATCTGTACATATTGTATATTAATGATCAATTAGGCATATCTCCCATATAAATTAATGCGATATGGAAGACAAGGATCCATTTGTAATTAGTCGAATCGTATTACCCATAAAATTAGTAACAATCCAATTTAACATTGAAGGCCATTAATAAAACTAGATTCCTAATTTGATATATCAAATTCAAATATATATATACACCAAAAAAAAGAAATAGGTGGTTTATAAGGCATATCTCATTGAAATAAAATTGAAATGATAAACTGCTTACCTTATGTTCAAAATCATTCTAAACATATACATACTGTCATGGATAACAAAATTGGATTAACTAATTATTTTACTCAAACCCTCTTTAACATATATCTGATTTATTATAATTTTATTAGTTTCATTTGTGGCCATTCTGATGAGTTATAATATTTAATTTTATTGTTCCATGAGCCTTTGATTCATGGGTTTATGGTAGGTTAACTTGTGAATAATTATTGGTGTTATTTTCAAATGGAATTAATAAAATAGAAATTATTTAGTATTTATGAAAAAAATTATTTATTAATGTAGTTATATATTATTTATTTTTTTGGTATGGTGAAGAATTTTTTGATAAAATGTTGAGGAATGTTTTTCTAATTTATTTTCGTGGTTGACTATCAAGAACATGTATAATTTCATAATATATTTTGTTTATATTTTAATTCCAGAACTAGATATAAATTAAAATATGGATATTAAAATTATATTTAACTGTAATAATAGTTTTATGACTATCCATTGAGTTAGTAATGAAAAATGAATACTTTTTCATTCATGAAGAAGGTGAATCGACACATCACATATGATGTTTTCATTTTTGAAATTAATTGATAAATATAATAATTTTGGTGATGGATATTACATTAGAAAATTAAATTACATTATATATATGATAAAGGAATTATCATTACAAATTTTATAAGGTTATGTGTGGAGATAAAAAGAAAATAAAAAAATTTGAAATAGAAATAAGGGTGATGTTACATCTTGAATATCTTCTTCTTTAAACCTCCGTAGGACGATTGGATTCGGTCTTTTAGTATGATCAGTTGGTATCCGACATGAAGAAGATGCATGGGAAGATAAATTGGTACAATTTTCAAATGTTAAATGGATTATAAGGTGTGAGGACAATGGATGGTATTTAGATACAGAGGAGAGGGGTGTATTTGATTATTTTGTTCATTTCATTATTATTTTGAGTCAATACTATAAATATTGTTGATTATTATGAATTAGTAAGGTAACTATAAAATATTAGTTTGGGAAAATGGTTCTTACATTAGATATACACCATCCAAAACACAATAATCCAATTACATACATAAAATGTTTAATAAAGTGTGTTACAATATTTCACAATATACATAAAACTAAACTATTTTACAAAAACCCAAAAATATCACCCTAACCAAAATTTGATTTGTATATTTGTAAAATGGACTCCATTTTATAGATATAAAATTTTTATATTAGAAATGTAATTTTTCATTAAAATCATCATTTTTTTAATAAATATTGATTTTAATAATATAACCTTTTTAACGATAATTTTTAAACATATTATGGCCACCTTAAATTTTAGTATAATTATAATATAACAGAATATTAATTAATGAATATATTATATGAAAACAAATATTCTTTTAAATCATTCTATAAATTTTTAAATCAAAAATAAAACATTTCTGTTTCACAAAAAATAAAAAAAATTATTTATAATTTTTAAACATTTATATAATTATTCAATCATAAACATATAATATTTTTATTAGTGAGATAGATAAATTTTATTTATACTTTAATAGAGGAGTTAAATATTCTAATGGACACATTAATATTCCAAAAAGTCACATTACTATTCCAATAATCATTTTAATATTTAATATTATATTATGATTCATTTTTCCTTAGTGTTCCGTATAACGTATGCCATTGAGTAAATTGGAATTTTTTTAAATGAAATATAGAGTAAAATCATTGGGAATATTCTTCCCACCATTGAATATTTATTCATTGAAATTTTTAATAAGTATTTCCTTTAATATAGATTTGGGTGTTTTTTCTACATAACATCAATATATTCCCACGTAACTTGATAAATTTTATTATTTAGTCAAAAAGAGATTACTAGTCAAGTCATTCTATTTCTCAATTCATGCTCTCTACTTTCAAGAATCTCTATAGGCTCTTCGTAGCAAGACAAATCAGGTTCCAGATCTAGTTCATCATAGTCAATTACATGAATTGGGTGTAGCATGTACTTATTTAAAAGAGAAATGTGGAACACGTCATGAACATTGAAGAGACTTGGTGGTGTTGCAACTCGGATTGCTATAGATACAATTCATTAAATAATTTGAAATGGTTCGATTTTAATGTGGCTTTGTTTTCCTTTCTTACCAAATATTATGAGACCCCCATATGGAGATTATCTCATAAATACATGATCCCCCACTTGAAATTACAAATCATTTATCCGTTTTTCATCATAATTCTTTTTCATACATTGATATGCTTTAATATGATCCCGATTTATTTATACAATTGTCATTTTATTTTTATTTTTTTCAATGCTAATATGATTCCTCTCACCTACATCATCCCAACACATTAAATTATGAAATATATTACCATATAATTCTTAATATGTTAGCATTTAAATACTATAATGGAATCTAATAATTATAGTAAACTCTAACGATGGTAAAAACTATACCCACATACCAGGTAAGTCATGTGATCATGATCTAAATATGTATTCCATTGTATTAATTTCCCATTCAAGCATTCATCCAACGTGAGGGTGATAAGAAGATCTGAAATGAGGCTCAGTATGGAAAACCATCTGAATAATCTTCCATAGTTTTGATGTAAAATTTGGATATAAATCATTCAAAATCAATAACAGTCCAATAAAATGTCTTAAAACATCATTAATATAGATTCATTATAGGCACTTAATAATAAAATAGTTCTCTTATAATATTAAAATGAGTAAATTTATTAAGGTAATCGTCAATAACGCTTTTATGGATATTTGGTAATAGAGTTTCTATGTTTATAGTAATTACATCCCACATCAACAGCAAATTTTCTATAGGTTCAATTCATCCTCTAATATATTTTCTATCATCATTCACTTGTTCAAAAAATAGACATCATTTCACATAGTCCGGAATTTTCCAATTCATATTATTCCAGCAAAAATGTTCCTTCAGATCTCTATAAATCTTTATACTAACAGTGTTTATAGTGAAATTTAATCTTGGAGCACAATGTAATAGTTTGGTTTATAGCATCGGTATTGATGGAACTCATAAAATAAATCCAATTTTCATAATTTCGTCCTAATACATGTTGTCATTCAATTTTATATCCTCAAAAGCATTAATTTTCTTTTGAAAATTATCATCATCAGAAAATGAAATTTTATCATATTTAGTAATGATTAGTTTAGCAATCAATTTACAAAAGAGTGATGTTTCCAATTCCTCAAAAAATCCAATATTCATTTGTACTAAATCCATGAACATGGGAACATTATAAATCCCAATATTTTTAGATGTCCTTGAAATTTCCTACGTAATTATTCTAAAAAATTATTTGTTTCTTTGGTTGTAGTGTATTTAGAAACCCTAATCATTGAGTAACATGATACATCATATTTTCCTCATATTGATTTCATTATTTGTAAAGATTTATTTCAAACTCTTGTGATCAATATATATCTCACATCATTCACCATAGACCTAGTGTTACCATATCTATAGAAAAAATATCACAGCTACTAAATGAAGATCATGAAATTAATAATATTGTTTATGAATCACCAAAAACCTTGATGATTATGCGATAATATTATACTTTTTAATAAATAAAAAATTTAGTATATTTATTGATGCATCACTATATATCCCCAAAACCTTATATCGTGATGGTGATGTCAAAATTGGAGCATTGGAAAATATTCTATTTTGCACAATCAATTGTCTATATGAACGTAACACCTAAATGTATAAGCTTGGATAATGGGGTAGCTAACCAATAAACATTCAGAAAAAAATTCCAATAGTAACCTACTAATTTAATATATATATATACCTCAATTATGTTCTGTGGTTTCTTCCATCTTGGGATTTCCTTTTTCGTTATGGGATCAACTAAGAATCAATCCTTAGAGAGACTATAGACAAGAAAAGAAATTTCCAAAATCCATAACTCAAACATGATAAATTTTCCATATAACTCATTCTTTATTAGTGTGTCTTGAATAATATGGAAGTTATTCTCATGGACTTCATTTTCACGACCCATCCCTCGGATCCCATGTCATGACTACCACATGCCTGCCATCCACTGGCCAGGGGTTGGAGACTAGCACATGATTGAAATATTCCTAAAATGGGAAGGCAATTCCATTAAACCTATACCAACCTAGAGTCCATGAACATAACAAGATGCATCCATGAAGTAAATATGTCGTAGTAAAAGTGTGTACTGAATGTAAAGGGGCCGGAATATAAGCCCAACTAAAAGATACATCTACAATAGAAAATAGTAAACACTTAGAATCGTCCACCATGGGTCCTACTTGAATGGTAGGTATAGATCCTCTCCACAACTCTCCATGTCAACTGTCATCATCGTCCATCATTAGGTCCTTTCTCCATGAGTATCAGTCAATGCTACCTGATGTCTGCACAAGTAAAAACAATGTGCGGGGGAAGCCCATACAGGAGTGATTATAACAATACTTAGTAGGGACCCTTAAACCCTCGAATGTCTCATAGAATTCCACAAAACAAAATCACAATTCCTGTTATCAATAACAAAGCACAATGCAAAAGACTCAGGTCAACAAATATATAACTTCTGTACAAAATTATAAATGATAAGTCATAATGCTAGATCATCTTATTTTTTCAGGTGTTTTGCTGCGGATCCACACAAGATCGCTTCGTGATAATCCATACAAGATCACTAGTTGTTGATCCACAAAGTATCACTAAGTGCAGATCAACACAAGATTTCTATGTGGTTAACCACACAAGATCTCTATGTGTTGATGCACAAAGGATCTCTCGGTACAGATCCACAAAGGATCGCTAGGTTCTAATCCACATAGGATCTATATCCATTCTTCACATCTTAGCCTGCCACTGGATTCTCGTACATAGTATTCTTGATTCTGAGAGTATCCGTCCCTCAAGCCTTATTTCGTACATTAACCAGAAAGAGGTCCCATGAATAATTATCCTAATGACCTGTCATGTCATAAGGATTCCATTGTAATAGACAACACATCAATCAGACGCTCGGTCTGTGAGTTGTAAACATTTTAGTGTCGAGGGAATGGTTGGATTCGGGTTTGATCTAACCTGGCTATACTCCAACATTATCCAAACCTCATGTGGAGTATCTCAATAGGAATTCCTCATTACAAGAATTCTAGCTATATAGACGGTTCGTCAAATGATATATTGGTTTGTACGTTAGAATCCTTTTTTTGAAATGTTGTCAATGTGGGTCGTGGTCCAGCTCAACCCGACATGATCTGAGTCTAATCCAGGTCTGACCTGACCGATCCTGAACTAGCTGGGCAAGCTCGTGCGGGCTGGGTCATAGTCGACATAGCTTGTTGGGTCGCGGAACATGCCCAACCCACCTAGGATCGGGGCACCCCGCCAGACTGCAGAACATGATCGTCCTACTAGCTGGTCACAACCCGCTAGCTGGGCAGCCTTCCAAGGTGAAGTAGGTTTAGTCCACCTCCCGAATGGCACAAGCCATCCCGGTTAGCTAAATGATTGTGCCACGTGGCACCTCCCCATGCTATTAGGACCAGCAGGTGCGGTTCCTCCTCCTATGACGCGACACAATGCGATGACCCTCCTTCTGTGGCATTCGACGGTGCACCACCTCCATTTCCAGTGTGGGTGGCCATCCCTGTCCATCCCCCATATATTTGACAAGACCCCCTATAACGCCGCCATTTCTTTATGGCTAGCGGTTTCAAGCCATCCCTCTCATCCGTCGGCACCACCCCGCCAGCTCTTCTTCCACATTGCTTTGACGACACTCAGGAGATCTATTTCCACATCTATCTGTGCCAACATGCCTTTTTTGAGGCCCCTTTCATTGTGTTCCTCCTCGTTTCAAGCTTCTATCATGTTGATAAAACATCCCTTGATGAATGAAATCATAAATCCAGAGACGAAGGGCCCAGTCCTTGTTTATTTGTCTTACACCCTGTACATTAGCATCATAACATGGGTGATATTATTTTTTCCTCAAACACTTAAAATTAATCAATAAAAAACCCATAGATTTTAATCAATAAAAAACCCATACATCGTAAATCATTGGAGGAGTCGTGGTTTTGGCGGGTGAGGAGTTCTCGTGGGATGGAGTTGCCGACGTTCGTTGATCTGAGATCCTTTCCACCCAAGCTTCTGTCATACTCTTGTGGGAATTTCCAAAATACTTTTCTAGTGGTTCTTCACATTATGAATCCGTGTCAAAAACCACAACATGAGCTCCTTTTAAATAGAGGTGGAGGGTGAGTAATGCACTAAAATAATTAATGAGTTTCATTAATGAGTATTTAATTAATGAACCATTTAATTAAAAACATTGTGGTTACACAACTAAAGATTGAAGCCATAAAATGGCATGACAACCCATAGGTCCCACCACCACACCTCAATAAGACTTAGGATAATAAAATAACATTTTTATTATATTTTATTATTTCATTAAAAGTCCCAAATAAATTTTTTCATCCAACCAACTACGTCTGATGTTAAGCCCCCCTTAAGAGAATCCTGGTGTTGCAGATTCAACGGTTCCCTCATATTTTTATTCCAAGAACCGCTTCAAAAGATAGAAAACATCGCCCATGTGTTTGCTGAACGTACCTTTAGAAAATATCAAAATTCCATTAAGGGTTCACTGGGCCTCGAGATCAAGCACCTTTAATTTTTGAAGAATCATAATAATCTCAAATTATTAAAAAAGAAAATTTATGTTGAATTTTGGGGTCTTTAAATTCTACTCACCTTAGGCCTTTTCGTTCTCAAAAGCTACAAAAAAATTGGGGGATCAAACGGGCGTACTTAGCACGTATATGAGCCTCCTACTCCTGTGGGCTCTACGGGAGAATCCCATGATGCCATTGAACTCGCACTAGAGTAATTAAATGGAAATGAAGGACCTGATCCTATCAATCCTCTATCTCTGCCATGAACTCTGAAAATATTTCCCTATCATTGATGTCCAACTTGCTGCATTTGATAACGTTTGATAGTTCATGCACGTACCTCCCCAACTATGACACATGGAAAACATTTTTCACCATGTTCATCAGTAGGGGTAGAGTTAGACAGTATGCCACCTCTCCTACTCTACAGAGGATCTTGGAAGGCCTGATAAACCTCAGAGATTTCTTGTCACCCCGACCAAACATCAGTTATCCTAATTGGGGGGAGACATATAGGAACACATGGTATCCTTCCTCAAACTTCAAGGGTATCTATATTTTATCAGAATATGACATCTGCCTACTCTGTGCTGTCTTCATCCACTCCTGGTGGATCTTCACCTTCTATATGGTAACCTGTAGCAACTCTACTCTCATATGTTCTAACTCCCCTGGGTTTGTTTAGCATATAGGCGATCTTCATGGTCACCCATATAGGGCCTCAAATGGATTTATGCCAAAAGTGGAGGGATAATTGTTGTTGTCTGTGAACTCCACCTATGGATGGTGGTCCTACCAAATGCGGCCAAAATCGAGGATACAAGAATGATGCATGTCCTTGAGTGTATGTATAGTCTTCTCTATCTAGCCATGTAGCTGAGGGTAAATGGAAGTGCTTAGGTGTAGCTGAGTCTCTAATGCCTCTTGCAATCCCTTCCAAAAGTAGGATGTAAAAATAGTGTCGCGATCTGGGATAATCGTCAATGGAACCCCATGAATTCATACAATATCATGTACGTATAGATGTCCCAAGATCTCTAGTGAGTCCTTCACTCAGATTTATACGAAGTGGGACGACATGGTGAGTCAATCAATGATCATGAAAGGACCCAGTTGGAGTGATGAACCATTGAGAGGGGTGGGGGTGAATCAGTGGTGCCCCTTTTTCTTCTTTTAGGTTCCCTTATAATGAGAAAAACCATTATCTCATGTTAAATATATACATCCCTACTGAGAAACAAACAAGCACACATCAAAAGGAACACAAAAATTTACAAGGTTCACTATTCAATAAGAATAGCTACACCCTTGGTATGGTTGGAAACAATCTAGCACCATACAATCCACCAAGAAAAAATATCTGTGGATTACTACGAGTAGGTTATAACCATACACTCGTGAAACACTGTGAAACAATCACTCCAGTGTGTGTGCACCCTCTTATCACAATACGGAAAAGTCTCTTTTCTTGTAACAAATTATGTTACCTGCTCTTCCTTTCAAATACACAAGTGTAAGCAAGTTCAGCACAAATCTTCACTTCCTTACTAAGAATAAAGGCAAGGACTCCTTGGACTTGAGATAGATCAATTACAGTCTGAAATTCCCATTCTGAATCTCCATTTCGAATTCTTCACTCCGAATTTTCTTCTCCACTCTAAATCTTTAATCTGAGACTCCCTCAGTCTGAGAAACTCAATACAGTGATATCCAGTACTGATTCCCCATTCCAAATCTCAACTCTGAATTCTCCACTCCGGATTCTAATACACTCCGAATCTTCAATCTGAGTCTTCCTCAGTCTGAGAAACTCAATACGGCGATAGCCAGTACTGATTCCCCATTCCGATTATCCACTCTAAATTCTCATCTTAACTCTGAATTTTCTCAATCTGAGAAACTCAATACAGTGTCAACCAGTATCAAATTCTCATTTCAATTAAGACTGCAATGAAACTTTGTCGGGCAAACACTTCTTCTTCACTCTATATTATCATTTCTTCTCTCTCTGATTCATAATCACACACTTACATAGCACCCTAATATCCTTTTATAGGTGCTCTAAAGTGTGCATAGGATGGAAACCAAAATATTTTCCTGCTCACCTAAATTCACCCAAATCTTAATTTCTCCTGAAATCTCGGAGTAATTAAGGCTCTGTCAATGCTTCTAGAATCTTCTAAAATCTTCTTCCTCTTATCTTGATTTAGAGATTTGGCCTATTCTGGATCCGACCTTGTTACGCTGGTTTCCCAGAGTCACATTCTCGAATCCATTCAATTGTCTTCTCGGCATCACTTTATTGGATTCACTCATGTACCTTCTCGGCATCATATTCTCAGATCCACTCTTCCTGATTCTTCAGCATCACTTTCTCGGATCAAGGATTCTTTGTTTCCTCATAATGACACCATTTTAATTCACTGTATGACCCTTATTTATTAATCGATACCAAAGATTTTGAACTCTCAGTATGACTCCTCTGGATCTCAATATGACTTCACCAGTTCTCGGTACGATTTTAGGTTAAGACTTCACCAATTCTTGGTATGGCTTCTCGTTACGACATCCAAAATTCTTGGCATGACTACGCAATTCTGGATACAAAATATAGGTTCCGGAATCCAACTTCGAACTTCTTCACTTCGAACTTCTGACTCAGGAAGTCGACTCTGAACTTCCCGCTACAAACTTATGACTCTGGAAGTCGACTCTGAGCATCTCGTTACAAATTCTTCTTCAGAAACTCGACTCCGAACTTCCCTCTACCAACTTTTCACTTAGGAAGTCAACTCTCAACATCCCTCTATGAAATTATGACTCAGGAAGTCGAATCCAAACTTCTCTCTATGAACATATTCTTCACCATATCTCCAACTATTTTTTATCATGAAATTTTCATGATTTGTGAGAACTTTAAGATCAGAAAAGCATCGTAAGATTTTTAATGAAGTCTTAGAGAATTCACAATTAATCCACTTCCCGGTTTCGAGAATTTTCAATTTCTTGGTTCGAAATTCTCAATTTCAATACTCCGAATTCGTCGAATACTGGGTTCCGAATGTTCAATATTCTCGGTTCTGAATCATAAAACTTATAGCTTACAAATTCTTAGAAATTCAAGGTGTATTTCCAATATGAAAACTTCCTCAAGATCAACAAAAGACAATCCTTGCAACCCATCTCTTCCTTCAACTTGGTCCTAACAATCTCCCCCTTTCGATTTTTTTGTCAACCAAGTTTTCATAAATCACCAAACATTGTAACCTCAAGAAATGGATTACTTATCAATAATTCTAAGGCTACATGAGCTAACTCATTGTAAGAAAAAATAATCATTGATAGAAAATTCTTTCTATCCATAGGTAGTGAAAATGACATCTTCAACTTCATACATCTTCAGCTTCATACATCCTGCAAACAACTTAAAGTTCATTCCTACAACCACTCCAACAAATAGTTACAATAGATTACATAAAAAATCAGTGTTGAGTTCACAGCTTACCCACAAATCTCTCTTTAAACAATAGATTTATTATACAAACAACTTCTCCCCCTTGACAAAACAATCCAAAGGTAAAAAGGGAGAGGGGATAGAACAACATAGCATAACCTTGAAGAGAAATATGTTGGACACCCATGTTCAACCTCAATTTTGAGAATGATTCCTTAGGAAAGGGTTTCATGAAAATATCAGAAACTTGTTCAGCAGATGAAACATATTCAAGTTTCAGTTCATTATTTTCCACATTCTCTTTGATGAAATGATATTTGATGTCAATATGCTTCAATAGAGAATGTTGTACTAGATTCTTGTAAAGATTAATTGTGCTTTGATTATCACAGCCTAAGAGCAAGGGAAAATTCACTTAAACTAACAAATCATCCAACTGTGTGTTCATCCAGATATGTTGAGTGGCAGCCATGGTGGCAGCAACATATTCATCTTCTTCCTTACTAAGTTTCATATAATTTTTCTTCTTCGAGTTCCATCCAACACAACATTTTTCCTATAAAGAACACTCCACCAGATGTGGATCCTCTATCATCAACATTTCCATCCCAATCTACATCCGAATATCTAAATAAATCGATGTTATATAAGCCACTATACTTGATTCATAATTCTTCTATGCCTTTTATGTATCCGAGAATTCTTTTTCCTGCTACAAGATGTGATTCATTAGGAGAACTATGAAATCTTGCACATAAGGTAACAATAAAAACAATATCTGGTCTTGATGCAGTCAGGTATAACAATCATCCAATTAGATTTTGATATTATTTCTGATCAACTTCTTTTCCTTTATTATCTTTTCTTAGCTTCACTCCCACTGAGATAGGAGTTGAATCAGGTTTTGAGTTTTCCATCCGAAACTTCTTATGATGTTTTTTAGCATACTTTTCTTGGGAGAGAAAGATGAATTCTTTCTGTTGAAAATATTTTAACCTAAGAATGTATCTCATTTCACCCAACATGGACATCACAATTACATTCTTCATTTATTCAGAAAACCTTTCACAACTTCTTTCATCTTTCCCAGAAAAAATAATTTCGTCAATATATACAATCACAATGAGAGACTGATCTTGGCTTTCCTTGATGTACAGATTGTTGTCAACCCTTCCTTTCTTTATGTTCATCTTCTTTAAGCATGTATCGAGTTTGGAATACCATGCTCTTGGTTCTTTCTTTAGCTCATACTAGGCTTTCTTCAACCTTCACACATAACTTTCATTATTTCCAATAAAAAAGCCACATGGTTTCTAAATATAAACTTATTCTTTGAGATCACCATTAAGAATTGTGGATTTAACATCAATTTGAATTATTTTGTAGCCTCTTTATGAAACAATAGCAAGAACGATTCAGATAGTTTCTAATTTGGCTACTGAAGAAAAAGTTTCTTCAAAGTCAATTCGTTAAATATGAGATCAGACTTTGTAAACCAATATTGATTTATTTCTAATTAATTCACCTTCTTCATTCAACTTGTTCCGGTAGACCCATTTGGTGCCAATAATGTTCTTACTTATAGGCTTGGGTACGAGTTCCCATGTGTCATTATTTTCAATCTGATCCAATTATGCATTCATGGCTTGAACCCAATCTAGATGCTCAAAGGCTTCTTTAACATCATTTGGATCCACTTTGGAATACATGGAAGTATGTGATATAGAATTACTTGTTCTTCTTGTTCGAACTGTGTGACATTGATCACCAATAATATTCTGAGCTTTCAATTGTTTCATCATCCTTGGATATGTTTTTCGTGTTCCTTCATCATCACTTGTTATGGCTAAATATGATTCATCATATTTATTATGATTACAATTCATTGCATCCATATTAGAATCGTTAAATTCATCTTCCTCATCTTCCTCATCTTCCTTGTCTGTCTGAACATGATTATCTTTTCCTGGAGTTTCAATGACTTTTACATCAACTGCATCCACAATTATTCCTATTTCTTTGTTAAAGTATCTATAACCTCTTCCATCTGGTGCATATCTAAGATAAATTCAGTCTTCTCCTTTCTGCTAGAATTTTCTACAGCTTCCACATTTCGTATTTATAATGCATGGGATCCCAAAAACATTAGCATGCCTCATACTTGGAGTAATGACATAGAAAAGGTCATATGGAGTATTGTTTGACTGAGGCATATAGAAACATCGATTTTGAATATAAACAGCTGTACTTGTTTCTTGCCTCCAAAAGTAATGTGTAAGGCCATGTTCAAGCAAAATGGTTCATCCCATTTCCATCAAGCTTCAGTTCTTCCTTTCAGCAACCCCATTTTTTTGAGTTTTATATGGGGCACTATATTCATGATGAATCCCATGCTTCTCATGATAGTCTTCAAATTATTCACTTCTATACTCACCACCATTACCTGTTCTCAAATTCTTCAAAGATACCCACATTCTTTCTCAGCTTTCCTTCTGAAGCTTTTGAACATTTTCAAGGCATCTGACTTGTGCTTCATAAACATAACACATGTAATGGGAGTAAAATCACTAATGAATGTGATGAGGTACTTGTCTCTATTTGTTGATTGTTTTCTCATCTGCCCACATATATTAGAATGTATTAGTTCAACGGATTGTTTAGAACAAATTTCAACCTTCTTATACACAATACTTGTAATCTTTCCTTTATGACAGGTAGTGCAACACCAATCTCTTCTTCTTGTAAAATCTAGAATATCTCGAACACTATCCCTTTGAGATAACTTTCTCATATTTCTCTGACACATGTGTCCAAGACTTTTGTACCACAAATGATTTTCTTCCACTATGCTCATGTACCAAGAGTTTTGTGAATTTCAAACATGAAACAAGTTTCGTTTGATTCATTGGCCACCTGTAACAATGGGCCCATCTTCTTCACTTTTCACAATAAATCCATCATTCTTGAAGATAAATTTGTTACCCTCATCACACAATTTTGATACACTCAGCAAATTGTGCTTCAACCCATCGACATAAAAAGTTTTCTTGGACCTTAATTTTTTTCCAATGATGGATGATCAAACACCTTTGATTTTTAATGATTCACCATTGCCAAATGTCACTGTTCCTTCTTTAAATATCTTCATAATATTTAGCAACATCAATTCTACTGTCAAATGTGAAGAACACCCACTATCAAGTTTCCAAGGTTGTTCTTCCTTTGTATCATTTAGAGCAGTTTCAACAACAAGATATTTTTCTTGTTTCACTTATTTCTTCACATTCGGCATTTGAAAATTAATAACTTTATGTTTAGCTAGTAACAGCACAAGACATCATTTTGAAAGGTGTCCAGGTTGTTCAAACCTTTCAAAAATGGTCTCAAGAGGCTGGAACATATTTTCTGTCTTGACATCATTCTTTTAAAGTTTCTTCAAGAAAACCTTATCACTCTTCCTTCTTTGAGGTGATTGACTCCCTATCAATCTCTCCCTTTCATAACTAGTGGGGTGATGGTAATAATGTTGATTGAACCAAGAAATATTTGTTGTATTCCTGAATCCACCACAATACCAACAGTACCCAAAGAAGGAGTACCTTCCTCTAAATATTTTTTTCTGATACTTCTTTGTTGCTCTTTCTTCAGCCCCACCAACCATTATTTCGTTTGAAATATTGCACTTCTGGAATTTTTCCTTCTCTGATTTTTCTTGTTTTTCACCAGTGTTAGACTTAGGTTTCCATGAAATTTCAGAGTTCCCAGTAATGCTGTTCTTGGCCACATAAGTAACTTTCTCAACTTTCTAATCACAGAAACCACCTTATTCTTCTATTGAATTCTCTCAGAATGTGATTTTTGATAGCCTTCACCAACATTAGTAGTTGAGTTTTGAAAACTAATGTTTTTTATTCAACTTCAGAGAGCTTATTTTGAATGAGTTCTAATTCTTCCTATTTTTCCTTCAGCTCAACTCTCATGTGCTCATTTTGATTTTTCTCATCTTCAAGAGACTTCTTCAAGACTTCAAGCTCTTTCTAAAGTTCTTATTTATTATTGTCTTGATTGGATACTGAGAAACATTCATCTTCCAACATTTTGTTAATATTTTCCAACCTTCTATTATTCCTTAATAATTCCTTCAATTCTTCTTTCAGATGAATCTCAAGATGAGTTTATACGTCTTCCGAGCTACAACTTCCAAAATCCTCATCATTTACTTTTTAAATGAATGTATTCTCAACACAATGACCAACTGATTTTTCGGATTCAGCATCAACTTCTTCATCTTCTTCATTTATGGATAGAAAGATTTTTCTCTTGGATTTGAAGAACTACTTTTCTTACCTCGACTTTCCTTTACAACCCTTCTTATTCTATAACTTTCTTGGAATTATTTCTTCTTTATCAATGTCTCCTTAATTCTCCATTCGAGGACAGTTATCCACAAAGTGACCAATGCCTTCACATTCAAAACACTTCAAGGGAAGTTTTCCCTTGTATTTCCCTATGCCTATTTTAATTTTTTTTTGAAAAAAGGATAAAATATAGTTAATATTTTTACATACCTTGCTTTCAAAGTCAGAGTCACCACCATCTTCTTCAGTCAATATCTTCTTAGATCTCTCCATCTTCATGGATTTGAAAGACAATTCTCTGTTAACCGTTTTCTTGGTCTTTATAGCTTTTTCCCTTCTCATTTCATATGTAATGAGTGTACTATGAAAATCATCAAGAGATAGAGTCTCCGAGTCTCTGTCTTCTAATGACGATACCTTTGCCTCAAATTTATCAGGAAGAATCATCAAGATATTTTCCACCACAGTAGAGTCCTTCAGCTCTTCACCAAGACATCTGATAGTACTAACAATATCATTTACCCTGGTGAAGAAATCCCCAATAGATTCATGCTCTCCCATATTCAAGTCTTCAAACTTCAATCTCTAGATTTAAAGTTTTACCTTCTTGATTTTTGTATTTCCTTTGTATATGCTTTTCATTTTGTCCCATATAACTTTGGCTATGGCCACTCCTTTTACTCTTAAGAATTCAATTTTAGAAAGTGAAGACAATTTAGAATTCATGGCTCTTCCATCAGTCTCAAGAAACTTCTTGTCAACAGGTGTAAGTGGAACATTGTCATCAATGGGGGGAAACACAACTGTTGCAGCTTCAAGAACTTCATAACTAATAGACATGATATATGGTAGAATTCTATCCTTCCAGATGTGATATTTTTTCCCATAGAATACCTTTATGACCTTATTGTTCACACAATTTAGATTCTCCATTAGCAAGGAAAACAAAGGGAACCTTCCCTCTGATACCAATTTAAAGGACCTAATTAGAGTAATGAACCCCTGAGAGGGGGAGGGGTGAATCAGTGGTACCCCTTTTTCCTCTTTTAGGTTCCCTTAAAATGAGAACATCCTTTGTCTCCTGTTAAAGATATACTTCCCTGCTGAGAAACAAAAAAGCACATTCCAAAGGAACACAACAATTTACAAGGTTCACTATTCAATAAGAATAGCTACGTCCTTGGTATGGTTGGAAACAATCCAGAACAATACAATCCTCTAAGAAAAAAATCCTTGGATTACAACAAGTAGAATATACCCTTATACTCGTGAAACACTAAGAAACAATCACTCTAGTGCCTGTGCTCCCTCTTTGAACAATAGGGCAACGTCTCTTTTCTTGTAACAACTTATGTTACCTGCACTTCCTTTCAAATACACAAGTTTAAGCAAGTTCAGCACGAATATTTACTTCCTTACCTAGAATAAAGGCAAGAACTCCTTGGACATGAGATATATCAATTATAGTCCGAACTACACATTCCAAATCTCTATTCTGAATTCTTCACTTCAAATATTCTTCTCCACTCTGAATCTTCAATCCGAGTCTCCCTCAGTCTGAGAAACTCAATACGATAACAACCAGTACTAATTCATCATTCCGAATATCCACTCCGAATTCTCCACTCCGAATTATTATCCACTCCGAATCTTCAATCTGAGTCTTCCTCAGTATGAGAAACTGAATACAGTGACAGTCAGTACTGATTCACCATTCCAAATCACCACTCATAGTTATCTTCTTCACAATGAATTTTACCAATCCGGGAAACTCAATACGGTGTCAACCAGTATCAAATTCTCATTTCAATTGAGACTGAAATGAAACTCTATCAGCCAAACACTTCTTCTTCTCTCTATATTATCAGATATTCTCTCTCTACTTCATCATCACACACTTACTTAGAACCTTGATCTCATTTTATAGGTGCTCCAAAGTGTTCATAGGTAGGAAACCAAAATATTTTCCTGCTCACTTAAATTCACCCAAATATTAATTTATCCTGAAATCTCGGAGTAATTAAGACTTTGTAAATGCTTTTAGAATATTCCCAAATCGTCTTCCTCTTCTCTTGATTTAGAGCATTTTCCTTTTCTAGATCCAACCTTGTTACGCAGTTTTATCGGAGTCAAATTTTCGGATCCACTCATCTATCGTCTCAGCATCACATTATCATATTCCCCCATCTATATTCTCGACATCATATTCTCAGATCCTCCCTTCCTGATTCTTCAGCATCACTTTCTCGGATCCACTCTTCATTGCTTCCTCATCATGACACCATTTTAATTCTCGATATGACCCTTCTTTATGCATCGATACCAAAGATTTTGAACTCTCTGTATGACTCCTCTGGATCTCGATATGACGTCACAAGTTCTCGGTACGACTTCAGGTTACGACTTCACCAATTCATGTTATGGATTCTCATTACGACAACACCAATTCTCAGCATGACTCCGCACTTCTGGCTATGAACATCAGGTTCAGGAAGTCGACTCCAGACTTCTCCACTCTGTAATTATGACTCAGAAAGTTGACTCCGAGCATCCCGTTACGATCTTCTGATGGAGTATGTCGAATCTGAACTTCACCCTGTGAACTTCTTCTTCAGCATGTCAACTCCAAACATCTCGCTACAAACTTCTGACTCAGGAAGTCGACTCCAAACTTCCCTCTACGAACTTCTGACTCTGGAAATCGACTCCGAACTTCTTGCTACAAACTTCTTCTTCACCATATCTTCAACCATCATTTATCATGATTTTTTTCATGATTTGTGAGAACATTAAGATCAGAAAAGCATCATCAGATTTTTAATGAAGTCCTAGAGGCTTCACAATTCAACCGCTTCTAGGTTATGAGAATTTTCAATTTCCCAGTTATGATCTTCTCAATTTCCAAACTCTGAATTATTCAAACACTAGGTTCCGAATGATCAATATACTCGGTTCTGAATCATCAAACTTCTATCTTCATAATTCTTAGAAATTCAAGGTGTCTTTCCATTATAAAAACTCCCTCAAAATCAAAAAAAGACAATCCATGAAAACCATCTATTCCTTCAGCTAGGTCCTAACAGATCACCCAAATGGAATCCTGGCCCCTAAATGTATGTGGTTGCCCAATGACGATTTCCATGGAGATACCATCCCACTTCCACTCTGGTACATCAACTGGCTGAGCTAATCCTACTATTACCTGATGCTCAACCTTCACTTACTAACAAGTGAGGCATCGTGAAATGAACACTACCACTGATTTCATCATCCCTGGCCACCAGGACTTATGCCAAAGGTCCTAGTAAATCTTTTCCACTCCCATTTGTACCGAGAAATGGTATTTATGAAACTCTATCGTCACCTCCTCCTGAAGCATCTTTGGTACCATAGTGCATCCTCTTAAGAGGATAATGTGGTCCCCACTTTCATAAAATCCATTAAGACCACATCTTAAGGGTATCATAGCATGTCGGACCTCACAGTCAATGTACCCAAGTTGTGCCTCCCTAACTCGATGAAGTAGTGGGAGAGTAATAATCATATACTAGAGGTAAGTTACACCATCGCTATCCATGTAGGATAACTACAACGCAGCTAGCCGCTCAGTCGCCTCACTCAAACACTATAGACCAGACCTCCTACTGAGTTTGTTTTCTTTTATGTTCCCCTTCCTAGGAGTGTAGATTATCTCAAATTCATAGTCCAGGAGGAACTCTAGTCATCGTAGCTATCTCAGGATTAGGTCCTTTTAAAAGAAGATATAAATGACACACTTGTTATCAAAGTAAATAGTAAATCATTCTCCCATCAATTTGTGCAACCCCATATTCCTTGCAATGACCACTAATAATAACTCCATATCATGTGTAGCATATTTTTTCTCATTCTATTTCAAATTTCATGAGCCATAGTCCGTAACTTCGTGCTCCTTTATCATGTAAAACCTAGTATATTCCTTGATGTTTCGTAGTATACTTCATACCAAATACCGTCTTCTTGTAGCCTCACAAGGGGGGAAGTCATCAACCAATGTCTCAGCTCTTGAAAACTCTACCGGCATATCTCTATCCACATGAAGGGTTGTCCCATCATTGTGAAAGCTCAAAAGAGTGTCGCAACTCTAGTAACGTTGGGTACAATTTATAGTAGGACCCAACCAATCCTAGGAATCTCTTGACCTCGGTCACACTCCTGGGTGGCTCTAAAAGAAGAACTTACTCTATCTTCATGGTATCCACTACAACTCCAAACTCTAAGATAACGTGCCTCAGGAAGTGGACTTCCCAAATCCATAACTGGCACATAGAGAGTTTTACATTAATCTAGTACTCTCAGAGTGCATACATAACTATCTATAGGTGTGTGGTGTGCTCCTCTGATGATTCCACGTATATCAAGATGTTTTCAATGAAGACCACCACAAAAAGATAGAGGTAAGGCTATAAGATAAAGTTTATGTTCCCCATAAATGATTATGGAGTGTTTGTCATTCCGAAGGGAATTAACTCAAACTCATGATGGCCATACCCACATCTGAAGGATGTCTTCATTACATCATCATCTCGTACCCCAAGAAGTTTATATCATGATCGGGGGTCTATCATAGAAAACCATTGATCCCCAAATCATTGGATAAAGAGAACATTAATCCTAGGTAGTGGATTCTTTTTTTCATCGTCACCTAGTTCCGGCGCTGATAGTCCACAAAAATCCATGTACTCCCATCTTCCTTCTTGGAAAACATAATCCGGAATTCACATAGAGAAACACTGGGCTTTATGTAGCCCTTCCCGTGCAAGTCCCCCAACTGTTCTTGTATGTCATGAAGCTCTATGGGAGCCATCCATTATGATGGTGTAGATATAAGTGTCATCATGGGGTACAGGTATATGTAGAAGTCAACCTATCTACAACGAGTTAGTGCCATAATATCATTAGGAATGACATGAGATTACTGGTCCACCACTATTGGCTATCTAACACTCCTCATGTAAAGAGATCCGGGGGTGAGGCTAGCCAACTAATTAGTGATTGGCTGTACTCTCCTTTGAGTAATACCATTATGTGATAAAAATGTTCCCTCCATTTTGGTTATTGAAATCCTCGTCCCAACCTTGTAGACACAACACACATTATACATAAAACAGTCGATCAGATCGTGGACTGTGGATATCCAGTCCATACCCAATATGACATTGTATGGCCTCGACACTACTACTTGGAGATCTCAATTGAAGCTCTCACCCCTAGAGTAAACTCACATTGTCTTTACCATTTTGTTATCATGAAATATTTTCCCATAGGAGTCTTCAATACTATGGATCGAGCCAACAAATCTATCAGAATTTCCATGCTCCGATTAAGTTTCATTAAAATAAAAAAGTTATTGAAACTTGTGTCTATAAGAACTAAATCTAGGTTTGAATAGACATATATCATATCTCTAATCTTCTCTAGATTTTCATGGTCATAGACCAACACTGCCGGGTCTTCAGATCAGTCGATTCCTCCTACCCCCTATGGTTGGAATGGACAACCTAGGGGTGGAGGTGGTAGAAACTCAAATCATCATCCACCACCTACTACAAGACTTTCTCCTCCACCACGTCTTCCGCCCTTATAGACCCCATTTCTTGAACCTTGATCACTGCCTCGGTGGACCCTCAATCATTTTCTGATTGTCAGTACAGTGTGTTGGGTAGACGTGAGCCATGTGGCTTGGCCCACCGCAAGTAAAGCCCAGTCTACTCCTCTACTATACTACTCCTCCTCGTGATCTCCTCACCTATAAGCCTACGTCCTGGGGTCATCCCTTGGATGGTCAATCCATCTTGGGAATTTGGGTCATCTAGTTATAGCACGCGGTAGATGAATTGACTACCTGTTGTCTAGTGGAGGCTCTCACCGTTGGTGTCTGCTCAGTTATGAAGCTCTCATACAATAATGCATGCTTTTTCACTCTTACCTGCGTTGGGATAATGAGTGATATCATCGATACTATGATATCCTTCTAGAGACCCTTCTCAATGGTTCATGACATGAAAAATGGGTCTCGTACTATGTATGTGGAGTAGCATGAGAGGTCAGTGAATCATGCAGAGTACTATGTAAATGATATGATGCCCTTTTGTAAGTGCAGTATCACCTCTATATCCCCTGAGCATTATGACGATGGTATGAAATCCTCCCTAAAGAGTATCTCGAATTAAAAATAGGAGAGTGTCAACTCCTCATACATCTAGAGTGTCAGAATCCACCATCTACCCCATGTTCCAGGAAGAGGCTAGCACCTTTGATCACTGTCTGATCTACTGCTGTCTCAACTATGAAAAACAAAAACCTATTCCATAGCCTCCATCATGTCTTTAGCTGATTTGGGATCTATCTCAACTCAAAACTTCATAGGCCTCTGTCTCTGGAACTCGTGAAACACACTTAGTTGGTGTTTATGGTCTGCTAGTGAGGTTGGTGGATGCTCCACCCCTCTGAGTGGTGGTTGTGCTGGTACACAACCCATAGGTGACAACACAGTTAGTGGTCCTTACAATGAAGCCGCATCGATCAGTGGGACATCATTATGTACTCTATCTAAAATCCTAGATGTTTGTATAAATGGTTAAATCCAAAAAGGAAATAGGTGATCAATAAAAAAAGTTATACATTTTGAGCTGACTCAAAAGAGATCAAAAGTATAACTTTTCCAAAACACACGCGATTAGTGTTTTTGAGCAAGAAGTCATATATAAGAATTCAGGGTCCTCTTGCATGGATACGTCAGCCAGCACACCAACTCTGGACTCCCCAAACTGAAAACCACACTCAAAACACGTAACACTCTTTCTCCATTGGAAATATAACAGGACTACTTCTTCAATATAACTGAATTCTCTGATACCACTTTGTCACGAGATGTACCTGGGGGCCCGTACCGTGACTACCCCAATCCCCCCTAAAATAGGCCTCATGTTGGATACTTTAACCGAAATGGTGTATCCCTAAAATGGGAAGGAAATTCCATTAATCATGTAAAAACTCATAGTCTATAAACACATCATGATGAAACCATGAAGTAAAACTGCAGCATTAAAAGTGTGTACTGAATGTAATGGGGCTGCAATACAAGCTCAACTAAAAGATACAACTACAACAAAAAATAGTAAACATCTCATGAGATTGTCCACCAAGGGTACTACTTGAAGGGTAGGTATATCTCATCTCCCCAACTCCCCATAGAAACTGTAATTGATATCCACCGACAGGTCCCAGCTCCCCGAGTCTCAGTAAAGGATGCCCATCATCTCCATAATACACAACAAGGTACGGGTGAGTCCCGTTCCAGGGTGAGTATAATAATATCTAGTAAGGAACCGGAGACGCACAATGGTCTCTCAGAATTCCTCAATGGAAAACCCCAAAGAAAGATCTCAATCAAAAAGCACAATGAAAAATAATGAACTGAAACCAGGTGTAACATAAGTATGGAAGTACAAATGATTAGTCATAAGGTGAGATCATATTATTCTATCAAGGGTTCCACTGCTAATCCACACCTGAATTCTTGGTGTTGATCCACAGAAGATTGTTATGTGGTTATCCACATAGGATCACTAGGTTCTAATCCACATAGGATCTCTAGGTGATGATCCAAACATTCTCTCTAGGTTATGGTCCACTTGGGATCACAATGTGTTGATTCAAATAGTCTCTCTAGGTGCTGATCGATAGAAGATCACGATCTATTCATCACTTCTCAGCCATCTAATGGATTGATGTACATAGTACACTTGATTCAGAGAGGATTTTCTCCTCAATCCATTGGTTTTATATCAACTAGAAATAAGTCCCATGATGAAGTAACCTAATGATATTTAATTTCCCAGGTATTCCAATGCAACAAACAATGCATCAATCAAATGCCCGATCTGAGAGTTATTTTCATAGTGGCAAGGGCCCAGTTAGATTCAGGTTCAATCCATCTCGGCCATAGTCCAACATTCTCAAAAACCTTTTTGGACTTTCTCAAAAGGAACATCCCATTCCATGGATTCCATCACTATATACACTTAATCAAACAGATATTTGGTTTTTTAGTTAAAAACCATTTTACGAAACGTTGTCGAAGTTGGTCTGGGTTCGGTCCGACCTGGCTGGACCGACCTGACCCAACCTGGGCTAAGATGACATAGTTTGGGTCTGACCCAGGTCTGACCCAGCACTACCAGAACTGGCTGGGCTGGCCCGTTCTTTCTAGGGCACAATGAGCTCTACCCGCTGGGTCGTCAAACTGGCCCCGCCCGCCTGGCAAGGGTACAACCCGGCATGCCACAGAATTGAACCAACATGCTGGTTGGGCATGCCCCACCAGCTGGGCAGCCTACCTAGTTGGTCGGGGTTGGTCCCACTCCTGAATGGGAAAATACATTTGGGATAGTGAAATAGCGATGCCATATGTTCCCCTCCTCTTCCACGGTGTGATGTCATGACGTTCCATCTACGGTGTGTGACGGTGTGCTGCCTCTGCTTCTGAAAAAGGATGGCTGATGCCAGTTACTACCCCTTTAGTCTGTAATGATGTTGTGTGGAAATTCCCTTCCTCCATGGCCAATGGTTATCAGCCACAACCCTCATCTGCCAATGCCGGTCACCGGTGTCGCACCGATGCGTCATCCATGTTGCTCTGAAGATGCTCTGGAGCTCCATTTTAAATTCTGTCCCCACCTACGGGCCTCTCGGGATACTTCCATCACATTGTGCCTCCCAGTTTCATGGTTTATCCATATTGAGAAAACTACTCTAGAATGACACAATGATAAATCAAGTGATACAGGGTCTCAGCATTGTTTGATTAGCCGGCACACTCCACATTGCATCATAACATGGGTGAGATTAATTCTTCTTCAAAAATATAGAATTAGTCAATACAAATCACATGCAATTAAATCAAGATAAAACCCCCTACCTCATAAATCATTTGAGGTGTCGTAGTTATGGTAGGAGAAGACTTCTTCTTGGATGGAGTTGCCGGGGTTCGTCGATCCATGATCTTTTCTGGCCAAACATCCATCCTCCACCAATGGATTTTTCCATGTTACATCGCCAGTGGTTAATTTTTGGAGGAAGTTGTTTCAAAAACCCCAACCCAAGCTCCATTTAAATAGAGGTGGAGGGTGACTAATTCATTGAATGAATTAATGAGGTTCATTAAATAGTTTATAATAAATGAACCTTTTAATTCCCAATGGTGTGGTTCTGAAATTGAAGAGTCAAGACAGAAAATGGTTTGAAGACCCCTCGGTCCCACCACCACATTTCAACAGCTAGTAGGGAAATAAAATTACAATTTTTATTTTATTTTAATTTTTCATTAAAAGTCACAAAAACTAACTTTTCCACCTAACCAACTGTGGTCTAATTTAAGCCTCCCTTAAGAGAATCCTATCACTATAGATTCAACAGTGACCTCTGATTTTTAATCCGAGTACCAGTTCTAAATAAGTTAAACATCACTCACACGTTTAATGAACATAACTTTAATAATGTTTAAAATTTCATTACAGGGACACTGGGACATGGAATCAAGCACTTTCAATTTTCATAGAACCATAACAATCCCAAATAATTAAAAAAAAATATGGAATTTCTCAGTCTTTACATTCATACCTTTTAGAGTTCCCCAAAATATCATCAATGACTACGAGAAATAATAGTCAATATATTCATTTAATACAATTTTCATTATATCCTTAATTACTGAGGGTGAAGTAGTCAATACAAATGGAATTAAACTAACTTATATTGTCCATACCTCACCCAAAATCCTGAATCTTGAATATAACCCATTTTTACACTCAATTGATGATATGGTAAATAAAGGTAAATATTTGAAAAATATTGAGAACAATGACATTGATAAAAATTATAATTAATTTGTGTTAGAAAATACTTTTTCCTTATTATAATAGTATTGATTTCTCTATATTCAATGCATAGCTTCATAGATGCATCTTTATTCTTAATAATGTGAATATGGGATCCCCATAGAGAAAACATATTGTGAATAAATCCATTATTAATCAACTCGTGATATTGTTTCCCCTACTCCACTTATTCCACAATGTCCTTCTATATGGATTCATTGATATTGTTTATGTAATAGTTTCTAAATAAATGGAAATCCCAACTTTATTTACTGGGTGTGTCCAAGTTATTCCATTGTAAATACATCAATGTATTCCTGAATAATGGATACATATTAAATTTTATGATTCCCTTCCATATCCCTATACGTTTGTTTCTTCCTCCCTAAGAATTTCAATTTGTAGATCTTCTTGGGGCATATCTAGGTAAGAATCAGATGATGTTTTTCTCTACATAAAAGTAATTATATATCATCCTTATAAATCGTAATTTAAATATTCATAAAATATATTTAGTGCATTATATTTCAAAATCTAGTTCATTCTGAGTATTATATCATTTTCAACCATAGTTATGATAAAAAAATTAATAAATGAGGCACATTTTCGGGACATAATGGGGACTTCACAACAAATTAATGTAGAAATGAGACATCCTTTATGTGTTTTGACTGAACACACCATTATTAAATCAAAAGGAAAAAGTCTAATTTTGTACGAAAACAATATAGATATAATAGTGTATGATGATCTGGATTATGTAAATAAGTTTTTTAATTTTATGTTAGGATTAATGTTCCTCCCACCTCGTCATTGGGTACATCTAAAACTGTTGTGATGATCACATCATATTGGGAATCTCCCAATGCCCTATTCTATGGTAGACTCCCCTCATACTTTTCAAATTTATTTTAATGATGCTTCATTAATTTATAGGAAACTAATTAAAAATAATGGATTTCATTCATCCCATGGGTTTCATTTTCTCGATTACCCTTTTCACTCCACTTATAACAAACTATGATTACTTCCAAACATTATCTAAGATAATTTATCCAACAATTCATCCAACGTGCGACTTTATTCATTCCCCACATCTTCTTGGATGATTTTCCTTTTTCATTGTTTTTATAAGACCTCATAATATTCTAATTTCGTGTGAACATATAAAATCTATAAAATAACTTCTATCTTTCGATGGAGAATAATAATCTTTAAAAACATTATGAAAATGGTTGTAATGATAGAACCCATAAAAGACATGGATTAAGAGCATCAACGAAATGATCAATAATTTTTTCTAAATCATGTATGTAATCTGTATGACAACGGGGTAGTTATTTTAAAGTATCGACCGACTCTAAAAAAGTATCTTCTTCCTTTCTATTTATGTTGATTAATTTTCCCTTTATTTGGAGTTTGTTTCTAATGATTGAAATATTTTTATAAAATATCTATTTAATATAATTTCAGTCATTGTTTTCTATTCCATATTCCATCCTTGTATTCTAGATCTATGAACACCATTGATCAATATCTAACTTTAGATAATATAATGTATATACTACATTTTCATTTTCATTACATACCAAGGCTAGAAGTTTCTTTTCAAGGGACATGAAACATTGCTTAGGAACCACAAGATTAATGGTCCTATTAAATGATCAGGAATTATGAAATATACAATAATCCCACATTACATTATTTTGGTTATTTATCATATATTAAGTATTATATCCCTATATGGTCATGATATACTCACCTCCAACTGCAACAATGTTGACTTTCTTAGTGTGGAAATCCCAAAATTTTTTATAGGTGTTAATTCCAATTCTACAATTAGGCTCCATCACCAAAAAACGACACAAACTGAGTTATATAATATTCATCATGAGTATTGAGCCAAAAATTCCATATAATGAATTTTTATAATTTACATCTTCATTTAACATCTAGTACTAGAGGTTTCTATAAAACCCTATGAAAATCAAATTACAGTAATCCCAACACAATTATCCTAGAGTAAGTGGATATTTTATTAAAATGTAATACATACAAAAAATTACATCACAATAGATCTATCAGGTTAGTTTTATTAATAATTTGGATACATACATGGTTCCCTTATTACACTGTATATTAATTATTGAACAAAACAATGGAAAATAGACTACTCCCTTAGAAATTATCCAAATATTTCATCTTTATAACCCACAGAAGGAGAAAAAATAGCTGGGAAGATCAATTTCTCAATAAGATTTAGGAATATAATAAAAAAATTAAATAATACGTGAAACATACTAAATATGGAATATTCAATATGTAAAGTTATAAAACTGAAAAAAACATTTTATTTAATCAAAAAACTACGAATGAAATTTAATATATAGATTTTGTTATAGTGAAAATACCACATATATTATTAACTGGATAATGAATGAAGGAATTTATTAATTATTGGGTGTCCTGTATCTAGCATATGACACACTATCATCAAGACAATTAAATAAATAGTTTATAATTATCTTTAGAAATCGACCTGATTCTTCGAGAAAAAATCTTAAAGGGTTTTACATCATCTATTTATTCTCACAAGAACTTTTGATGTATCAAGTCTCTATATAATGGTGGGCCCCACACAATATCTCAAGTCCACTATATTATTCATACATATATTTTATTCATGAACAATATACCATATGAAAATATACTTTTAAAATAGAGTATATAGATTTATCAATATATAAAAAGTTAAATTAATAGTAAAGGTAAACACTGTATGTAAAAATGGAATATGAATTAGAAAATTACAATTTAAATTTTAACATATTATTTTCTCCATGTATTTTTTTAGATATTTTGTGGATTATTTTGATGACCAGTTGCTGAGATGGAATGTGATTCTGGGGTAGTGTTTTCCCAGAAAAAATGTTTGAAAAATATTTTAATATCTAATAGTACGCGCATATATTTTTCTTAATAATTTTGAATAACCCCTAAAATGGTGCCTGGATTGAAAATATTTGGAAACCATTGACTTCAAACTACCTTATTTAGCTTCTGAATGATGTAACATTTTTTTGTGCATACAATTTGTGTAAAAGATTCCATATGTGTTATTTGATAAAATTATTAAATTTTTTTATTAACACAATGAAAAAACAACATGTTATTTATGTTTATTGTTATGTCAAAATTATTGGGTTGTTTTCATAACCATATAATTTCTGGTGGATCAAGGAGAGAGAGATATGGGAATCCTTTCCAATGATTAAAATAGATTGTGGATCAATGTACATAAATTTTGAAGGATCAAGTGAATGAACACCACACAACTTCATTCATAATAAATGACCACTCCAAACTGAGGTAGGGTGTGTGCTTGAGTTTTATTATTTTCTATTATTTATTTATATGAATATTTTGAATCAATCTATCAACGGATTGATTCACCAATCATGTGTATTTCAGGATTAATTCGGTGGATTTTATTTGATCTGGTTGTAATGACTATGACCCCTCTAAGTAATTCCATTGTGAAAATATATTATTTAGGGTGTTCTGAGAGGAAATGGTAACTCGTTCCAAGAGTTAGAAAAAAATATAGTTTGAACCATTGGCATCGGTGAGTCATTGGTGTTGGCATCAGGATTGGTATGTTCGGGTGTCGGTGTCGGTGACTCAAGGAATCAGTGTCAAGGTGTTAGTGATTCATGGTATAAGTGATTCCATAACATTGTAGCTTAGCGATGGTGGCTTAGAATTTATAGGCCTCATCATTAGGTCACCCCTTGGTGGCTACTCATGGGTGACTCATTTCTAGTTTTTCCAGTTTTTTCAATATTTACTTTTTTTGCCATCTTACATCATATTTGACATAAACCAAGTGTAAATACTTGATTGGTCCTTTTTAGGGGTTTTTAAAATGATATAAAATAAATAACTAATATCATAACTCTTTAAAGAATTTGTGTTACTCAAACCATCTGATCATGACCATGATCCCACATTATGGGATTTTGAAACTGTTCTTCCTTTAATATAGTATCTGGAACTACAAGGCTAAGATCATCCTGTCCCATTATATTTTCAATTCCATTTTAATGTGCCTAAATCCTTCCTATCTAGATTATTAGTACCCTTGTGGTAGTTCACCCCCCTTATCAGTATTCATGTAGTCCCTTCCAACTTCTCAGATAATGCCAGGTTGTTGGCATAAGAAAGAGTTTTGGTCGCCTGTTGTTTTAGGCAGGTATTCCTTCGGAATCCATCTAATTTTGCATCATTCTGGGTGGGTTCAATAATGAATATTTTCTGAATAATGGGAGGATTAATTTCTTAATACAAGAAATAAAAAATAATGGAATACGTTAAAAAGGTAATGGTGGATGGTGTCTTTCCCAACATCTCGGTGGGAGGACATATGGCTGGATAATGACTTTCTTCTTTGGACCCTCTTCCAGGTACTAACTAATCTAGTGTATCCAGTTAGGCTATAATTGATGAGACTTACCATAGTCCATGATTCATTAGTAATGTTTGTTTTATATATGTGGATGAGGTGTTTGTCAGCTAGGTCTTATTTCCCAAATGTCATCAGGTTGCGTCCTAGGTGTCTTCGAGTAAGATGCATTGTTATTGGGGACCAGGTGTTAGTGGGAAAGATGTGTATTGTGGTTGAGGCCTGGTGAATCTATGAGGGTTGGGATAGTGGGACTACTTTTTGGAAAAGTGCTAGCATCAACAATTTCTATGGTAGTATGTAGTAGTTAACTAGTAGGGATGTGGTCTGGAGTACCCAAATATTGATGTTCTTATAATACTACATTACATTAAATTAATTTTTTGGTGAGTGTGACTTGGATAGGCTAGGATGGTTACTACTCTACAGTATTTTAATTGAGGTTCAAATGTTTCTCTCACAGGGAAATTAGTATGTTCCCCCATATGTGCACTAGTGGCTTTAGTTTTCCTACTGGGTATACTTGTATATTGACTCAATATTTTAAAAAACATATTCAGTTTTGAATGAGGACTTTGAGGTCTGTACTAGTCATTACTATGTCATGTATTGGGATAGATTTGGATTATCTACAATGTCACTTTTCATTTTTTACTTTTTAATTACTTTTTTTTGTACTGTTATCACAGTTTATATTAGAACATGCATATGGGAATAGGTTTTGGCCTTATATTTACCTTTATTTTGGTGTTGTCTAATATTTAACCATATTACCTCTCTATCTTATATTCCTTATAAACGTTAATGCCTTCCTTTTTTGTGAGATTCTATACCCTTGGTCCTAGTCGCCACTTTGGGGACTATTAAAGGAGGGACTCATGGGTCATTATATCTCTTTTATCTTGTAGAAGAAAGGGAATGAGTATTTTCTATCCCTTCCCTCATATTATAGAAGGAAATTCATGACATAATGGTATTAGTAGGGGGTTGAAGGATATTATGGTGTTCAGATTTAAGAATATTGAGGATTTCATGGGATTGTATGGAAACCATTTTAGGCAATCATGGTGCATTAAATAGGATAGGGGAGACCAGATAGGACAATATATTTCATGGACGATGTGATCATATTCAATGAATCTCGACCTACTGAATATCCAAGAATGGTTATATTTATTGTAGGGTAAATATCCTAGGAAATATAAATGCATCATAACGACATGTGTTCTTAAGTGCTTTGGGTGTTTTGTTAGTTTACCTTTAATAGAGAGTTAATATATAAAATTTTACGAAAATTTTAATACTACATGAACTAAGATGTTTCTAGTTTACCCTTCTCTACTATGGAATCAGGACATCCCCAATGTGTGGTATAAATAGGTGAAGCTAACTAGGCTAACCTGGCTGATCAGTGGAGGGCCAATCATGAGGAGGCATATAACTTGTTGAAAAAGATCCACATTCTTTCCAGAAAAAACACCTAGGGAAGTACGAATGTAGTGTTTCAGACTCAGATATTGTGGAATGGCTTCAGGAGATGATAATCTCCTTTACCTTGATCTATGCTCCAATGGAGTATTGGGTTCCTCTACCAGTGATCTAGATGCGAGGAGCGGCACGTCAGTGGTGTATGATTTACCTTAGGGAGAAAAATGAGACAAATGACTCACATGAAGACATTGAGAATGAGTGTTGGGTAGAGTTCATTTTCTCAATGATTAAGGTCAAGAAAAGGTAGGAGGAGATCCTACTCCAACAGGGATATATGTTAGTAAGGAAACTAGTTATAATGTTCTTGGATCTCTTACGCTTCACAAAAAAAATCTCATTATAGATTAGGATTCACAAGAAAGACACTTTGATGAGGCACTCTAACATTATCATCAGTATTCTTTCTCTAACATTACCTTTCTAACATATGTTGAAGATCATAAGAAGGCCATAGTAGTGGAGAGGATACACATGAAGGTAGGTGTACCCTGACATGGGATCCATCCATGGTTGAGGAAGGGGAAGGCATCCAACACTATGTATTCAGTGTCAGGGCCTTCTAGGTTTAAGCCAATGGGGAGTAGGCCTTAGCAGTTTCAGTTTTGGTCCCCATATCCTTTCCCTTTTCCAATGGGAACTAGGCTGAGGTTCTTCAACTATGGAGGTAATTGACAACTTCAGAAATATTTTCAATTTTGTGCATAGTATGATGTGGGTGGGTAGGATCAGCGCCCACCTCAGTCGTAACTATTTTTGGGCAGGCCTTTCCAGCAGTAGGGGTAGCAAGCTCCCACCCACCAAGGGTAGACGATGTTGGTGGAGGCTGACCTAATGGTGCTCCTTAGGGCCCTTAGCTAGGGCAAGTTTAGGGACGTGGTCGAAAGTAGTGGGGGATAGGATCTGGGGAAGGGTAGTTTCACACCACTAAATCCTCAGTTCTAGTGGGGCAATAGGTTGTTCGAGGTATGATTATTTTGTTTATCACTATTGTTTTCACTTTGTTTGATTTAGATCATCACACTAATTTGTTACACTTGGTATAACACATGATTTGGCTGAATATATCGATAGGATTACCATTCCACTGGTGTTGATTAATCTTGGTGGAGGTTAGACAAGGTTGTTTGATGATTTCAGCTATGGTAGACTGATGTTAGGGTCACACCAGTGTATTGTGGTTATTCTTCTTCTATAGATGCAGCCATATAATGTCATCTTATTACTTGAATGGTTGTTTTCTATGCATTTTTTATCTACTTATTCTGGAAGAGAGTTTTTTCTAATATAGTTGACCACTATGTAGTTTTCATTGGTGAGTGGAGTTGTTAGTTGGTAAGTTGGTGTGTGGAGCCTCTTCTCAACATGATGGCCGAGATGTCTATGGGATAAACAGACACAGGGATTTCATCGGCTTCGGGGATAATAAGAGTTTTGTTGGATTTCTTTCCAGAATAGTAATTGAATCTACCCCCTAAACATGCCGTTTACTTCTGAATATATGTGCAACCTGATGCACATCCAATTTAAAAGGCTCGTGATTGGATGTCACCTCTTGATTTGAAGGGGTTACATATTATGGTAGAGACCTGATTGAGAATGGGCTATAACTGGCTAGATGTGTCACCATGGGGTGATCCAGTATTTTTTTAAGAAGGTGGATTGTTGCCTAAGGCTATGCTTAGAATATCATATACTGAATCAGGTAACATACAAGAACAATCACCCTCTTATGAGAATAGAAGATCATTTTCTACCAGTTAAAGGGAGAAGGTTGGTTCTCTATGATTGATCTATTATCTGGATATCACCAATTGTGGGTGAAGGAGGGTGACATCTTGAAGACTATTTGTTGGTGTAGATATGGAAACATTGAGTTTGTGGTTATGTCATTCAGTGTAAAAAATGAACCAACTATGTTCATGGGTCTCATTAAATCTGTCTTCCATAGGTTCTTCGACCGGTTATTTTTTGTCTTCATTGATGACATCATGATCTACTCAATGATAGATGAGGATCAAGTCAAGCATCTAAGTACTCTCTTGGAAGTCCATTGACTCCACCATCTCAATCGGTAGTTTCCCAAGTGCAGGTTATAGATGCGAGAGATGCACTTCCTTGGACATGTGGTGTCTCAACACAAGATGGAAATGGACTCATCAATGGTCGATGCTATTTTTTATTAAGAATCACCCATGAACGTGGTAGAGGATAGTATATTCTTGGGTATTTCAGGATATTACTAGGGTTTCGTACAATAATTTTCATTATTGGTATCTTCATTGATGGTTTTGAAAAGAAAAAACCAGGCCTTTTGTGGTGTGATAAGTGTTAGGAATCAATCCGCTACAGAAATGGGATGTTGGTTAGTGCTCTAGTTCTTATGTTTCCAGTGGATGGAGTGATGTTTTAGGTGTTATGTAATGCTTCTGGTCTATGGTTGATATATGTGCTGGTTCCATATTTAGAAGAGATCTCATATGGGTTTCGAAAGATATGTCCCCCAACAATTATCTACAAAACCATTGATTGGGTGCTTGAAGTGTTCGTGTTTACACTAAAGTTGTAGAAACCTTAGCTAATCCTTGAGCGCTTTGTGGTATTTATGAATCACAAGTTATTGAATTATATATTCTCCCAGTGAGACCAAAACATGAGGAATAGAAAGAGGACGGTGTTCCTCAAAGACTATGACTTAGAGATCTATTACATCCATGGAAAAGGGGAAATTGTAGATGATTGGTTAAGAATTTAGTTAGGAAAGGATATAGTTCGGGAATCAACTGATGCTTGGAAAGTAAATGAGTAGTTGGATGATTTTCATATGGATGCGAGAGAGGATTGTGGAAGGGACTATTAGTTTTAAATGACAGTGAAGTCTTACTTAATGAAGAAGGTGGAGGAGTCTCAATGGGTATACTCAGAGATAGAAGTGATGCGTGATCATGTTGTCTAGGGTTATGTTCCAAAGGGATGGTCAAAGGATAGTAGGAATCAGATTCTCTTATGTGGAAAGCTATTTGTTCCACTGGCGAGGAGTGAGGGTGCTCTCTTTCAGTTATCTATCCCACCCCTGGTGGTTTATATAAGAGTATCTAAGATGAAAAAAGGATTTTGGGGAATATTTTTGGTGTCCGGAGATAAATAGGGAAGTGGCTTAGTTTTGGGAAAATTTCCAATTTTTCATGTAGGTGAATGATGAGAACTTTGTTCCCAGTGGTCTTTTTCATTCTGTATACATTCCTGAATTGAAGTCAGATGAAATCTCAATGGATTTCATCATTGTATTACCCATGAATAAGGGAGGATGTGGTGCTCTTTGGGTAGTAGTGGATCGATTACCGATGTCTGATTACATATTGGAAATGAAGGAGTTGAGCACAGTGGATTCATTAGAATAATGGTATGTTCATGAGGTGGTGCGAATGCATGGAGTTTCATGAACCATTGTATTGGATCAGGATACACATTTTATGTCCTGATTCTAGAGGGTATTGCAATACGCATTGGGAACCTACATACACCTTAGGACAACTTTCCAACCATAAATGGATTAGTAGATAGAGAGGACTATCCAGACATTGGAGGATATGATAAAATCATGTGTTCTAGACATTATTAAGCCTTGGTTATTATATTTTCCAATGTAGTGTGCACATATAGTAATTTATATCAATATCCCATTGGGATGTCACCATTTGAGTCTTTTTACGGAAGGCTGTTTCGTTCATCCTTATGCTAGAAGAATGTTGGGGAGGTAGCCATTCATGGTCAGGAAGTGGTGCAGAGTCTGACAAAGAAGGTGAAACTTGTCCGTGAGAGGATGATGGCTGCATGCAAATGGAATAAGTCTTATAAATACCATTAGAGGAGGTCAATGGAGTTCGAGGTTAGGGACCATGTCTTCTTGATGGTCTCCCCTCAACATGGTAAGTAGAGGGTTGGTAGAAGAAGAAATCTTTCCCACAGGATCATCAGATCATTCATTATTTTAGGACTAGTCGGAAACATGGAATATCAACAGGGATTTCCTCTGCAGTTAGGGAGGATCCACAATGTCTTCCATGTCTCTCATGTCTGTCAGTATCTATATGATGACTCACACATCATTAATTGGTGAGACTTAGGTATCTAGGATGACATGAAGTTCAGGGAGTGACCAGTAAGAATCCATGGTCATGGGGTGAAGGTGACCATTTGTTCAGTCCATCTATTATGGAGGAATGGTGGCCTCGAGGAGAATACTTCGAAGAGAGTGTCACAAATGTGTTCCCATCACAAATAGATGATCTACATTTTGTTTCTATGTTTTACATTATGCATCACTTTATTATGTAATTCATTACCTTGTTCATTATCAAATGAGTTGTTTTCTTATTATCTCTATGTGTTTGAAAATTCATGGTTTTGAGGAGAGGGAGAAAATATCCCTAATCAAGACGTATTAATCTTGATGTGATTATACCCATGTTGGTGAGTTAGTGCTACCAAAGGAGGATAATATCTTCACATAGAGGATGGATCTCCATAATCTATGTGTTAGGATACTACGAATGTTGGTTTTTTGGTTTTTGTTTGGGGGAATTAGACCCTTAGTGTTTGTACAGTTGTTCAGGAGATAGATGAAAAGGAGTTCTAATTAGATGTTTTGGTTTTCACTCTAGTTTTCAGACATCACAAGGTGGTTTGTTCCTGTGATATATCTTAAGGGGTGGTTATTCAGACCTCTATTTTCATAGGTTGGAATTAAATTAGTAGGGATGATAATAGTTTGAGAGGTATCCGATTTAATGACCATGTTCCATATGAGTCGCTCAATTTTGAAAATTCATTGTTTTGGGTGTTCTAGGTTGAAACTGTAGTCTATTATATGATTTAGCCTAAAATCCATTTTGAACAATCAGCATCGGTGAGTCCGGGGTGTCCACATTTGTATGTCATGGGATTCAATGTTGGTGACTTGAGTCATCAGTAGTATGGGGCATCAGTGAGTTGAGGGTGTTAGTGTCAATGATTCGGGGGCATAAATTCTAGGGCATCGGTGTCAGGGCATCAGTGAGTCTTGGAGTTGGTGAGTCATTGCGTCATTAACTTAGTGTGGTGACTCAATGATGGTAGTTCACTCTTTCAGATCACCAATAAATGGCTCAACATTATTAAATCACCCATCAATGAATCATTTCTTGTTTTTCTAGTTTTTCCTAGTTTTCTAGATTCTCCCCTCCTACAACTTATTTGACATAAACTGAGTTTAATGCCGTGAATTGTTTTTTTAATGGTTTTCCAAAGTATATTCAGTACATCATTAATATCATAAATCTCCATGGACTTTGAGATAAACAAAATTCGTGATTTTGTCCTTGATCCCAGGTTAATGGATTTTTAAACCATTCTTCCTTTAATAATGGATATAGATCTTCGATGCTGAGTTCTTTCCAACCAAATTTGTTTTCTATTAAATCATGGTGTCCCTAAATAATTCTTCTTTATAAGATTCATGCACTTATACTAGACCCCCCTACTTAGTTTTCTTTATGTTTCTTCTTATTGATGGCGTGATCCCATGTTATTAGTGCAATGATGTGTTTTCATCACCAGTTGTTTCATGTTGGGATTTCTACTACATCATTCTAATTTTTCATTATGTGGGGTGGGTTTACTAATGATTCCCTGTGGTGAATAGATGAATACATTTCATAAAATAAAATATAAAAAAGGTAATATGATCCAATGTTTACCCGGTAAATGTAATAAAGGGTTATGAGTGTTTTGATGTGGATTTTTATTTAATTCTTTTATGGTTTGATGTGGCTTTATGCCTTCTGAAAATCATGGTCATTGCTGGTCTCTATTTTCACACTGGTGATATTCTATTTTTTCATAATACATGATAAATAGATACAACATGAAATCCACTTAATCAGATATACTTGGTTAATTAAATGAATTCCTTAGGAAAAAACATGTTCTGGGATTCCCAGACTATTTAATGTGGAATTAATTAACTAATGTTGCTAAATGTGAATATGTTTGGATTAATGTTGTGGTTGGGTGTTGTTTTTATATGGTTATGTGTGTTTTTTTGGTATGTTTGTGAAGTGGGTTGTAGTTTTAGTGGTGGATATAGTGGGATATTTGTGTGGGGTGGTTACAGGTGGTGTGTTGGAATCGCAATCAGAGAGATTGATTTATTGTTGAATGGATGGACTTGTAAGTAATGAGACTTCCTTTTTTTTGTTGTGATTGTTGGGAAAGGTTTTTCTATGGGACTAAAAATTTTTTATGGGCTTTTTATGTGGTGGTACTACATCTATGGAATGTTATTATTCTGTAATATGACATTATAGAATGACAATTAGAAGTACTGAATAATGAAGTGGGTTACTTTTTGTGTGTTTAATTAGTCTGGATCCTCACTTTCTAAAGAGGTTTCAAATGATGTGCTCACTATTTTTCCTAGTTAGTGTGGTAATAAACTAATGTAAAAACTCTAATTAATAAATTTAAATTATTTAAATGAAATAGGGGTTGGTTTATTCAGTTTTCATGGCTGTTTGTGTGGTTGTTCATATAGGGGTAGCACAAAAAATGGTTATGGTGGTCTGGTTGTTTGTTTAGTGACCCGTAGGTTGAGTTGAGTGTTTTACACACACACACACACACACACACACACACACATATATATATATTAGTTTTTTTATTTCTATAGGCACCCCACCCTTATTTAAAACCACGTTCTAGGCACCCCCATCTCATGGGGGATAGTGTCTTTCCTAATATCCATTTTGGAGAACGAATGACGGGTTAATGACTTTCTTCCTCACACCCTCTTCCGGGTTTTTACAACTTAAACATATCCAGGTAGGATATAATGGATGAAGTCATTCCATTTTCCAAAATCCTTCAGGTAATGTTTTTTGGGACAAGGGTATTAGAAGTTTTTTGGGCCCGTTTCTCATCCCAAGGGTCATTAGAATGGGTCCTTTGTGTCTTCTGTGTAGAGGTGTGGCTATTTTAGTCAAGGTGTTTACTGGAAATATGTGTAGGGTTGTTAAAGATTAGGTGTGTGGGGGAAGGTTGTGGTAGTAGGAATATGTTTGGGAATAGTGGTTTTGTCAAGATGTTAGCTGCTAGGAATGAGAAGTTAACTAACGGAGATGTGGTGTGGTTTACTAGAATGTCGATGGGCTTATACTACTAAATTACATTACATGCATTATTTGATGAGTATTTTTTGGTTAAGATGGGATGGTTATTACATCATGGATGGTGCTTCGATTTTATATTATCTTTTCTCACATGGGAATTATTATGTTCCCCACTTGTGCACATGTTGATTTAGTTGTCGAACTATGTAAACTTTTATACTCACCATACATTTGAAAATTTGTTTTCCAGTTTCTTGGAGGAAATTGAGGACCGTGTTGGACATTATTACCTTGGGCGTCATGATTTTTTCTATGTTTATTATTAGTCTAATTTATTTTGGTACTTGTGTTAGTATTTTTTTAATGTTTTTTTCAGTTTATGTTTGAAAATGCATATTGGAATGGTTTTTGGCGTTACATTTACCTTTAGTTTGGTATTGTTTGAGATTTCACCATCTTATATCCTGGTCATGTTTTCATTATAATGTTTAATGCATTCAAATTTGGGTGAGATTCAATACCCATTATTCTAGTCACTACTCTAGGGCTAGTTGAAGGAGGGACACCAGGGTCATTATCTCTTGATCATCTTAAAGAAGGAAAGGAGTGAAACATTGTCGACCCTTCCCTCATCCTGAATAAGGTGGGCCATGTCAATGTTTTTCTAAACCTAAGCTCACATTATTCACCATTGGTCATGAATTCTTGGTCAGTGATGGGAAACATTCATTATTGTGATTCTCTCCCTCTATGATTATGTCCTTCTCCAGTTGGATCCCCGTGGTACTGAATATACATTTCCTAGTTATTCCAAATAATACCAGACCTTCGTATTTTGGGAAAATTGAAAAATGATGCTGGTTTAGTGTAGATCAGGACCCATGTATCTTGGATCAATGATCATTTTAATTTTCTGATGTTGGAGAAGGAGTGGGGATCGAAAAGGGTAACTGATGTATGGTAGTGGATATATAATCCTCCATTTGGGAGGTAGAGCCTTGGGTGGATATGACAGAGGAAAATGTCATGGTTACTGTATGAGAGTGGACGTTTATAATGTGGGAGAGGTAGTAAAGATGAAGCTAGTTGGGTCCTATTGGTGGTCCGAGATGGATCGATGGGCCATGTCAGGCGGGTGGGTTGGGTCGGATGAGATGGAACATGGATAGGTCATGTTCAGCTCTCTAGAAATGGAGGCAGATCCCCAATCCAGTTGATCATGGTGGTCAAGCATGGTGCTGTTATAGCTCGAGTTATCATGGGTGGATCGACCACATGTGTGGTCCAGGTGTGGTCGACTGTAGTGGTTGGTCAGCATGTTAGGTGGACAACCACCCATTGTTAGTCTAGGGTGACCAATCTACATGGTTGGTGGACCGACCATAGTGGTATGTGAACAGACTGGAGTAGTAGGTGGACTGACCCCAGTGGTAGGTTTTCAGGCCCCTGTAGGTCTACATGCATCTTCATTGTAATGATCAGAACATTTAACTGGAGAGTCCAAATAGTGTGATGTTAGTGGATGTTTTACCCTAATTTTTAGATAGTTGAATCAATGCCAATGTTATGTACCTTATCCATAATATTGTCTCTTATTTATCATGGTTAGGACCATTATATTTTGTGATTGTTTTCTTATTTCTTTCATAGAGTTTATAGTGTGGAATTACATCCAAATCAGTGGATTGTAAACTCCTCTTGAGGCTGAGTCTTAGACAGAGTTGTGGAATCCCCATGTGATACCAGAGTGTGAAACTCTATCATCAATTGGGGTGTTTTTGGAATCATGGTGGCCTCATTGATTAGGAAATTGATCCTATATCTAGTGATCCACATCAATCAGGTTTGTGGAATTGTTGGAATATGATCCCCTATGTAAATTTTTGATCCATAATGGGTTCATGGTTTCCCCCTAGTGGTTCTAGGAATAGAACTGTTTTTTTGTATCATTGTCTTCTCAGAGTAGTGTATTCTCTCTAGGCAGGGCCCAAATGAGCTGCACCTATTCTCTGAGTTTCTCTGATGATAAAATCTCTCTATGTGTGAGTTCTCTTAGAATGAGAATTACATCATGTAGAATACAATGGATGACAGTTGGTTATGACCACATCATGGGGTGGTGTCTCTCTTGACTATATATGGATTTTAATTTATTCTCATATCTATTATATAGTGTTACATCTTATATAGAGCTGAATATACATGATGGTTAATGTTTAGTGTTTTTGGGGTGTCCTACTGAGTATTGTTATACTCACCACTGCAATGGATTTTCTAACACATGCCATGTCTTGTGCATATGGCGTAAATTTATTATTGTGTTCTAGGAGGAACATGAGTGGGTGGATCATAGCTGGATCATGAATGATAAAGGTGTTTACCTTGAGTGTATCTCTTCTTATTCTTCACCGATGGAGAATGTTGTGCTTCTACATATTCAGCTCATCTTATATTACATACTCTTTGTGGTGTACTTGTATTTGGCCATATTTAATTTTTTTAATTCATGTTATACTATGGTTTTGGCATTTTAGTTTTATGCATGAATACTTTTAGTTAATTTTTATTTCAACATTTTGTGGCTTGGATATGTGTTATTGTGTAAAGGTACATTGGGCTAATGCCTCCATTTTTTTGAAATTCTTACTCAGTGCTAGTTACCACTTTTTGACCTATGGGAGGAAGGCTTGGGATATTTAATAAAAGAGACCCTTTAGAATTGGCCATGATAGAGTGGTAACAAAGGGTGGGTTGGTTCTACTTTAGGTCTGGGAGTTCGTGAGGTTGATTTGGGGAAATAGTGTGAAGTGTTTTGGGTTCAAATTTCGGGCCATGGAAACTTGTGTTGACTGATGACATATCCATACTCAAAGACTATGAGAACCTACAAAATGACTAGGTACATGAAAACACATTATGTAGGTAAAAGAAATTGTTAATGCATTATATAGGATTATATTTATATTCCATGTCCTTTGTGGGTCAGCTCCATAAAGATACACTATTGATTGTGTAACATGTTGTTTTATTATAGGATTCACCTATATATATATATGGCCAGTATTATATTTCGTGATCTTGTGGATGATCCACCTAGTGACGAGGCATCGGTTCGGGGGCATTTAATAAAGATATCACCTCTGGGTGGCTTACTAGATATATCATCACCCATCGAGTTATATCTACAACAAACACTACAAACTGGGGATAGATGTAGGCTGAGTGTGTTGGATGAATATTAGTGGATGTTACCTCCCAGGTTTTGGGGAGATGAGGAACCTGAGAAGGATGGGGAATTTATAGAGGTAGTCACCCGTGTTTTATACCTTTTGAGGATGCATTCCCCCAAGATGGAAGTCCTTTCCACATGTCTTTTTCAAGGATCTGGGGGTGATGGTGGACCATTTTGACTTAGTAAAAAGATGATAAAAATTTATCTTGGAAAAAGAACAATTGTCTCTTCCGAGAGGAGTTATATCTTACAATGTTGCGTTCAGTATGAATTCATGGGATTTTATATATACATCATGACAATATGAATGTGGTAGAGTATTCAACGAAGATTAATGATATTTCATTCTACTCCATGGGAATGGTTGGAGACCAGTTTCTCATCGATCATACCTTTAAGCATGTCTTACGTCGGTATATAAGGGCATTAGTGTTCTCCCTTAGCATTTTTTCAATCTAGGGGTACTTGAGAGTGAACACATAAGTGATTTTTTTTTGGAAATATAGATCTAATTAGTGGGATATCGTAGTGGGAAATCAATAGCTATGATCTCAGAAGTATGTAAAAAATGATAGTTATAGGGATACCTATAGGTAAAGCTCTTCATTAGGTGTTTCGATGACTCAAGGTCAGTAGTGTAGGGCTCGTGGGGAAGATAAAATCATCAAATGGAAAATTGTATTTCTCTTGCGATGGTATTGGAAATATGGAATACGATTGATTGACCAGTCATAAAGTTGATTGAGAGATAGTGGAGGGACCACATAGGAAGATACAGAGATAGGTGTCAGGTGGTTTGAAGTGTCGTGGCCATAGAATAGTGGATGACCGTTTAGTAAGAGGTGGTCAGAGGTTCGTCCTATTAACCCCACCATGAACCGGTGGTCCACACATGGCTCAGGGAGGTGGTGGTTATGCGTGTGGCCAGTTGTACTCCATGAATTTATACGACCCCAAGGTTGTATGTATGATGTGAGGTATGATGGTTTTCTTTTCTAACATAGTTGTATTATTTATATAGACAATTGAATGTCATTATTTTCTTACCATGAATACTTTTCAATACCTAGAGGATCGGGATGAACTATTGAATCTAACCTTATGGTTAAAGATACCTACTATAGAATACTCAATGATAACACACTGGTTTTGAAAGTGTGACCAAACACTTGGTGGTGATAGTTTCATTTTGGATCTCTTGGAAGCAATGTGGAGGCCTAACAATTTCATTTATTGTATTTACTGGTTATCGGCACATCATTATCAGATTGATTATTTCTAGAGAATATTGTATTGTTTCTATATTTATGGAGTCATTTTATCCTATATTGGTGAAAATACAATCCTTGCACCATTGTATGGATTCCCACATAGGAGGGTGAGGCTAATTACGCATCATTTTTCTAGTTTGACCTTTGGTGTAGTGGATGTTATGAGTATTCAGTTTACTATAGTGCTGGTGATTTCTGAGCAAGTATTTCATGAAGATGTTCTAGGTTTACCTCCAAAAGGGAGAAATACTTCAATATTGATATACACCCCTTTACTGGGCATATATTTATACCCATATATTTGATTTCTCATATTGATATTTGTGATCTAAGAATACAGTAGGAATTTCAGTAGAATGTTATTGTGAGACGTAGTTCTTCACCCTAAGGAGTCCCTGCATTGTTTTCCAGGGAGGTAAAAGGGATATTGAGTTATTTTTTTATTAAAATAAATTTAACAAAGTGTCTATGAAGAATAATTATCTACTACCATGGATTGATGAAACATTTGATCAGTTTAAAGGTACAGGGTGGTTCTCAATGATTGAACTCGGGTAAGGCTATCACAAGTAGTGATTATTGGATGTGGTTATTCTAAATATTTCATTCAATTGTTTCTAGAGTCACTATGAGTATATGGTTATTCCATTCAGTTTAACAAACTCCCAAACAGGTTTCGTGGGACTCTTGATCTAGATCATTCATCCTTATAATGAATGGTTCCTGGGTGTCTTCATCAATGACATCCTAGTGTATTTTATGTTTGAAGATGAGCACATGAGACACTAATTGATAGTTCTAGACACACATCGAGGTAAAATATTTACAAAAATCTCTCAAAGTGTTAGTTTAGTATTCAAGAGATGCATTATTCTACGACACATCATCTTAGACCCTAGAGTTTCTTTGGATCAAGTGAAGTATAAGCCATCTCTTACAGGGGAGACACCGTAGAGTGTTTCTTAGAGGAAGAGTTTCCTTGAATTTACAAGGTACTATTATAGGTTTGTAATGGACTTATAAATAGTTGAATCACCCTTTATATCTTTAACATGAAAGGGAAAGCCATTTTTCTGGATGGAAAAGTTCTATTAGTTCTTTCTATAGTTGAGGTAGAGGTTGAAGAGTGCTCCCATATTGAGATTTATATAGGAGGGTGCTAAGTACATATTGTTCTATAATGCATCAAGAACTACACTAGATTGATTCAAGATGTAGAGTAATGTTGTGATTTCCTATGGTTTATTCCAGTTAAGACGACATGAGAAGACCTATGTGACCCATGATCTTGAGTTAGTAGTGGTAGTATTGATATTGAAGATGTGGATACACTACCTGTTGGGAGAGAAATTTATCATCTACTCTAAAAAAAGATAAATAAGAATATACTATCTCAGAATGATCATAACATGAGATAGAGGAAATGGAAATTGGTCCTAAAAGAATATGAATTTGAGACATTATATATTCCTTGTAAGGGGAATGAGGTGGCAGTTGATATCCGTTGGAGATAATGTTCACAATTTCTGAACTATGAATCAATGAAGTTGGCCTCGTTGATGTTATCCTATATGCAAGGAGATAAATCATCGTACATCTATTCAATTTTTGTCACCCCCCATAGATACAATTAGTTTTTTTGGAACAACTTGTGTATATACACTACGACAACATATGTTCCTAAAAGACCACATGACACGATCATGATGGATATTCAAATGGTGTGGAATAATCATTTCCCATTAGAGGACACACAATGATACAAGTGACATTGCAGGATGAGGTTTCAAGAGAGTTTCACAAATCCCCTTTGTGAGTACACACATGTGTGGGGAATATATAGCAGGACCTTAAATGTCAGTTTTTCTTTTAAGGGATAAAGAAAGGAGTTCCAGAATTTGTTTTCTAATGCCTTATATAATAGAAAGTGAACATTGAGAACCATGTTCTTATGTGTTTAGCTCAAACCCTTGAGGTCCTACAATGGATGTGGTATTATATATCAATTGAATTTGTTATGGGATTACCACATATGTCATGGTGACGCAATTCCATATGTGTCATTGTTGACCAACACACCATATTGGCCCACATTCAACAATGTAGTTGAAAAATTCCATAGAGATCATGGGATGCCTATATGTTCAGGAGATAGTTCGACTCCATGGATTTACTTGGACAAATCATTCTGATCATGATGATCACTTTACATCAGGGTTTTGCTAGAGATTACTGGGGCATTTGGTACCTAGTTACAGTTGATCACAACATTTCACCCACAAAAAATAGAAACACTAAGCAGAAAATTCTGGTTCTAGATGAAATAATGTGCGATTTTAGGTCAGGAATTTCCCTTTATTGGGAGGATCATATAACACTGGAGGAATTTTCATTCAATATTATATACCATTGCACTATTTCTATGTAACCATGCAATTATTTTTAAAAGCTAATATGATGGTCTCCACATTGTAGGACTCACCCATGCGAGAAAGAACTCATGGCCTCGGTGTTGGTGTAATGTACTATAGACAAGTTTCAGATCATCTAGGAGCGGATGGAAACTATATAGAGATATCATAAGTCTTATTATGACATGTGATAGAGGACATTAGAGTAAGAGTATGGGACCATGTGTTCCTTCGAGTTTCACCTTGAAGGGGATTATGGAGATTTGGAAGGGGTGAAATGCTACATATGATGTTCATCATCCCTTTCATGGGATTATGTAGAGTTAGATAAGTTTCATTCCTCTTGGATCTAACTATATAGATATTCTGGGTAGATGATGTCTTTCATGTGTCATAGTTAAGGAGGTATGTGCATGACCCATCAAACATTATCGATTGGGGCGAGATGAAAATTGAGTATGAAGAAACATTTTATGAGAACAAAGTGTAGAATGGGGATTAGTAGGAGAGGGTCATTCTGGGAGATCGATTCCTCTTGTGCACATAGTGGCATCACATTAGTATCCAGGAGAGAACATGGGAGTGGTAGTCTTAGATTCATTCTCAGTACCCCTATCTATTTGAGTAGTCCCACTTTTGGATTTTTGGGGATGTAAATCCCCGTGGTGGGGATAATTTAATGTGTCATATTTTCCAGGTATTATATTTAGATATTGTATCAAATATTTCCATGAATGTTCTCCAAGGCAACATGCGATTCCAAGTCCTGGTTTTCCAAGAATCAATAATTGAAAATTATTCCAAATTTTTAATTTCATGATCTTGAGGTTTTCCTGAGAAAGATGAATATCTCTTAAACAGGTGTCCAGATACAAAATATGATGGAATAATTGAGCTCAAATTACAATATTTACCCTACGTGAGACCTAACACTGGTTAGCATAGGTTGTTTTGTGAAAAAACAACTGTTTGCTGAAAACGAATACAATAATTAAATTATATTGTTCATGCAGTGATGAAGTTAATTGATATTTATGTTTATCCTTATGTCAGAATCATAGGGTTAGCTACATTACCATAGAAATTTTCTTTTATATAAGAGAGAGAAATATGGGAATCCTTTTCAACAAATGACAATGAATCACGGATTGAGGATCAACACACATTAATTTTGATGGATTTCTCCATTGAATGTAATGAATATTTGTTCTTCATCAGTGATCGACCAAAATAGAGGAAGTGCTTGTTTTTTAATTTTTAAATCCCCCATTATTTATTTCTATGATGAAAGTTAATCAATGGATGACTAGATTGTTTTACATATCATTCATATTGTGGGATTTATTCTGTGGGATTTAATTTAATTGATTATCTAACCAAAATCCCATGTTCGTGATCATTGGACAAGAATGATGGGAAAATGATGATAAAAATTCGATATTATTCCTTTATACCTATATTCTATATAGATGATTCTTTGGTAGCAGGTAGCCAAACATAGTAACATGAATCTATGAAGGTCAGGGACTTCAGGTGGTGATCCCAGAACATCAGATAATTAGTGTAGGGCTCCCTGGGGGACATAAATTTTCCAATTAAAAAGTGGGGTTTCTCCTACGATAGTCAGGGAAATTTGGAATGATATTTACTAAGAGTTCATATAGATAATCGAGAGAATGTCTAGGTACGACCTATGGATAGACAGAGATCAAACCAGTGTAGTTTGTAGGGTGATGACTATGGTAGAGAGGCTGAAAGGTAATAAATATGTGGTTTATGGTTCTACCTATAACCATCACCACCCCGAGTGGTATATACCCAACTTTGGGAGCCGGTGGATAAGGAAGATACCTTATGCAAGCCATGTACGATTATTACCATAAGGATATTGGGATGATATGATGTACAATCTATTTTTTTAACCATAGATGATGTGTTAATAGAGACTCGCTAAAGTCATTATTTTTTTTACCCCAAATCATTATTGAGATGTAATGATTCTAGTTGAACTTTTGACTCGATACATAGGCTTGAGAACACCTACTTGAGGATACTTGATAGTCACACACTATTGCAGACTGTGTGACCTTACTCTTAGAGTCACGATTTTTGGTATGGATCTCGTGGTTGCGACATAAATTACTTTCAACTTCATTATTATTACGAAATATTTATACATAGTTCATGCTCAGAATGACTATTTTAGGTGAATAGTGTGGTGTGTCCAGTGTAATTGAACCAATATTTCATTTTAGGTGAAATGTAAATCCATACACCACATGATAGACCCACATATAGTATGGTGCAACCAATTTCTCTTTACTTGATGAGCCTGACCTTCAATGTAGTGGATATTATGATTCCTCATTTCTCTATAGTGGTGGTGGAGTATGAGGACATCATTCCCAATGAAGATCTGGGTTTACCTCCACATAGGGATATGAAATTATTTATTTATCTACACCCTAGGACTACACTAATATATACACATTCATATCTAATGGAATCCCATATAGATCCATGATCCGAGATTACTATTAGTGTACTTATAGTGGAAGGGCTTTGTGAGACACAATGTTTCCCCATGGGCCACCATGGTTATGTTTTCCAATATTTAATATAGGTGATTTAGGTACTGTGTGGATTTTTAGGGAATGATCTAAGTGACAATGAATAACATGTATACAATTTTGAGGACTGATGAACTCTTTGACCAATAGAAAGGGTCATGTTATTTTTCAAAGTTTGAAATATGATTAGGTGATCAGTAATACTGATTATAAGATGAGGATATATCGAATTTTACCTTCTACTATCAATATGGTCAATATGAGTACCTTGTGATGATGTTTGGAATGATAAAAACCCTTGATGTATTCATATTAATCATGAACATGATATTTAAATCACACATAGATCAAATCATAGTGGTATTCCTCGATGACATGTATTTCTTTTGGCATCTATGGAGGAACATGCGAGAAACACCATGATAGTTCTGGACACACATTGATATCACCATATTTCAAGAAATCTCTTGAAGTGTCAGTTCTGGATTAGAGGGTCCATTTTCACAGACACATCATATTAGCGGATGATGTTGCAGTGGATCAAGTGAAAGTTGAGGTAATTAATTCTAGGAAGACACCCAAGAGTGCTACCAAGGTTCATAGTATCCTTGGATTGGTTTGATACTATCAAAGGATTAAACCTAAGTTCTATATTGTGGAATCCCACTTGAAATTATTGAAACAAAAGGGGAACACTATTGTGTGGATGGAAAAGTACCATACATGATATCAAGTGTCGAGGAAGCGGATGATGATTTCTCCCATCATGAGATGTTCATAAGGGGATATTGAGTACGTAGTGTTCTATAATGAATCAGGAACTAATTTTGGTTGTCTCATGATCTAGAGGAAGGTAGTGATTTCTTACGACTCATTCCAGTTCAGAACACTTGAGTAGAACCGTGTGACCCAAGATCTTGAGTTAGAAGTTATAGTATTCACACTGAATATGTGGCGATACATCCATATTGGTGAGTAGATTATTTTCTAATACCATCATAAGAGTCTCAAATATATATTATTGTATAAAGATAATGTCTTGAGTTAGAGACAATGGCTAGAGTTCCTCTGGGAATATTACTTTGAGATTGTCTATATTTTTATGAAGGGGAACATGGTGGTAGATGTTATAAGTACGAGATCCAATTCATTGTTATTGAATGAGGAATTAGATAATTTAACGTGTTGTAGTTATCTATTATAGATGTATATAGATAGAATTACCTCTAGTCGATGGTTTTCACCAATATATTCTTACAATGAGTCTTGAAGTCACATTTGGGGGATACAAACTATTATACCCTATGTTCTTAAATGTCCATAGGGCATGCCCCCTGTTGATAATCAAAATGTTGGGAGTATCCCATTTTCTATTGAGGATGTATGTTGTTACTAGTGATGTTTTAGGGGGATGTTTTTAGGGATTTGAATACATCCCATTTGTCTTTTCACCCATGTGTGGCAACAATGTATTATGACCAATGACATCAATTTTGGTGTCCAAGGATGATGATAAAAGTTGAGTTGTATTTTTCATGATGCCTTACTCATAAACAAGTGCATTCTGTGAACTATGTACCCAGGTGTTTAGCTCAACCACTTTATGTTCTAGTATTTAAGTGGGATGTGATATCAATGGACTTCATGATGGGTCTACCATTTATGTCCAAGGGCCCCATTGAAATTTGGATGGTCATTGAATGTATCTCCAATTTTTATTAAATCATATACATTTGAGTGAAGAATTAAAAATGAGATATTGGTACACCTCTATGTTCAAGGGATAGTTAAACTCTATGGAATTATATTGATGATTCATTCTGTTAATGATGTTCACATTACATCTTGTTTGCGTAACAAATTGGATGAGCTATTTGGGACCCAGTTATGATTGATAACATCATTTCACCCATAACCGAATGACCATATTGAGTTGACCATTAGTATTTTAGGACGTGATGCTGGATTTCCTGTTAGAATTTATCTATAGTTGGGAGGACCAGTGACAACTTGTAGTGATTCTTTACAACAAAAACTACCATTCAACTATTAGTATGGTACAATTAGATGATTTGTATAGGTGACACAGCAGGTCACCACTTTACTAGACTAACCCATGTGAGTTAGACCACATGGGAACAAATTTGGTATGAGCTAATACAAAGAAGTTGAAGATCATCTAGGAGTGGATGATAACAATATAGAGTTTTCAGAAGACTAATTATGACTGATGAAAAAGGCCATTAATGTTCTAGGAAGGATACCATGTGTTACATTGAGATTCACCTCAAGAGGGGATAATGTGATTTGGAAGGGGTTGAAATATATATATGATATTCATAGGACATTTCTAGAGAATGAGTAGAGTTAGAGAGGTGGAATACATATTAGATCTACCTCTATAGTTATAATGGGTACATGACGTCTCCATCATGTTGTAGTCAAGGAGGTATGTGCATAATCCATTACACATTATTGAATGGGCATGATGGACATTGAGGATGGAGTGAAAACTGTTGAGTACCCAGTGGTGGTCATTGATCGGTAGGATATGTTCCTTTATAAGTGATCAATTCTTTTGGTTCATGTTAGGTGGAAGCACGAGAATCACAAGGAGATTACATGGGAGCAAGTGGCGTAGATTCATGTTCATTACCGTCATCAATTTTAGAGGACCTTATTTTTCTTATTCATGGACATAAAGAACCAATATGTAGAAAATGTATCATCATAGATTTTTGGTATAAAATTATTATGTATAATATGTAATATTTTCAAGGCCAGCTGTTATGAAGGTGTGTGATTTCGAGGCCTAGTGTTCCCAAAACAAATGATTAACTATTATTTAATTATTTAATATAACACCCGCATGGTTTTCCTGATAAATATGAATAACCCCTAAATGGGTTATGAAATATGAAAACTGACAAAACCATTTAGTTTAGAATAGTGTCTTTACACTATGAACAACAAGAAAATTGTATGTGTGGGTTGTTTGTGAAAAATCCATGACGGGGGTAAAACGAATAATATTATTATATTATTTAATGGACATAGTGACAAAGTGATTGGTTCTTTAAGTGTGTCCTTATGTAATAATTCTCGGGATAATCGTATAAACCTAAAACATCGGGAGGATCATAGAGAGAGATCTCAAGGAATCCATTCCTTCAAATGATAATGGATCAAGGATCAATGATTGAACCACATTTATTTTGAAGGATCTCACCAATAAATGTAATAAAAATTTGATCTTCATCTGTGATCGTAAAAAATTGAGGTAGTGTATGTCTTTTAATATTGTTAATCCATATTCATGATATCTATGATGAATTTGAATCAATGGAAAATGGATTGATTCATAGATGATGCATTTTATGGGATTAATTTTCTGGGATTTATTTGATCTTTTATTCATACCATGATCCCACATGTTTGACCATTGACCATGAACGCTTGGAAAATGATGAAAATACATCATTATTTTTACATTCTCTCTATATTAAATCATTATTTGTTGGTTGGAACCCTATGGTATTCGCATGATGATTTCTGGTGGTTTCGAACTCGATATAACCTTCAAATTTGAGGCAAATTGACAATCGTTGTTGGATTAATATAAATCAGGATCCAAGGAGATTAGATCTATGATAATTGTAATTTTTAGGAATAATAGGAGGCATGGTGGTCCACAGAAGGGACAAACATAAAAGGAAATGGCACCAGTGGTGGAATGTAGTCGTGAATTGCATTGGCCCATGTGTGTGTGGAGGAGACACATGCAGTTGCGGTGGAGGTGGACATGGAGAAAACCATGTTGGAATGACAACGACAGACGCCAGAGCAGTGATGGACATAATGCGGGTCAGGTCAGGCCTATAGGCCGTGTCAAATGGGTGGGTCCAGATATAATGGTGGGCCATGTTGAACAAGATAGTCCCAGGTCAGACCCATGTTCAATCCAGGGAAACTAGGGCAGATCCCTGTTACAATCGATTATGGTAGTGGACTATGGTGTTGTGGAAGCTCGATTTGTCATGCTCACATTGACCATGTAGTCATTTAGGTAGTGTTAGACCATTTCAATCAACAATAGTGGTCAGTGGACACTATAGGTGGACCAACTGTGGGTAGTGGGACAATGGGAGGTCCGACTGTAGGTAGATAATCCATGCATTAATTAGAATAACCACAACGGTAGTTAGACTGGCATAAGTGGATGGTTATTGGGCCTTGATAGGTCTATGGGTAGCTTCATTCAAATGGGTGTAACTCATAAATAGGGCATCCAAATAGGGTGACCTTCCATAGTATCCCTCCATAAAACAAATGGTCTACAATTTTTTGGATTTGAGAAGTATGCATTTGTAAAAGTACGTTAGGTTAATGCCTCCCATTTGTGGGATATGACTACTCAGTGCTAGTCACCATCCCATACGCTATCAATGGTAGGATTGGGGTATTTACGGCATATTCCCCTCTTGGATAGGTCGTGACATCAATGATTCGAGAAATATATGAATTTAATGTAATATTTAATGTTATATGATTATATATAAAAGGCACTGTACACAGAAAAAATAAGTGATGAATATGGAATATTTCAAACAAAAATTAAGGTGTGATGAGAAAAACTTACTAATTTGTAATCAGTTGAATCATATATCACATAAAATTAATAATTATCAAATGAAACATTTAATAACATGATTATAGATAGATTAATGATATGAAATGTCAATAAAAAGTATATATACACTATACAAAATAAATAAGTGGTGAGTAATGAATATCGTAGAGAAATATATGTTTGAAGATAAACCCCATACATAATGTAAAACATAATTCTGTAAATGTATTTAATATCCTATAGAATCAAAATATATTCGTTATTTATTTAATTCAAGACTAATTAAATGTATATTATATTTATTGTAATTTTATTATATTTAATTACAATTATTTAGGTGAGTTATAATTTTTAATTTTATTTTTCTAGGTGCATTCATTTCATGAATTTATGGTCGGTTACCTTATGTCTAATTATGGGAGTTCTGGTCCAATTGAAGAAAAACACTAGAATTGAATTTATTAATATGAAGGGAATTATGTAGGATTAAATTTTATCATACATAATTTTTGATATGGTATGAGGATGGATGATGAGATAAAACATTGAGGAATGTATTTTAATTTATTTTCTTGATATTAACGACCATCACAAACATGTTCCATTTATTCAATATATTGTTTATATGTTTTTTCCCGAACAGGAAATAACATAAATAAAAGAATATTAAAATCCGATATAACCACAATATAGGACTTAATTTCATCCTTTAAAACAGTAATGAAAAATCCAAAATCGTTATCCATGATGGAGTTGAATCGGCACATCATAGATAATGTGTTAATTTTTAAAAGTAATGTAGAAGATAAAAGTTTTGATAATGGATATTTCCTTATAAAAATAAAATTAAAATATACATTTGATAGTTTAGTTATCATTCCTATTTTCATAATTTGAGTTGAGGATATAATATAAATGAAAAAAAATATAAAGAAGAAGGATTTTACCTATTTAAAATTGTCTCTTTGGGAACCTCCTTACGACACTTAGATTTGGAATTTGTTATGACGAGTATGGCTTCGATGTGGGGAAGACTGTTGGGAAGAGAATTGGGTAATTTATAGTTAGGATAGAAGGAATAGAAAGTGTTTTGAGAAGGGGTGGAAAGGGGTTGTATTTTTATGGATATGATAGGGGAGTTTTTGATTGTTTTTTGTTTTTAAATTATTTATGATGAAAACTATAAATACTATCAATTCTTATCACTATTTATTCTATAAAGGGAATATGATTTCTAGATAATGGTTCATATAATATCCATATACCATACATGACAAAATAATTCATTTATTTAGTTATAATTCCAAATACTATAAATTATTGTATTTAACTAATCAAAAAAAATTACAATTTTAAAAAGATCACAAAAATTCATCCTTTGAATTTGTTAATTGTTAGATTTTAAAAACGGAAACAATTTTATGATAAAAAGTTTCTAAATATGATAAATTATTATTTAAAATTAGAATCATCATTTATTCACAAATATTTATATTCTAATATTATAACTGATTTTATGATACCTCAATGGAATTAATTATTGTTAATTAAAAATAATAATTTAATTATAATAAAAGATAATATTCTTATATTAATCTATTTTGTGAGAATAAATTTTATTTAAAATTATTACAGTAGTTAAAAATGGTGAAAAACAATTGTGGTTCACAAAAAAATTACCCCACTAATTTATCATTTCTAAACCATTTATTTACATATTCCATGAAAAAATATGTGATATTTTCTTTTATAAGATTCAGAAATATTATTTATACTTTCACAGTTGATGTTTTTTTATAATTTAAACCTTAATATTCAAATGAATCATATTAATATTCCAATTTTCACATTAATTTTTAATAATATATCAATATTATTTTAATATTGGTGTTGCATGTAATGAAATCTATCATGTAAATTTTATTTATTTAAGATGATACATAATGTAGAATCTATTTTTGTATTACCAATTTTGGAGAGTCATTTTTAATAATAATGTGGAATATGTGATCAATTTATTGGTTTGGGGAACTATCAAGGTATTATTCTCGGAAAAATACTATCCACATGAGAAAATGGAAGAAATATCATGGAAATTTCTCAATATTATTGAAATGGAGGAAGAAAAATTTTCAAAACAAGGGGGTAAAATTACATGGTTATATCTAATTTTTATTGAATTTTTACATTGTATATAAATAATGAATGAACATTTAATTTTTCGGTCCAAGATGAGTCATCACTAGTTTTTTGTGTCTAATAAATTTTTTTCATACAAGGATATAGTCTTTGGTATCCTTAGGATGTAAAATGAGTTCTCTAGGGTGTATATGTACGTGGGAAGTTAGGATAATAAGAGGTCATCTAATAATTATGGGGAAAAAATTTAGAAAATTGTATGAAAGTAATGATGTTAATTTCCATATCTGACACATGTGGAAAGAAACACTAGGGTGTTTGCATAAATGTAACACGATTTCATTAGAAGTTCACTAACAAAAGAAGTCAAGTCAATAAATTCAAGGGAATGGTATAATATTTTTTTGATCAATTCAATAACTATAGAGATAAGTGATATTTTTTGATCAAATGAATAAAACATAATACTGAATTTACCCAAGAGAAGACCCAAGGATTATGGCTGAGCATAAGTAATCCCCAATGTTGAAGACATAGTTTATAATGATGTGTGGGAAGGTACATTGATTGTTTAAAAAGTGTCAATAGATGTTCTGTTTGATTCTAAATCATCACACTTTTATATAATCCATGATTTCCATAAACATTAGATACATCCCTAGAACACTAAAATGACAGTTGTTAAAGAATATGAAATATTGGAGTCTAATGAAAAAAATACAAGTCAATGAGTTCTAATTCTATTTCATGTGTACCAAATAAGAAAATATATTTATTTTATATATGGGAATAATTTATATGATAAATGGTATTGGATGGACTTAAATGTATTATTAAGATATTTATTTTCCATAGAATTGTATTATCATTAGTGAAGATGTGCTGGAATCTATTTTCATTGTCTAGGATACTTCATCATATATATCTTGTCCAAACTCTCTTCATGTATCATAAATCAATGAAATTATAGTTGAATATATAGATATATTGATATCCATTTATGTGATATGATTTAAAAAAATACAGGATTTATCAATGTTATAAATATAATTTACTATTCTTCATGAATCATTATTTATCAATCCACCAATGAATGAATATCAGATCTCCAATGAACTCATTAATATTTAAAATATTATATAAAAAAAATACATTCAGAAACAACTATATTAGTTTTTGAGTTTATGAAACATCAATATGATTTGATTGATAAATAATATATACACTATATCATTTCACTAAGGGGATATCTTATTTTTCTACTAAAAAACTATGATGGTTCCTTGAAATTTTACATTAGTTAAATAATGAAAAATAACATCCAATAAATCATAAATACCATTTACCAGACATTGATGAATTGTTTGATCATCTTAAAGAAAAAGATAATTCTCAATGATTGATTTTTTTTTCTTTTTATCATTAGTTTAGTTTGAAGACCATTGATATAATAATGATGGAATTTTGAATAACGTAGGGAAATTATTGGTTTACAATAATAACTTTTGGAATTATAAGGGGAACTTTTGTCATTATGGATATAATGAATATATTATTAAAGGTTATCTATATTTCATTTTCTAATTACTCACAAAGTATATAATGTTATAATATAATAGAAATGAAGATATTAGTATACATATTGATGTAAATTTGGAGGCAATCATAAATGAGGATTCATATGATAATAAAATCTAGTGTTAGTTTAAGCTCAATGAACTAAACATTATTATAAATATTGTCTGTAAGGAGAGAATATCTCATAACCCATCAAAGAAATGGTAAACATAGAATGAATTTCACCAATTAACATAATTGGGATATAATGATTCATAGTCTTACACTCTAACTATGGGAGGTTTTTTCAATATTATGCCAACATCTCCAAATCAGTAAGAATGTTTATAGGTTACGTGCTTTTTCTATGGTTAAAGTAATTTACGGACTATTTCGAATGGTTGAATTGGATAAATATTATTGAATAAGAGTTGAATTTTTCATCAGGTATTAAACGATTCAAAACAATTTTTAATGAAAATAATAATAGATGTTTTCTTAGCCATTTGTAGAAAAATATATTTATTTATATGGAATAAATGGAATTGTAAATACATATAAAATATATATCAATATAATAAAATTGATTTTATTATCTATAATGATTTCTTTCATAATGAATATTCATTACATCAATCATGAAATATGTGAGATATTTATGAGAAAAAACATTATGATGTATGCTATATAATATAATTAGATAACTATGAAGAAATGAAGATGGTTAAGACTGATAATGGAATAAATTTTTTTTAATATACTAACACCCTTGGAATAATATCAAGTTGGTTGATGCATAGAGTAGGGTAGACCATGGAATTTTGGTTAGGAATACGATTAATAATGATTGAATATTAATTTATCTTGAAAATATAGATATTTTAATTTCTGGGGATGTTTATTCATAATCCTTTTCCAAAACAATTTTACACCATCCTTACATTGAAGTATACTGATGTCCCAATAAGATAATGTGATGTCAAAAAGAAATATTAATGAAGTAAGTGATGGGAAATTGATATATTTCATCAATAATGTAGGGAAATTTATTTTTTTATGATTTTATGTTTTTTAATCAAATAAGATATGAAGATATAACTTTTAAATGATGAAAATAAATCATATTTCTCTTAAAAACATGTGTCAGACTAATGCATTAATATTTACAAGAACATTTCTAGTGAGTTTCTTTGATGTGATAAATTGTGAACTGTTTTTTTAAATTATTATTATTCTAGATGTTATTATCTCATAGAGAATATACAAAGTGTTTCATGAATCATATGGATATAACATTATTGTATTATGACAATGATAAATAATTTTTCTTTTGAAATTGGGCACCCGAAGACTCCAAATAAGAATTATAATTTGTGGGTCACTGTTGAGGATCATATAATATATACCCATTTCAATGTGAGATGATAAGATAGAACACTAATCACCAAGTGTGGATCAATATTAATAAAATTATAAGGCATCAAGGGGTACCTATAACAATTGTATCTAATAGTCACCCTTTGTTCACATAAAAATTATGCATGAATCTAAAAATGAAACTCATCAATGAGAATAATTTTTTGCATCGCCTATTATACCTATAATGATATAAACACTAAAATAACTATATAGTTATTAGAGGACATGATATGATATTTTTCACATGACATCCATAGTATGAGTGATCACAATATACTATTAGGGGAATTATAATACTGTAATATAATTCATTTGATTATGTTGATTAGACATTACACAGAATTTTTTTAATGATATTAATAATGAATCATATTTTATAAAAGATAGAGATTGAAATATAGTTAGTTGATTGATTTTATAGTAGACTAAAATTAATGTTTGAAAATTTAAAAAACGTATTAAATAATCCCATAAAATACAAAATATTTATTTTGATAAATGAACGAAAAAATTTCATTTTAATTTTGGGATAAATTATTATTAAAGGATTCTCCATAAAAGGGAGTTGTTTTTTTTTGTGAAATGGGTAGTTATACTCTACTAACAATATAAAACTTGTAAAAATAGATTTAACTATTTCTGTATCTTACGGGTTGGCTATGAGGACTGAAATGTCCCAAGTACATGAAGTCACCCAAGTTTCATTACTAGGAAAATTCATACAATATCTAGTGAATGTTTTAAAATCAATAGTAATCGAAATAGATCTTAACATGACTTAAAAAGAATAACTTGTTCTTATTATTTTGACCAGTGATATTGTGTTGTGGAAACAAACAACTAGTTTGGTGAAAGTCTTTTGGAGAAATTACAACCCTGAAAAGATGTCCAATGTGAAAAACTTATATATCACTAAGGGGTATCCATATTTTTCAAATATTCTATTTATACCACAATTTCATGGATAAATGTAATTATTGGGGTGAATTTAATACTTAAGAGGCTACTATAGTATGCACACACTATATCCTTAAAATTATGGAATTCACCCTTTATAGGGGATTTATTTAATAATTTATTTTAATAAGTATATTTATAAATTTATATAGATATAATTAACATCATTTTTTATTTTATAATAGAAAAAATTTCTTCATTTTAATTTTTGATCTTCTTATAAAAATACTTGTATTTAGTTGAAAAATATTATTTTCTTAAAGCATTTAACTTGTATGAAATTACCTAAATATAAGAATCCCCAAGGAATTTATAAAACCAATATTTATTATAATATTAATTTGAAAAATAATTTTATACATTTTAAAATATTATTTTAACATTTTATATAGATGAAAAGTATTATTAAAAATACTCAAATAGTTAATTAAATATAAAATATTGTTTTTTTCTATCCATTGAATCAAATATCAACAAGGGAGAATCAGTTTTATCTTTATATGAAAGATTCATATCAATTATCATTTTTATAATAAATTTATTCGTTTCATCAAAATTAGTATCCTAATTAATTTTACATTCTATATATATGTGTGTGTATTTAAAGCATAAAAATACAATTTCTATAAAAAAGGTTTACTTGATTACATGTATCTAATTATACATTGAATTTGGAAAATTTTTGAAAATTTATCTATTAAAATTATTTTTAATTCTTGCATAAAAATATAAAATTATAAATATATATGAATATTAATATATTTTTATCAAATTAATGACTAAAGATATAAATTTTTTATTAAGGTTAATTTGTAATAGAGAAAACTATATGTCTTTAAACAATAACACCTAAAACATTAAAATTATCCCTGAAATGATTTTTTGCATGTTAACACCCAAAATATTTTTCCTCTAAAATTTGGTAAAATTTGTATCTATTGAAAATTGAATAGTAACGATACATTACTGAAAATGTTAGGGTAACTCCAAAAATTATCCTTTCCCTCACACACAAAAGGGAAACACCATCACCACATCATGATGAGAATATATTTCAAATTAACTCCACTAACTATTCTCGTTTACTCTTTATAGAACCCAATCACATGATCATAATCAGAAATTTCACTCATTTTTAGCTTAACAACTTCAAATTAAAGGATATTTCCAATGAAAAATCAAGTCACCAATGCGATAATTATAAAATAGGTTGTTTATGTACACAATTTTATTAATTTGTTTCTATAATAATATAATCAAATATTTATCAATTATCTACTATAATTTTATTATATAATTGTATATGTCATTTCATGGTCATATTCCCCAACCATTACTAAAAACATTACTGTTTGTTTGTGAGGACTGCCTCTTACATGTTGTAACATGATTTTTTTCATTAAATAATTGAATATAAGTGATATAATTATGGTATTAAAGAATATATATTATTTATATAATATCAGTAACATTATGGATTTAAAATTTAAAGAACTAGTTAATTACATGGACAACAAACAGTCATTATTAATTTAATCATTAAAAATAATAATACTAAGAGGATAATCTTGTATTCAAATTCATTAATATTTTCTTATTAATTTATCCAATATATAAATACATAAAATTTTAATATATTTAATTATTATACACTAAATAATTTTATTATGATTATTTTAAAATGATATTATAACAATGCCTCTTCATTATCATTAATTATATCAGGCTATTTCAGGTTTCGCTTAATTTAACCACCCCCATAAATAGTACAATTAATTTGTAACAGTGATTTCTATGAAAGGATATAAAATTTTATAAATACATATAAAAATTTATATAAATATATTTTAGGTATAGGACCTTATTCTTCAATATATTATTCAACAAATTAAAAAAGTCCAATATTTATAAAAAAATAAAAAAATATTCTTATAATCGATTTTATCTTCATAGATGACGAGAAAAATATCATGAAAGATACTTGAAAAAAAATTAATTGTATTAATTAATACATAAAATTTTATTTTATGAAATTTTAATATTTTAATTAAAATGTAGAATGAATATGAACATCACTGTTATTAAACTAGAACAAATTATTAAAAGTAAAAAAGAGTGATGTAAAAAATAAAACTAATTCACATTGGGAATGATTTTCTTTGAATTAAAGATTTAAATTTTAAGTAACCAATATTACGCATTATATAATCTAGTAAATTACCTTAGACTACTCATATTTAGATTCGAAAAGATCATTTTGGTTAACTGTTTTATAAAATTTGGACATAATTGAAATACGTCAACCCACAAGCATACGAAGAGGGTTATACTGAAACAATATCAATTTATTTCTTAATAAGTGTGATTATATGAAAAATAGGAAGTATTTTCCTGAAAATTATTCTCAAAATTCATCTTTTATTATCCTTATTTATTAATTGACATTAAAAAATATGATAAATGATTTTAAAACATGGTTTGATAACAACAAACCTAGTGAGGGACAAAATAAGAAGGATATAAATTTTAACTACATGAATACTTGTAAATTTTATAAATAATTTTCTAAAATACATTATTCTCACCAAATAAGTATCATATATTTAAATTTTAAAAACTTAGATTTCTATAAAACATAGAAGAAATATATAATACCATACATGTATCTTTGTGTATTAATTACTTATGATTGTAAGCCACATGGGAACCATATGATATATAACCCAAATGGATACCTATCAATGTAACCCTCAAAACTACCTTTTAATGTCACCATCCCAACTATATTATGGTGTAACCATCATAGCTATAGTTGGAATAACCATACAGATGAACTCCAACATAAAAATAATTGATTAATTGGAGGGATATACAGATCCTTCCATTCCTCTTAAACCAATCTGTATAACAATACAATATTCACATAACAACAATTATCACATAATATATATAATTTCCTTGAAAAAGGAAATTAAAATATGATTTGAAGAAATAACCCTTACAAAAATCATATATTTAAAGGGAGAAATTATAAAAATAAATTAATATATTAATACACAATAAATACACATAATGAAATATAATATTATCAAAATTCATTACAGAAATAATCTTATTACCACATAATGAATTAAGTTTATGGGTTACCCAATGAATGAAAATTTGGATATGAATTCCCATATTTTGGGTTCGTCTTATTTGAAACATGTTCAATACTCCAACATAATTTTCTAAAGAGTTCTATTTACATATTAATGAAATATTATAATATATATAATTATATATATATGATATTTTTATGATATCATTCCACCCATATTTTACAAATTGTTTTAATTTTAGTTATTTTGGGTCAATTTATATTCTCGTTTCCATGCTTGGTTCATTATGAATTTTCATTACGAATGAATGATATACTCCGGAAGTCGAATAATGTTGTATTAATATGTTTCTATAATTTTAAATTATACCATATATCTCATATTTATAAAATGACTATGAATCGTTTGATAAAACATTATTGATAATGAATTAAAATATTTTGGTGGTTTTTATGATCACCGAAAAATTATATTTTTTTTCAATATCATGTTTATATATTAGTTCAAGAACATTAAATAAGTTATAATATGTATTATAAAATATTATTTAATGATAATATTGGTTTCATGGTCATAAGTGAAGGTTTCAAAGAAATATCAATGTGTATCATCCCTGATTGCGGTAAATCGACACATCAAAGATGATGTCTATCATTTATAGAAAAAATAGAGAGGATAATAAGTATGATGATGATTTTTTTTCATATGATTTATAAAATTACAGTATATATAAGATAATATATCTTCAATTTCACTCATAAATAGATATTTTAATTGAATATGTGAGAAGAAAAATAATTGAAAAGAAAATAATAGAAAATAAAAGATGAATTTACCTCCTAAATTATCCTCCTTACAACCCTCATTAAGTACCTTTTGTTTTTTCCTTTTTGTTAGACCATTAAGTAATAGATGGTCCAAGACTCTATGGGATAAAATTTTGTAGATATTAATCAAGATATAAATCATTTATGTGTGATGATAATAGGTGGTGCGATGGTATTTACAATGGATGAGAGGTTTGTTTTCTGATTATTATATTCATTAGTTAATTCTTTTGTCTTAAAAAGATTAATTGATTTAGAATTAATACTAAATATACTAAAATAAGGATTATAATTTTTAGATTATTTTTATTAAATTATTCTTGACACTAGGAATATATAATATATCTTACAATGTTTATATTTACCATAAATAATAGTATTTCACTTTTCAACCAAAATAAAACACTTTAAAAAAATCCTAAAGAATCAACAAATACATTTTTCCACCTGTAGAATTAAAAAATGAACTCCATTTTTGGTATATAATTCTATAAATATGAGAAATTTTATTTTTACATATAATCATAATATATTTGAAAAATAAAAGTTTTCAAACTATAACTGAATTTGTAGAAATTTGAAAAATTAATTAATGTCTAATAAAATTATATTTTAGTTATAAGAGAACCAAATAATTAGTTTTAAATCTATTTTATGAATTTATATTTTCTTGTAAATTAATATAATAATTATAAAATTGTAAATAAATATTTCCATTTCAGAAAAATACCAACACTTAATTTATCATATTGAAAAAATTTAATTACTTATTCTATGATATTAATACATCGTAATTTAAAATATATGATACGTAAATTTTATTTATAATTTTACCGAAGAGGTTTCAATTCTATTTTTATAAATTCATTAATTTTATAAAATAACACTTATTTAATTATAAATTAATAATGAATTTAAATATTTAATTCAAGAATTAAAATAAATTATTTTGTAAGTGTCTATGTCACTATATTCTACCAAAATTATGAAAATAGAATCCTAGAAAATATTATTTACTTTTTAAGCAAGTGAGGATTCCTTTCCCTTAAAGATTTTTCAAATTTACCTTTTTCTTCTTCAACCGTGTGGTTTCTCTACAAAAATATAACATGGTGAATTACCTTATTCCATAATACTTTCTCTCTATGATCAACAATATGAAAACATTTATTTTCATAACAGTTGTTATATTTTAACTAAACTACATCAGGTATATTAATATTATATGAATTTGGAAAAAAATTATCAACATCGAAACATGAAAATCATTGTTTACCTATGATAAACTCATAGGTAAAGATACTCGGTAGGTCAAAAGTCCAACATTATATAGGATTTTATATGGTCTAAAAAACTGTGGAAGTAGAATTATTCTCTTACGAAAATCAATAAGACTTATCAAAGGATATATTGTATGGAAAACAAGATAACCTACATTAAATGAAATTTCAATCTTCATATTATCTGTATAACTTTCCTACCATGTCTGGGATGTCCTTAAGTATTGATAGATCATATTCACTTTATAAACCAATTGCACTACTAATTATAGTCTCATAAATATCTTTTCCCATATCTATCCCATTAATATGTAGTTTCATACCATTTTCCCTATAATGTATAAAAATGTTCTATCATTATACCGGAATGAAAACTGTTATTATAAGAAAAAATAACTAAATAAATATGATGATTCCAAAATCCTGAGTAATCCATTGAACAAGATCAATAAATTTCATCCTATTAATGAATTGTTCTCTTGGTCTGTCTATTAGATTATGGATGAAAATTTGTGCGAAGATATAATTGTGTGACAAATGAGATTTGATGTCCTTTCCAAAACATAGAAGTAAACCTGGGAACTCAATCGGATGCAATGCATGGAGGATCTCCATGGAACCTAAATATATCATCGAGGTTCGATTTAGAAAACTAAACCCAAGGAATAGTTTCTCAAATATAATGGAAATGTGTAGATAAATTAGTTAGTCACCCAAAATCCAATTCAAATTGTTACCTTAAAATGTATTTGTTTGTCACACCATGCAGTACATGGTAATATTTTCTCAATTCCACTTTTGAAATAGAAAATACTAAATCTCAACCTATAGATATTTTCTCCCTTCATTCACCTATTTTCAAGAAAATGATTTCATGGTAAAACATATAATATCAATTTTCATTCAATAACACTAGTAATACTCTCAAAGGTCTCCCCACATCGTTATGCTACTAGGATAAAATAAAATATGAGAACTATGTCTTTCACATACAAACTCTTGAATAAACTATGACAACAAGTCACACATATTATTTTCCAAAAAGTAAAAGCAAAATCATTATAAACATTAAATTTTGGAAACATATTCGTATTAACCAATTCTGCATTTTTTATAACTCACCATCTTTCATATGTTCTTTCTTAATTATGTCTGATAGAGATGGATGAAATTAATCATAAAACAAAACATAAAAATTTCCAACACCAAAAACATTAAATGAAAAATGCTTTAAATCATTAATCAATGATTTTTGTTCTAAAAATAAAGACGTTAATGATGGGTGGTGTTTTCGACTCAAGGATTCTTCCACTTTGATTGATTTTCCCAGTTGGTAATTGATAATTCCATCATAATAATTTATTATATTAATCCATCTTCTATAACTTATGTATAATAAATTCTTATTGAATATCTGTATCATATTTTTATGATCATAAAATATTTCATATTTGTCTCTGTATAAATGAAGCCTCCAAATTTTCAGTGTAAATAACCATGGCTTGTAATTCCAAATAATGTGTTGCACAACTTAACTCATGAGGTTTTTGTTTTAATGATGTATAAATAATTAAATGATCCTTATAAACCATAACACAACCAATACCCTTTAATAATGCATAACTGTAGATGAATAATTAAGTATTTCTAGAAGGCATGGCCAACACATGAGAATTCATTAGTCAATTCATCAATTCTTGAAAATATACATCTATATCTTCATTCCAAATAAATTTATCCTAGTTTTTTGTAAACTTATATAGGAGGCTAGATAACTAGAAATTTTTTTTAAAATACAAGAAATAATAACCTATTAATCAAATAAATTTAATAATCTTTGTATCATTTTTAGTTCTTTTAATTTCATCAACAATATTGGTTTTTGAAGTATTAACTATTATTATATTCTAATTTACAGTATGCCCAAGAAAATAAATCTATTGCAACCAAATATCACATATTCTAGATTTTACCTATAACTTATTTTATTTGAGAGTGTTCAAGAAAATTATTAGATTTTATCCATGATACTCATAATGCTTTCAAAATTCCAAAATATCATAAATAATAAAAATTATCTAAATATTAAAGAAATATTATATTCATTAGATCCATGAATACAACACGGGAATTTAATAAACCAAAGAGGATTAAAAACCAGCTCATAATTCCCATATCTATTATGAAAAATTATTTTGGGATGTTCTCCTCCTTAACCTTAATATGATTGTACCTAGAACTCAATTCAATATTGGAAAAATATTGAGTTCCATAGAGATAATCAAGAAAGTCATAGATATGAGGAGAATTCACTAATTATTAAATTAAATTTTATTAAATGATCTATAATCAATATTAATTCTCATGCAACCATATTTTTTTAATGAAAATAACATAATCTCATAATGATGAAGTCCTAGGATGAATAAAACCATTATCAAGAAAATAATTCAACTACTATTTAAATTCAAGAAGTTCTACTTGAGATATTCTATAAGGGGGTTTTCAAATTGCCTTAGCATTAGGAACTATGTCAATAGTAAATTAAAATTCCAAATAAGGTATAAAAGGTACAATCACATAATTAAATACATCCACATATTTATTTACCACTGGAACATCATTAATATGAAAAATTCAATTATATTCATAATTTTTAGGAAGATATCTTCAGTTTACATATTTTAACAAATTATTATAATCCTAATACGTTTTAAATGGTAAGGGTTCATTCACATATAAAAAATAATGAACATTATAAAAACAAAATTTTTTTTCTCTATAATTAATTAGAGAATGATAAACCTAAATAAAATCCATTCCAAGAATAAAATCGTACAATATAATGAGAAAATTGACATGGTTTGTTGGTAATTTGTTCCCAAAAAACAAAAATAGAAAAATTATTAAAATTACTTTTATCTAAAATTTTCCCCCTTTTGTTTAAAATATAATTTTTAGTCTCAATTTTTGAATTGAAATTTCCAATTTAACAAATAATTTCACTGAAGTAATGGAATGTGTAGTCCACATGACAATCAATACATTAGAAAAAATATGTGTAAAAAGAAAAAGTACCTGATAAAAATCCATTTTATGGAAAAAAATATACCAAAAGTACTCAAAAATTATCTAATTTTAACATTCTTCTTATAATATAGATGTTATACATCATCCAGATCATTCTTGGGAAAGGTAAATTCTTAAATACCAATCTCAACACATTAAATGAACTTTACAGTATTATTATAGTAATTAAACATGCCATCACTAATATATCTTTCATTGAACACTCCATGAATATGTAAAAACACACCACATCAAAAAACACTTCCCAGTTTTGTTATGGAATTACATAGGATTTTTTTACCACACATATCACAAACTATAAACTTGATATTCTTCCCTTCTTATTTCATTGATTGATTCTTACCCATCAATTTCAACCTAATCCCCTTCATTTTCATGTTTTCAATGTACAAGTGATAATCATAAAAATCCACTAATTTATTTTCAGAACATCATAAAATAGTCTCGTAATATTTCAATTCACGAGTGGTCAATTCCATTCAATATATTTAATTTAATCCTAAGTTAATATAATGTATTTTATTATCAAGATCATGAATAATATTAGGAGGATTCCTTTCCAGTCGGGTGATGTTTTCTTCATACACGACCTTTGAAACTTCTTCATTTTACTTCAATTCAATGAATTTTATTTCCATCATATTTCTAAACCACTTAGTATTTATTTCAAGGAACACCTTCCGAAATCTATTCCATTCCAAGACAAAAATCTCCTCACTATACTTGATATTTATTATCATTAACCCCCACTGGTCAAATTCACCTTTATATTGATAGTTATTAAGTCTAATATTTCCATTATTCAAACACCACATGATTTAGAATACATTTTTATAGTCATTTAATAAACCCTTCATCCACCATTAGGTAAAAATATCCACAGAATGCATGAGGTTGTTGCTTCATAAAATGTTCAATTATCATGATGTTTCTTTGTACAAGATCTATATCTTCTTTTGGATGGACGTTAACTCTATTTATTGTCCATTTAAAATGATCCATTACTATAAAAAACTATTTGTTTCCAATTTCCATCATTAAAGGTTGTGGTTTTAGAAATATATCATCCTCTTGGTGCCTTTTTACTTCATCTTACATGTTTCTTCTGTGGAAAAGCATTATAAAAATAAACATCAAAGAAGAAGAAACATGATAATATTCAAATTTTAGGACATTTAAAATTAACCATAAGGTAAAAATAATTATATTATTTTATTAGCATCATCATAAACCCTAAATTTATCAAAACTATTCCTTAATTAGAACTAAATTTACATGGCCTAAATGATAAAATAATATAGTAAGTTACAATAGAATTAAATTATTTTCCTTTCGAAAGATATTATCAATATAGGGTTTTAAAAAATTATGAGAAAATTCATATATATCCACCCACTAGAATATAAAGTGTCTACTACAAAAACAATATCCACTAATTACATGATTCTTATTTTTTTTATAAAAACATTAAATCATTTATTGTAAAATATTCACAACATTTATCTTGAATTCCCCTTTTCACTTATTCATCCTTAAACCATATAAAAATATTTTAAAACATGGAATGATAACAAAAATCATAACAAGGGACATAAAAAGTAAATCATAAACTATAGGTACATGAATACATAAAAATAAAATAAATAATTTTCAAAAAGATATACTAATCAACCAATAAGTGCCATACAATTACATTATGAAACAATATATGTCTATAAACCCTTGAAAACATATAGAATAACATAAATGTGTCATGGGTAATTATTTTACCTTAGATTATAGCCCTCAAGGATACCATATTATTGGTGACCCTCACATTTAACTTAAAATTTAACCCCATAACTATCTTATAATGTAACACTCATAGTCAGTTTATTGTGTTACCATCAGAGTTACACATACAGTAACCATACACATGACCAACAGAATACAAATATCCATTGAATTGAAGGGATATATAGCTACCAACCATCATCATACACAATTCAAAGGAACCATAAAATAATTATATGTTTATAATTTAAAATCATTACATATTTTAAATATTTTTAATAATATAACGAATCAATAGATAATACAATAATGAGAATGATTTAATTTATTTTGGTTGTTTTTAGGATCGTCACGAACTTATAAAATTTTATTCAATATTAGGATTAAATATTGGATCCAAAACATTAAATTACTCTTATTATGTATAATAACATATTATTTTACATTAATAATTATTTTGTGATCACCCTTGAAGGATTTAAAGAAAAATGAATGTTTATCATCCATGGTGATGGTAAATCAATAAATCCCAGACAATGTCTCTCATTTTTTTAAAAAATATGGAGGATAAGAAATGTGATGATGAATTTTTCCATAAAAATGATAAAATTATAGTATATATAAGATAATGGAGTTTTATTACAACATGGATATGGGGAGGTAACGATATTATATGATATTAAAAATTATCAAAAATAAAATAAAAGAAAATGATTCAGGATTTCACATCTCGAATACTCCTCCATGAGAACCTCTCTAAGGCCCTATAATTCTACCATTTGGTGAGACTAGATGGTCTTGATCATGTAGAACAAGATTGGTTAGGGAATTGGGTATTAACGAAACATGATAAATGGCTTTGAGTTGTGATGATTAGAGATGGTATTTATAATGGAGTAGGGGAGTGTTCTCTAATTTTTATATTCATTAGATTTTCATTTTGGCTCAAGGATACAAATAGTTTGAGAAACATAAATAAATATTTAATGAAAATTATGGGGGGTTAGAAATTATAGTTCTTACATAATTTAGGGCTTAGGAAATACTATATTAATCTTATTGTTTATATATACTATAAATTACCTTATTTATCTATTCACAAAATTGTATCTAATTCAGAAAAATCCCCAAAAATAATCCAATTTTTTTGATGATTATAGTTTAAAAATGGTATCCATTTTTTAAAAATATGTTTCTAAATACGGTAAATTAAATTTTTAATTAAAATCCTAATTTTTTCATCAAATTCATGTTTTTAAACTATAATTGGCTTTCTAACACGTTGAAAAATTAACTAAAACATCATATAATAATATTACAATCACCATAGAAAATAGTATTCATTTATGAATCAATGATAGGAAAATATATTATCATTTAAGTAAATATATTATTTATAAAATTATTAAAAAATGTATATATTTCCAAAAATACATATTCTTATTTTATCATTTATAAAACATTTATTTACATATTAAATGATATAAATACATCATAATTTCACATATACAATGTATAAATATTTTTATACATTAATATGAATAATTAGGATTCTATTTTTACAGATTCATAAATTTATATAAATAACACTTATATAATTTTAAATTAATAATTAATTTAACTTTTTAATTATAGAATAAAAAAATAATAATTTATAAGAACCAAGGTTATTATAAAAATGGAGATCGGTACAGTTATAAATAAAGTGACTAAGATAGTTATTTTTATGTTACTATAGGTTAATGTTCATACCTCTATGTTATTATAAGAAGTAAGGAGATTTCAATTTGAAATAACTATAATTGATATAGATTTTTATATTTGCTAGCTAATTGTTTTTATCTGTTAAATATTCATCCTTTATGATATTTTATATCTTCAAATTTCACTATTCATGTTATTTTAATATCATTTTTAATCCCACACTTTTAATAGTTTGTGATTATATTTATCTTTATGGTATATGTGTGGTTTCTCCTCTCAATTAGTATTCATTTATACAAATTTTATAATATCAGCATATTTTATTTTTCTATTGTATATGAATTTTTAGGGAGTTGTTTTTACTGGATTGCCATAAAATTTAATGGATTTATAATATAAAATTTTTATACCTCTCTAATATTCATTTTACTAAATATTTAATTTTTTAATCATCGAATACCATAAAAAGATTTGGTAATATAAAAGTGTGTATAATTTCCATGAAAATAAATATCCATATGGATTATAGATTGTGGATGTGGTTGTGGAAAAGATGAACCGCAGGAAAATCACCCTATATTTTGTTGGTCGATTATTTACTCAATCATCAACATAATGAATGGTGAGTAGGCATAATTATATACACCTAGTGATAAAATCCTACCATATGTAAACTATAATATTCAGAAAATATTCATTAAAAAGATGAAGAATCATTAAACCCATTAACTTGGTCTCATAAAAAATAAAACTACAAAACACAATGTATATATTAGATGAATAACCAAAAACATTGAAGGCTCCATATCCCCTAAATTTATTTGAAATCGTCAAAAATGTTTACATTCCTGATACCCACAACTCCAAAGATGATTAATGAGTGTTTTACTGGAAAACACTATTGTTATATTTAACGAGGATGAATTTGATTTCCATTTTTTCACGAAATTTATATAAATATTTTATCCAATGATAGATTCCCTGGGATATGGTATGATAGACCATCAGGACTCTTATGGGTAATTAATTGAATTAATATATTTATGGGTAGTTCTTGTAGTTAATTATCCATTTGATTCATCAACTAGTATTATGAAACAAACAGGTTGGGTTTTGGAATCCATCTCCTTCCATGGTATTTATTATCGTGGCTCAATGACTTGATTGTATGTTATTTAGGTTTTGAAATACTTATTCCAATAGTATGATATTAATTTTTACTATTAATATTTTTTTTTTCTTTTATGGATATAGAATTCATTAATTTTGGTTTAGTATGACTTCATATAATTCAATTATTCTTTAGATATCACATATTCCATGATTATGTATTTAAATCATCCACTATATGTTTCCCTGTATACTTCATCTTATCTAAAACTTATTTTTTTTATTCCATGGAATCCTATAAGACAACCATGAATCATTATTAGGTAAATGATACAATGTATGATAAAGATATATCAATGTTTTCTTTTTGTATATAATGTTATTATTTTTAATATATGTATCCATATATTTTTATAGCACTATGAAAGTAATAGATCCTTCAGTAATGCTATTACTTTATTCTTATTATGTAATATAACTACCATCAGAAGGTTTTGGTATTGTTTGGAATTATAATATCGCACTCCAGTCCATACTCTAATTTTCTTTAAGGAACCCTTCAATATTGGAATTCATCAAGATGTCCCAAAATTTTCCTATGTATAAACAAAAATCCAATATAATATCCAAAAATCAAATAATTTTATAAATGAAATAGTAAATAAAGTGAATATTCAATGACAATAAATGTTCCACTACATTCATTGAAAATATCATTGAATTATTTTCATACCCAATAAAAAATGTTTATGAATAATTCACCCATATATCTTTGTGTTGTAACATCATCTACATTATATATGTTACTGGTTTATAAATAAATTTATAATTTGTTGTCATTACGGTTAATTTTTCAATAAATTTCTTCATGATGAAACAAAAAAGGTGTGGTATCCCACCAAGAAATTCACCTCTATATATTTACTATTGATATCCAATATATCTAACTAAATATACATATGAATTTGAATAATGATAACATATTTTATTCTCATAATAACTCAAAATAAATCCAAAGTCCATTTTATATAGTGGGATCTCTGTTTAAGAAGAGAATAATGTACATACATGTGATTTAATTATAATAAAAAATGACATGAAATCAAAATTATGGTTTCAAATATTTATGTATTAATTACATGTATTTCGATAATATGCCTTAAAAACTCCATTTTATAAGTAATAATTCATATGTAATCGATGGATATATAAGTCCCATATACTATTTTATATTTTAAATCTCTTGATTCTTCCAATCTAACTATATTCAATATTCCTTTATCAAAAACATGCTACGAGTTGGTGATATATATAATTTTACATGTGCCATGTTAATGCATATAAATTTTCATCACAAATATATTTTACATCTGAAATTTTTCCTATTTTAGATAGAAAATTTGATTAATGATTCTTCTTGGATTTATTAACAATGATTACATTTACATACTTCATAACCATAGGGTCGATAACAAAAATATATTCATTGTAGACTATACATTCCATTCTAAAATTTCATACTCATTAATAAACAATCCATCATGAAATACCATGTTTATAGTGAATTTTTACCTATGTAATTCCTTCATTGTCACTAAATCTTCATAATTATAACAATTAATGAAAAAAATGGTGTAATTCAATGTTTCTTTTATCATTATGTTTACAATTAGTTCATTTTTACAAAAAATATATTACCAAATAATGTAATTATATTTGGTCAAAAATCGTAGAAATAATTTTGATTTCCTTATTCTGTGCTACCCATGAAAAGGTTCTATTCAATTCATTAAAATCAATTTAATTCTTTTTATGTAATGTGAGGTTTAATTTTTTTTTTCAATATAATAACATATTAAAATTTAGTTTATTTTCAAAAAACAAATTAATTCCGTATTTTTTTTTATTTCTTAATAATTACAATTTATAAATATATTAAATTTTAATAAATTATAAAATCATCAATTTTATTAAATAATTACATTTCAATTATTATTCAATATTTTTTTCATTTTCAAATTTACATTTTCCATGAATTTAATTTAATAAATTATTTTATGTTTGAATCCCCTTTATAATCTCTCTAATATTGTTCTCCTAACACAATAAAATTTATTTTCATAATTCTATCAGATTTCCACAGTTTATATTTCGATGTTTTCGTGAGTACTTTTAGAATATCAATGTGAAGTTAAAGAGTCACATTATATCTAACATATTTTTCATAATATTCCCTAATGACCTTAATAAAATGGATTTTATGATTTTAGTTATTTTTATTTACAATCAAAGAGACATTAATAATGTCAAAAAATTACATGATTAGTTCTGTAAAACTAGTTAGTCCTTACACTAGGTATATGCCGAAGAAATAATAAATAACCATTTTTCTCATTTAATATTTCTAACTACATTCAACAAAAAATAATGTAAATAGGTAATTTGAAAAATAATAATCTCATCATGTTCAATATCATTCTGAGAAACACATCATGTGGTGTGTTGAAAAAATTTGGATAATGTATTGAATAATTAATTATTTTGAAAACCATTATTTTTGAATTTCTCTAAAAAAATTTCTATATTATTTTCTAGGATATTAATTTTTATAAAATATTCACTGAAATTCAATTAATCCACTTAGTTAAATTAATATTGTGATGTGTATATGTATGACTATAATAATTCCTTAGTAATTAAATACCATGATATGATTCATATTATTTTTTATTTTTTATGTATCATTTACAAACCTGATTTCTTATAGAACACCCCAAATAGTTTTCAAGACGCATCCAATAGAGATTCAATCACTCATGACATTATGATTTAGGCCAAAACAATATAAATAAGTCATGTGATTACAATAAGAAATAATTTTTTTAAAAAATATAATGGGATAATATATATATATCTATCTAAATATATCATAGTAGGTGATTTTATTTCCCTGATCTCCATAAGAATCATTATCTCATTCAACATTTTACCATTATATCATTTATCAAAAATGATTTTACTTTAAAATATCATTTTTATTATATTCCATACCACTTTATGTAACATGATATATTCCATAAAATTGTATGCTATATAGTAAATGAATATATACCAATTCAAATCAACCTCATTTATGAGAATTTATAATTTATATTCATTAATGAGTATTTAAACATTATTTTCCCCAATTAATTTTCACTCTATCATTATTCTTATATCCTGTGTACATCTTATGAAAAATATATCCATTGAAAAATCAACTCATTACCATTGGCGTAATGATATGAAGAACTCTAGAAGATATGTTTTGAAAAATAAAATAATAGATCACCATTTAAAATATTTACATACTAACCATTTTTAAAACATTATATTACATTGATATTTTATTGATCTGTTAAATTAAAATTTAATTTATCCTCTATAAATTATTATAATATTTCCCAATAGTGGCCTATTATCTGTCATTTTTGGGAAAAATAATAATCATTTTTTAGTGACTATATATTTTTTCCATTATAAGGGACCTCAATCAGCATTTCATGGAAAAAATCGTACACTCACAAATATATATATATATATATATCATATGAAAATAAATATCCCAAATGAATTATTGAGACCATTACGTAGAGAATCATTATTTAAATTTACTTATTATTATCATAAATACAATTGATCTTATGTTTCTGTATAGGTTAAAACAAAAATTGAACCATTATTGATTAAAAATAATAATAATTGACTTTATAAGACATATATGACTATGAATTATTAGAGGTAGTGGTACATGAAATAATTTAATATTTAGAAAATATTCATTTAATACGGTTTACTGGAATGATTAAATATATTAGTAAACCATACAATAATGTACATCCCATGAAAAGAAAACTATGTTGAAGTAAATAACTATTTTTTGAACATAAATATATAATATTAAATATATACATAATAAAAATAGTGAAAATATTATGTTATTAGAGAGATGAATTTTTACCCATGATAATATAGTGTGACATGCAATGACCTCTAAATCGTGTTCTGGTTCACTGAGTTTGTGTGAATTTGGCCTCCTTATTAATTAGATTATATTTATTATATACATGATTAATATATATTTTTGTTTTTTTGATATATTATTTATATTTTAATTTAATTTATTATCATTTTCTTATTATATTATTTTCTTATTTACAATCCCAGGTGTTTTTTTTTGTGATTTTGAGGACACATCCATTGATTTGTAATTATGTATTTCAATGATAAATGGATTCATAAGTCCATATATAAAATTTATTCCACAATAATAATAACAAAAAATTATTTTATATCAAAAAAAGTTATTTAATACGAATGGTTCTTAGATTATAAGTATTATATTGTAACTATTAGTTTATTTCTGAAGACATTTATTACTAGTGGAGCATATTTTGTTTCATTTAATATATTAATTTATATACGCATCATACAATATTAAATGAAATATAATATATATATTATGATCATATATGACTCAATAATTTTTTTAAATCCATCCCTGAAGGAGGTTTTGAAAAATAATATATTCCACTTATAGAGGGGGTGACCCCAACATAATAAAGGAAATTATATTATTTTATGTAATAATGAAAGGGTCTTGAATAATTAATATTGTACTAGTATAAAAACAATTTGAATATATGAGATAATGGTTTTATTATGCAACCATGGATAGAATAGTTTTATAGGATATAATATAATAGCATATTTTAAGAGATAATTGTATTTATAATTTCCTCTTTCATGGTAATCCAACTATTGATTATGAAATAATAAATCTAAAATTAGTATTTGGGTATGTCTATAACCAGTAATTCATTTGAATTTTAGTAGTAGAGAGATTTCAAATTGGGTTGATGAATTTAAGCCATATTAAAATTCTAACATCTTGATACATTAGCATTCATTTTCCATTAATGATATAATATAGTTTAGCCTCTATCACACACCACACAAAACTATAAAAAAGCATGATATATATAATTTATATGAAATATTACAAGATAAATATAGTGAAGTATAAAAATAAAATAATGATAAATAATAATAATATTTAGTTAGGATAATTTATTATGAAAAACAATTTATACACCCCGCATTATTATAAAATGACGTATTTATAAAATTTAATCAATGATTTTAAAATTAAGGGATTTTTTATTTCAAATTTTGCTAAAATAAATATAATTTATGGAATATTATTTAACTCTGAATATAATTTTATTAATGAATATCATTTTTATTATTGTATTTATTTTTAAATACAAATTAATAAAAAATAATTTTAATAAAATTAATGAAATTGATTTGTAATAAAAAAATAAACTAGAATCCTCAAAATATTTCAGATAATGATTTCAATAATAATTTCAATTTATGAGTAATATATTATTTTTGTAATGTTTTTTTTGAAAAATTCAATTCCTTTCAACAAACATTGAATATTATTGTTCAATGGTATTAAATTTTATTATATATATAAATTATATATTAAAATAAATATAAATGTAATCCATGGGAAAATTTTAAGAATATATAGTCATTGAAAAAATTGTCATGTCCTTATAAAAATACATTTCATTAAATATTAATTTTACATTTCATTATTTATTTTTTAATTTTTGAATTTTTATTTAAAAAATATATATATTATATATATATTATGTAAAATTTATCTTATGATGTTTTTCTAATATTTATTTGGAAATATTTAACATTTAGGGGAATATTTTAATAGAAAATATTTTACAAATACCATGAATTTTATGAAATCAAATGAATATAATCATAGTGTAAATTTTCATAATAAATTTAGTTAACTCAAATGCATTTTATAAGTAAAATAATAAATTATTTTTATTATTTTTTATTTAAATATCATATTTTATAAATTTTAGACATTATGTTATATTAATCATCTATGTGTTTTAAATGAGTTATACATTAATAAATTAATATGTTTTTTATAAATTTTATAAATTTTATCTAAAATATATTGAATTTATGGATTCGTGAAATCTAAATTCTTTAATTTTTTCCATTTTATTTTCATTTATTAAAATTAAATTAAATAGGTAAACTGTAGTTAAAATTGTATAACTAAAAATTGAAAAATGTATAAATCTATTGGAAAAAAGGATTATTTTTGCTAAAAGCATGATAATAAATCATTTTTTGGGGACTTTTAGGACATTACAACATCACACCTCCATTTTATTCCTTAGCATTCCCTATTTCATAAATGTTTCACCTATTATTTGAAAAAATGACAATCCACTCATTTATTAGAGGACGACATCACTGCCACGCTTTACCAAATACAAAATATGTATATTATTTAATTAAAAACAAACAAAATTTGTCTCCAACATTCTTTGTAAAATACTAGAGTTTCTAGTCTCAATAAAAAATCATTCCTAATTTTCCATATCTAACTATAAAATGATTGATTTAATGAAGTAAAAAAATACCAAATAATTATTATTCATTTAATTTTCTTTGGTAAATTTACGTCAACTAAAATTTCTATAAAAAATTATAAAATAAAAAAATCATCATCAATATAATGTTGAAATATTGTTATATTGATTAAAAATTAATTTCCTCCCAACTCATTTGATAATAGGAAAACTTTTTCCTTATGTATTGGTGGTATACCTCCTCTATGAATGATATGCATTATATTTTATCACCATCATAACATTCTAGTTCCAAAAAATTATTTAAGGAATGAATATTATATTTATATTATGATTTTGTTTTCTAAATTATACATAATTTTTAGTTTTCATTTAATTCAATGTTTAATGATAATGAAATCAATGAATTGTTGGGGATAGATAGAAATATTGAAAAATGTATTTCAGTTTTCATAATAAAAATGAGGATTTTTCTATGAATACATTAAATGAATTAAAATGAGTTATAAAATATTATTATAATTTAGAAAGAGACTATTAATATTTAATTTTTTATATAATTACATTCATTCATAAATATTTACTAAAACAAGACAATAAAATATTATATCTTTTGGAATAATAAATTAATAGTCTAAGAATGAAATGATTACAAGATAAATCATTTTAAATAATCAAATCTAGTGTCTCAAGATTTCTATGGATTATTACATTAGAATCAAGGAATGTGGATTGACATGCATACATTAAATCAAACAAGATACTATCAAATCCCAAACATCTGATAATGTAAATAATTGATAACATTATAATAATTGTATAATCAGATAATATAATTTCATATTATACATCTTAAAAGATAAAAATAATGATTTGAATTATTTTATTAATTAACATTATTATATATTAATTTAATTTCATTAAATTTTATTAAATTCAATACTTATGGTATAGGTATTTATCATCCTCATCATTATTCAAATTCACACATGCCACAATTTACAATTATTTCATACTATATGGTTTATAAGGAACTATATTCATACCCATTATCATTATGTTATATTAATTAATGGGATTTAAGAATCCATCTCATTTTCTATATTTCGATTCCATTATTAGTAAAAATATACCAATGTTGTTAGGGAATATTTAATAATCGAATCATAGTTCACTAAGTTATAGTGTTTCATTATTAAATACATTATTTTTTTCTACATTTGTTCTAACTGGTGATTTTAACATATGTTAAATTATATTTCTCTCTAGGAAAAATATTTTTTAAAACATTATTACATTGTATGATGAATTTTTCTCTCACTAATGTATAACATAGTTCTGAAAAACTTTTATCCATTATAATAAGACATTGTTCATACCTTAAAATATTTTTATAACCTCTAATGTTCTCATTTATTAGTTTGGAAGATAAATATAAATTATTTAATATAATGTTAAAATTTAACTTCATAACTTATCAATAATTCCATACTAATTTTTATTATGTGGGTTTTTATAAATGTATTTTAATGAATTAATTGATTTCCATTCAATGGATATAAATTTTATGTTTCACTCAAAATTTAAATCAAATAACCATTATAACATAATTTTGGGTCAATTATTTATATCTATTTGAAAATAAGGCTTGAAACTATTTTTCATGTAGTCACCACAGTATAATCATAATAGATAAACATGTAACATGGATTATTTGATAATTGTAAAAATTTCAAGAAATATATTTAAATTTTTTCTTACCCATTTTTAACATTATATAATATATATATATATATATATATTATAGAAATGTTTCGTAACTCAGTAATTAAATTCCATAATGAAATAATTTTTTTAGAAAAATAATGTTCTTATGTACTGATTTAACTCTTTAACACAATTCATATCAACCTCTTGAAAATGTATGGAAATCCATTTTATTTTCATAAGATCATCATGATACGATTTATCATGGATTTTATCAGGAAAAAATGTGTATATACTATCACTATCTTCATATTTTTGAATTATAAAATAGAATACTATGCATAAGACATAATTTATTGTCTTATAAGATAATAATGTGGTTTGATTTAATTATTCTATTATAATAACATCATGATTTGTAATGTTTATTTTTTTCAAAAAACAAAATCATGTAGATATTAGTTGTCGTAATATGGGTCTTATGAGTGTTTATATTTTCAAAACCATATACAATATCATTTTATTCCATTCACAAAATAATACAACGAAATCATGGGGATTTCAATGAATGTTCTGATTTTATACAAATAGTTTAATTCAATTTTTTATGGAATACCATAAGGCATTATAATGATTTTTTATTAATGTTTACTATGTCAATTTTTAATATATTATTCCATGGCATATTAATAATAATAAAAGGTTTCTTTTTTAATTCCAGATTGAAACACCTTATAAATCAATTTTCCTTTTAATCATATATTACTCCCAAGGTCATGATTTTTTAATTAATATGTTGTACACCATTTTGAATAATGAATTAGTTCTGACTAAATAATTTTTTTAAATAACCAATCTATAAATATTAAATTTAAAATGGTTATATATATGAGTTAATTCATTCAGACGGTTATACAGGGATCTTGTATGAGGGGATTATGGATAATTGGTCAAAAATATGTAAAATATGATTTTATATTTTCTATTATTCATTGATTTTTAAAATTTATGTTGTCATATTGGGAAAATATAATTATATTCATTTATTAATTAATGTAAAATTATAGAATTATTACATGAACATCTTAGTATATGTCATAGATAGTGTTTAATAAAATATTTTTTAACAAGAAAACTCGATGTCTTAGGTTGGGAAACATCAAATGGGTTTAAGAGTGGAATATCTATAATTATAAGAATAAATATTAACAATTATTATTATTATTATTATTACTATATAAATTAATTGGTTAATGGGAATTTTTACATGTAGCACCCCCAATATTAGGTAATTAACAATTTCATTATGTATTTTATGTATATTAAATTAAATGGGATATGATTGTGTAGGTGTGGAAGGCTTTTTAAAAGTATTTGGGGGATTTTATGGAAGTTCATTGTATGTTAATTGTTACTAGAAACAATTAAAAATTCTATGAAATCATACAAGGGGATACAATATGTTATGGGTAGGTGCATTATTAGGTGCACTGCTTAACCAAACCATGCAAACACCTTGGAGTAATAACGAAATGTTTAATTGAGGAGTTTTTTTATTATAAAATATTTTTTCTATCTTGGAGAGTCATTTTTGGGATACGTGTTTCATGGTATTGGTTGGTTCATAGTTTGTGTCTAGTTTGGATCACTGTGAACCATAGCCATACAACTTTAAAAACTAGATCCATAAATTTTAGATCAAAATAGGATATTCCCCTTGTTGGATTGTCATAAATTAAACTGTTTCTAACATGATTTCCTCTAAAAAAGGCTATAGAGACACTTCCACTTTATTCGAAAGCAATATAATGGGGATTATTTATGTGATGGATGCCTGAATTCCATGATAACACTCCATTAAAGGATTTTTCCTTGGATTTCATCCTCTCCCCCATCTTGGATTCATAAATCTAACACATTAGTGATTAATATATATTATTTATGCAAATAATGGGGGGATATTTTTTTATGGAATAGGTTCTATGGTAGGTCTTTAGAGTGATAAATGGGTTTCTTGAAAAGTATGTGTCATTATTCATTTTCACATACATTTGTGAGGTATGATTATTTACTCTTGAATATAATTATAAGAACATGAATTCATTATTTCATGTGGATTTAATATATTATATTGATTTCTGGAATTTTTGAACTATGATTGTTCTAAACCCTCATTGGTGAAGTATTGTGGAATTTTGGTAATTGTGGGAATTGAATTTTTTAGTGGAAGTTTTAATTTGTTAGACGATTATAAATTTAAGATTTGTAAATGGTTGTTGGGATTAAATTCAATGATATTGTTTGGAATTTGTTTTCAAAGAATTTATTTTATTATTGAAATTGATTTACATGAATGGCTTGGAATTGTTTTGTATATTAATTTTAAAGAATAAATTTAATGGTGTGGATAATTTTACTACTTTACAACCATCAAAAGGGTGAGGTATGGACATGAATTTCCTCTATCAATGGTAACATAATTTGTGGTTTTTTGTGTGTGATTTTTTGTGTGGGAACTAAATGGGTTCTTCAAAGTGAATTTTATAATTGTTTTTAATGAAATGTTTACATGATTCCGTAGAAATTTCATTGGTTGGAAATAATTTGGTGTTAAAATTATTCAAATTTATATAAAATTATCTTAATTGGCTTATATAAAAAAATTATATAAATTTCATTACATGTTTTATCCAAGTGGTGTGAGTGGGGATTTAATTTGAGGAAAACCAACATAGTTATATTACTCACCCCCTTCATGGGAACTTTGTGTTTTGTTCAAAACTTGAACATTGGGAAATAAGTAAATGAAAAGTATCTAATATATTTAGTGATGAATCATGATATATTTTGAATGGAATATAGATTTGGATTTTAGTTCATTTTGGGTGATTTTGATGTGGTTTATTTGGAGTTTTTACCCCTCTTTATACACTTATATTGGTCATGGAATCCACATTTACTCTGATAAGTTCACTGGTTATAGTTTGGTATTATTGGTTATACTGTATTAGGATAGTTGTATAATTTGTTCTTATGCATCACTTTGTGGGTTTTTTAGGTCTAATTGGTTTCAATTAATCATTTTAAAAAGGAAAAATCATCATTCATGTATTTATAAAGCCCTTAAAATTTGTTTCCAGACATTGATGCCTTTTGTATTTCACTAAAGGGCTAGAAATATCATACCACAATTTTATTCTTATGGGAGGGGAAGAATTTTACAAATGTTATTGAAAATGGAACCAATTATGCATAGAGTAAACCCATCAGAAGAGGATGATAATAATGTTGTTGCACTTGATATATGGGTGGACCAACATGTGGATCAATGTATTGTTCAATCCTTTAATGGTAAGAATAAAGGAAAAATAAATGATGATCCTATGAAGGTGGATCATTTAGTAAATTACTAAAAGTAGAATGCACCTTCAATTTGAGGTGATTCAGAACCAGAAAAAGAACTGATGTGGCTGAATTTAATGAACAAAATATTATATTTCCATGTCACACCATAATATCTGAAATACATGTTGGAAGCATATAGGTTTCAGGATCATGCATGAATATGGGGGGATGTTTCAGTTCATACTAAATTAGACTAATAAAATTTCTATAAAGATTTTCATAAATTATTCTAAAGAATTAATTTCCTCACATGTTCAAAATTTCTAAAATTACATAGTTATTCATATTTCAGTGGGATAACATCATCGTGAAGGAGAATGTTTTTAAATTTATGTGTTTAGTTTACTGTCACCAAATGTGTCATCAAGTGTATATTTGAATGAAGACTTATTGGAATTAGGGATTTTGCAACAGAATTTATCAATGATTATCATGATTTATAAAATAGATTATAAAGAGTTGGTCAATAGAGTGACATTGGAAGAAATAGAAATCTTAGTTAGTATTAGTGGTGGAAGCATGTTAAATCCTATGAGAAATGGTGGGAACTCTAATTCAAGGAATTACCTAAATTTGACAATCTATTTGAATGTCTATGTAATGACACATAATTAGTTATTTATAACAGTGAACCTTCCTAAAAAATAAAAATTTATATCCTAGATGTTTTCAATGGGGTTCTTTGGAAAATATGAATAGATATTATACTACACCCCCTAGATAACGCGAAAATTGAAACCAGATGGGGAATATTTAGTGTTATTATCACTATGATACATGTTCAGGTTCCCAATGCATGAGTCACATTTCACAAACATCAAATTCATTGGCATGGGGAGGAGTATAGATGAGGTATCCATACTTATTAGAGTAATTTCCTGACTCCTCATCAATGTAAATCTCAACATAGTAATAATGAAAAAAGTGTAGTTATTAAGATATTTAATATAAAAGAAATAGTGATTTTTGGTGATCAATATAGACAGTCGATGGTGATATATACAAATCCTTTAAATTCTATCCCTATGAATTTTTTTATATGGTTTCATCCCATTTGTTTATAGATAAACATGATTTTTAACATCATTGTTTTCAAGTTCACAGGATTCCTTCTGTTTTGAAACATTAAACTCTACATAGTCAAAGAGAATGTTGAGCCTCTTTGTATAGATGGTTTTCTATAACTTCTGATGGGTATAAATTCATCTGTCATTTTCTTATTCTTGAGATGGATGTCTATGACATATTCGTAGGTATAGATTAGTTGAAAATTTTCCATCATCTCGTTGATTGTTATACATGAAGGAATAGTTTTATTAATAATGAAAAAAATTATACCCTCTTTAGAAGATATCAGAATGTAATTGTAGATGTATGGGGATTTTTGACACTATCTATTATAAGTATCTAGTACTTGTTTTATACGTTGAATTTTGAATCAGTGTGTGAGATCATGAATAATAGTTATCAAAAAATGGATGATCTATTTCTATAGATTTTTTCTTATAATTTATCAATGTTGACAGTCACATGAGTAGTGGATTTTACAATTGATCTCCACTCAAGGACCAGTCAAATTTCTCTTCCATATTATTTGATGGACCAAATTGAATTAATAATATTTAGGTTTTAGGTGGAAGATATAGAAAGTTAAGGGTTCATTCAGCCTATCACATCTTTATGGGAAGCACCTATCCTATATGTGAAAAATGTGGATGGAGCTCAGTAGATGTATGTGTATTATCATATGCATAACCATGTTGTAGAAAATATTATATACATACATCCACACATTTATGATCTATTTAATACGTTCAGGTCATGTTTATTGTTACATAAAATTTTTCAATATTTTAAATATAACCAATTATAAGTTATGAAGGGTAATATTCTTAATATATGTTTAAAATAATGACATGGGAATTTTGAGTATGTGTTTATGTCTTTCAGTAATACGAATGAACCAACTGTCCTTATGGTGTAGATGAATAAAATATTTCAATGGTATCTGGAATATTTTATGGTGGTTTTTTCGGATTACATATTGGTGTATTCTATGAACTATATAGAGCAAGAGAAACCCATGGAGATAGTATTGGGAATCTTGTGGGATCATGGTTTATATGAAAAAACAACCCATGTGAAATCTTAGGATTCAATAAGTATGTTTTCAAGCATATATTATCTCTTAAAAATGGAGTTTATATGGATCTAGAAAATTTAGTGGTAGTGATATCTTAGTTAATGACCAAAATGACTTTGAAATATGATGTTTCCTAGGATTAGGTGGTTATTAATGAATTTTAATATGGTCATTTTCAAGACTAGCCTTACTAATGAAATTTTTTAAAAGTAAAGGTGATACATTCAAATGAAATAAATAATGTTATATATATAATTTCAATCGATAAATTATTATCATACATCATCAACCATGTTGATATTTTGGGAATTTTTATAGGGTAACTTATTATATTGTGGTGTTTTTGGATCTGAGTCTGGATGTGTTATCATATTGGGAGGTAATGTGGAATATTGATTCACATTAATGATATAGTTTTATGAGATGAAATTCCCAAAACATGAAATATAGTTATCAATAGTAGTCCATGCATTGATGTTATAGTGTCATTACCTATTTGGTGATAAATTCACTACGTTTGTAGATGATATGATATTGAAAAAACATTTACTCAAACAAAGATTTGAATAAAAAAAGATGATGGAAGGTGTATCAAAAAATGATCAATATTGACATGATGTACACATAGAATAAATTATTCTAGGAAGAATATTTATTATGAAGGATATCATACTACTAGTTGGAAAAATGAGCTTTGGACCAATTATTGTTAATGTCAACTATAGTTGACATGAAAATGGATTGAGATGTCTACGGTAGTTCTATGGTTTTCATTCCAATTTCCTGGGTTCATTTTTTGTAAATATTGTTAAATATGAAAAGAAATCTTATTTAATTTTTTTTGAGGAGATAAAACACCATGTTTTGGAAAACATTGAGGTATGGATACTGGAAGTGTGATCATTGTTATGGGTTTTAGATCATTTGAACTTATATATGGATTTTTGGGAAAAAAGCATAATTTTTAGTAAAATTAAAAATGGGAACTTCATCCATGAATATAGAAGAGTTATAATCCATTGATTGATCAATTTGGCTAGTTTGGAATGAAATGAAATTTAACTAACTTTTAGATGAGATGTATCACTTTTACATTTTTTATGATAAAGCACCAGTATTTAGTTGTTGTTACGTAGTATTTACCTATTTATTTCTGGAAATTTGAGTAGATAAATATGGATTTTATTGTTGGTCTTTCAATGATCATTCCAAAACATGATTATATATGAGTGAAAATTGTTTGGATTGATAAGACATTTCCTTTAATCCCTTTTCATGAATCACATATGGGGGAGGAAATTTACAAAATTTATATCTAAGAAGAGGTAAAGAAGAATGGAATACCTCTTTCTATAGTATCAGACTGTGAAATGAGGGTTTTCTCTCATTTTATGAAATAATTACAACAAACCCTTGGAAATGTTTTTACTCTGGGTATGAAATATCATCCTTGGAGGTATAGATAATCCAAAAGTAGGATACAAATTTTGGAAGACAATATTAGGTCTTAGGTCATGGATTTTTTTATCATGGGAGGATCACCTAACGTTAGTGATGCTCTCTAATAAAAACATATATGAATACTCAATACATATGGATAATATTTAATCATTGTATGTGAATCCCAATAGTTATCTATGTTGTTCTTTGGAAAGAGGTGATACTTTTTTGGTTGGACTAATCGTTATACAAGAGAGAACAAAGAAGATTCATTGGATTAGGAAAATTAATGAGATGATTCATGGTTTTCATAAATATATTGAAGGTTACCTTCAACATCTATTGTAATTTGATGTGTTAGATCTTGTTTTCTAGAGATTCACTCAAATTCATGGGAATCAACATTTTTTGGAAGAATAACGTGTTATCTCCTTGATATATAGGTCATTTTAAGATACATAAATTGGATGATGAGGTTGAATATTGTTGGAATTGAGACCAAGGTTTATTTTGGTTCATTATTTTTTTTATTTATCTTAGTTGAAAAAGTAGTAGCATGATCCTGAACATTCCATTTAATGGTATCATATTGACCATGAGCGAAATGCTATATTGGTATGTGTTCTAGTATAGATTCTAGATATGTATGAAAATGTCTTGTGGGAAAATTTTATATTTCATATATGGGTATAATGGAAGTGTGGTCAGATTCAGGAAGTGTCATTTGAACATGAAAATAATTTAGGAAAGAAGATTCCCAATCTATTTCAGGATAATCGGTGTTTTATAAATTTAGAGGAAGGAAAGAACAATAGTGTGGAGAATATAACACCCTTGGTTTTAGGTAATTATCCTCTTTATTTATTTTAATTATATAATGTAATTAGGTTATTTTTTTTGGAATGATTGGATATCAGTTTAAATTATTTTAGTTAATTTTTGGGGTTTCACAGATTAAGGTTTATTTGTAGAAATAATAAAACATTTTCAGAAAACTGTACATATAGAGAGAGCGGCCTCTACGTAAGTGCATGATTAAGCCCCTAATTTGGACGAAACATTTCACCACCCAGGTGTGATCATGAAAAGTGTTATAGATGGTTTTTTAATATTTGGAACATAGTAATTATTACCATGAAATCTAGATGTGTGAGGTGTGTTTAATGGAAGTGGATAGAGCGTGGTTGGAACATGTTTTTCTTAACTCTGCACCATAACTATGCCACATTAAAAATAGATAAACAATTGTGGTTATAATTTAATTTTTCTCATAAATGGATAATTATTAAATGAATTGACACAAAAATTTATTACTCTCCACCCTATAGTTATATAGATCCTTCCCCTTGATCGGGATGCAATCCATTGTAGATTATTAGTGTCACAGAGGCAGAAATTCTTTGTTAAGTCTCTGTTTATAGTTGACTTCCATAAATTTCATCTTCTTCCCTATCCTGGATTCATATGTTAATTAAAATTTTTATAGAAGAATTTTTAATAATTCCAATAATATTGAGATAAGATTTTCTTAGGGAATAAGATCTAAGGGTGGTTTTCACGATTCAACCATGTTTTATTACGAATTTATACTGTTATCTATTTTGTCATTTGTTTGTAAGGTAGGTGGTTTCACTCTTCATTCCACTTATTATTACATAATGGACTTATTTTAAATTGATTGAAATGATTTAATTGAATTATTAATTTTTTGTTGAAATGTTGTTGGAAACCCTCCATGTGAGAGATTTTAGAATTGTGGGAATTGATTGTTTTGGGGGAAAGTGAAATTTTTTCGTCATTTTAAATTGATGATTAAAACATTTTGGTTTGGTATATATTATTGGAAATTGGTTGGAAAGGGTTTTCTATAATTTTATGGTTTTATTGAATGGTTTAAAATTACTATATTGGAATGGTCTTAAGCAGTAATGGTTGATAATTAATTAAATGCATGGATAATCCTCTTGATGTACCACCATTAAAGGGATGATATATGGGTCTGTAGATCCCTTTTAAATGGTAACAACATGTTTTTTTGTGATTTTGTGTGTGTAGTTGGTTGTTTTCAAATTTAATGTGTTATGATTTATGAATTTTAGAAAGGGTTTTTAATGAATTGATTAGTGTCTTTCCCTGGAAATTATTTTTGTAGGAAAACAATTATTGTGTGAAACTTCATGGATTTGATATACAATTTTTAGAATTTTTTAAATATAAATAGTTTTATTTATATATTCTGACATGTTATATTTTAGTTTAGTGAGTATGGAATATATTTATGGGAAACATATTGAATTTCATTACTCTCCCCCTATATGGGAAATTTGGTGCATTTGAATATAATGCATGTAAAGAAACTAATAATGGAGAGGTAGATAATTTATTTATAAATAAATTGTGTTACTTTGAGATTATCATGTGGATTTGGATCTTGGAGCTTGTTGAGAGATATGGAGTTGGTTTCATTGGATACATTGAATTTTTTGGTTATGTCTCTTAATATATACTCTGATATTGGTCTTGGATTCTACATTTTACAATAACATTGAGATTGGTTATAGTTTGGTATTATTTTTATGTTTGTGTATCATGATATTCATACTTGTTTATCAAGAATAATTTAATTTATTTTTAATGGAGTACATGGTTTTGGAAGTTCTGTCTAAAATTGGAAAATCATCCCCCCAATTTTTATGAGTAACGTTTCATTAATTTTCATATTTCTATGTCTATGGGATGTCACCTAATGGCTATTAATTTCCTACTACTATTCTATGACAATTAGTGGGTTCGGATGTTATAGAACTTATTTTTAAATAAATCAACCCATATGAATTTTATAATAAATTTAACATACATTGTAATGCATTGTATTTCAATGAATTTAATTTTAACAAAAAATTAAATATTTTATAAAAAATATTAAAAATTTTCCTAAGATAATTAGGACATTATTAGATAAAAAATTAAAACCATTTATTAAAATAATTTATTATATGTGTCTACCTCTTATTTTATGATATATTTTTCATCAAATAAATTTTATTACATTGATAGCTTGTGATAAATTAAACACAATGTTTAAATATATTATACAGTTATAAACTAGCCATTAAATTGGTCTATTTAATTAGAATTATATTTTTTAATAATGGATTTCGATAATTGTAATATATTTATAATTATGTATTTGATTTTTAATATTTTATTTATTATTGAAAAATATATTTTTTCACGAAAAAAATTTTTATCGACGTTTTTTAGTAAATGATGCAATATATATATTCCCCCTATAGAAAATTAATTCTAGGAGAGGAATATCGTTCTTTAAATCATCAGGGCATATTTATCTTGGACTAAAATTTTGATATTTTCTTTAAATAAATATACAATGAATAATGAAAATTAAATGTTTTTATTGAATATAATCCTTCCATTTAATGAATTATGAAAATGAACTTGTGTCTTAATTTTTTTAGGAGTAAAATAATGTAATTTATATTATTTATAATAACATTATGTAATTTACAATTATTTTTATGTTTTTATGGTGTCATTATATATTTGTTAAAAAAATTTTTCTTCAAAACAACCTTTCATCTCATTTTATGTGAATAATTTTAAATTAACATTTTCTAATTATTTAATTATTATTTGATAAATGGATTCTATATCTTGAATAATAATAATTAATATCATGAAATAATTTCATGTTAATTTATTTTTATATTGAATGTTTAGATAAGAAAATATCACTATGATTATTATTAAAATGGTTTTACCAGATTGAATAAACTAAAATATAATTGTATGATTTTTAATTAATCTTAATTGAGGCCTATAAAAAGTCATGATTTTGAAATAGTATAATCTAGAAATTGAATATCTATCAATTTTTATGAAATTTTATCTTGTTTAACATTACTGTTGTTTAATCATTTAAGTAAATTCAAAGTGTTCCATCAACCCCTCATATAAAAAGAGAACCATAATTTCTCTTCATTAGCACACTTTGATCCATATTTATCAAACAATCATACACCATTGTTATAACGACCCAATAACCACAATGTGTTCCCCTCTTAGGTTGATAATGAGAGGTGAGAGGAAGGGAAACCCGAGTCCCACATCCAGTAGGCCTTAGGTTGTTGACTATCACAAAGGGTATAGTAAACACAGTAGTGGAATCCATTACCCTCTTGGATAACCCATGATAAAGAGGGAGATAAAACAGGAACTAACTAACTAGATCTCAATATGTAATAAAAATGAAATCCCTTGTACACATATGTAATGTCATCCAAGAACTACTACAACTGAATGGGAAAACTACAGGTACCAATAGAATGTATAAGGGAAGTGACAATGAAACCCGAACAGCTCTTTCAAACACAAGATAGTAGAAACTAGCATGAATTCTAGCCTACTCCATGTGAACTGAAAACAGTATATATATATATAGTTAGTATAATATTATCGTTAGTACAATCCTCCCTGAGGACTCTTGTGAAAAAGTAATGAAATAATGATAAAGAAGATTGAACAACAAGAAAATCTAACTCATCAGATAGAAAAGTATAATATGTTCCCTACCTCACCATGTATACTCTCATGAAGAATCATTTAAAAGTTTATATTATATAATAATGAATATCTAGGGTAACTCAGTACAACTTCAACATTGGTCTAACACTTTTCCCCAACATTGCATGTCCTAATCATATCTTTCCACAATGTATTTCCCAAAGAATCCTGGGTGAAGCACCCCAACATGGACCTCATGAAACACAACCACCAGATCAACATAACCAGGGTAACTAGGTAATTCCTTGGAGCCACCACAGCTTTCATAACATGTATGAATCTTCGAATATTATACTTCAAGACATTACATCCCATACACTGGGTAATGATCATCAAGCCATCATATCCTATACACGTTACACCTACAGAAGTCCATAGGTAAATATATCTTGAATATTTGTCTACAAATAACCACCATCCCTTATTGACCTCTACACAAATATATTTGTTAAACTGGCCACCATGCCCTCTAGAATAAGTAAATACTAAGAGATATGATTGTGTCAAATGATGGTTGTCAACCATCCATCCTCCCACTGGGATGTTAGAGATAACAACCCTAGCTCTCAGAATCCCCAGGGTGTCAGTTTCTTTAACCGATATAGTGGATTAACATATTAAAACAAAAAAATTAATGAATATAATATAGATCAAAACCACACTCTGGGAAAACCCATTTCATAGAATTAATTAACAGTAATAAATGTCTCTCGGTCTCCCTACTTTCACAACTATGACTAGGTATCAAGTAAACAAAGAACCCTTTATAGTGCTACATTAGATTAAATTACCCTTTTTATTAGTTTCAGATTCTATTAATTAATTATTTAACAAATAATTAACCATTATAATATCCACATTGCATTTCATTTTCATCAAACTAGGGTTCCATGAATTCTAGGATGAACCAAACCAAGTCCACAGTTTCATTATGTTGTTACCAAAACATTCCATGCTAGGAAGCTCCAACCGCATGGGTTAACATCATTTATTCTTTCATTTATTAAAATAATTATAATAATCCCATATCCCAAAACAATCAAGAAATCATTTTAAGATAGTGGCAAATGGGGCTCAACACGCTGAGTAGCTGAAATTCTCATTGACTCTTTTCCATCTATAGCACGACTGTCGGCAAATAAATCCATGAGATGCTAAATAAAGAAATCATGGGGCATACCCCACATATATTATTCTTTTTTCGAAGGAATTTAAGAAATAACATGGTCCTCATGATGTAGGTAATGTAATGAGGATATCAAATAATAGGTTCTACTGGAAACCACTTTCTTATCAGGGGTTAGCTGAGCTTCAACCTATTCCATCATCCCTGGTATCATCCGCTACAGTCATATGCATAAACTGATGCATCTCCCCACTCTAGAAACCAACTGCTGCAACCAACACTGGGCCACCCTTCCCCTAAATAATAAAATCTATGATTAGTTATTTTGTACTCACACTAGAACACAAGTAGTTGGAAAAGACAACAAAAAATGGGATCACGTCCCTAAATAAGGCATTCATTTTTCACACACAAAGAGTTGTCACAACTCTGATTAATAAGGCCCCTGGACATTAAAATACATAAGTGTACTACAAACATTCGCATAATTATATTTATCACACAAATTTTAATTTATTACAGGATGCATTAACCCATTCAACTAAACATGCATAACTGCCTCCATTTGATTATCTTCAAATTGCAAAAACAACTGGATTAATTTACATGACTCTTTATCTTTAACCAATTAATTCATATTTAATTGTGTCTTTATGATCATTAAAAATTTCATCAATAATGATATAATAACAATAAATTAATAGATATCACACTTTTTAACAGTCAAGAGGAAAATCATTATCACAGTATAAATAAATAACATATGATTGATTCCATTTATTTAATACAATTCAAATATTTATTTTGTCATCATCATTTATGATTGAGTGGATAAAACATGTTAACTCTATGAATCAATGTAAAATTATATATATTCCTTGAATCCACTGCCTCAATAGGTTATTGACATTCCTTACATGAGAACCGACCAACATAACGGATCACGATCACGTCTCCAGGAAGACTGCATCCACCGAAGGATATAGAGACAACAAAACACCATCCAACACCCAAGAAAGCTCCATTAAAAACATCGAGATCACATGAATAAAATGTTAAGGAGGAAATTATCTAGAGTAAACTATATGAAAAGAGGTAGAACAAACCTTATATAGGAGATAGATTTACCCTTCCTCATTTCACCAAAATAGGGTGTGTACTTTCATCAAGAAGACTCCCTGGAAAATGATCCAAGACATGCAGTTTGATTGAATGAGTCAAATGGGAAGAATAAAAATAGGCACCTAGTTCCAGGGGAAAACAAAGAGGTAAGGTAAAGGTAAAAAATACCAACCTTTTCAAAATCTAAATGTAGTATAAATTTAGATATAGTTTTAGATTTTACATTAATGGTGGATCTGGTCAAGATTACATGGTGTAACCATATAAAGGCACCCTTTACCATTGGAATATAAAGATAGATGTTGTAATATTTGAATTTACCTTAATTACTTTATAACAGGTCCACGAATGAGTTTTAAATCCATGAAAATGTTAAATGGAAAATTTGTTGGAAGCTGGAAACACTCTTCACATCAATATCACCGACAACATTATCCACAAATAAATCACTAACAACACTGTTCTTAAATGAAAAACTAATTGAACTATTCATAAATGAATCACTAAATACATTGTACACAAATTACTCATCTACTAAACTATTAACAAATGAATCAACGACATCACAGTTCACAAATTACTCGCCAACAACACAGTTCCCAAATGACTCACTGACAGCATTGCTCACAAATGACTCACTGAAAATACTATTAAAATATTATTTAGTCACAACATATTCACAAGTGACTCATGGAAACCTCATTTCAAAAAAGAATCACTGACACCACTATTCCAAAAGGCCTCACCGCAACACTATTAACCAATGACTCCCCGACAACATTGTTCTGAAAACTAAAGACACTATTCCTGGAACTAGAAATCATGAAAAGTGATGGTGATAAGCAACCATGACCTCCCAGAACACATAAAACACCTGATTATCTCAATATAATATACTATAGAGGTCTGATCCATTACAATAAACTTCTGAACATCAATTCACACAATTTATTGGTGTTTTCCATCTTAAAGTAAAATTATGTTTGTCATTAGTAAGTGATCTAATTATGGAAAACCTAATGAGATGTAATCATCTCACCATAACCCTTTCAAATTATATAATCATCTATTTCTATTAATATATTGTATTAATAATATAAAATAACTAAAGAATCCTAGATATTCAATTTTTTAGGATGATTGACACCCCATTTTTCACAGTCATTTTAATAAAATCGGATATGAGTGTATCACATGTACATACAAGTGGAATACAATCTCAATGTAGGGATATAGTTAATTTTCTTAAAAATATTTATTGGATATATATAATGGTTGTATTTATGTTTATATGTGATATTTATGAAATAATTATCTTCTATAATTATAGTATCCTATCGACCTTCTTTCATTCTCATTATATAGAAAACATTATTCTCTCTATTGCCGATTGGTGGGCTACAACCTCCTAGAATCAATGTGATTTGTTTTAAATTTTTCATTTAAAATGGATTCATTTATTTTTATTTTATGAATATATATCATATATAATATAAAATAATTATTCTTTAATGTTGAATTATTTTTTTGGAAATATTTTGATCCTTCTATAGAAACGTGAAAATATATTCATGTATACAAATGATGTACCATCTCTATGAATTGTGTAATAAATTTTTCAATCTCTACCAATTATTGATTAATATAGGTAATATTATAAGGATTATATATTAAATTATTATCAAAATTAAATATCTATAATTTTGGGAATAATTATTGATGTTCAATGACTACAATAGTCAAACAAAATATTTGATGAAAAGAGTAGTTAAAACCTAGAAATGATGATTATAAAAAGTATTTAAATATAAATGGGTGTAAAAATGTTATAATATTGCCATATTTAATACTAAATTATGTAACATATAATTGAATATAAAAAATATAAATTTTATCATTGAATATAATTTATATTAGATTTCATTCAAATCAGGTCGAACATGAGGTACGAGGTTAAGGTTACAATAATATTTTTTTATTGGGATTGTTTATGATTTAGTTTCAGATGATGAACCACTATAAATTATATCTCAAGAAGAACATTAATGTTTTTATATGGTTATATATATAAATTACATTTGATTTATTGTTTTTCCACTCATTATGAAATCATGATACCAATATAATGTTTTTTTGGAAAAACATTATTTCTAACTTCTACCAAAAATCCATTTTCATCTATATAAATGTATTCTAATTTTTTTTAAAGGATATCAGTTATATAATAAAATTAATTTTTACTTTCATTATTACGCATTACTTAATGTTTACAATATGGGTGAAATGAATTATTCTTGTAATTTTTTGATGGATGTACATTAACATATCACCAAAACTATGAAAGGAATATTTGTTTTATTATAAACGAGATAATCATAACTTCCATTTATAGATAATACTCTTAGAATTTATGTATCCATTAAAATATAATGGTTCTTTTCAAATAAATTGTTTTCATTAATATTTGTTATATTTATTTTTTTAAAATATCAAATATAAAAATTAAAATGATAATTTTCTCAGAAATATTCTAAATATATTTAAAAGAAACTATTTATTTATGATAACATCAATTGGTGTCAGTTATGATTATTTCGGAATAAGATCCTCAGATACCCAATAAAATAGTTCCCTATATGCATTATAATTATTAATATTATAATTTTATAGAATGTTTTTATTTTCTACAGTGTATACTGTGATGAAATGTCAACATAACTATGAACAACTTTCCATTTCAAGGGTTATGATATATGATGAGTGATTTTTGATATTGTGGCACATATATGAATGGATTGTGATTATATGATTTCTGGGCCTAGAATTTTATTCTCCCCTAATTGACTTTGTAACAATTCAAATATCATGAGATCATAACCATTAGAATGGAGAGTGAAAGTAGATCAATAATGGTTTCAAACTATTATAATAAAATTTGGAGTCAACATTGAGTTGATCAACATACATATGTCTTATGCCACTGTAATTATCCCATGAATCATCATCATTCGTTGTTCTATGATTCATGTCTTATGAGAAACCTTGATTCATTAAATGGGTCAGGATTATGATATATTATTTGATGGATATGTATTTAAAATATTATTATCATTTTTTCATTTCATTATTCTCATGTAATGATAAAATTATCATTGATATCTCCAGTTTCACTCGTAATATGAATTCGAGAATAAAATTTCTTATATATAAATTCCATAGGTTATGAAGAATGGTGTTATGTATGATATATCTAAGAAGGATTTTTTAATCTTCATCATAGATGGATATGATATACATCATTCATGATAAAGTTATATATTTATCCATATATTCAAAAACACAAAAAAATATAAGATTACAGAATAGATCATCTTGTTGTCTATTTGAATATTCATCAAATAATATGTAATATTTACATATGAAATTTATGTGAATCTATATTTGGAATCAGAGAAATATTTAGTTACCATTGGATACTAAATTGAGAAAACATTAGTGACATATCATAGGATAATTATCTACTAAATGGAATAAAAATATATATATATATTGAATAATAGTGTGTATATTTCCAAATAAAAGATCATTTTATGGATACTAAACTTGTATATGGTTTAGTAATCGAACCATAAAGGCGTAATAATCCTAAAATGAGTTGGTCTTTTATAACTCATCCATCGGTATAGTGAAAAAATACGGCTTCATTATAATGAACATAGATTTACAACCCCAAGGTTATCCATCATATATTAGACATATGATTTATAAATCATCGTGATTTATTTGAATATATGGTGATCATGAATGTCCATGTTTAGTTATAAGGATTAGAAATTGGAAATTAAATATTTATCAATTTAGACACCGAATAAATTATTTCTCTGGATTATATTGTTTCACATTATGAATATTATTTCTCAATCTATAATATTATTTTTCAATCAACTGATATAACCTCAAGGAAGCATAATAATACTAAATATAGTGGAAATATTTTTTCTCTTCCTCCTATGTAACCAAAAATTATATGGGCTTATATACATGATTTTATTAACATTATGTTGAAACATTATACATATATGACTCATATTGAGATTTGTAATGATAAATGGACAGAAAAAATTATATTAATTCCTAAATTAGGATAAATATACTTACATTTAGTTGGGTTTTAGATACACTAGTAGTTTAAAAGTTGTTCCATTGCACTGAATATATATTTTCCAAAATCCAATGTTAAAACATGAAATAATATATTATTCCTATTTATCATTTGGATGAAGAACCAGATCAGAGGTAGAATCATATCAATAACATGATGAAATGAGAAGAATGAGATTAAGAAATCAGTTTTTTCAATCTAGAATGGATCATTATATTTCATTATAATTAATTATTTTGGACCGAATGAGGTAGAATTATGTGATATTGAATGTTCCAATGCTTTTCGAAGCTTTTTAGAAGAACAAATCCAAAACCATTTGAGTTTTTAATACTGTCGCTTGGTTATAGGATAATGTTTGAGGTATGCTTCACAAATTGTTTTAACCAAGTGATTATGGATAGAGGGGGTGATATAAAGTGAACGTTTTCGGCAAATTATACGATTTGGATGGAATGGCCTAAAATCATGTTTCATACAAATTTTATAATAATTTTTCATGGATGGTGCATGATTTATATAATAGTGTCAACTAAATGTGTCATAGGCCCTTCCCTACCAAATCCCAAGAATAATTTTCACATGGCTTCACCTAACTATGTATCCAAATCGTTTGACTTCAAAATTTGGATGAAATGATGTTTATTCTCTTAATTTTTGTTTTAAATGAAATCCTCTATTTATTTTCTTGTCCAGAGGACAACAACCCCCATTTTAATCTATTTTATAATTTTGAAGCCTCGTTTAGATTTTCAGATCAAACACCTGTTTGTAATCTAATCCCATTAATGTTTGTCTTGTTGCATCCACATCAGTACATTATTAAATCCATTTTTATTTGGTGTTTTTATTCATCCTATCAATTATTATATTTATATATAGGATCATATGACCCAATTTAAGGTTATTGATCTATTTTTATTATTTTTTCCAAAACAATCTGAATTATTTGTTGATATTTCATGAGGGTAGTCATATGAGTATATGGTAGGTTCTCTATAACTCACTAATCATGACTAATCAATTTATAAATTTTCTTCTGGGAACACGAATTTCATTGGTCTTCATTTTTTAAATATATATCTTTTTCATATAATCATTATAATACCACAATATAAATCATACCTTATATGTCATTGAACATTGGTTTTTATATCCACAACATCAACCACCCTAGTAGTGTGATTTTATTTCTATGGATTTAGTGTCTAGTGGTTCCATAGAAGTATATAATTACATATTAGCTCCATTTTTCAGGTGCGCGTCTTGGTCATTCTAATATTAATCTCCTTTAAATAATTTAATTATGAATTGTTAAATAGCTAGTACCATGTATGCTTATCACTTGACCCCCAATGTTATGAGCTTCAATATGAATAATCAAATTTAAAATAGTATATTGGCCATTATACTTTATCTATATCCCTTGGCCATGTTTATATTAAAAAAATTGAATGTGGTTTCTCATACTAAACCAATTCTTATCATTTCATTAAAATTAATGGATAGAAATAAATAATTTTTAATTCATTGACATAAATGGTTTTTTGACTCATTACTTAGTCACACTAATGAAATGAACAACCAGATCCAAATGAACGTATGAAATTGTATGGATAACACATGTATTAAATTTTTCAATGAATCAAATTTAAGGTTCCTAATTATATTTGTACCTTAACATCATTACTGTTATAGTGGTTATAATTGAGTTATCTTTTGGATCTGTGAGGGAAGGTGTTGACTACTCGTGGATGCCATTCTGATTCAAGGATTCTTGTTGCCTTGTTTATGTACCACAATGGATCCATATTCTCATCAATTAGTGGATACCATATATGGTTCTATAATATCCCCCCATTACTATTACATGATTACTTGGATGCATTATTTGGCTATACCAAGAATTCTATATACATAGGTTCCTTGGTTACATCATTTCTCCTAGTCATATCTTACCCCATTTTACCTTTGATATATTCTATTTAATAGTGTAGATCATTAATGTGTGGATTTCCATGGATGAATATGCTTTAATTAAACTATTACCCCTATAGGTGGTCTATAGTTACTAATGAGTTGGCCACCCTTAGGGTCTTGGTTTCCCTGGATTTATCCTTGGAACCATTTCATTATTAATATCATCATGGTTTCTTTGATAAACCATGGATCCTTTAATATTCTTATAATGATGTTGTTTTAGATACATATATGCCTCATGTGAATTAAATATATAAACATGAACATAATTAATTCTTAAAATAGTTACATTTTCAGACACTAGCTGAGGGTTTCTGTTTGTACATGGGTATTTACATTACTTTGCTGCTTAATTCTATATATTCATGCCTATGCACTGGTTAAATTTATATTACACATGGATTATATTATAGACACATATTATGTTTGGATACATAGATTTATACGATACCCTATCTGGGATAAGTTTGGAACCTAATAATATTACTTGTATGTAGGTGTTGATAATGGGATGAATATTGCTTCTGACACTTGATTGCTAGCTACTGTTGGATCAATAATGTATCAGATGACCAAGATGGAGCACATGATTCTTAGGATAATCTTATTTATCATTTTTAACTATCGAATAACTTGACTATTTTATGCTTTATACCCATTTTTTCTATATTAATATATACCTGATGTATCATTATCATCGTTGTATATTTATATTAGTTGAACCTATATAATTATTATTCATGTCTTCTTCTGATTTATCATCTATCTGTATCCATATATTTCTTTAGCTATTTACCTGTGTTTATTATATGTTGTCCTAGAATGACAAAATATTGAAATATGGGAATAATATCACCACAGACACACCCTAGAATCTCATTGTTATTGGGAAGCCTATGGTATTAGGTGAGAATCAATTGAGGCCTATGGCTAGGTAGGTTTGGGTTGCCTTATTGTGGAATTAAGGAACAATACATCACAATGTTGAATTAGGGAAGTTCAATTATGTATTTATTATTTTAGTTAATATATATTCAATTAGAAAGACCTGTAACTTGGTCATAGGACTTTCATGGGATTCATATACCTATGATTTGGGTAAAGGTCTTGTTTCCTGAATTATAATAGTTGTACTTATTTTTCATATTATAGTTGATATCAATTCACTATTTGGTAATTCACATTCATTGTAGTATTTTTAATTATTATAATTATTGAACAAATTATTTAATCCTTGGAATGAGGATATGATGTAATGTATCATTGTCAAATTAATCATTTAGGCACATAGAATTCACATCCAATTCATTTTTTCATTTAATTTAGATGGATTTATCAAATTTCACGGATATATATGCCTATGATTATTGATTGATCCTTGTGTGTGTATATATATATATGTTTTATTTTTATTCTCTTGGATGAAATTGAGTGATCATTGGTCCCAATTAATAATGTTTTATGTATTCTCATTGTTTAGGATTTGTAATTTATTAATTCAATCCATTAGACTAAAATTAAATGGGTTTCATTTTAGGTGATAAGTTGTATGGGTCATGAATCACCTAGAATGGTGATACATTTTAAATAACAGCCGATATATGGTCAAAGAAAATTAAATTAATAAAAGTGAAAATTGGATTCTAAAATATATTGGTTGTACATCCTTATCCTACCTTGTCATGTATATAAATGGTAAAAGAGTGAACCTAGTAATTATATATGAAATGAATGAAATTGTTTTCAGTAAATTACTAGGTAAGGTGCTATTGACCCTTCATATAGTAGAACCCTTGTGAAAAAAACATGAGAATGTATTAATAAATAGACTTCAATGTAGTTAGTTGTGGTAGTGTTCTAGGGGTAGTGATCCCTTTCATATGTCCTCCTTTCACTAGTGTTTATATATATCTCCATCTAGCATATTCTAAGGAATGTTCGTGGAATTTAGGGACCAATGTCACCACGATGTGCTCATATCATCCACCATGAGGGTGGAGAAAATCGTGATTTTGATGTGGTGGACCCTGATAATCTATTTATACTGACATCAGTGACACATGAGGTACCACCTGATTTACCTGATTTTGGAACTAATGATCACATTCAAGATAATTTCCAACATCTAATGTTGTACAATCATGGTGATCAACATCCTTTACCAATGATAACTGATTCAAAAAAAGAGTTCAAGAAGTAAAATACACATACTTCTGTAGGTAATGTCATTCCATAGGCTATAGAGTCATGACTAGAGGTCAAAATTTCAATATAATGGAATTTGAAGATGCCTCTAGAGCCGAGGGTAAAACATTCTCGAAACATCCTGCGTAAATCAGCGAAGTGTTAGTGGGTTGTAGTTACTGAGGCTAGATAACATCCAAGTATGGGATGTGCTTATTTCCATGAAAACATCATTGATTAGTTATTTCTTCCAAGACTGAGTATTGATAGGGTCATAGAGTTCATGCATCTTAAGAAGGGTTCTATGTTAGTTATAGAATATTCTTCACATTCCACTAAGCTACCACATTTTTCACTTCTTGTAAATAGTGATGAGATTTTACATAATAGATAATTCAAGTATGGGATTTTGTTTACTATTCATACTCATGTGAGTCTGTTTTACTAACCAAACATTTCTTGAAATAGTCAAACAAGAAAATATCACTAAGTAGAACCTGATGGATGGTGATAGTTTAATTCAAATAGGATCATTACCGAGTCAGGTTAATTGTTCTTCCTATAACAAAAAGTGATATATTGTTGATTTTCATGAGGGAATTGGAAACTAGGGTACCCATAAAAGTTTCTATAGGGGGTGTCACCAGTGTCGATGATAGCGGAATTTGAAACCTCATTGTGGTAGGTATACTATGGAGTGTCGAGCTTATAGTTTTATGGGGAACATACAAATATTTGTTCATACAATTCCATTACCCTCAAGAGGAAGATGATCCACACCTTCTTGACCTTCAGAGGGAACATTCCCTTGAACTTTTTAAGGTTTGGATTTGGAGTTACACCAATAGTTCTAGCTGAGGAGGAGGTCGTGAAGGTAGTAACATGGCTCCACATCACCAACAACACCTATCGAAATATTTTGATTATAGAAGTCGTGCTATTTTACAAGGTCATGGATAAAGTAAATGTCATGATTTACACTCCATACTAGAGGATCATGTTGATGGATTATCTATAGTACATGGTATTATTTTCTTACCCTCCACTATAGTGACTTTGTTATTTGATATAGGCACTTAAAACACCTTCATCTTCATATCTATCATGGAAATACTTTTTATTTAAGTACAATATTACTCTGGTCTAATGACCCTAGATACACCATTAAGAAATTGGAGAAAGAAAATGTGTCAGTGTAGGGACATTCCCCCTCGAGTTATGATGTTATCCTTTCTTATGGGACCACTTTTATCTCACGATGAAAAACATTTATTCAATTCTTGAGAGGGATGGATTCATTCCATATCATGCCTTGGAAGTCTGATATCACCTATGTGAATCATTATGATCACCATTCGATAGCAATTATGTACAAAAGGTTGAGTGGGATGTATGGTCCAGGAGAGTTGGACAAGAGAATCAAGGGTTTGGTCGAGTGACCACCCATATATACAAATTATTCATTTGAGATCATGTTTTATTTTCAAGTGAATTCAATATAGTAGTAGATCATTTCAGGGATGTCTTTCGAGAATATTTTTATATCCTACCACTTAATAGAGAGGTATTGTTTATAAAAAATTATGTTCTTGGAGTTTCTCCAGTGTCCAATCATTCATATTGGATGGAACCTAATATGCCCCAACAAATCAAGTAGTAGTTAGAGGATTTAAATTCAAATGACTTTATATGGTCCCATGCATTCTCTTGTGGTTCTACTGTGCTTTTTACTATGATGGTGGATGGGAACCTATATCTATTCCTGGATTAATGATATTTGAACCATCATACAGTTACAAGCTAGTATCTTTAGCCCCGAATAGATGATATCTTTGACTATATCTATGGAGAAATGGTCTTCTCTTAAATTGACATTCGGTCATGATTTCATCACATGTGAGTAGAGAAATTAGACATAACTCATAAGTCATTATATAGAATTAATCCTCTATAAGAGTACAATTTTACCCCCTTTGGTCATAAAAATGTACCCTCTATATTTATGGATATGTGGAATAGGGTGTTCCACACATATCTGTATTATTTTTTCATATTATTTGGGGATGAAAACTTTGTGAATTTTCACACTTTTCTAGAACATTCTATGAACATTGAGATAATTTGGAGTACCCATATAGAGCATCTTTTTTATTCCATTATTTCTATGTTCTACTTATGTACATTGAAACATAACTTCGTCGGTGATATGATCTCGAAGTCATGAATTTATATTGAAAAAGATATGGTTTTTTCTCTGGATTCCTAAGAGAAGACCAAGGAAATGTTTTATATATAGAGTTTCTTGGTGATGGATGGTTATTAATAGAGTTTTCTACATGATTTGTCACACCTTTATTCAACTCTTACATGTCTTACAAATTTGGGTGACTATTTCCTATGGTCAGAAGAGTGACATAAATCATTTTTAGTATCTGAAAGAGAGGCTTGTGTCATCACCTATTCTGATTTTTTTAAATCCTCTAAGAGGTTATACAATGTTCACGTACATATTAGGAATCATCCTAGGAGTAATGATGATGCATGATGATAGAGTTGGTGTGTAAAAATAATTTCAGTTGAGGCCTCATTATAGAATGTAGACGACACATGATCTTAATATGTGTTATGTTTTACATACCTGGCAATGTTGGAGATACTATATGTTCAGTGAGTTATTTTTTTTTGTGCATACAGACAAAAACATAATCACTTGTATATATACATTATGTGACTTGAATATCATACAAAAATTATATGTTGAATATCCACATTCCTTTTAATATTTTATATATACCATTAAATAAAAACTTGGTATCAGATTCACTCTCAAGAAAATTTCATTTGGGAAGACATAGATGAATTTAAATTGATGTCCCTTATTTTTGTGCTACATATAAACTTTAATTATAGTCACAAGTAGTCCTATATTTAATCTTTAATAGTTAATTCATTCTCTGTAAAAAAGGAGAAGAGAAGACTATTCTCATAATGAGATGGATTGGATCTCTATCAGAGTAATTCAAGAGATAAACTTCCCCTATATTGGTATGTGGACAGAGACATTATCCATATTACAAATGGACATGTCTTATTTCCTATAAAAATGATTGAATAACTAATAAAATATTACCACACTTCATAGGGGTTCATTCATCTTGGCATCTGCAATATTTGTTGAGATATGTGACACATGTATGGGTGGCCTCAGGTAAAAAATCAAATTGTCGTCCTTATCACCAGGTGATCCACCAATTTATAGTTGATGGAGGAGTGTGATGAAAGTTTAGGATTTTTATATCAACTTCAGATCCCAAAAAATGTAGTTGATATAAGATTCAAGAGTTATTTTAATTGGTTTACCATGGTCATCTAGAGTAAGCGAGGCTGTATGGGTTGGCATTAATATAATAAAGAAAATATCGAAAATTATTACTATCCAATAGAGTAATTGGTTGATGAGTCAGAAGGACTATATGTATGTGATATCATTTAACAACACGAGGTCCCTCATACTGTCATTTTAGTTAGTGACACTCCTTTCATGTTACGGTTCTAGAAGGGGCACAAGAAATACGTGGATACAAAAGTGAAACTCAGAAATTCCATTCACACACATAATGAAGGAATGTTGTATCATTTGATATAGGTTATAGATAAAAATATCTGGTCATATATCCTTAACATTGATTGTTATTTGGAGAGGAATATCCCTATCTTCGAGTTCTACCATGAAAATAGATTTCAAGAAACATTTTAGATGGATTCTTTTGAGGAAATTTATGGTTGTCCATTCTATTCACCACAATCCTAGATAGGGGCAAAAGAGGTAGGTTGACATAGTCCTCATCAAATTTATTATACATTGTAGTAGGTTTTCTTGGTCCAGATGTGTTTTTATACAGATTAGTCTTGACATAAATCTCATGACAATATCCATTAATAACATTTTCTTGAGGTACAAGATTATGTTTTCCTATGGGTATCACCAATGAAATGTAAGAGAGGGATATCAAAGATGGAAAAGTATTCAACGCATTATATAGGGTTGTTTGATATCGTAGAGAGTGATGGGATCAAAACCTATTGGTTGCTACTACCTCAAATGTATCGTTCCATGAAAACATTCTTCCATGATTCATTGATTCTCTATTACCATGATGTCTCATCAATTAATTTTCATCACATAGATGTTGATATAGATTCTGATGAATACATTGAGTAGTAACCTATATGAATAATTTACAGGAGAATGAAGGCACTACTAGGTTGGTATGTCCATTTGGTATGGGTGATATGGAATCATTACCATGTTTACAATGAGACATGGATTTAGTAGGCCAATATATGTGCCCAGTAGCCAGATTTTTTTTACATAGTGCTTCTCTACCCTCAGAATGTGATATCTGGGATGAGTTCCTTTTTGGGGGGAAGATTTTAAGAACCCGGTTTTTACCCAAATATGGCTCCTTTAAATTTGGTCTGATTTTTTTTGGACCTAATGCAGATTTCTTTTGTGTTAGTGAGAGTGTCATGGGTTATAAAATATTTTTAGTTCTTGGAACACCGACTAGGGGAGGTTTTAGGCTAGTTTCATAGTTATAGGAAACCACGTGATGTAGGCTTCAATGATAGTTCTAATATTTTGAGGATGGAGTGTGGGGTGATATTAGAAGGACAATTTTTCCAAACTATGAATTCTGGGCCACATGGTGGTTTGGAATGTTGCTAACATGTTACATAAGATTTTGGCATGGTTGGTGCATTGTTTCCCTAACTATACTGCCTAACCATGTGGTATTTCCTTCCTTAAACATTTTTTACATAGTTAGAACACAGTTTAGCCAAACCATATAACTAAACCATGTGATGTTCAAATTTTGGTGAAATGTATGTTTTTCACTTATCTTTTTTTATATGAAACCCTACAATGGATTTATTTTCCAATGAATAAAATATCCCATTTATCAAAATATTTTTTCTTTTAGAATCCTTATTTTTAATTTGAGAACTAGTGGAAATCTATAGTCTCATTCGACCAGCGATTGGCTTCTTCGATCCACATTGGTACGTTGTTAATTATTTTTTATTCATTATTCACTATAAATCCTTTCAAAAACTATATTTAGATGGATGGTAATATTCCAAAATTTCATGGAATTGGTCTAGTCCTCATATCTCCTCAAATTCATGCTAAGTTTGATGTTTATAATGGTTTAGAATAGTCATAAAATAATGAGGTATATGGTGTATGACTCCCTCTTCATGATTTGTAGTGTTATAATTTTTGATATGGGGGATTTGATTTAATCAGGTTTTGTTTGGTTAAATTAATATGCCTTACATGTATTTTTTAGAAAATTTTTATAATACTTCTTCAATATATATCATTTAATGTTGGTGGTTATGTCCACCATGTCTACCAGCCCACGAGTGGTTTCCCCAATTTCTATTTCATTTGAGGATAGTTGTTCAATATCAGTGTGTTATGACGTGTTATCTCAATTGTTCTAGTGTGTGGATTTACCCAGTTAATGTTAATGTCATTTAATTAATTGAATTTTAAAATTTTAATGTCAAGAATCATGTATTATTATCACTTAACCAATCTAAGGTATGTTCTTCAACTTGATTAATAAAATATTATGTTGTATATTGTCAAGTGTGTGGTATTGAAATAACCTAGACATATTTATATTAAATAAATTGAATGTGGTTGATCATCATTAAACCATCCTTGTTTTTAATGATATATGATAGAATAATTTACTAATAAATAAAATCACTTAGATTGTTTTATGTATCTTTTCCATGTTTCACTAATGAAAGGAATGTATTGAACCAAATGAACATATTAAATTATATAACCATAACATGGATTAATTTTATACATGAATAAAATGTATGGTTCTTAATTATATATATGCCTTAGAATCATTGCTATAGTTGTGGAAGAACTCTAGTTAGATTTTATATTCTTGATGGAAATCCTTGTAACTCACGGATATCATTCTGATTCAAGGTTTTTGGTTTCATTGGTGAGAACCACCAGGGAAAAAAATTCTTATATATGAGGTTTCCTATTTTAAAACTATACAATCCAACCTTTACGTTTGTGGGATTATTTTGGATAAGCTCATTTGATCTATTCTGGATTCAATGGACCCTAGGTACCTTCGTTAAATCCTTGGTCCTAGCTATAAGATATCTCATTTTATCTTTAATATATTACGTTGACTCTTTTAGATCACATTTTTGACGAATGAATTAGATGAAGATCCTTGAATTACTTTATTATCCGTATAGGAAGACTATAGTTACTACTAGGTTGGTGACCCCTTAGGTGTATATATCCTATTTTATTATTTTAAAACCAATTCATTATTAATGTTATCGTGGTTTCGTTGATACATCATGGAAATAATAAAATTACTATCCTAAGGTGATGTCAGTTCATTCTATGACACACGTGACATAAATATATAAATCGAAACATAATTTATTCATTAAATGGTTTCATGATTAGACACTAGCCAAGGTATACATAAGTTATTTGTTTATTTAAATTACTATACTTATTCTTTTTAAATATGAATTCATGGACACTATTTTAGTTTATATTACATGGGCATTATGTTATAGACATCGTCTGTTTTCACCTTATGATATTTATCTCCCACCATATTTTGGACTCCATTGGTACATTGTATGATTAAATGTTTGAATTGACTAATAATGGTAAGTATATGTCATTAGACACATGAATTATTCATGTTTTTGGATGGAGCGAGTAGTATATGGCCATGATAGAGATTGTATTGATGAGGGTGGTATTTGGTTTTTTTGGCTAATTATTTATAGTATACATGTATGTTACACTATACACACGTTTTATATAAATATTGATACATGAAATGTCGTCATTAAATTTGTAATATTTATATCAATTGAATATGTTTTATTGTTGTTCCTGTCCTCATCTTTTGTTCCCTATATCTATTTACTCTGGCATCTGAAATTTAATTATGTATTATATTTTTTTTATCTAAAATGACACACTATTCTAATAAGGGTATTTTCTTCACACATTGACAACCTAGTCCCATAATTCTCGTCTATTTCCAGTGTCATTTGGGGAAATGTTCTTGAGGCCATGTGGATTACTAGGATCAATGCTCCATTAAGTGGCATTGTGGTCTGGGACATCCCAAAGCGAGTCCATAGAGTGGGATACGATTCTAAAATTATGTACCAATAAATAAATTCCTCATATTCATCATATAGAAATAAATAATAATATATTTGAGATACTGGAAAATGAGGTTGAAATAATTAGTACCTATGTGCAAATGTTTATATGTCACACATGGTATGCTTCTAGTGTTATCATACAACATGAATGCAAGGCTGGTCAGTTACTATATGGGAAAAAACCATGTCTCTGAAGGGTTTCATCCATAGGATTTCTCATTATATATTTTGGATTCTATTTGATCAATGAACATTGTGAAAATATAGATTCAAGTTAACCATCAATCAAGTGGTTTTTATGAGAAAATAATAATGGAATTCAATAGAAATTTTAATTAAAAAACATTTTTAGAATAATATGATAATTACATTACAGAAGATTTTAAAAATGAAACATGGATGAAATTCTTAAAGTGAAAAGTAGATGATTTATGAGTGGAAATAAAAGTGATCAGGAAATAAAATGTTGATGTTATGGAATAAGATGTTATCTAATAATATAGATAATGAACCACATAATGAACAACCCACACTCTAGAATTTCAATTTCATGGATAAATAATATTATTATAGTTTTTGATTTAATATAGAGGATAATTATTAAGATAAAATTTAATAAACTCAAATATCCAAGAGTGAAATGAAAATGTCTCATGATCACTATTATGGATGAGGGGTATGATAAAGATGTGGTGAAAGGATCATATACCATCCACTATAGAACTACAAATATATTATTTAATTTGGGATTTACCAACTATTTTATATCATAAAATTTCTTATTGGTATCACAATACCATCACAATGATTGGAAATTTAATTTCCATTAAAGAATTATAATGGTACGATGATCGTATGTCTTGTATATGATTATTCTCTGGTTGATGTTTATGGGTTTGTTCTTATGATAAATATAATTTTTATCCTTATATTTGAAAAGAATATAATCATGGTAATGGAATAGATTTATTTTTATAATTCACATGTCAATTTCCAAGGAAGGGAAGTTAGATTATATATTCTGAACAAATCTATTATCGTGTATCAGTGAAATGATACCAATAAACATCTAAAAGAAATTACATCCATTTTACTATATTGGTTTCTTATAAAAAGGGTCAAACTAAATCATATTGATATTTTTATAAAAAATAAATTATATGTCTATTATACCTATCTTGGATGAAGTGTATCCCAAATATTTTCACAAAATTCATCCATATCAAGAAGGTTACTTTTCCACAATACAAATACCTGGTGCTAAAAAAAATTTATAGTCTCTCTAAAAAATGGACCTGATTGAGTTGTATAAATTAAAGAAGAATGTACATGAGAATAATGATATTGGAATCCTTCATAAAACTATGTCACCTTGGTGTGAACTGGTTTTCTTGAATTAAGGTAGATCAATATAACTCTTCATCGATTATTGGGAATTAAACTATATTCAAATCAATAATATATATTATCTTCCCCATATTGATGATTTTTTCCATAATATATGTGGATCTAAATCTCATTTTGGTAATGATATTTGATGAGGATACTATCTATTGAGTATTAAAAGTTAATGAATGAAAATAATATCCTTATATATGGTGTCCAGACACTATGAATTTATAAGGATTCCACTTATAGTTATAAATTCCCCCAGTATATCTTTTTATTTAATGAGTATATTCTATAGATATTACATTGATGAGTTTGTCTTTGTATTTATAAATTAATTATTTATCTATTACATTAGTAAGGATGAGAAAAAAGGACACAATGAGATTTTACCTATGATTCTAATGAATGAGAAGTTGTAGTTAATTTCTACCTAGTGTAAACATTGTCAACAAAAAAGATAATATAGTGGGTCATATATTCTAAATGAGGGTATATTAGTGTGTATATCAATGTATTATTATTTTAAATGTTATCCCAGACCAACCAAATGGACAAAGATCCAGTGTTTTCATTGATTACCTTAATGTTATAATTCCTTTTTGGGGAATTTATAATGGAATTATTATCCACAAAACATGATAAATTGGAAGGTTCTCAGGTTCCTTTGGTTATAAAAATATTACGGAAATTTCAAACAACAAAATGGGAGGTTGGTAAATGCACTGATATTAACATTACCCTGTTTTGTGTAAAGGTTTTTAATTTCTAGTAATACATTGAATAATTGAATCTGATTGTTATAAATGTATAATGATATTGTGATTGACTATCTCTCCATCCTATTTAATGTTTGTGATGAAAATTTCCCAACATATGACTTATAGTAAGATGTTTTATTTTTTAAATTAAATTTTTAAGGAATTATCCTCAGATAAATATGTGATATGTATATTGGTCGAAAAATATTAATGAATACATTCACATAGAATCACATGAATAGGATTTAGGGAATATTGTTGGATTTATTTAATGATTATGATTTCTCAATACATGATCAACCTAGGAAATATAACAAGGATGATGATGATCACTGTTGAAATGATCATGTTACCTTATCTATAATAAGGATAACAAAAGACCAAATATTTTTTAAACATAAATATAAAAACATATAATTATCGATGGAATGGGGAAAATATTATCTTTATCAAATGACTATTCGAGCATATATCCATGTAATAATTAATTGTATATAAAGGGATGTTGTATAAAAAAATTACTAATAAATACTCTTGAGTTTATATCTCGTTGTGATGGATTGATATCTTTCACGAATATAGTGTGTCCCATACATACCATATTTGAAGATAGGAATATTTAATAATGCTCAAAGTACGTCATTTTATGTTAATCAAAATTTTCAAAAAATATATATTTATATATATCAGTATTTAATGCATGGAATCAATGTGAAATATATTACATTCTATGTATATCAGTGAATTGTATATTAGTATGATAATGCAAAGAGATAGATGTCTAAGTGTATTTAACAAACATTACCCATATAATAATGTTCATGGGAAAACATAACCATGGATTTTTTTCATTGTCCAAAAAATATTTACTGCCCATCACACTATTTGGGATGTAGTTGATAATCTTATGAGGTGATGACACATCAATTATATTCATAATGATTTATCTCTTGATCATCTTACTGGAATGTACATTAATTAAGTGGTATGATTGTTTAGAGCACCAAACCCTATTTTATTTTTTTAAGAACCAAGGTTTTCCATGAAATTATGGAGAAGTATATAATATTCATTACTATGCCCTAGTGTGGTTATGGAAATGGAACATTTTTAATGAATTGTTTTTTTAAATAATCAATTTTCAAACATTTAAAGACAAAACTGATCAGTTTATTATTTATACATTAAAAACACTAATATAAAAAAATGTTTTAGAAAATAAAACTCATGATTAGAAAAACCAATCAAAAGATAACATTAGTGTAGTTTGGATTTAAATGATCAAACTCTAAACTCCACCCATATCAAAAATTTGTAGAGTTGGTGCACACATTTTTATATCACTATTAATGTAGTGTAACAACACTTTACATAAATTTTTTTCAATCCAAGATATGTTTCATAATTCGATTCCATTTTTATGGTATTGATAATAACCAACAATTATATAAGAGATTAAAGAATAAATAATTTAACATGCTCAATCTAACTTCTTTTCTTTTTTGGGATTAGATAAAACCATGCCTAATATAGTGGATAACATAACTTAATCTTGTAGAGGCTTAATACCCATCCCATACTTTCAAAGGCCCAATCATGTCATCTTTTTTATATTATAGTCACGAAGAACCTAGAATTATAAAGGTATAGAATAACCCAAGTCATTTAATGTGACCATCAAAATCCAATATTAACTTTTTATTAGTGTATTATATCCCAATTAATGATGCACTATATGTGGCAATACCTAATAATGAAAAAAATATATCAATTTCATAATGTTATTGAGTAGTGTTGATTATACATTAGAATTAATTATATTATTCATATAACTTAAAGTATGTTGATACTATTATGCTTGGGAATTCAATAGTTTACCTTACAGAGAATGTTGAACTATTAAATTTGACGTCTTGGTTAAAAAATTGTGAAGCCGAAATTGGTTATAGGAGAGTCTGGTAAATTTTGGCTAAATTTCATTTTTTGGTCATTTTAAATTGAAAATTTTCAATTACTGTTTTCATTATATTAAACCAAAAATTATAATTCATAAATTCTTATAATAAAATCTTCAAGTGGATGTATATTTTAAATTTCCCTCAGTATTATGGGATAACTAATAACCATGTAATAGACATAAAATCATTATAATAATATATCTTAGTGTCTTTTTCATTAAAAATGATAATATATTCTCTTCAATGATCCCACAGTTCATGCATGGATAAATATAAATTTTGAAAAATAATTATAATATAATAAAATCAATTACTGAGTTCATTATATCTATATATTGATATACTATAATAATCATGATGTATAAAGAGAAAAAATATGAAAATAAATAATATTGTAGTTAATAATGCATTTTATTATCCTTTAAATATTTAATTAAAAAATAAAAGACAAATACATCGTATTTTAGTTGTTTTAGTAGTTAATATCAAATTTTCCAAAACATCAATGTTAATTTTTATACACACGTAATCCCATATAAATCTCAGTAATTTTTCATAAAACAATTAAAATCATATTATCATGGATTCTATATAATCAATAATTAATTTATTAACTAATAAAAACCTATTTATAGCTATAATATTATTTCATTAAATGTAAATTTAATATAATATAAAAAACATAGTTTATTTAAAATCCTTATAACAATTCATAGAATTTTAATGAACTACATAGGGAAATCACATAGGTAATTATCACATATCCATTTTCTACATGTATGATAATTTCTGTACCTAAATTCACATTAAATGTAACATAAGGGAATTCAAATTGAAAATTCTTATAATGGAATTCATATATCCAATTTCGAAATACTGATTCTAGAAATATGTAAATATGATGACATCTAAAATTTCATAAAAAAAATTCTTTATTTTATATTTTGTAATGGGAACTATTTTCATATAGTTATAAATATCATAATCATTTATAATAATCAAGAATCACCATTATTGGACCTCTATATCACATGATAAAAAAAATAGAATAGAAAACTAGTACAAAGGACTAATGAATTTAGAAAGAAAATATTATTTGAACTCTAAAACAATGTAGAACAAGATAGAAAAAGATTAAAAAATTGTATCTTCTACTAAAATTTAAATATTTTTCTAATCATTAATATTAAACAGTAATAACAAAATTTTAAGTTGATTCTAAAAAATTATTATAAAATTCATATGGTAACTAAATCTCGGGAATCAATTATGTAGGAGAATGGGTTAAATGGATTTGGATTATATGGGATGTTTACCTATGTGGGAATGTAACTTTGGCTATGTAAGAATAGTAAAAATATTTATAAATGATATTTTAAGGTTAAAAATGACTTATTTATCTTAAAAACACTTCCATATTCAAGAATAAAATTATATGAACAATCAAAACATATTACCTTAATATAAACTATATAAAAATAAATCTATATAAGAAAATTTAAGAATTTATTTACTTAATAAATTGGATAAATTAATGATAAAATATTATAATGTTGTCATAAATAATAGTAAATCAATATAATAAATGAAAAAAATAAATATAATTAAACAACAAATGAAAATCTATTAGAAGATTTTAGGATAATAATTCAATAATAAAATTTAATTTCTCAAAACAATGTATTTATACAAATAATAACTAAATATAGTAATGATATTTAATTATAATTAAATTATTATGATTTCGGAAAATTACGGATGGAACAAAACTATTAATTCTATATAACTATAAAAAATAACCTGGTTCATGTATATAATAAATAATCTACCAAATATATAGAGTTTTGAAAAATATGATAATTTTGAAAATCAATCCCTATTTATAAAGTTATTATAATGAAACCAGGTTGAAATATAATAATTATATATTTCAATTGATAATGCTTCACCCACATTTATTTCAAATAATGATACATTTACTTTAATTGAAACTGAAATATTACTTCCCTTAAAATTGAAATAATGGGGAAAAAATTATATATCCGGAATTCAAAAATGATATTTACATTTCAAAAAAATTAAAATTGATAAAAAAAGTATCATGAATCCACTATAATTCCGTCTATTATTAGAACATGAATTTTATAATTTCATCATAAATTTAATATATTCTTGTGAAAAAATTTGATATCCTTCATTGAAGAATATTTTAAGTAAAAAAAATATAAATAAATATGTAAACCACTACTAGTATGATTAAGGACACCTATAAATATAATATAATAAGAAATACTATGCTAACATTCATTGTGATTATCTGAAAAAATATACATGAAATATTACAAAAAATTAACTAGAATCTAAATTTGTTGGAATTCAAATACTCGTGAACTCCCATTGAATTTAAACATATAATATGATTCTCTAAGAGTGTAATGGAATCAAGATGATTTTTTAAATTAAATGAAAATTTACCTTATTAATCACAATAAGTAATTATAAACAAATATCAATATATATTTTAAAACCTATGTAGTTCATGAATAATGTATTTTATTACAAATGATCAAATTTAGAAACAACACATGTTAATCAATCATAACATATTATATTTAAAAACACTTATGCAGCCCCATAATTTGACATTTAATTTAACAATGCATATATTTAAAATTTCAGCAAAGCCATGAAAAAAATATAATTCTAACATTTTTAGTGAAATATTACGTTTATAGGGGTAGTTTATGAATTTGAAAAAATGTTTTCCAAAAATTAAAGGATAGATTGTATATATTTGTCAATATAATATGAATTTTGATAAATAAGCACCACCAAAAATTCATAATAACTTTTCTTCTGTATGCATAAAAGTATTATATAATAATTGATTACCATCATTAATATACTATTTAAGAAACAATTAAAATAAACATATATAAAAAAATAACTGCAAATATAAAATATTTACATCATGAAAAAAAATCATTAATGAGTGATATAAAAATAATAAAAAATAATTGCATCCACTATAATTTCAACTTCCTTCATTCCAAAAAAATTATACAATTTAATGTATTTAATATTTGGAAAAAATGAGTGATCTTTTTTTAAAAATGTATTTTCATTTCAAAAAATAATTATATAAAACTATATGTAATTTGTTCTAATAACCCAAAATATCAAATACGAAATATTAATCGAGAGCAAAAATATCCCCTCTTAAATTTTTTACATTCCACTCAAATTGATACTAAAAAAACCATAAATTAATTATTTTAATTCCATTAATGAATTCTCATTTAAAAACATTATTTAATATATGAAGGACCCATGAAACAAGTAATATGTTATTGATTTTTTTTCAAACTAATCAATTAATAATATCATAAATCTAAAATAGGATATAATAAAAAATATTTATAATCTATATTAATATTAAAAATCCAGGGAATGAAATATAAACATATTTAAAATCATGTTTACTGGCCCAATAAATGTAAATATGCATCATTACAAAATGATATAAGGTATTCAATATTTGAAAAAAAAAATGAAATACTAAATCATGAAATCTTCCACCCCACATAAAAATAATTAAACTATAATTAAATGAAATTGAACAAAAAAATTAGAAAATATATGTTACGTATTTATAAGGAATTAATTGGTTTCATATAATATACAATAAATAAATATAGGTGCCCGAGTATTAGATAGTTATGATATTTTTTCTATGATATAATACTAATAAATGTGATTTTATTTTTGTCCAAATAATCAAGTGAAATTTATAGTAGAAATACTAGAATAATGATCATAATATCTAAATTTAGTATAATTAACATTATAAGTGTTCTAAGAACAACAATTGATTTTTTTAGAAAACATAATAAAAATAATAAAAATATAAATTAATTCAACTCATTTTATCATTACATTTATTGAAATAAGTATTCATTCCAATATTTATATTTGATGGAAATTTACTATAAATTTTCTTTTTCAAACAGACATTTACATTATAAAAATTATCTACTTGATTCTATATCCTTCGATTTGGTATTCATTGATTATCTAAATAAACATTTAATTTGTATATGATGATTTTTTTATATTTTTCCTGTAAATTTTCATGATTCTCAAAATAAACCACAATATTATACAAATCATACAATTATTAATTTAATCTCACATCCTAGTATAAATTATTCAATGAAATATAATAATTAATATTACTATTTCAAAAATTATCATTCAACATTTTTGAATCAGTATTTACATTTTAATAATTTTCGATTTTTTGTTATATACCATTATTTTCATCATCAAATCTCTTAAATTTTTTACCATGTTCAAAATTGTTATCATTTTTATTTTTATTTTTTTAAATTTACTTATCATGAAAATAATTTATTATATAATTATCATACATATTTGAATCAGAAAAATTTGAATCCAAATAATATTTACTTATCAGAGAGGAATTGACCATGAACCACATGTTACTAGTACGATTCCTATGATTGGATGTTGAAAAAAAATGATAAGGACAAATCATCATTCTACTTTGGATGTGTATCTTTATTCATGGTAAAAATTTCATTAGGTGTCTAGTATTTTTAAAATAGTTGAAAATACAATTTTTTATATGATCTGTTAAATCTTTTTCCACCAATACTATTCTTTGTCCAACCATATAAATTGGTCATTCCATTACAAGAGTTTTGAAATGGGGTATAATGTTACTAAATTTATATAATCCATAAAATGAAGAAAACAATATATTAAAAAATCGAACCTCTAATATCAATTTTGAGGTAAGACAACAAGAGATTTGGTAATATATCCTTAAATGTTCCACCTCTTACAATAATTTTTAGGTCCTAGATAGGTGAATGTAATGGAAATTAGGGGTTACATTTTCTTAATTGAAACCATATTTTTAGTTTGAAAATTATCATAATAAAGTGAATTGTTCATATAGAGAACCATGCTACTCTTACATGAATATTGCATCTTTTTAACATAAAATTCATTACTTTACACAAACACCATCCCTTGGAATTTAGTAATTTAATTCTATTTGAAATATGAAAGACCATCTTATTAACTCATAAAATATCTTCAATGTAATATAAAACGACTTTCCATTTTGGTAATCCTACATAAAATCCAATATTCATAACCTGGGAAAAGGAAAAATATTAAAGGGTGAGATCAGATTCATAGTAATGGTAAAAATAATAAATGTTTATTTATTATCATATGAGAGCATAATATAAGCATACATGAATGTGATAGTGAACATAACATACAATGTTCAAACCCAACCGACCATAGATAAAAAACATGCGTCCTGGAATAATTATTAGAATTTCAAAAGACATGAATCATAAAAAAATAAATCAAATTGTGCCATGATGAAATAATATTTGAACAATTCATAGATTTGTGTAATATATATAAGTATATGAAATATTATGTCACGGCATCCTACAATGACATTCATAATATGATTGTAGTTGGCTACCAAACTCTGTACTTGCATCATGAATGATAAAACCACCTATGTAACCTCAAAATCGAGGTATTCACCTCGTCTGTAACTACAAAAAGTCACCATTACCAATTGAAATTTAATGACAGAAAATATATTTGTTGTAAAAATGATTTATTCCAATAAATATTATATCTTTTTGATATTAACGAGTGGTACCAAAATGTTTTTTTACCATCATATATGTCCATTTTTATATGTAGTTCAATACGAACAAATTTTTTATTAATATTTAAAAGTTTTTCCATATCATAATAGTACCGAAAATTGATTTACCGATAAATGAATATGTTGGTTTTGATTAATAATACCAAAAAATATTTTACGATTATAAAAATATAGTGCTATAAAAAAATCAACAATTAAAAATATTTTACAAAAAAAATTAATATATATATATATATATATAACATTACAAACAAATAATTTTGGTAATAAAAATATATGAATAATTAAAATATCCCAAATATAGTAATATTTTAAGATAATATATATATATATATAATCATAATCCTTATATAATTATTTTATTATAAATTATATATAAATTTCTAACATTTTTTAAAGTATATATATATACATATATGAAAAAAACCATTGTGTGCGACACACCTTCACAGACCCCACCCCCCCCCCCCCACCGCAACCCTGCCTCTCTGTTATCCATGTTCCCCACGAGCGGATGTCCCCCCAACACAATCTCAACCGCTGGTTCTCCCCATTCCCAGCCATCAGATGTCCACCATGATTTTCCCCCCTAATCGAGGCCTACCTACCCACTACCCCCTCCATGTCATCCCCTTCCCATCTTACCTCCCGCTAAAACATCATCACACGAATCACCCTCCATCATCCTATCCAGCCCCCCCCCCCCCTCTGATATCCTCATGCAATCCCACCTCCTTATTCATGGTCGGAATCCTCGCACAAATCCCCTTGTTGGACCTTGCCAACCTAGGTGTTCAATGTTTCCATCCCGAATATCGACCTTTATTGTCCATATAATTTTATACTAGTATCCCATTATGCCCCATATGTCCACGACACTATGGATCAACCCTGGCCTACTCTAGGATACCTTCCCATCACTTAATGTAATCCCTTCCCTCTTACTATATATTCTATGATTTTGGAAGCTAGGTTAGCATCAAAGAACAAATATTTTTATGTGAAAGAGTCAGTTAAAATGAAGTTGGTACACCCCAATTCTGTGGAAACTATCACAACATTCTATATAAGGACATTAAATCTGGATGACTAATTAGATGGTAGATCCTTTTCAGTTAGAATCCCGTCTTCATCTTGTACCCAAATAGTTGTGTTAAAGCATTCTGAATTTTTCTATTAATTTCTTCACTGATGGCAATTTATTTTTATTTTTTACCTTTGTCAGGAATCTGATTTTTGGATTCTCTTGATTTCAGAAGTCTGGTTCACTTTACTGGACAGCATTATATGTAATGTCATTGAATCTGTTCGTTGGATTTTTAGTTTTAGATTATTACCTCTATCTCTCTCTGTGTGCTAGATTCAATCATGCAGTTTAGGTTACAGAAAGTGGGTTGGATCTCTGATTAGCTTTTTGAAATCATTAATATGTGCTCTCTCCTCCTTTTAATGAATTATTTTCATTATTGGGTGATGATTACATTGTAATTCCCAATATTTCTCCTCTAAGTTTCAATATGGTCACATGACTCTATTGACCCGACATGAATGGCCTAAATGCCATCATTTGTATTTATTTTTTGATCACCGCCATTTAAAAGAATGAGGGGTAACCCTTACAAGGCTCATAGGCTTAGATATTACATGGTTCTTGGCTTAAGAGATAACATGTCCCAAAGGTCGTAGGGAATCCACTAGACTATAACTATAAATAACTACCCATCCCCAGTATCTACATCTTGGTGGTTGCTCTCCACCTTCGAATATCTATATAGCTAGGCTTCTAATGAAACCACATGCAGTTCCTAATGGCATAGCCATACCCTCTCATTCTTCCAAATCCATTTGGTTATGTTCTTGTGAGTGCTCTTCCTCAAAATCCTCCTTTAGAGCTACTCCATCTTTTATAGTGTCTCTCTTAGGTAATTGCACTGATCATGTGGCCTGAAATCCCTAAGGTTCCCCAAAGGCCTTAATGTTGTCCAAAAAGCCATACTAATTAGAATTTCAGGGTTTCCCAAAGGCCTTAAGGATGCTATGACCAACCCAGTGGCCCATGGTGAATAGTTCCATCAGCTACAGTACCATACAATACCTGCTACAATACCTTCTACAACACCACATAGTTCTTCTATAGTACCTGATATAGTACTTCATCAAAGTAATTTAAATATGCCAACACATAGTTTCGAACATTTGTCTCATGGATTTGCATAAAGATTCATCACCAACTCGGTTGAGGCTCATGTGCTGATTCTATTGTTATCACTCATCCCTTACATTCTAACGTGGTTATATATCATTTTAAACATCAATGATACAATATCATGTTTACTTATTTTGTTTTGTAGGTAATGATATAGGAATAATCTCTTTTCACATCATTGAAATCAATTTTTGTAATTAATATTTTCTATTATCATTTTTTAATAAGTATCTTGATGATAGGAATCTAGTTATATATTTTTGATAAGGTTGATGAATTTTTCAGGTCAATTATTAGGATTTCAATAATCAACATGTGAGTTTTCTTTCTGTAATATTACTTTTTATGTTATTTTGATATGAATTAATTTGTGAAGACTGATAAAAAATTATTTTGAGCCTAAAACTTCGATATTTTTAATGTGTTTGATTCCTATTGACACTATCTTGCTTGCGGGATTTTTTGATTTAGATGGTGTTTTTTATTTTTTTCTAGAAAACCAGTTTGTGGTGTCAATGAAATTCATACAAAATTAACATTTGGACTTGGGAATTCATTAAATAAACAATCAATATATTTTTTGGGTAATTATTTTGGAATATTTCCTTTGGACATCAATGACAATAAGGAATTGTGATGATCTTTATTTTTCAGATCAACACCTTCTATAGAGATCACCCTACCTAACATGAAACTAATTATATTACCTTTAATTTTTCTATTGATTTAATTATTTTCATTGATCTTTAATGATGAAAAAAATATTTTATGTTATCTTTGGTGAATGTTTTTATTAATGAAACCTAGAACTGAGGTTGTTTGTGTTTCCTTGATAATTATTGTGTTGTGTCAATGAAATTCATATAAAAATTATCATTTTCCTAGGGAATTCAGTGCATCATTCATCCTATACTATCTTATAGTTAATCATTCTATTTTGTATGTAATGCTATAATATAAATCTATTTGGGAATAAATTACAATAAGTGTGATGCTCATTCTTTTTTAAATCAATGTCATTGTATTTATTGATAAGAAGGTGATTTATTTTTTCAATACAATTCATAGGATAAAAACAATCATAATTAGAAATTTCTTTAATTTATATTAGATATTATTTTATTTCAATTTGAATTAATTTGTTTGTGATGTTAAAAAATCATTTTGAGCCTAAAATAGTGAAATGTCAATTGTGTTTTGTTTGGACATCAACGAGAACAAGGAACTGAAATGATATTTATTTTTTAGGTCAATAGCTTCTCAAGAGACCACTCTATATAAATTGAATCTCATTAGATATTATTTAATTTTTCATCAAGTTTTAGTCTTTTGTACATCATCTTATTCTCAGGAGACCACCCGACATGACTTGAATATGATTGTTGATGATAGAAACATCGTGGTGTTTTTTGATAAGGTAGATGATTTTATCCATTAAATTATTGGGATAATAGAGATCATTAGGGGATTTTTCTTTATTATATATTAGTATTTAGGTTCATTCAATATTAATTAATAAATTTATGCTCTTAAAATTTCATTTTATGCCAAAAATAATGAAATTTCAAATTTGTCTCATCATAACATTCACACCAACTCTAGTGGACTGATCATATTAAATACAATAGACTAATAATACTTTACTTTTCACACATATTCATTATTAGACTGATCAAACACACATAGACGAGTATGATGATAAAACATGGAATCACTAAATATCGAAGAAACTATTTTCTTCTAGATAAATAAACTAAATCATGAATTAACTCATGGGCAAGAAATTATAATTGAAATCTCAAATCATGATTTAAAAAAAAGTAAAGCAATTAAAATTTTTAACAATAAAAATAAACTCCCTTTATCATGAATATTATTCCTTACATTTTACTATTTGAGGATTCCATGTTCAAAAAAACTCATAAATTAACAAACATTAATTACACACTTGGATCATTTCATTTGATATCAAAAAGATAATAGGTAGTTGGATTTAGGATAGAGTAAGTCCTAACATAGAAATTGGAATTAATATTTCGATAAATAAAATAAGGTATAAGACTTAGTATTATCCCCCAAGGGGGGTCCTGATTTTTTGTTCCCTCCAGAGGAATATACCATCTATTATGCAAAGTCTGATTATGGATGGGTTTATTTTACTTGAACCACCAACTTTGGTTCTTTTCATAATGGACATTTTATTTTATTTTGAGTATTACTCCATGGATAGAGTACACTATATCCACCCTCACCACAAAGTGGTACAACATTCATAATGATGGTATGGAGATATATAGAACATAATACTCCTTTATTTATACTAATGAAACATTATATTTCCCTTATTGTACTATGTATAATTAATTTTCAATGTCTTTATAGAGATTATGGTATTCATTAACATGTGAATTTTTATTTTCATTATCTACATCTATGGCGTCATAAATGTTGGTCGAATCTAAAAATAATAAATTATTAAGAGTGATGGGTAAATTATTATCAATGACAACAAATGTGTTTGATTTCATGAATTTATCATATATCTTAGTTATTTTAGACTTAATGTCTTATTTGATTGAAATAACCACTTGGAGTTTATTATTTATAGATGGATCTAGGTATTCATGCTCATATACCTCCTGATTTGCCTCAACTTTATGGATGTCTTTAGGGAAATATGTAATAACTAGTGGAACGTCCTTCTTGTATTTTAATATTTTCATGTTAATATAGAGTTCACTAATAAATCACATAAATCCTTATTGTGACACCTATGTCTCATGGATTCTTTAAAATATTTTTATCATTATCATTAGAGAATCACCTTTTCATAGGAGTTCCCAGTCATTATAATCTATTACATATTCCTCCACCTGTGTGTAATTATTCCCAGAATTGAAAAAATTTCCATTTAAAAATCATCCTGGGTAAACATGTCATTTTTTGTTTTTTAATACTAAAAATGAATAAAACAATTTGTTTTATTTGTTAATTTCCTAAATGTGACCGAAAAAACTTTTTTATCCCCTGAAAATAAATAAAAATTCATTCATACATGGATAATACATCTAAAGGTCATTGATGGTCTCTATGGGCTAAAGAAGGAATTATGAAATGTTTGTCTTTAAGGATATATTATTTTGAAAAGATTCCTTAATCATTTTAATTGATATTTTTTCAAATTCATAGCTTTAAAAATTTTAAATTAATGTTCATGAAGCTGGAATGGTCCATGATCACTCTATAAATATTCTCAAGATAAAATAAGAAGATCATTGTCTAGAAATAATCATAGGAATGGGGCATTTGATTTTGGATGATCACTCAAGGAATGATTAATAATAAAAAATCAATTCATATAATGTTCAAAAATTCAATATATTAAAATTTGGTGTGGAATTTCATTTCCATGAATCAATTATGTCCTTCAAATCATGTTTCTTCAATTTAATATCCATGATTCAATTTAAAAATTCAAGTCATTATTTTACACATTGAATTTCATTAACATTTACATTAATAAAATTACATCACTAGATTACTAAGCAACTCATATAGCTTAGATAAGTCAAGAAATTCAATCATTCAATTATGGGAATGCAATTCTTATCAGTAATGCTCCAAACTTGTTTTTGACCAAAATATATGTGAAGTTTATGTTTTTAAAAAATAAAAATGAACTTCCATTACTATGAATGTAAGAACATATTTTCCACTATCTGAGGCTTCTTTATTCCATCATGAATCAATAAAAGAAAATAACTTAATTAATCACAAGTATTATGTAATTTATGCTCAAAAGGATGTGTTGAAGGTGGGATCTAGTCCAAACTAATAAAAAATGAAATTTAAATCATAATTCATAGAGAGCGTGTAATGATAAATCTATGTATGATCCCCCATGTGGGACATGAATTTTTCAAGACTCTAAATGGTAGTACAAGATTTTAACCATAATTAAATGTTGGTTGGGGAATCATGGATTTGAACCACCACATTTTTATCTTTCTAGCCTTAATATCATCATTGTTGTGGAGGAATGATTTATTGATAGAGTAAAACATATCCTCCCCCTTTACAATTAAGTACATCCTGCATAGAGGGTATATAATTTAGTATTTATCCTACTCATTTTTTTACTAGTGAAAATTCATCTATTATGGAATGTGGTTTCTCCGTATCTACCTTAATGATTACGGCTTTAATATTTTGTTCTATAGGAAGAGCTAAAGGAATATCGTCATGTACTCCCTCAAGTGAATTTTCATTAAATTCATGGAGTGTTAAATGTTCCTCAACATGTTAATTTTCATTTTCAATATCATTTTTCTAGGGAAACATTCATTTTGGACAAATATGAAAATTCAAAATTATTCGCAGTGATTCTCAAATTAGAATCAATAAAAACAAATTATTTTGAGTTCAAAAATGTATCATCTCCATGAGTTGGATCGTCATAAATCCTTTTTTGAGTGGAAAACACCTCTTGAAGTTGATAAATAGTAGATAGAGGAATGTATTAATGATCCCCCATTTCATTTATCTCCATGGAAAAATTAGGGATGAATAAGGGGGAATCTTCTTGGACCATAACCACTTTATAAAATTGTAGAATGTAATTGGAGAACCTGGTTAGCACCAAAGTCATCATTCCAAAAATTTGTTGATCATGTCCTCAATCTAGAAAGATATATATTTTCCAAATATATGTTCCCCATTATTTTTCTTAATAAATGACCTCACATGTCTAAGAGTAACAGATTCACCATCCACCATGGACAAGGGTGAGTCCATAATTAGTTCATGAACCTGTGTGTAATTGTTCCATGAATGAAAAAATTAATTAGTTGAAAATTTCTTCACTTTTTTATATATATTTATTTATATTACTAATAAAAAATATATAATGTGAAATGTGAAAAGGTTAATAATCTATTGAATATCTTCCAAACAACAGTACTAGTTTTGATTCATGCCTAATGTAGGGCATGGAAAAAACAATTTAATTTTACTAATGGTGAACAAATTCTGATTAGGGTCGTCTCACATAAGGAGAATTTATTTTGGTTCAATGAAAATTTCTAAATCACCTAATCTAATTATTTTTGTTTTTATATATTATTTATTGATTTTTAGGTTTATGGGGGTTTTGAAAATGTCTAATTACAATATTATAATATATAATTTAAATCATAATCCACATAACAAAAAATTAAAATTAAGGAAGAAGCTTTGTGATACTAGGGTTCGATAACACAGGTTCATTCATTATTTATTTTTTGTTTAAATTTAATACAGTAATTTATTTGGTGAAATATCATTAACGAATTACTATTATTTTGATTTATTGTGTGTATGATTATAGAATTCCTCTAGAACACTAAAAACCACCTCCTTCAATTGTAATGTAGGATAACACCTTAATCGAGAATGTTATTCCTATAAGACCTGACTCCATTGTATTCTTTTTAATATAATTTTGAAACACCATATCCACTGTATAACGGTTTTTTCCCAGAGAAGGGAGAGAATAATAAATTAATCATTGAAAAATAAATTGAATTAAAAATATTTTCATTGTGAATGGTTGCCACAACTATGCTATATAATTTCATCCATAACAAAGAGAAATATCATTTTAAGAGAAGCGTAATATTTAATAACATAATGAAATCGCACCCAAGTCATGAATTGTTTTATCCACATTCCATTGGAATTTGAATAAGGATCATGATGGAAAGTTAAAGAGTGAGAATGAGACTAGTGTTGGATGAAAAAGAGTGACAAAATAAGAAAAGAAAAAAACATTATTAATAATATTAATGCTTCATACATGACAATATAAAACTAAAATAAAAACAAATGATATATCCAAAATGGACCATAAAATCCTCTCCATGGATCCCCAGATAGAATGACTTTGATTATAATGATTTAGGAAGGAGGGGCTCTCCTCCCTTTGTAGGCTACATTTTACCTTAGAAATTTACCACATATGTGACCCATGAAAGGTTGATTAGTAGATGGAAATATTCCAAAAATTTGTTCCAAATTGTCTATTGTGTCTCCCTGTAAAATTTTAGGTTATTTGTCTAGTTCAAAATATTGTTATGGATATTTCAATCCAATAATCGAATATTCCCAAACATCCTCTATATATCCCATTTATCCAGTTTCTCATGCTATAATGGCCTTCCAAACGTCTGATTGACACCATAACTACATAATAATAATTTTCAATAAGTTACTTATCTGTATCTCTATCTAATTTCTTATTCATTTTGTTGGAAAACGTCTTGATATAAGCTCAAAATTGCAATATTCCAAATCTGTGAAATGTTTTAGGGGCATGTGTTTTGAGCTGATTTCGGTCCTCTAATTGATAGGCAAAGTATGCGGTATTAAAGGATAAAATGTATCTTATGTTTTACTAGATACTTCAGAAAAATAGTTTCACATTCTAAATTATTTATAAATTTCAATGGATAATATATAGAATAAAAAAAGATAAATCCCAAAAGTTTTCCATTTTTACATTTTATCTAAAAACAAAACATTAATCCAAAATCGATGAAAATAATATCGCATTGATAAATTATGAGGTCATAAATAATTTAAATTCATATAAAAATCAGTAAATTTTCTTCTCTGTTAGTGATATATAATAATATTTCATCATTGGAATCATAAAAAATATAATCATAAAAAAATATGATATTGCATCAATAAACAATTACTATAACAGCCCAACAAATTATTTCAAATTAATTCATGATTTATTATAGAATATTACACATACAAAAACTAGATGGTCTATATTTATATTTTCTTTAACATATAGTAACATTAATAAAACTAGGTAATACATCATCATTATTTAAAACATCCTCAATGTGATTATACTATTTTTCACACTTAACATTGTATGGGTTATCCAATTGACATACATAAGAGGGGGTTCTGTTAGAAATACCTTTTTGGGAATAAACATGGAAAAAATGAATAAAATTGTATATGTTATATAATAGGTATAAAAATTAGATATAAAAGGGTTCGGAATGATAATCATTAATAATGAGACACGATATAAAATGATAGCATTAAAGAAACATGTGAAATGTGTGAACAACAAAAAACAATGTGTCATAATCACAATCCATGGATAAATAGAAAGAAATAATAATGTAAAAAAGTACCATTATGGATTATTCTTACTCCCTAATCCCACTTATGATGTCTCATTAGACTAAAACATTACCCAATGCATTGGATAACTACATAAATTAGGGTGAAACTATCACATTAATTTCATTCATACTCTAAAGTGTGCAACATATATCATAAAAATTAGATTCATTCATCATATTATTTTATTACAAGATAATGGAGTGTGTAATAAATAATTTTATATAACCAATTAATTTAGTACAAGTTCATTATGGTGAACACCCTTGATATGAAATGATTACTGGTATTAACTATTGAGTTGTTTGGCATGAAAAATCATAGTGGAATTTTGGATCATAATAGTGGAGTATAAATGTTCATTGAATGGGTTGATTAGTTTTAATGGTGTATCTCGTTATTTCTGAATAATTGGGTCAGTACAGGGGATATGGAAGAGTACATACAATCATTAAGAAAAAGAGAAAAATGGTATAAGATAAGGAATATAGTTTAATTATATAGAGATAGAAAAGAACTGTTACTATGAGATTGTGACTCAAAATTATTGGAAGGATATTCTTGAGATATTTGGGGAAATGTTGGAGGAATATATATTGTAGAGGGAAGAGTGAATATGTGATAAACATATTTTTAACGAAGATAAATTTTATCTTACATGGTATTATATAGTAAATGGGTGGGAAATTCTTTTCCATTTCTCAGACATAGGTTTTACACTCTATAAAAAATAATTAAAACCACAATCCTAACATTTCTCAATTTTTTTAAATCAATGTGGAGTGGTCTTAAATATTAATTAGGTCTAAAGGATAATCAAAATTGTTGGTCAGAGTGGATACATAAGAGGGGGTGAATTGAGTTCCAATTAAAATTTCTGTTTAAAATTTCTCTATTAAAATCCACCAAATTGAATAACAATATAATCTGTAGTGAATTTGCATTAGAGCAAAGGGTCAGTTAGGTTATCAAGAGATTGATTAGTTCTCAGTTAATTCAATCTGAAGATTAATTAACTTTTTATTCTATCCTAATTCATTAAAATATGTACAAACACTTTCAAGATTAAATATAAATGTAACTTTAGAACAATTTTATATTTCAATTAATTGGAAGCAGAATATTAAATATTCGTTAAAACTAAAATAGGTAATAAAAACAGCTTTTAAACAAGAGGTTCAGTCTCAAGCAAAGTCTTTGTCCTCTCAAACAATTTATATACATTTTTATCCACACCCTGGATCGGGGAAAACAAATGTACAGAGACTGCCCAGGTACTAGGACCTCTACCACAGTTCTTTGTGGGAAGACAAAAACAATATCACACAGTCTATCCAGGTCACACATGACCTCTTCCACAATTCACAGTTGGATAATGTAATGTGTAAGAAGTTGGGAGTGAGGATTTAGTATCCTCTAGTTCATTCAAGGAGTCAGTGTGTAAATAAAACACACACTGCTCAAAAATCAAATGAATGAAACACAGTAGAGATAAATATATAGAGATGAGATTAGCGTGTTATGTGTGTTGTGAGTGAATCTATGGACTCCTTGGATTGATGTAAATGAAGATCTGATTCCTTCTCTGTTTTTTGTCAATAAAATAGGATGTTGTAGTTCTTATTTCTTCACTTCTTGCATAGGTGTTCATCTTTAATGTGAAAATGTTCTTTGTAATACATCAGCTTCTTCTTTAATCTTGTACTCTTGATGACTATGAGTGTTCTTCAATTTCTTCGTGTGTTCTTATTTTCATGTATGGAAGAATTATTTTTCTATTCCTTTTCACCTCACTACGTTTTCACTGCATCCCGATCTTCATTATATTCCATGAGCTCTGTGAAAAGGAATGACTACCTTTTTATAGGTACGGGGTACGGTTCCCTGACATGACAACAACGATCATTAAATATCATTAATTGCATTAAAAACAACAAATATGACTGTTTGAATTAAATAAGAGTTAATAGAAATTCAAACAATTTTCTTAACTATCGGTGAGTCATGAGATCAGTAGGTCATTTTGAATCTACATTCGTATCGGTGGGTCATGATCATCATTGGTATCAGTCACTTGTGATCAGTATTGGGTTCAGTTTCTTGTGATCAGAATCGGCTTTGGTATCATGTGATCAGTATCGGCTTCGGTAGCTTTTGATCAGCATCAGCTTCGGTATCTGGTGATCAGTATCGGCTTCGGTAGCTTGTGATCAGTATTGGATTCAGTAGCTTGTGATCAGTATCGGCAAGATCGTTGCCATCAGTGCAATCATTGCCATTGGTGAAACCATTCATAATCTGTGCGACCGTTCATCATCGGTGCGACCATTCATCATCAGTGTGACCGTTCATCGTCGGTGCGACAGTTCATCATCGGTGTGACTGTTCATCATCAGTGCGATCGTTCATCATCGGTCCGACCGTTCATCATCGGTGCGACTGTTCATCATCAGTGTCATCGTTCATCATCAGTGCGACTGTTCATCATCGGTGCAACCGTTTATCATCTGTGCAACCAGAAAATAACTAATGGTGAGTTATAATCATGAAATTCACACTAAATATCTGTTCAGTCCAGAATACTTCTAGGTTTATAGTAAAACATAAATTTACATATATAAACATTATGTATACAAGGTTCAAACATATGTAAATACATTTAGAAAAAATTAAACAATAGACTAAATGGTCATAAATAAAACAATGATTTGTGATTTTTAAAATAACCATCTCACATAGAGTTCAAAGAAATGCCCCTTTTTGATAATCAAAAATCAATGGCCTAAATGAAGATAGAAGAGAGTATGTCATTTAGTATGCTCCCCCTATATAAAAAAAATATGCCAAAAATAAACAGATCGTCAGAGAATGAAATCAATGTTTAAACAAAGGATTAAATAAGTAGTCATTTCTCCCTTTTTATAGATATATATTCATTTATCCCCATTTCATCATTTCTCCCCCTTTGGGATTATCAAAAATTAGAGTAGATACGAAGAAAATTCTACTTAAAAATTAGTTCTGAGAAAGAGTACAAGAACGAGATAAAAAAGATAAAAGTACAAGAAATAGATACCCTATAAAAAATGACTGGCATGACTATTTCTTTGGGTGTAATGGAGCTTTCCATTTCACAGAAGTAGGAATGGATGGTCCAGATGGTGATTTGGTTGAAGGTTGATCTATCCAGATGGTGAGTGGAGGCAGGACAGCTCTGGCTGGTAGCAGAGTGGGTGCTAAGGTCACCTGCTGAGGAGTAGAATATCTTTCCAAAGGAGGCTGCTGAAAGACTGGCCGTATTTTTGATAGAGCTTGAGACACTAAAATATGACCAGGAGAAACATCTGATGAACTGAGAGGCTCTCCAGTAGGAATAAAAATTTCCATCTTTTGGATATGAATATATGGTTTGAGCCGATTTATAAAATCATGAATTACTTCACCGCCATAATTCATAGCCTTTTCATAGTCATCCTTCTTCTGCATGAAACTTTCCAGAGTAGGAGTGAAATCCTTTAACTTTTGAACTTGAGCCTTGAAAGCTTTAGGGTCTGGGGGAGCCTCAAATTCTCATCCAAAACCATAAAATGATGGTTCAACTCATTCTTGGTATAAATCCAGAAAATTCATGATCCACTTTTTCTTTAATCTCTTTCTGAGCCTTAGTTGCATCAGCTTAATACAACATCACCATTTTGTGGATATGATCACTATTTTTTTTAATCTTCATTAAGGAATCCAAATCCATGATCTTCCCAAGAGCTGCTAACTCATCTCTTATAATATCCTTTAAGGTATTGATTTCATGACCAGTGATCTTGGATATTTTGGAGATTCTTCCCTGAGAAAAAATCTGAGTGATCTCAGCTTTCAAATTCCTCAAACCAGCTTTCTTCAGGTGTTCTGCCAAATTTCATAACACTTCAAACCTACCAGAGATGGTTGTTCTAAACTCACCTGAAAAAGAGACTAACCCACTGCATAAGTCTTTGAGTGTTTATTTCAGAGGGATAATATTCCTAGAAATAATATCACTAGTATTGTACAGGCCTGGCATAATGATACTTACCACTATTTGAGTCAAAGCATCTATAGTAGCCTCGGATAAAATCATAGGAGAAAGAGTGGGAGCATTAGAAAATTCCACTTTTATTGTCTCTCTAACTGCTTGAAGAAACTCAAGATTAAATCTTTCAAGTTCAGATTGTGCCTCTGTAGGATCAGATCTAGATTGAGAAACTGAAGGAACATGTTTTTCGACTGTCACCAATATATACTCAGCAACTAATCGAGACTTAAGTGAATCACATATACTTGTAGTATGTAATTCTTCTTCCTCTTCCTCTGGGTAATATAAACCCAAAACTGCAAGACTTGGGTGTTCTTCCCTTAAAGATTTCAAGGAAGAATACAAAGGATTCACAAACCTAGATCTTACTGAATTTTCAAAAGAGACATCCTCATCCACATCAATCTCTAATTTTAATGTCCTTTCAGTCTCAAGAACAATTTCATGCTCATTTAGTTGGGATTGAGGATCAACTTGAATCCCATTTTGACCATCCACTAGTCGAGTACTTACATCATCATCATCATCATCATCACTACTATCATCTTCACTACTATCACCATCACCACCATCACCCTCATCCCCATCTTCACCATTATTGATCAATTGGTCATTTGAAATATCTTTACTACTGGATTCATAATGATCAGAATTTGAATCTCCAGTCTCACCTTCTTCTTCATCGTCTAAAAGAGGCTCTATCTCTGGTAACTTGAGAGGTTGACTAGCTGCTCCAAATTCCGTTATTCTTTTCTTCGGACTAACTGTATCCGGATAACTCCTGTCATCAGAAGGTGATTCGGGCTCCTTTTCAGTATCAGCTTCAACTTAAACATGTTCTTCTTCTCTTCCCTTCTTACAAGACTCACCCGTTTCCTTATGAACTACCAATTCCTCTTCTTTATCAGAATAAACCACTTTTTACCAGGTTTTAAACTAGGATCTCTCATCCCCTTTGGTCTCTTTGGATGATCAATAGGATTGAAAGATTCATACAACTTTTATTCATCTGCAACCCAAGCCTTCTTCCATGGGTTCCAGTTGATTTTCATCCTTTTACAAATATCCTTCTTAATAAAGAAGCTACTACTAGATGAGATACACTCATCTCCATCATCAACACTGCCTATGAACATTATCATAGAAATGATTTTCTTGGAGTAGAACAGGGTTGTAGCATTCTTGGATGGATTCACCATATCAGTAATATGGACAGAAAAATATCTACATAGGTTGACCTTTTCTCCATTCAATAATAGAAAAAAACATCATGATACTTTACATAAGCACAATCACCTTTTCTAGGATAAACTTGGTGTTAAATAAACTAAAATAGATTTCTACAATAACCATCTAACTCAGCGGCAGTTATTCTTCTGGATTGAGAATTGCCTGTCAACATATCTAGAGCTAGCTCATATGAAAAGTATTCAGTGGTATGAGGGATATTACCTGGGTAATCCTCGTATCATCAATTATGAGGTACTGCTAAACATTCAGCACACTACATTGATGAAAAAGTTATCTTTTTCCCATTTATTATCGATGATAATCTCGCAAATTCTGCTCCATCCAAAACAATACTTATATTCAGATAAAATTCATGAACTAAATTTGGGTAATAGACATAGTCATTATCACAAAACCAGTCTTTCCATCCTTGTGCTTCCAAAACATTCAAAAGATAAGACTTGCTGGATAACACCCATTCGGCACTCCCTTCCTTTTCTGTAGTAAAAACCCGTTTTTCCAACTCTGAGTTTTATGACCTTTGACTCATGCTACTTGATTCTCCTTGAGTGCATTTCATAGGAGGGGAACCTTTTGATTCTTTTCTTTTTCTCTTTTTCTTTTCCATTTGGATGTCCTAGAGGAGTGAGAGGTTCGAATGGTTCAGATAGTTTGGGATTCAGGAAAGAATAGAGAGTTTGGATGGAGATGGAAGGTCAATATACTTTATAAATATCTGCAGGACATTATTTTTATCATTTTGAGTTACAATAATAATAATAATAAAGAATAATGATTTAGTAAAACAATGTCATTTTGAAAAATACTAACGATTTCACAAACTTTACAACTCAATCAGTAGCATTGATCGGTTTTATAGATCGGTTTCACTGATCGGTTTCACAGATCGGTTTCACTAATCTGTTTCATAGATTTTAAAATCCTGTCACATTTTCCGGTACTTTTGATGTCTCTAAGTAACTCTATTTGGTAATAGTGATGTGGGGGTGTGTTTGGGTGAAATTTTATATAAAACAAAAAGGCAATATCTTGTGCACGGTTTGTGCATGGTTTGAGAAACCGTGTGATGAAACCATGACAACCTAGCAGCACTGGACAGTGGGGTACGCACGGTGTGTGCATGATTTGGTAAACTGTGAAACTAAACTTTGTGGACCAGCAACCCTGGATAGTGAGATCCGCACGGTGTGCACATGGTTTTACAAACCATGCGGACAAATCATGCGGTCACTTATAACTGGATCCTTATATTGTGGATCTCTGCCGTTTGCCTCTAAATGATTCGTTTTTCCTCCTTAGTGGCCCTATCTCAGGATTTTCCTTCTCCTAGGGTCAGAGAGTTTTCTTCCATTGTTCCAGAGGCGATCCAAAAGCTCCTCTTGGTGAATCTAAGCAGGATTCTCAAGGTATGTTATCGTTCTTCTTATTTCTTGATCGGTTTCTTAGATCTACTTATATCTACTTCTTCTCTTCCCTTGGTTTCATAGATCTATGTCCGTTATGGGTAGATTTAAGTTTGTGGTACCATGTTTGATGAGTTTTGGTCTTGATATTTCTATGAGAAGAGATCTAAGGTGGTTTCTTGAAGAAGTAACCAGGTTTTCTTGAGCGTTCTCGACCGTTGTGGTCTTGGTCAAAGTCTTCAAGGTTTGTGGTTTCATCCATTCTTTCCAAATTTACTATCCTTATATTTTTTGGTTTATTTAAAAGGTTGAATTAAATTTAATTTCCCAAGTTTCATTCTATTAAATTGATCAAAACTCAATTCCATTGAATTGAGATGTTTGAAATGGTTTTGCCATGAATATTTGGAAAACCCAAATTCCATTGAATTACGTGTGTTTATGGTTAATGGGACGATTTAAATTTTTTGATTTAATTGGTGGATTTGATGGTAATAATTACAATTAAATTTTTGAATTTAATTGTGGAAATGAATTTTTGAAATGATGGAATCAGTTTTGAATGGATTTTCAAACTGGTGAAATGGCTTAAAATGATTTGACAGAAACTCGTTGGTTTTATCTTGTCAAAAGGAATGTTTTTGAATAAAACCTATTATGGTTTTAAATGGAACGAAATTGTAACTTATGAAATGGTAGAATGGGATTGATCGTATTTTAATAATTTTTAAAATAAATAGCCCATAATGTAAGAGCGCATGAAAGAATTCGGTAGTTAGTGAGTTAATTGGATACACTATAGGCTAAGACAATGTTCTAAAACATACATGCAGCAGGCCACATCCCTGACAGGTTGGTGATGAGTATCATTTGGACAATGTCATAGGAACGTGCTTGTACACATTTTTCTGAGTTCACATAGAGAGTGTGGAATCCCATTAATGATTAATACTATCATACCTTTTGGGAGATGACCATGTTTCTCACCTAAATATTTATATGTGATGTATAAATGTTTTCCAATGCTTTTGAACTACTTTAAATGCCTGCTGATTTTAAATAAACTATTTTATGTAACCATTTTTTAATTTAAGCCATAGTTTTAGAAATGTTCCATCATTGTAAATCCTTTATTGATGAATTATCAATCATTTGAAAATGTATAACGTGATTTTTTAAAAATATATTTTTGAATTTCCTAACCTGTTTATTTGAAAATTGAAATCTTTTCATTGGATAATATATATTTTCCATCTGTTATGGAATATTTGGTGATATCCTACTGGGATTAGGCTTACACCCCACCTTTGCCTACAAGTGTTTTTAGACTTCTCCTTCCAGGTTTGAGCAAAGGGAAGTGATCTCTTGGATGTAGATCCAGATATTAATCTTTAATTTTGGTGAGTTGTGTCTGTAGGGACCTTGGGGCTGTTTTTTCTGGTTTTAGTACTTGGTTTATAGTACTTTGGCATTTTTGTGCCTCTTTTTAATCTGGTACACTACTCCCAGTGGATTTTCTATTGTTAGTCATACTATTTTTTTACTCTTGCTTCCGCATTCTTGTGGAAAAATTGTTCCCACTTGTAAGTTGTATGATGCCAAGTGCTAGTCGCTGACCCATGGGGATCGGGAATGCCCTTTGAGTTATGTTAGGACTAGATCGGTTATCGGGTTACCAGGGTACCTGGGCTGGTTTGTGAAAAATTGGTATCAGAGAGAGGTTGTTAAACATCTTTCCTTGATGACAGTATGCATTTGAGTATTCTTGTCGGTACATAGGAGGTAGTTGTTATTGAGTGCCTGGCCAGATCTCACCGCAATGAAACTTACATTTCTAGGGCGGTTTAGGGAAAGGATACTTTTGGATTAGTTCTAGTCTCTCCTATATTTTGATTTGGATAGATTGGAATCCAAATCTTGTTATTCCTTGTTTTAGGAATAGTTTTCCTCGTTACTCAGGTTGAGTGTTAATCTAATGTCATCTGTGATGTCTGCTGATGTTTTGTAGCATCATGCCTCTGAGAAGACGTGGAAATCAGATAAAAAAAGAGGCTTCTAATGAATCTTAGCAAGCAAGTCCTACTGTGGATCCGAGTCTGGTTGAGGTGATTGCTCGCACTGTCCAAGGTCTGGGACATGCACCATCTCCAGTTTCTGTTCAGGATCCAGCTATAGATCCTCATAGTGATATTCTCTGAAGTCATTCTCAAGAGTTCCTACGTGATAAGACAATAGTCTTAAAAGGCTTCACTGATCCTCAACATGTTGAGGAATGTTTGAGTAAGATTTAACATATGTTTGTGTTCTTGGAGACACCTGAAGTGATCAAGGTGAAGTGTGCCACCTTCATGATGGAGGGACAAAGAAGGAGATGGTGGGATATGATGGTGACAGCTGGGAAAAACGAGGGTTTATAGTGGAAAGGCTTTTGGGTTCTTTTCTCAGATCAATTCTATCTAGAATCAACGGAGTTGGCCAAGGATGTGGAGTTTTTCAAGCATGAGCAGGCTAACAAAACTGTGACTGAGTACTCAAATCACATTGCTGAGTTGGTACAGTTTGGTCCTAAAATTATATCGAATAAGAGGGTGAAGGCTCGACGATTTGAGTAGGGACTTCGATCAGATATCTGTTCTTAGGTCTTGTTACTGAAGCTACCCACTTATGCTGATGTTCTGGATATGACAATGATGGTTGATATGTATTTGGAAGGAAAGTCAGGGTTGCAGGAAGATCCATTTCTTTATAGTGGGTGTTTTGGTTCCTCTAACGGAAAATAGAAGTGCGATGTTTCTCATAGTGGTTCTCAGCAACTAAGTCATTCCAGACCTCCAATAGCACCAAGAGAGGCATCATTGACTTGCTATCAGTGTTGTAATCCAAGACATTCTAAGAGTGTTTACACTAAGGCACCCATGAATTGTAGCTCCTGCGAACTTTTGGGGAACATACAGATATTCTGTCATCACTTCTCTACTACACATAGTGGAACAGGATCATCAGCACCTCCAAAAACTGCGGGGAAATCAAATGCTTCACATGCTAAAAGGTTCCAGCCATAGGCATCCTGAACGAAGCTTCTTCACAAAGTGGAAGAGTGGCCATAGGTAGCTGATACATGTCCTGCGACTATGAGAGGTACCATTACTATTGCTTTGTCTTTAGTGACAACTCTTTTCGATACTGGTTCTTCTTACTCTTTTATTTCCACTCATATTGTTACTTTTCTTAATCTTCCCATGGAACTTTTGTCTTGTGCGTTGGATATTACTACACCCCCTTGGTGTAATGCGATAGAAGGGCCTTCGTAGTCATCTGTGAATATTCTTGAGAAAGGTTTTATACTCCCGAGTGTGTCCCCTTGGGCAGCACCATTTCTCTTCGCCAAGAAGGCTAATGGTTCTCTTCGCTTATGTGTTGATAATCGAATTCTCAATCGAGTTACGATAATGAAAAAATATCTATTACCATGAATTGATGATTTGTTTGACCAATTTAATGGGGCAATGTGGTTTTCAAAAATTAATCTTCGATCTGGTTACCAACAGTTGAGGATAGTATAATATGACTTTCCTAAGACCACTTTTCGGAGTAGGTATGGCCATTACGAGTACCATGTCATGCCCTTAGGCCTAACAAATGCTCCTACAGTTTTCATGACCTTGATGAATCATGTTTTCCATGAGTATCTAAATACTTTCGTGGTGGTCTTTGTGGTTTACATTCTTGTCTACTCCAAGTCTGAGGAGGATAATGTGCATCATCTGAGAATTGTTCTGAGTCTTCTATGGAAACACCGTCTTTATAACAACCTTTGAAAGTGCGATTTATAGATCCGAGAAGTGAAATTCTTGGGACATGTCATGTCTGAATAAGGAATATCAGTTGATACTGAAAAGGATAAGGCTATTATGACTTGGGAACAACCACAAATTGTTTTCATTATTTGGAGCTTCATGGGCTTAACGGGATTTTATCGCTGGTTTGTTAAAGACTTCGCAATGTTAGCTTATCCGATGACTGCTCTGACATGAAAGTGTGTGATGTTTTCCTAGAATTATAAATGTAAGAGTTCTTTTGTTGAGATAAAGTGTCTTTTAACTACTACTTAGGTGTTACCTCTTCCTGAGGCCGAGATAGCTTATATGGTCTTATGTGATGCATCGGGTTCAGTTTTGGGATGTGTACTCATGTAGGGTAATCATGTTGTTTCCTATCGGTCTCGTTAGATTAAGCCTCATGAGAAGAACTACCCAACCCATGACCTTGAACATGAAGTTGTAATGCATGTACTCAAGTGTAGGGGACATTACCTTTATGGATAAAGGTTTTCAGTGTATTCAGACATCAAGATCTCGAGTTATATCTTCTCTAAAATATATTTGAATCTCCACCAAAGGCATTGGGTAGAGTACCTAAAATCTTTCGACATTGACATTTCCTATACCCTAGGGAAAGGGAATGTCATTGTAGATGTGTTAATCATGAAACAACCATCTCAGACTTTGAAATAATCTTCATAAGAGTTGAGTTTGATGGATCTTTTTGCTCAGTTTCATATTGGAGTTTAGTGGAAGGGGAATGAAGTTTCTTTAGCCAGTTTCAGTTGAATTCTGCTCTCCTCGAACTGATTCTTTAGGAACAACATTTAGATGATGAATTTAGTGGAAATTGGGATTCTCATTATGGTGGGGAGACAGAAACCTTGTGGTCATTCTCCAAAGAGTTTATTCTATGTTATCAAAACAGTTACGTGTTGCCATTATCTGCACGGATGGATGTGATGAGGGATTTCCATAACACTCAGTGGGTTGTGCACCCGGGGACCACGTAGATGTTCTATGATATGTGCTGATATTTTTGGTGGCCATGTATGATAAAAGACATTGTTGAGTTTGTATCTCGTTGATATACATGCCAGTAGGTGAAAGCTGAGCACCACAAACCTTCGGGTTTGCTTCAACCACTTCCAGTCCCCACATGGAAGTGGGATGAAATATCAATGGACATTTTGGTTGGGTTATCTCAATCCCAGATGAACAAGAATGCGATATGGGTTGTGATCGACAGACTGACCATGTCGGCTCACTTTATACCTATTCAAGATACAACCAAAGATGAGGAGTTGGGAAATATCTATGTGAAAGAAATTGTTCATTTGCATGGAGTTCTATCTGAAATAGTATCTGATAGGTATCCTCGGTTTACTTATTGCTTTTGGAGAGGCCTTCAAGGGGCAGTATGATCTTAGGTTCATTTGAGCAAGGCCTACCATCCACAGTCAGATGGCCAGACAGAGAGAGCAATTCAGATCCTTGAGGACAAGCTTTGTGCTTGTGTTCTCGACATTGGTGGATCATGGGATGACCATTTGGGATTAGATGAGTTTTCATATAACAAAAGTTTTCAATATGAGATTAAAATGTCTCCTTTTAAGGCATTTTTTGGCCTTCCTTGTAAATATCCTTTATGTTGGCTGGAGATTGGTCAAAATTCCTTTGTAGGAGAAAGTTTGGTCCAAGAGACGACAGCTAAGATCTAATTGATTCGTCAGAGAATATTGACAGCACAGAGTTGGTACAAGTCTTATGTTGATCGTCACTGTAAAAATTTAGAGTTATTAGTTGGTGACCAGGTGTTCATGAAAGTTTCACCCCATTTGGGTTATCGACGACTTGGGAGGCAAGGGAAGATTTCTCCTCTTTTTGTGGGACCTTTCAAGGATGTTGGTCTTGTGGGAAACATTTCTTACTATCTAGCTCTACCACCATAGCTGTCGTCGATACATTACGTGTTCCATGTATCACAACTGCGAAAGTACCTCTCCGATCCATCTCATGTTGTGAGTTGGAGTGATCTTGAAATTGAACCAGATTTAAATGTGACTGAACGACCAGTCAGGATTGTTGATTCTGAGACCAATGTACTTCGTGGGATAACGATACCTCTAGTCTATATACATTGGCAGCATGGTTCAGATTCTCATGGGACGTGGGAAAGGGAGTCACTAATGATAGAGTAGTGGCGTAATCTTTTTGACGCGGTTGTTTCTTCATAGAATTTCAGGGGACAGAAAGGTCTTATGGTGGGGAGGTTGTAACATCCTGTTACATTTTCAGGTACTTTTGATGTCTCTATGTGCCTCTATTTTTGAATAGTGACTTGGGGGTGCTTTTGGGTGAAATTTTATGTAAAACAAAAAGGCAATGGCTTGTGAACGATTTTCACACAGTTTGATAAACCGTGCGATCAAATCGTTCCAACCTAGTAGCACTAGACAGTGGGGTACACACGGTGTGACCACAGTTTGGTAAACCAAGCTACTAAACCATGTGGATCAGTAACCTTGGATAGTGATATCCGCATGGTGTGCACATGGTTTGACAAACCGTGCGGAAAAACTGTGCGGTCACTTAAAACTGGATCCTTATATTGTGGATCTCAGCTGTTTTGACTCTAAATGCTTCATTTTTCATCCTCAGTGGCCCTAACTCGGGATTTTTCTTCTCCCGGTGTCATAGAGGGCTCTGCCTTTCTTCCAGAGGAGATCCGATGGCTCATCATGGTGAATCGAAGCGGGATTCTCAAGGTATGAGACCGTTCTTCTTCTTTCTTGATCGGTTTCTTAGATCTACTTAGATGTACTTCTTCTTTTTCCTTGGTTTCTTAGATCAATGCCCGTAATGGGTAGATCTAAGTGTGTGGTACCATGTTTGATGATTTTTGGTCTTGATCTTTCTAGGAGAATATTTATAAGGTGGGTTCTAGAAGAAGCAACCTGGTTTTCTTGATCGTTCTCGACCGTTGTGGTCTCGGTCAAAGACTTTAAGGTAGGTGGTTCCTTCCCGTCTTGACCAATTGTCTATCCTTGTATTTATTGGTTTATTTCAATGGTTGATTTAAATTCAATTTCTGATGTTACTTTCTATTAAATTAATCAAAACATTATTCCAATGAATTGAGATGTTTGAAATGGTTTTGGCATGAATATTTGGAAAACCCCAATTCCATTGAATTGGGTGTGTTTATGGAAAATGGGCTGATTTAAATTGTTTGATTTAATTGGTGGATTTGATGGAAATATTTTCAATTAAATTGTTGAATTTAATTGTCGAAAATAATTTGTGAAATGATGGAATTGTTTTTGAATGGATTTTCTAACTGGTGAAATGGTTTAAAATGATTTGATAGAAACCCATTGGTTTTATCTTGTGAAAAGGCATGTTTTTGAATAAAACATGTTATGGTTTTAAATGGAATTAAACTGGAACTTTTCGAATGGTAGAATGGGATTGATCTTATTTTAAGCAGTCTTAAAATAGTCCACCCATCGTGTAACAGCGCATGAAAGCCTTTCGTAGATTGTGAGTTATTTGGATACACTCTATGCTACAACAACGTTCTAAAACATTCATGCACTGGGTCACATCCCCGAAGGGTTGGTGACGAGTCTCTTTTGGCTAGTGTCATAGGGACACGTGTATACACATTTTTCTGAGTTCATATAGAGTGTATGGAATCCCATAACTGATTAATACCATCATACCTTTTGGCAGATGACCATGTTGCTCACCTAAATATTTATATGTGATGTATAAATGTTTGCTAATGATTTTGAACTACTTTACGTGGCTTCTGATTTTACATAAACTGTTTTATGTAACTGTTTTTTATTTAATCCACTGTTTTGGAAATGTTCCATCATTGTAAAGGCTTTCTTGATAAATTTTCCATCATTTGAAAATGTATAGCATGATTTTTAAAAAATATGTCTTTGAAATTCCAAACCTGTTTATTTGAAAATTGAAATATTTTCATTGGATAATATGTATTTGTCATCTGTTATGGAATATTTGCTGATATCCTAATGGGCTCAGGCTCACACCATACCTTTTCCTTCGGGTGTTTTTAGACTTTCTCCTTCTAGGTTCGAGCAAAGGGAAGGGATCTCTTGGAGGTGGATCCAGCTGTGAATCTTTGATCTTTGTGAGTTGTGTCCTTAGGGTCCTTGTGGCTATTTTTCCCAGTTATAGTACTTGGGTTGTAGTAATTTGGAATTTTTATGCCTCTTTGTAATCTGGTGCACTACTCCCAGTGGAGTTTCTTTTCTTATTCCTACTGTTTGTTCTACTCTTGCTTCCACATTCTTGTGGAAAAATCATTCCCACTTGTATGTTGTACGATGCCAGGTGCTAGTCGCCAACCCGTGAGGATCGGTAACGTCCTTCGGGTTATGTCAGGACTGGCTCAGTTATCGGGTTACCAGATTACCTGCGCTGGTTCGTGACACTGATCAGTTTCATTGATCAGTTTCACTAATAGGTTTCACTGATCGGTTTCCCTGATCGGTTTCACAGATCAGTTTGAATGAATAGTTTCATTGATTGGTTTCACTGATCAGTTTCACTAATCTATCAGACCTAACTATTGATTGATAATCTCTAACCGTTCAGAGCATAAGGGATTGGTAAAAATATCAGCTAACTGATGTTCAGAGTAAATAAATTCTAGAGAAATATCACTCTTTTGATTGTGATCTCTCGATAAGTGATGTATGACATCCCTGTGTTTGGTCTTAGACTGAGACATAGGATTATTAGAAATTTTAATTTCAGTAGTATTATCAAAATTTATAGACACATGTCTAAATTGATATCCATAGTCCAACAGAGTGTGTTTCATCCACAGAATCTGTGCACAAAAACTACTAGCAGCAATGTATTCTGCTTCAGCAGTAGATAATGCAACCGAGTTTTGTTACTTATAACACCAAGATACTAGGGACTTTCCTAAAATATGACATGTTCTAGATGTTCTCTTTCTATCCAACTTGCAACCAAAAAATTTAGCATCATAATAACACATTAAGTAAAAGGGTTGACCATTTGGATAAAATAAACCTAAATTGTTAGTATTTTTCAGATATTTGAAAATATTTTTAACAGCAAGGAAATACGATTCATTATGATTGTCATGAAATATTTCACACATACACACACTAAACATAATATCTGGTCGACTAGCAATAAGGTAATTTAGACTCCCAATCATACCTCTATAATTTGTGTGATCAATTATTTTGCCAGTTTCATCATCATCCAGCTTACAGGTTGTACTCATAGGTGTGTCACGTTCCTTATTGCTATCCAAACCAAAAAGTTTTAAAAGATATTTTGTATATTTAATTTTATTTAAAATAATACCATTCTTCTTTTGAAAAAATTTAAATCAAAGAAAATACTTGAGTTCTCCCATTACACTCATTTCAAATTCATTTTTCATAATCTTAGAAAAATCGGTACATAAAGAATGTTTGGAAGATCCAAAAATAATATCATCAACAAAGATTTTTACAATCAAAATGACTTTGTAAATTATTTTAAAAAAAAATAGTCGGGTCGAAAATTCCTTTAGTAAAACCTTTTGAAATAATAAAATTTGTAAGTCTATCATACCAAGCTCTTGGATACTGTTTTAAACCATATAATGCTTTAGAAAGTTTAAAAACATGATTTTGGAAATAAGGGTTTGTAAATCAGGGTGGTTAGTCAACAAAAAATTTTCAATTATAAACCCATATAGAAATGCACTTCTGAAAACCGTTTGATATAATTTGAAATTCAGATGAGCAACATAGGAAAGTATAATTCTAATAGCCTCTAATCTAGCTACCGGAGAAATGTTTTCTCAAATTCTATACCTTCTTCTTGATTATACCCTTGTGAAACTATCCTTGCGTTGTTTCTATCTATGTTTCCAGACTCATAAACATTATTTCTAATAACCCATTTATTGTCTATGGTCAAAGTGTCCTTAGATCTTTCTACTAATTCCCAGACATTGTTTCTTTTGAATTGAGTAAACTCTTATTACATAGCCATTACCAAAAATTCATCATTGATTTCATCATTGATATTTTTAGGTTTTAACTATAAAGGAAAGGCTTTATGTTCAACCTAATTTCTTAGAAAGGCTCTAGTCTGTGTCCCTCTAGCATGATTACCAACTAAAGTATCAAATGGACGATTCTTTCAAATCCTAGTTGACCTAGTAAAGGTAGGACAAGAAATTTCAGGCTCTTCTATGGGTTCGAGTTCACCAGGAGTGGATTTTGGAATACTCCCATAATTGGTTTCCTTTACAGCAGGTTTATTGATTTTATCACGGAGGTTCAAAAAAGACAACTCTTTATCAAGATTTTAAAGAGGATGTTTAGGTTCACATGGACCAGTTTCATCAAATTTGATGGGAACAGATTCTTCTAGACACCTGGTTCTCTTATTAATCACTCTATAGGCTTTTCTAGAAAGTGAATATCCAAAAAATCTTCCTTCATCACTCATGGCTGAAAAATTTACTAGATTATCCTTAGTATTGAGAATGAAGAATTTGCAACCAAACACTATGATGTAGTTAACCTTAGGTTTCCTATTGTTCCACATGTCATAAAGGGTTTTCTTAAGAAAATTTCTGATCAAAAATCTATTGATAATTTAACAGGATGTATTAAGAGTTTCAGCCCAAAAATAAATAGGTAGGTTATATTAATTAAGCATTGTTCTAGCTATTTGATGAGGGGTTCTATTCCTCATATCTACTACAACATTTTTTTGAGGTGTCCAAGGGGTAGAGAAAATGTGACTATAGCCATTGTGTGAGAAATAATATTCAAACTCATGATTTTAAAACTCATGACCATGGTCACTTCTTAGGGTCTTAATCTTAAGTCCACTAAGGTTTTCTATAGACTTTGAGTATTTAGTAAAGTAGGAACAATCTTCAATTTTGTTAGATAAGTATTATAACCAAGTATATCTTGAAAAGTCATCTACTAGAACATAGAAATTGTGCTTTCCATTTAATCTAGAAACACTAGAATGTCCAAAAAAGTACATGTGGACCAACTCAAGAGGTTGATAAGTTGAAACTTTTTTCTTTGATTTAAAAGAAACTTTATGTTTTTCCCTTTTGATAGGGATTAATAAATTTTTCGAATGGGAATTCATGTTTGGGTATGTCTCTAACTAACTTCTTCCTAGTCAGTTTCCTAAGTGAATGAATATTGTAGTGTCCTAATGTTCTATGCCAAAGACATTATTCCTTTATGAAATGCATTTAAACAAGTAACATTTTTCATGGATAAAGAATTTAAATCAACTTTATATACATTTTCATTTAATAATGCAGAGAATACAAAAACATTTTTTGAATTTAAAACTTTATAAGAATCATTTTCAAATTTATCATTAAAACCATCATCACACAACTAAGAGATTCTTATCAAATTATATATAAGTCCATCAAAAAATAACACTTTTGAAATTAAAACTGTATCACTGTTTCCAATCTGTCCTAGACTGATGATTTTTACTTTAGAGTTATCACCAAAGGTGACATGGACTCCCTCGACTTTTATTAAACTCTTAAAGCATGAGTAGTCCCCAGTCATATGCCTTGAACATCCACTATCCAAGTACCATATATTCTTATGAGAACTCTCTAAGAATGTTTCCTACAAAATAGATTTAGATGGAAAATTATTTCGGTACCCAGACCATCATTGGTCCAGATAGGTTAGTATGAAAAGAATTAGGTACCCAAATTTGTCTTATGAGTTTCATATAATTTACAGAATCAATAGATTTTTAATGATAATCTTTATTTGATCTGTAACTATGTGAGTAAGAAGTTGAGGAATATGAATTTTTCGAATATTAACTATCACCATTCTATTCAGATTTATAATTAAATCTAGTTTTAGTAAATTGTCTCTGTCCAGGATAATAACCTAAACCAGTAGTATACTTTGGTGCCACTTGTTTTCCTAGAATTTGAGTAAGTGTATCATTTCAATTTGTTAATTTTTCTAGTTTCATCTTTAATTGATCATTATAAAATATTAGATCAGTATTTTCCTTAAGTAATTGAGAATTCTTTTCCTTTTCTATATCAAGTGAACATTTAACCGAGCTGGTCAAAGCATGATATTTTTTCAAGGTCTTATATTTTTCCTTCAATTAATTACACATTTCTTCTAGAATATTACAATATTCAAATAACTCTTCAGTTGACATATTTTCTAATTTAGAATCAGATTCAACTCCCAAATAATATGAATTTATATCACGAGTATCTAATGTTACTTCAGATGTGTTTGTCATAAAACACATGTTATCTTTTTGATATTTTTCATCCTTAGTATAATTAGAATCACTTGAAGTGTCTTCTAAAGCACTCCAAGTTTCTTTAATTTCTTTATTCTATTTAGAGTCCTTGTAGTCATGTTTCTTCTTGAATTTCATCTTTGGACAATCTGCTTTTACATGTCCTTTCCTTTTTCACTCATAGTAGACAATTTCATCACTTTTATCAGACTTTTTCCAATCCTTCTTCCAATGGCCCTTGTTGTCATAGTTTCCTTTGTAATTTGTTTTTCTGAAGAATTTATTCGTCAAATATAATTTATTGAATCTCCTGGCTATCTGTTCCATTTCAACATCATTGTCAGAATATGAAATTTCACTTGTTATGCTTTCAGTAGGCATGTGAACTGTTTCCTTTTTCGTACTCCTTGTGGAAGTGGACTTAAAACCCACTAACTTCCTTTTTGGTTCATCATCTTCTTCCTCATTTACTTCAAGTTCTTCTTTATACATCATAATCTTACCAATAAGTTCCTTAATAGGAAAAGTACTAATATCACATGATTCTCTAATTGAAACAGATGTGCCTCTCCATTGGTTTGGAAAAAATCATAGTATTCTCATGATTTTCTCCTTTCCATGAATAGATTTTCCAATTGAGATCATAGTGTTAACAATATCATTAAAACGGAGATAAATATCAGAACTAGGTTTATCAGACTTCATTTTAAAATTATCATATTTAATGGTATAGGTGATCAGTCTCATTTATTTAACATTAGTTGTACCCTCATGGGAAAAACCCAAGGTATCCCAAATTTCTTAAGCACTTGAACAAGTAGATATGTGATTGAATTATTCATCTCCTAACGCTAAATACAAATCATTCATATATTTGCAATTATTATTGTAACTAGTTATAGTAGGTTCATCCCAAGTAGTTATTTCAGTTTCTGGAATTTTATATTTAGTCTCTATAGCAGTCCAGATGTCAAATCCCATACTTTCTAAATGAATTTTCATTTTAACCTTCTTCTGGGTATAATTTGTACCAATAATGAAAGGTGGACTTTTTGTAGTAGCACCCACTAATCTATTGTCCATAGTTAGATTTTAGCAAATATATTTAAAGAAATAATATTTAGAACTAACAGAAATTTAAGATCATTAAGATACAACTAAAAGTACAGTTGAAAACAGAGTATTTTGTAAACATTGATAAACAAAAAAACCCTCTAATACCAAATGTTGGTCAGAGTGGACACTCAAGAGGGGGGGGGGGGGGTTAATTGATTTCCAAATTAAAATTTATGTTTAAAATATCTCTATTAAATTCCCCCAAGTTTAATAACAAGATAATATGCAGTGAATTTGTATTAGAGTAAAGGTTCACTTTGGTTTTCAAGAGATTGATTTGTTCTCAGTTAATTTAATATGAAGATTAATCAACATTTGAAGAAAACCTAATGCTTTACAATATATACAAACATTTTCTAGATTAACTATCAAAGTAACATTAATAGAATTTTATATTTCAATGCAATTGGTTGTGGAATATTCAATATAGGTTAAAACTAAAATAGGTTATTACAACAGCTTTAAAACGAGAGGTTCAGTCTCATGATGAGACCTAGTCCTCTCATACAATTCATATAAATTTTTATCCACACCCTGGATCAAGGAAAACAACAGTATAGAGACTATCCATGTACTAAGTCCTCTACCATAGATCTTCATGAAAAAAACAGTATAACACATGCTATCCAGGTCACACATGACCTCTTCCAAAATTCAAAGTGGGATAAATTAATGTGTAAGAAGTTTGGAATGAGGATTTAGTATCCTACAGTTCATTCCTAGAGTCCGTGTGTAAATACAACACACACTGCTTAAAAATTAAATGAATGGAACACAATAGAGCTAAACAGATAGAGATGAGTTTATAGTGCTCTGTGTGTTGTGAGTGAATCTCTGGACTCCTTGGATTGATGTAAATGAAACTCCGAGTCCTTCTCTGGTTTTTTTCAAGAAAATAGGATGTCATAGTTCTTGTTTCTTCACTTCCAGTGTAGGTTTCTATCTTCAATGTGAAAATGTTCTTTGTAATACATTAGCTTCTTCTATGAACTAGTATTCTTGATGAGTATGAGTGTTCTTCAATTTTATCATGTGTTCTTCTTTTCATGTATGGAAGAATTCTTTTTCTATGCCTTTTCACCTCACTACTTTTTTTACTACAGCTTGATCTTCCTTATATTCCATGAGCTCTGGAAAAAGGAATGATTACCTTTTCATAGGTACGTGGTATGGTTCCCTGACAGCCAAAAACAATTATTAAATATCATTAAATGAAATAAAAACAACACATATGACAATTGTAATTAAATAAGAGTAAATTGAAATTCAAACAGTTTTCACAAAAATCTGTGATTCAAGAGATTGGTAGTTCATTTTGAATCTCCATTGGTATCAGTGGGTCATGATCAACATCGGTATCGATAGCATGTGATCATCATTGGCTTCAGTAGCTTGTGATCAGTATCGGCTTTGGTAGCTTGTGATCAGTATCGGCTTTGGTAGCTTATGATCAGCATTAGCTTTGGTAGCTTGTGATCAGTATCGGCTTCAGTTTCTTGTGATCAGTATCAGATTCAGTAACTTTTGATCAGTATCGGCTTCAATAGCTTGTGATCAGTATCAACATGGCCGTTTCAATCAGTGCAACTGTTGCCATCGGTGCAACCGTTCATCATCTATGTGACCGTTAATCATTAGTACGACCGTTCATCATCGGTGCGACCATTCATCATATGTGCGACTGTTCATCGACGCTGTGATTGTTCATAATCGGTGGGACTGTTCATAATCGGTGCGACTGTTCATCATCGGTGAGACCAGAAAATAACTAATGGTGAGTCATAAACATAAAATATACACTAAGTGTCTGTTCATTCCAGAATACTTCCAGGTCAACAGTAAAACAAAAATTAACATAGATAAACATTATTTAGACACGATTAAAACATATGTTAATACATTTAGAAGAAATTAAACAAAAGACTAAATTGTCATAAATAAAACAATGATTTGTGATTATTAATATAACCATATCACAGAGAGTTCAACAATAATAAAACAATATGTTTACTTATATTCAAGTGAGTCATACTCTTTAAGAAACAATTTGAAACCATGAAAATATTTTAATGGTTTTATAGGGTTCATATAGGCTTCAAAAAATTATTCATAAAAAAAAATTATTTTAAATTAAAGACCCATATATATTCTTTGATATCCATTATGGTATTTATTACATCCCCTTTAGGATATTATTATTTAATAATTCAAACCATATATTTATATGTTATTTAATTTTCACATGAATATTTTACTATCATAGAAAATTTTGAAAAATGTTATTTTTTATAATTTATATTTATAATTAAAAAAATTTCATTAAATAAAAATAATTTCATAATAATTTTTATTTTATATTTTAAAATAAAATCAATAATTATTAGAAATTTTGGGCTTGGATGATAATATTTTTCAACCACTTATAAGATTAAAATTTTTCTTCATCGAAATTAAATTATAAATAGTATTTAATTTAAACTATTTAATAATAATGTCTAATTAATTTTTTTATAAAAATCCATTATTTTCGCAAAATAAATTCTTTCATTGAAATTGAATACTAATTAAAATATCTATTTTTGTTTTATTTGATAAAAATCTAAATAATTTATAAAGTATTGATAAGTATCATAATTGAACATTATTTAATTAAAAATACAATATAAGTATTCATATTATTATAGTCAGGATATATATCCCTTTATTACACCATTATATTACTAAAATTTAAGGTTCAAAATGGTAAGACATTCAGGGGTGGTTATACCTACATGGTTTGGGTCGTGATCTAGATGAGATTGATATTCATTAGTAAATTGGTTCAGTCATGCTTGTGATGTTGGATCTCATCCTGGTATTTCTAATGGAAAAATCCCTAGGATTATATCTCCATTTAAAGATCTGATAAATGGGATTTATATGTTATAATACTACTTATTGAGGACATCACAAACTTTTTCATTTTCAACTGGATTTGTTAGAACTGAATATTTAAACTAATCATGTGATAACTGTTCAATGACAATATAATCAATGATAATGATTCATAATTGTATTTTAAATATGATAAGATATGAATAAACTAAATAAGTGATTCTGTTTTATATAATCATAATACATAATAATACATTTAATTTAAATAAAAAGGGAAATTTTATTAAAAAAAGACTGGGACATTACAATTTCCCCCATTCATATATTTCTCCCTTGAATCTTTCATTTCACACCCTATAAAAAGTGGGTGTCTATGCATCATCTCCTTCTCTGGTTCAAACATTGTTTCATTAAACCTTTTATCTCACCACAACTCTTTTACCTGGTTCATTCTCTTGTTTCCTAGAAAAATGTATCTATGATAATATATTATAACATGCAACATCTCATAAAAATGTTCTTTCTCTAATGGAACCAATTATATATTTACTACATGTGATAAGTCTTGTATGTTCTTCCTCATGAGGGATTCATGGAAAACATCTTGTGGTTGAGATAGGTTAGGTTGGAGTTCCATTCTATTGGCCACCACTCCCATGTGATCAATGATATCAATGGGATCAATTTAATTTCAAAAATTCCTTCCCTTATTCCCAGATATGAGGATTCACATTCATAGTGATATGTATAATAATACCATGATTCCAACATAAAATACTACTTATCATCTATGATTTTCATAATAGCACAATGCATGACTCTAGGAAGCATTTATGTGTTGATGAATGATTTTGATCTTTTCAAATATATATAGAACCATTTTAGGATATCTATTTTTTCCCCAACATCATATTATAATATAGTATTTAATTACCCATTACCATAAAAGGATATAGGAAAATTAATTTGGAGGATCTAGTACAGAGTATTATTGTACGATAATTCAACTAGAGGAATATGTTGACTACATCCTATGTTTAATTCATTTGTGCACTATCTCAACATTTCCTTGACTGTTTTGATAATATATATATATTGGACATCATTTGGAGGGTGACATGATGTGCTACATTTTAACTCATTTATTAAATTTTAGTAGATAATATTCTAAAACAATGATCTAAATTGTGGATATTGATAAGATACCATTGATAGTAGTGTTCCATGAATCTTCACTAGTTCTCTAATGTATATCCTGGAAATATTACTGAGTGGGATTTAATATCACAATGAATTGAATTTTTGAGTCTATGTAAGAATATCATGAACAACTGATATTACATTATATCATCTTGATTTCTTCAAATGTTTGGTGAAAAATCTCATGGAGGTGTTTTCCAATTCTATGTATTTATGTGTAATGGTTTCATCATGACCTTGGAATTTTTTATTTCCGCCTTCAGTTGTTGACATAAAATAAATATTGATGTATATTTTGTGATATAATCCTTCGTATTACCCACTAATACTGATCTTTTACACATAGATATAAATTTATGATTCATGGATATATATATATATATATATAATGTCAAACTACGTGCATAATCCAAAAACAACTTCCTTAACTCATGATTTGATGGTAGATATTGTCATGATCCAAATCAAACAATACATTATTTAATATCATGGAACTCATAGTATGTTACTTTTTATATAGCTTCCTTATTTTTTAAATTCCCATATCAAATATTTGAACATCTTTTATCCACTATGCAATAGATGGATGAGAAATAATTTGTGAATGAATTTATGATGTTTGTTTTATGATTTGAATGTTTTTTATTTTAAATTTGAATAATATCAAATACCTATCAATTAGTCTAAATTATAGAATTTACGAAAAATTTATACATAGAGTGTTTATCACATTATTCATTTTCCATGGATGTTAGTGAATTGATCAGTCAGATTCCTAGATCAACTCTAACCATCTTCATTGGAGAAAATTGTACTATGTATTTATGAATATATACATGAGGCTTTTATGATCTATATTTCTTTCAACCATCTCCCAACAAAGATAATGCCTATATATTTTAATGTTGAATATAACAATAGAGAATTGTAGATCATGCATTGGGCAGTTCTATTCCTAAATATTCAACATCGTTGAAGTATATTCTATGACTTTGGCATTTTTCATTTTTAAACAAACCAATCCCTTCATCTAAGAATCTACGAATTACATGAAAAGTTCTCCAATTTTATGTAGTGTGAGTACTTCTATAGATATAACCCTTATTTTAATCTATATAAATCTCCATTATCTTTTTTCGTTCCAAGAAAACAAGAGTCCATTCGATGTTATCAGGGTTAGAGGATCTGAAAAATGATAAAATTTCACAGCAATCAAAGATAGTACACATCTAATCCATGGAATATGCGAATATCTATCACATATGATGGACTAGACCATCCATCAATTTATTTTATATTTTAATATCTCATAGATAACCCATTTCTATGATAATATTACCCAAGAATGAGATATCATTCAAATAGAACTCACATTTTTTGTAAGTGGCATAAAACATGTCCTTTAATAAGGCTTATAACACAATGCTCAGATGCTCTGCATGGCCCTCTGGTCTTTAAGAGTTCATTCCAATATCATCTCTAACGAAGATTATAAATTTTTTTATTTAATACATTATTAATCTACTCACCATGTCCATTAATATTGATATATAGTAAGTGAATCTTAATTTAATTACTTTAAACTCTTATTTCCTAGACCTTGTATGAACAGTAGTCTAGGGGATATCTTAATTCTGCATAATAACATATTAATATCTTGAATGATGATCTACTATAGAAATTTATTATTTTTTACTATTATGTAAAAAGAGTCATAAATATATGTTAGATGATATTTATTATCTATTGGTATCTTGTTTATCACATAATAATCAATGGATGGGAACATCTAACAATCTGTATTCTTCATGGAGTGGACTGGCCCACACCATAGTGATGAAATTTGACATATGAACCATTTTTCTAAACTATTTTGTAGTTTTTCCTATAGACCCTCAAGTACAAAAATATCCTTTCAATATTGAGTCTTGCAGAAACTACCCATTTATAATCATGATTGAAAATTTTACCTCCTGACTAGAAGGAACACCAAATACCTTATCTAGAAACACATCAATATTTTCCCTCAAATGGTTATGTATTTAAATATTCTACATTCATTAAACTCAATATTTATATCTAGATAAAAATTATTATTGGGAAATTATTTACATTATTGGGATATTGGTTCTAATGATAAATCTCCCCCCATTTCCCAAGAAAAAATTCACAAGATGGTTTATAATACCGAGAGGGATTTCTGTCTTAAAAAATTATGTTTTCATAATATATAGGGAAATATAGTACATGCCCATATTTACATTAAATTCCACAAAAGTAATTATAAAAGGTATCACATTAATGTTCATCCATAAAATCATGATTTTGGAGGTGTTATATAAATTGGATATAATAATATCCCCATTTTCTATTTCTACTCAATAGTTTATGGTTGTGTTCGAATAGTTCTACTAAACAGTACATGTTCTAAAAGAATGTATATATATCAAAATAAAAATGGTATGAACTATTCATGACTGAATAAATAGATTTCATATCACCAATTAATTTTCATGATCCACCACTGAATATGGGATAGTAAAAGAACTCCTTAACTACCTTGGAGGTTGTTTGTTTACTTTAAAAAATCACAGCTTAGTGGAATGGTTTTTAATGTACACTATTTCATTGTGCATTATGAAATGAAAGAATTAACCAAGTGTTGAAAAGATCATTCTATTCCTTCATCACATTAGTGTGTTTATCCAATTGTTAATTTCTCAGTTGGTGTCCTTCATTTTGTCATTTAATGTATTTCCTCGTTCCCCTTAGGAAATTTTTAGAGTGTTTCTTCACCCAACGTTGACATGTTGGATGTTGAAATTTATTTTCACTATTATATTTCTCCACTATATCACTATAATAATACTCAACAATCCTTTTATTATCTTAGTGATCCCGTTGAGATTTTTTAATCTATATTTTGACTCTGACTTCACATCATCCAATTTTACAATAGATATCATGTTTTTAAATTACATGGGATTTTCATAGTTTTGTAATTCTACCAACAATTTTGCATTCATCCATGAATTTTTGTGTAACAAAAAAATATTTATCCATATATTGAATTAATGTGAAATTTTCCTTATATGACCTAATGGATTTTCCATCCTTCTTCATGTTATCAAAGAAATAACTTTTAATTATATATCATAGAGTCTGAGGAAAATATTTATTATAACATATTTTATATAATTACCCCCTCACCATTGCATTAATCTATACATGAGGATTCATATTCATGATCACAGTCCAACACAGATTAGTTTATCCCTCCAAATGATAAAACAAATCTGAAACGATACATTTTCATAACATTTAATTATGGTGAAGGTCATATAATTGTATTTGATCCATTTTCCCACAATTATGGGATCAAATAATCCATTTAAATTCAATTTATGACATCACATAAAGATACAAATTGAATAATGATATTTTTTGAGTGTATTTTCATGATTCTCCTAATCATGGTTATTGTTTTGAATAGTGTCATATGAAATGGCACAATCAACAATTTATTGATTCACACACCCATTAGGTATGGAATATAATTGGTTAATCTATCACACTTATTTTCACATATGATATCTACTTTCAACCACATATTTCAGGCCATAGAATTAAAAAGGGGAAAATTAGTGACGATTTTTTTTAAATTTAACACATAAGTGATCGTAAAATGAAACATAAGGGAAAAATTAAAAATTATATTTATTTTCATATATTTTCAATTTCCATGCTTCAATCTATGTTATCATGGTATGTTTACTAACATATATTCATAGGGTAATTTTTCTCATTAATAATGGTTTATAAGGATGTTATGAATATAACAATGAATATCCATAGGTGTTCCATAACTCTTGTACATCAAGTCATGTTTTCTTAAACAACTTCTCGGTCGAGTCCTGCACAATGTGGTGTTTTTAGGTTTTACTCTTATGTTAAACTATTATAGTCTAACATCCTCTTTTTCTATATAGATCATAATGTAGGATTTTGATAAACCAATAACACTATACAATCTAAAATAGTATTTTGATGTTTTCTTATCATTAGTTTTATTCATATGTATTTTGAAGTTTATTTCTTATCCTGGCTGCAAAAATAATAAAACATTTCCATTGATAATATCTATTACCACCCTTATATTTATTTCAAATTAATATATGATTTATTACATTTTATTACACATAATAGAACTCTAAAGATCAATTAGTCAACTTTCATTGGGAATAAAATACATTAAATAACATTATAAAATATGGAATACTCGTAGAATGGAATAACCGAGTTACATATCACTGAAATCATTGAGATATAAAAAGTTGAAATGGAATAAACATGGAATTACAAGATGAAATTAAAATATATTATAAAATAGGCATATAAATGGGAAATAATAAGCTTGATAATCACTAAAATGAACAATGAGGTATGATATATCACAAGAACATAATAAAAACTCAAGAAATGTGGAAATAACCTAAAACACTACATCATTAATATTGGTTAAGGATAACTACTAAGACATCATGATGAAAAAAATATAATGAAATACTAGGTTAACCCGATAATCCCATTAATGATTTCTTATGAGAATAAAACACTACCTAATGCATTTGAAAAATGTATATTTCTTGGTACACCTATCACTTTCATTTCATTGTCATGTTTATGTGTGCCACATGAATTATTCAACATGGATTAATTCAACAAAATATATTATTCCACGATCAAGGATTTTGTGATACATAAATTAATTCCACCAATAAATTATTTATAATTGTATAACCATGTAAAATCTTGATAAGAATGGTGTTTGGGTATTCACTACAATATTTTTGGGCTTGGGAAATCACAATTTAATTTTGATAGTAAAACGAGGGCTTAAAAATATTAATGGATGGTCTTGATGAGGGTGAAAAATTTATATCCTATTTTATGAATAAATTAGTATGTAACTATACATTGAAGAGAATTTACCAATATTTTTAATTATAGAAAAATTTCCTAACATAAATAATATACACAGACAATGGGGAAATGAAAAGAACTTGTACCGTAAGAGTGTGACTACATTTGCTTGGGATGAGATTCTTGAGAGAATGAGGGATCCATGGGAGGACTCGAGAGATTGTATGTAATAGTAAGGACATGTTTAATATATTATTATTTACTATAAATGGGATATTATTTGGGATTATATAGGAAATTAGTGGGTAATTCTTAATCATTTCACACACATAGGTTTCGAACACTATATAATCAAATAATAATGGCCAGAAACCAACCTAGGGGGTTTCAAATTATTTCTACCCTAGGGTAGTTTTATTAATTATTTTATATTTCTAGGGTTTTAAGATAACAATATAATACCCATGATTTTTGGGAAGAGAGTTATAATCATAAAGAAATAATTTTAAAAATATAACATATATTTATGGTTTTTGAGGATTCATTATGGATTTATAAAATTAACCATAAAATTAATTTATTTAAAAGGTAAAGTATATATTATTTCCTTTATACAATTTATAGTGGTTTCTACATCACATTGTTGTAATTATAATGTCATAATATCCAACATATATTTATATGGTATTTATTTTTTACCTAAAAATTTGATTGTCTATGAAAATTATGGAAAATTTGTCTTTAGATAATTTTGAAATTATAATTATGAAAATAAGACAAATTTTCAAAATATATTTTATAAATAATTTAATTTTAATTTTATAATTATAAATGGTCATTATTTATAAATTATAGTTTTTTTAAAATAACATATTTTTGACCATTAAAAAAACATTTGATGTCATAAAAATTATATAATTATATACATTTAATAAACAATATTTAATAGTAATATTTTTTAATATTATTATTTATTTAAATTATTTTTAATTTATTACAATTATCATCTAAATCCAAATCTAAACCAAATTAAAATACAATTTGTGTCCTATTGTAAAACAATACAACTAATTTATAAAGAAATGATAAGAAGAAAATATGAACACTACTCTATTAAAATTACAACATAGTTTTTCAAATTATTATAGTATTGATATATAACCATTTAATATAACATAAAATAACCAAAGGATATGGTGTGTGCTAGTGATACATTCCTGGGATGGTTCAGTATAAATGTTTTGGGCCCATATCTCGAGAATCATGATCTTCTTCATTAATTATTTTATCCTGATTAAGTTTTGGGTCTTAGATTGGGCCTCCATAATGGGAATCCCAATGATGTTATATCCCTTGTAATTTCCAATAAATTGTCCACATAGGGTATTATCCTTCTTTTTGAGGGTATCTTTTACTTTTCATGTGTTAATTGGATTTGTTAAAACCCTATATTTATTGAAATTTGATGATCAAGGTTCAATAGATATATTACCAACAGTAATGATGATCAATTTTATTTTAGATCCATGAGTATATAAAAAAATAATTTCTTCTATGTTCTATAATGAAAATAGGTAAATGTCCATTTAATTTAAATCCAAAGGGGAATTTTATTTATAAATATTTGGGTAAATAAATTGACCACTTTTGAATAATTGAATCAGTATCCCAATAAAAGATTATTAATTGATAAAACATTTAATATCATTCGAGTAAATATATTAATTTTATTTTATTGATATATTATATTTAAACACCTCATTAAAAAATAATTGGTCATAATATAACATATTACTCAAAAAATGGAAATTGGGAAAAAATCCTTTACTGCTTTAGTAACTTTTGAACCAGCATTCCAATGAAACTGAAATATTTAAATTGATATTTAAACCCACATTATAAAAATTATATTAATCATAAAATACATACATGTACTCTTTATACACCACAATAAAGAAACATTGGGTTAATATGGCTTGTGTCATAGAGAAAATAAAAGTGAGAAAAAAATCCCTGAACATGATTATTGGCATCCTCTATATATATTAAGAATTCCTAAATAGTAATTAAATGTTTTTTATAAATATATTATATATTTATATCCATGTATATAAAACAATATATGGATTTCTTATGACCTTTTTACAATTTTAGTAACATTTCAATCTCATTTTCGTGTTCCATGTAAAAACTTCTTTACATTTCATATTTGTTTTTACTAGTTATTTCATGGAAATCTTATATTACTAATGGTTTCATAATGTATAGAAAATTAAAAATTTTATAAATATCATATAATTTTTTATATTTTTATTCATTACATTACATGATATTTATGGATAGAATTTGAAATACATCAATGAGGGAGATGTTTGGTCATACGTACGCATGACAACGTTTTAACTCTCTCTTTAGATTGAATTAAAGAGAAGCTAATGATATATTATAATTATATAAACCTTTTTATGTAATATATTTATCATATTTTAATTAATGAAATATTTAATACCTTCTATGTATTTAATTAACAAGTCATAACTCTTCGTGTCGCAGAAGTCTTCCACACAAGTGAGAAAATTTATTATAAACCCATAAAATTGATTGTACAAAGGTGTGTGTGATATAAATATTTTCAAATTTTAATAACATCATAAATATTATATATATAGAAATAAACAATAAATTTATCATTATAATTATATTTTATATGTGGTAAAACAAAAATGAATGACATCAGTTTGTGAGGTATTAGTCTATCGTACGCACATATGATTATTAATGCACCATATCGATGGAAGTGGATATTTTTGTTGGATATACCCTTTACCTAACAACATATAAGTATATATATGTCACTTATTATAGTATATAAACATGTTATTATTATAATTTTGTGTGTTTTAGGAATATAGAGTATATGTATGGTCATTAATGAACCTAGCCTCTTCTTTTTTGTATCCACCTTCATATTCATCTAAAATCCTTCATAGGGTGGATTTATACAAACCAAAAAGGAATATGTAATCAGTGTATGATGTTTGTTAGCTAATTTTGATAGGTATTAGATGAACTATATGGGTATGAATGTTTGAGGAAGAGAGGATAAGGGTGTACTTTTATATGTGTTTGTGTGAGGACACACATGGAATTATTGAAATGTATTGAGTTCTCCCAAATTTTTTATAAGCCTCAATGGAATGGATTTGGACGTTAGAGACTTTTATTGAAGTATTGTTTTAAATATTTATGGACCATATTTTTTATAATTTTTTCCATGTCATATTTAGTCTTATCGTTTTAATTTATGGTGTTATTTTATTTTTACCTTAACTATGCTCATTTATTTTTAATGAATTTACTATTAATTTTTGTTATATAGTATGTTCAATATGTTAGATAATTTAAATTATTCTTATTATAAATATGGTATCCATTTTCACTAATTCGATTAATAGAAATAGAAAATTTTATTTTTAAATTGATCTCATATATACAACGAGAAGTGGGCATTAAAAGTGAAAACATTCAAAAGATAATATAATTTTTAAATCAAAATTGAATATTAAAAAGATTAAAATTCCCTAAAATGGATTATTTGATTTATAATTAAACAAATTTAAATTTATATTAAATTTATAATATAATATATCTTTTAAAATAAATTAAATTAAAATATAGTTTAAAATATAAATTCAATAATTTTTAAATATTCATCAATTTTTTTTTCAAATAAACACAACTATTAACACTACGATAATTTTGATATTCCAATTTTCAAAATTAAATTTATTTTTAAAATTAAATTTCATACAATATTGATAACAAATTATTAAAATTTGTTCACAAAAAATGGACAGAACAAGATTTCAGAAAAATATAGTTTTTATACTCTAAATTAGATTTATTCTTATCATTATTATATAAAACATGGTTTAGAAATGTTAAATATATTATTTAATAAATAATATAAAAATTTCATTAAAATAATTCATATCTATTTTTATTGAGGTAGATCAAATTCTATTTCCATATAATAAATTAGTCTTTCAGAAAATGGTTTCTATTATTTTAATTTAGTTATTAATTTCTTTTATCATATACTATACTACAAAAATCAAAATATATACATGTGTAATACTTATCTTAATAATTTTGTTAGGATTATTAGTACACACCATTATAATTTATATTTGGTAACTACCATATTACAAAATAAAATTGTAATTATATGTTGTGTTTCATTTATATTTGATGTTTCATGGAATGCAAGAGAAACTTTTGATCGATGAAAAAACATGTAAAAAATGTTCCTTCATATAATATAAAATATATAATGTATTATATATTTTAAATAAAATATTTCACAAAATCTCAGGGTATTACAAATTACCCCCTTAAAATGAATTTCAACCTCCAAATTCAATTGTTCACCAATGTATTATGATTTAAAAATTTATTCACAGAAACTCACATCGTAAATAGGGAGAATAAAAATTACTCTTGAAATAGAATAAATATTGTGAGAAAATAATCTTGAATAATATAAAATGGGTTTTAAAATTGATTTAAATTGGTTGTATGAAAGTATTTTGACAAGGAAGATAGGTATAATGAATTATAGAGAGTGATAAAGATCACTGATCAAAAGAATGTCGGTGATCTAGAAATATTTAACAATGAACAAACCTAAAATCCTATATAAAAAAAAGTAATTAATTCTATAAAAATAATTATAACCATGTAATAATTTATTAGAAGATCCCTTTACTAATTTTCCAGAATTATCATTCCATGATTTAACTAATTGATTTCAATACATTTCATATGAATAATAACACTATTCGGTTGTTCCATGATCAATTTCCACTACATATCATACTCTAACAAAGGGATAGGGATTTTATATATTGGAAGTAATACTAGATCATAAGATCTATAAATATAATTATTAATCATTTTCGTTATCTCTAATTATCGTCACAAAAAATAGTTAGCATTGATTATCAAATATGCATCAATCATCATGTGGTGAAGTAATATGTTAATATATAAAAATTAAACCAAATATAAAAATAAACTATTCATTGAATGGTTAACCATAAATACATTTTGAAAATAAAAATTTATAAATAAGTCTACTCGATTATTTGAAATCTATATTACATTAATGTACGAAATATCATAAATTATCTCTTAATTTTTACATGAACATTATTTGAACATCTTCATCATATATCTACTAAAAAATTGTATTAAACTAATTTAACATAGATACTTCATTCAAAAAATAATTATTCCTAATTAATAGTATAAATCCTTAGATTATTGAATACATTTTATTAAATGAAATTTCTTATCCTCTTTTAACGAAAAGATAAACCACATTATCAATAAACCCATTTTCAGTACTAGGGTCATCAATACTATCTGATATACTTTATCAATATCATTCATATATTTATAAAAAATAAATCAAAATTTCATAATATTTCATCATTTTAGTTGGTACCTTCTAGTAATAAAAAAATCACCTTTCCATTAAATATTATTTCTATTCTATCAACTTCATTCAATGTTTTTTTTTAATTCTTAAATAAAAACATTTACAGGAAGACACTAATATATTTTATGATCTATATTACATAATATAATAATTCCAATAGATAAATACATAATTATATCTATTTAAATGTCAATCTATTAACTAGGATTCATTTTATTATTCAGTAATATGAAATTTCATTCATATGACATTTTTATACATTTTTTAAAAATATTTATTTACATTAATACTACAACATTTCTTTTTTTCATCATAGGTATTCCCCTCAGAAAATTAATTTTCATGATTCATAAACATTACACATTCATAGAATTTAATATTCAATTATATCATTTGGATACCAATATTATCATCCATTACATATTTCAAAATTATCTTTTACATTTTGTAGTTATTTTTTTTGACCTTCATTCCCATTGTAAATATTATTATTACTTTTCTAAAAAAATAATCATAGGTGTTTCATCCTATATTCTTAACATAAATGAAACCTGATCTTCTTTAATCTATAGTATCCACAACACAATCTCTTAGTGAACTATATTCTCATTTTTATTGTGAGTTTGAGTGTTGTTTATTCTATATATTGATAATTATGTTTTGTGAATACTGAGTAGCTATAACACAATTTCCTTTTCTTCATTCACCATTCAATTTGATTTCTCATTATTTTTTTTAATACACAGAATTTTCATCATTAACTTAGATTCAATAAATCATTTAAAACCTAAATCATAATTATAGAATCACTAATCACATTGAGGATTCACATAATCCTTACAAATCAATTATAGTAACTGAAGATCAAGAGATATTATTTTCTTATGTTGTATCATTGTCCATTTATTTCCATCATCTATTTAAATCCATCATAATGGTTCTTAAAGAGTTCATAAATTTTATAAACATATTCCCCAAGTGTCTCAATATAGGTTGGATGAAACTCCCATTGTAACGATTCAACTCATAATAATGTCCATCACAATATTTTTTATTAGTGATTTCACCCCTTTTTATATCTATGCAAGAGTCACATCAAATTTTAAGATCTATATATGTACACAATTTTAAAAACCACTTTCATTATTCAGTACCACAATTATAGTAAATTTTCTCATGATTTGACCCATATATTGAAATATCAACAAATATATACCTATAAATTTCCTTTGAAATATACCTAGGGGTTTCATTAATTCATCTCCATTGTGTTTCCAAAGGATAACTAAACCATTAATTAGATAGAAACTATTTAGTACTATAAATATAATACATGTATTATAAAAAATTATTTATTAATAATAAATATATTACATCAAAACATTCCAGAGGACTATAATATTTTATTCCATTTGAAAATCAAGGATAACAATATTCTTATTTCCTGAAAAATATTAAATGGATCACATAGAGAGCTTCCACTTCAGTAACCCCACTTATAAAACATTATTAATACTCATGGGAAAGGGAAAATAATGAAGGTTGATATTGGATTCTCAATATATGTAATCATAAGATATATAAAATTTTCATTATATGAATGCATAAGATAAGAATAAGTGCATTTAATGATGATCATAACGTGTGACGTAATTTTAAAATCTTTCATAGATGATGAACATGTGTCATGCCCTAAATATAGAAAATTAATATCACATGAATCCTATGAAAATCAATAAAAATGATCCATGATAACCTAAAATTACCACAGGAAATACATTTCAAAAAAAAATTTCATAAAATATAATATTTCAAGGCTACTAACAAATATATTCATAACACACTACACTAAGGATAAACACTAGTGTCCCAACTTTTGGTTTTTGATAACCACTAGTTTATGCTCCTGATCAGAGGCTAAACATCATGGTTGGGATACCCCACAATCATGGGTGGTATCCCTTTCCTCACAGTGGAATGTTCTCACTACCAAAACCATCATGTTAGTCTAGGTTCACCACCTATACAATCAAAATTCATTATGTGCATTAATAAATTCATTTCACTCTCTATTAATGTCCTATCTATCCAACTAGATATAAATAGTTATTCAATTAATTAGAGGGTGATATAGTTACAAGATATGTATGGTAATATCACAACCTCCATCCATAATTATAATGTAACCACCTTAATTTAAAGAAAATCATGTATTTTGGTTCCATAACATCAAAAATAATTCATTATATCAGAACCCATGAAATGAAATTTGATTCATAAATGACTCATCATGACATAACCTATATTATACAACGTGGTTTCATAATCATTTCATCATTTTATCAAATCATATCCCATGAAAGAAAATTTCATAACAATTTACTCATGGAATATTCCTTTGAAGTGAAATGAATTTTGTAAACATATACTTATTATATACATAATATACTAAAATAATTAATAATTTCAGTGTCCTTAGATCACATACCTATTAAATCAGATGTAACATCAATGAATTTCATATTAAACAATATATGACTTTAAAAATTACATGGGATATTTATTGAGAAAAATAAACATTAAAATTTGAAAATTACTTTTTAAATACACAAAACATTTATATATTACTTTTCCTTGAAAATACCTATTTAATGTTATAATTTAATAATTGATAATAATTTAAATCCCTTTATCTTGAAAACATTCATTATTCATTAAGAAATAGTTTTAAAGACATAATTTGTTTCCTAAAATAATCATTCATATAAATTAAACATGAAAAAATATAAATTATTTTCCAAAAAAAATAATGGTAATCAAAATGGGATGTTTCATTTATTTCTTACACATGAAGAAAAATATTTTCTCAATATTTTTGGTAAATGAAAAACTTGATTTCTTTTTAAAAATGAAAATAGGATTTTTTATAAGAATATTTTTTTTTAAAATTAGTACATGGATAAAAAATCCATTTAAAAATAATTGGATAATAATAAAACAATATTTATAACTTTTTCAAAATACATTGTTTTACCTGAAAACTGATTTTTGACCGAAGCATGAAATAATTTTGAATTCACATAAGAACAATTACCCATTTATTTTAAGTATAAATGATTTTAACACTTGTACTATTACATGAAAATTTAATTAATTATCTTGAGTGAAGGGAATTCATGAGTTTCAGGAGAAATGGATCATATAATTTCATCATCGGAAGGGTAAACATAAATAATCACAATAACTGATTAGATTGTATCCCATAACCCATACCACATTTGTAACATTTAATCCTAAGACCCATCATAGAATAATAATATATGAAATTTATAATACCTCTAGGAACAATAATTTCATTATATTACATGGAAAATGGTCTGTTTAATCACATCATAAAATAATATTTATTCATATCATAATATATGACTCAATGAAAGAAATTTTGTGACCAAAATAACATAAAGATTTCGTAATATTTTAACCATACACCCCATGAATTACATATCATAAAATATTTATGTAAATACTAGTAATAAAAAAGTTAATAATCATAAATACATAAATGGTATTTATATACAATACATAAAAATTACATGGTGAATATGACTTGTGTCTGAGAGAAAATAAATGTGAGACATAAATCTCATACCTTAATATTGAATTCCATCATAAAAATTAAATACTCCTATATAATTAATTTATGATTATTAAAAATCATTTATAGAACTGTATTCTTTAATAAAATACAATATATGGTTTTCTTAGGGGTTTGTATTACATGTTCATTAACAATTATACACTTATTATGTATCTTGAAAAAAATGTTTTATTTTTGACATTAATTTTATCTTACTATTTATTTTTACTCATACATTGATCATGGAATAATCAAATAAATAATTTTATAATATATATATATATATCATATATTTTAAGTATATATTTATTTATGGTAATTCATTATATTATGTGACTAAAAATAAAATATACTATTCATTTATATGGATGTCGCACACACATGAACATTGTTTTCATATTCATGACTTATTGAAATGTGTAAAATTAAATGTTATATTCTAAATCAAGAATAATATATTTTATGTATATCACATAATTTAATTAAAACCATCATTAAAACCATCTATTTATAGTGTGAATGACTCACATCACATCATGAGATGGTAGTCAACCGTACACATGAGTAGCATTATTGTATTCCCCCAAAATGAAGAGTATAAAGGCTTGTGTTATATAATAATAAAATAACTATAATAAAACAATATATATTATTTAAAATATAAAAAATAATTAATTCATTACAACCATAATTTAGAGGGGATAATGGAAAAAATTAATGACATTGGTTCAAGAGGCGGTGGACCACAATACTCACAAATTATGATTTTGTGACAAATTTGATGGAATTATAAATATTTTTAGTTCTTTAAATTGACATAAAAATATATAAAAATATAGAATATAATGACTAAATTAAAATAAATTTGTATAATATGAACTTAAGTGTATGTAGGATCAAGTAAAATATAAAATTCTTCTTGATTAACATTACATATTCCTCAAGTTTCCTTCGTACGTTATCAACAAAACATATCCTAACAAGAATTTATAAAAAAAATAAGGATTTTAAGATGGGATGAAGGGAATTTTAAAATATATTTAGTTAATAATTTTACAATCCAAATTTGATTGATGGTGTGAGGAAAAGTAAAGAAGATGATTTATTTTATAAATGGTAAAGAGGACACACATTGTATTTTTTTAAAATAATTGAGTTGGCCCCTATTCTTCATATTTAAAAATGTTCAAAAATAGTATGTTTGAAAAACATGGAGTGATAATAGTATAAATATGTCCATAAAATAGTTTTTATAAAATAATAAATTTCATTTTCAACCTTAACTTTTTATAACCACCTATAAACCCACTTTTCCCATATCCACATTAATTAATTTTTACAACATTAACTAGTAATTTTGTAAAAAATTAACATAACATTACTGGATAATATAAATTATTATCTTAAAAATTATTTAATAAATTTTCCAATATTCATTTCATAAAATTAGGAAATTTTATTTTATTATTAATCCCATAGATGTAATGAGAAATCTAGTTTCTAAAGAGGAACCCTTCAATAATTTAAAATGTTTTATATAGAAATTCATAAATAAAATTATTATAATGAATGTAATTTTATTGAAGCTTATCTATTTGAAATATTTTTACATTAAATAAAATTTAATATAAATTCTATATTTTTAAATAAATTAATTAAAAAATTAGTTTCAAATTCGAATTTAGATTTTCTTTCACTATTCATAAAAAATGAAGCTTTTTACAAAGTGATAAAAATTAAACAAAGATATTTTGGATATGAATATTTATATTTTTTATCAAATTATTTATATAATAGATTTATAAAATTGTTCAAAATTGATTTTTACAAAAAAGCAGCTTTTTAGACAATTAATGTTCTCTATTGTATAATTTGATTTATTATTATCTCATGTCTATGAACCAGATAATCAGAAAATTACATATTTTATTGGAGTTATAAAATAATAATTCCATTAAAAATTTCTAAAATATATTGTTTTATATTAATTATTTATAATAATTTTTATTTCATAAAAAATAGACTTTCAGAAAACAATATTAATTTTTCCTTTAGTTTTTATATACATTTTATATAATTGGTTGCAAAAAGTCATTTTATTTACAATTATAAACCATATTTGGGTAATTATTTACTCATATTAATACCTATTGTTCCATGGGCTGGTTGATAACATTCATATTAAATAATTATATATTTAATTTATGTACTGTTTCATTTAAAATTATTGTTGGGTTTAAGGAAAGAGAACCTCAAGAATTGTGTTCAACACATGAAAAACATTATGTTACTTATAATTTAAATTATTATTAAGAATAAATATATTTTGAAAAAATATTTCACTCAATAAGATGATTTTAGAATTAAATTATTATACAATTAAACCCCACCAATATAGAAAAACAGAGATCAAATAAAATCTGAAATATGTAAAAACATAATGAAATTATATTTTTGTATTATTTTTATCTGAATAATCATAATCTACACTTTTCCCATCATATTATTTGAGAGGGATAGAACCCACTATGTTATATAACTTTTAATGAAGAATTATATCCCCTTATATAATTATTTTTCTCATATAGATTATTAAACAAATTCTACTCCTAGAATATGTCTGGATACAAACCCAACCATTTATATGAGAATTCCCTATCTACAATTTTATAGGAAAATTCATAACATAATTACTTTTTCTATATATATTTTACTAATTATTTTTAGGGGAAACCTAGCAAAGTGTTTAATTTCTAAAAACCAAACATACACATTTACAAGATCATTCATATCTTCTTTTATGATTTTGGTCAAGAGGAACATGTAATCATATTTGGATACAGTAAACCTAGTATTAAAATGAGGTAGACCAAACCCATTCATATCAGTTGGTATGGTGTTGTATCTTCATCATATTTAGATTAAACACTAATAAAATCCTCATGTAGAAGATTCTTTTTAATTTCAATCGATATTCACTAAAATTGAAAAAAATAGTTTCTACCAAAAAATAATTAGACCAATAAAAAACCATAAATATTTATATAACTTTTTATAATTTTTTCTTTGGAAAAATTTGATACATTAATTGATATTAAAAATGTATTCTCTAAAAATCAATTTTAATTTTAACATTCACCTTTGTGAGTTCTCTCTTTGTATCTTGATATATTCTATAAAACTCGGGATAAATATTTAGATACAACCCTGAAAAAATTATATAGTAGTTAATAATGAATATTAATATCCATGGAAAACTACATAACAATATATGAGGTAACATATATATATATATATTGGTTTAATATTGAATATTTTATTTTCCAAAATATCATCGTTAGTATCAAAACATTCTTAATCCAGTATGAATCTCATTTAATTCATCATAAAATAATTAAAAACCTAATAATAAGATTTAAAAATAATTTAAAATAATTTAAAATAATGAACCAGAAACTATATCTATAATAATGTTTTAGAGAATTTATATTCTAAATAATATGACAAAACATATTATATTTCTATTTTTTATAACAACTCATTGATTTTCTCTAAACCAAATATCCAAATAAAAGGTGGGAATTTTCACAAATATTTTTTACTCCACATAATATAACCGACATACATAAATTTAAATAAGCACCTTATTTATTGAAATTCTCTTATCTGATTCAAAAAAACCCAATTCATGATTCAAATTTCATAGTGAAGAATGTGGAAATTTTAAAAAAACATGACCTTTCAAAATTTAATCCAAAATAAGGCATTATAATTTATGGTTCCAAATTTATTTTTAATTGAACTGTATTAATAAAATATTATTATATTTATATATAATCATGTGTCTTTATAATTCATCAAATATATGTCATGTTATCTTAAAATAAATTTTGTAAAATATCTCTATAAAACTAATTATTTCACCTACAAAACATGAATTGCAATCTAACCAAATTTAGAACATGAAATTGTTAAACTAAAATTTTCCTTTCTATTAACATTATTGGTATAATTATTGTATAATTCAAACCATAGAATATTATCTCTATTTTATGTTTTATAAAGAAAAATATTTTCAAAATATTGTAGATAACTAACTTTTGAAAATTGACTATGTGGGATATTTGGCTATTTTAATTTTTAATATGTGAGAGGTTGGAATACATCCTAAAAATAAATTGGATATGTGAGATTAATAAAAAGTTGATATTATTGATATTTAATTGTCCAAAATAACTGTTTTATCATATAAACACTTCATGAATCCTTCATAATATTTTATAAATTATCAAAACATAATATATCTGGATAAACTAAATAAATAATAATATGATATACCTAATTTTATGAATAGGTTTAATTATAAAAGAATATATCATAGTGTTAATACATAATAAAATTTTTATAAATAATTATAATTCAATATTATCAAATAAAAAAATTAATTTTAATAATAAATAATAAAGAATTTAAAATGAATGACTATCATAAATAATATTTAAACATAATAATTCACTGAGAAGTTATAATTACACAAAACAAATTATTGAGAATTATTCTAAATATAAAACTATGGTTTTGAATTATCAAAACAACATGTTAATATTTTGGATAATTATGATTGAGTAAAGATAAAAATAAATCATTATAATAATCATATCATATAGTGTGTCAAGGATCCACTAAAAAGTATTTGAATTTAGTGTTGGACTTCAATACATGTTACAATATTTAGAAATATGGTACATATAATGTGAAAATTGAATCCATAGAGGATATAATAATATCATATTCCCTTGTTTTGAATGTTATATGGTATCGATACAATACAATATATAATTTTTTTACAATAATATAGTACAGTTAAGAATTTATATGGATTACTATGAATCCCTATATAGAAATATGCATAAAAATACAATGTTATTGGATGATGTTAGACAACTAAACTAGTTGTGACCTAGGTTAAATAATGAAATGGTGGATAACGTCATATCCATTTAGTAACACATCATTGAATCTATTGTTCAATGGAATAGTATGATGATAAACATCGTTAAATATATAATTTTATGTTGGTGAAAAGTTATTACATTAAATTACACATTCAAATAAGACTATAATAAAAAAATCTTAAATTATTATCTATAGGTATATATCCCCTTCGTGATTCTTGATCAAGTCAAGATGGTGGAATATCTCATTACATGTCTAGAAAATCATTATCATGTTAATTTTCTGATTCGTGTAACTTTCCTATGGAATTACATACTTGATCTATGTTATGCACAAAACATAGACGATATACCACTAGATATTGATATTTCATATGAAGTAAACCCTGATGAAATAATATATCATCAATATAATATTCTATGATATAAGAATATCATTTAGTAAATGTTTTATGGAGGAATCATATATTTGAGGATACTAATTTATAACCCATGGATATTATGAAATAGTGATTTTCTTATTTTTTACCAATGTGTTGGAGCTTCAAGGGAGAAATTAAATTTATTTTAGGTAGAATATAACACCATAAGATTTTATGATATATTTATCTTTAAATATATTTATTTTATTTAATATTTTGTGATGCACACAAACCTGAGTCTAATTATTGTATTCCATTATATTTTATTTAAAAACATTGTTGAAAAAATATGAATAAAATAATTATAAATATTATTTGTAATATTTCTAGATAAGTCAAATATATTGAATACAAGGTCATTAATTTATATTAATGTCATTATAAGCATCAAAATATAATTCTTTTCCCATAAATAATCATTATTAATATTTTGAGAAAATAATATAATTAAATTTTTCATCTTGTATGAAATTAAATTAACAAAATTAATTCCATAATTAAAATCATCATGTAAATATTATATTATAGTTAAAATTTATAAATTTTTTATTTTTTAGACTAATGGTGTAAAATATTAATTTTTTAAACTATCATTTTAGTTAAATCATCCAGAATGAATGATTTTTTACAAAATTGTTTAAAAGGTAAAATTGTTATTATTATATATATATAATTATTTATTTAATAAATTAATTAATAAAAAGACAATTAATTTTATTTCGGATATTTTTATGAAATATATTTCAAAAGAAATCATTATTTTCATGAAAATTTCATGTCACCGTGTTTTGTGAGCTTATTATTTAAATAAAGTCTTCTAGTTTAGTGAATTGAATATTTAATTGAAAAATCGAATATTTAGAACCAGATTAATTAATAGAATTTAATTTTATTGGATTAATATTTATCATAAAAAATATTTACATAAAAATTACTATTCACTATATTTAAGTTTAAAATTGAATTTTTTAATTGTGAAACTAAGAGATAAGGATAATTTTTCCAATTAATGTTTCCCAAATAATATAGTTTTCCATTTTTAATCATATACTATCCGATTATAAAAAATCATTCCATATGGAATAATTTTTCGTGATTATGAAATTATTATTGTTTAATGATTAATGAAATTCCAAATGCATCCTATACCACACTAATAAAAAGGAACCATAACTTTATATTATTTACACAACATTGAGATATTTGTGTCGACGAAACCATAACCATTACTATTTTTAAATTCCCTACCCATTATTTATAGGATATGATATTATTGGAACAATAACGATTTGAATGACGAGTTGAAAATTTATAATTAGATGATCATGAACATGTGGGGTGGGATTTTTATGTTGATGCTAAATTAGACCAATGTATTTCATGGGAGGATTTTGATGAATTTTTCAATAAACATTCATTACTCAAACATTCATAATTTATGAAATACAAGAATTTGTTATAATGAAGTATGAAAATCACTCAGTGATTGTGTCTGTGGATAAGATTATGAATTTATTCCGTTTTCACCTAAATTTAATGAATGTATGTCCATGAAGGATTGAATTTTTTGAATTAGGGATGAGGTAAGAAATTAAATGGAAGATTATAGTGATTTTTATAACAGAATATATAGTTAAGCTTAATTGAATGATGGTGTAAAAAATTAAATATCATGTGGTATAAATATTGGATTCATGTTGATAACTATGGGTAATAGGAGGAATTCTAAGGTTGGGAATACAAAGAAAAAAGAATCATATTTTCATGTTACTAAAATCACTCAGAATCAGATATCTGTATGATTGATTATTCCTCTAAAATCAAAAGACTAAGAATATACTTTTTGTGGTTATATGGACCATATGAATAGATATTTTAAAGATCCTCCTAGAGGATTAGTTTATTTCTATCCTGATGGTTCATCTTCGGTGGTATTGTATCAATTCCCCATGGTTGGGTGATCATGAAACATTTCCCATTTCCCAAAAATATTATGCATTGATGGTGAAAATGAATTCAAATACCTTTTATTAGAAGAGGATTATTATCCATGGTGAGTTTGTGAATACCATGACTCCTCAAAAATAGATATATCACAATGTAAATAGCATCTAATTTTGAGTGAGAAAGATGTTATATAGTGAATAGAATGTGATTATATATAATAAATCTGGACCATCGATGGTGATAAGACTGATTATATTGAGTTCTAACCATATGATATAATTTCATAATATAGGTATATCCTATTGTATTATTTCAACTTGTGCTATTGAACTATCAGGTTTTCAAGATGAGATCATGACTACTATTTTGATACATCAATATCCTCTTGGACAATTAGAATGTCGAGAATTTATGTACAGAGAATGTTCAATAAATATTTATGGGTGTAAAATAATGTGAAATTTCTATGTGGATGATATGGAATTATATTAAATAATCTTAGTAATGTATATTTTTGAAATTTTTTAAATCTCACATATATTTTTAATACCTAAAGGGTTTTCTTTTTAACTAATGGTGGCATTAAGTATCTCTTTTGAGGAGAAGAGATTTTAAAGGCAGATGTAGAAATATTGTTTGCAACAGTAGTTGTATCTATCTCATACCATCTCACTATGTTGACCTTAGCATCATTATATGAGAATGAGAATAGTTGGTTTCCATTAATGGTTTTTTTGATTCATGACGATTTTCTTGATAATTTATCATGGTTCACACTCATTAATGAAATGGAGTTTATGGCTGACCTACTCATGGGAAAAATTCTTATTACCATTTAATCTTGATAGATGTAATCAAAAGAATATTGGAAATTTAATAATTAATTGTAATAGCTTGAATGAAAATGTTCCATTTGGTCTATCACATCTCTGTGGGTAGCACCAGTCAACTTTGTGGAAAATTAGGATGTATCTATAAGGATATGTGTATATTGTCATATGAATAACCAAGTTATGATAAATAATTAGTATCCACTTCCATAAATTGATGATCTTTTATATAAATTTTGTAGAGATTAGTGGTTCACTAAAATTTATCTGTGTTCAGGATATCACTAATTTTTAGGTTGGACGGACTGTTTTCCGTATAAATATTTTAGATAATGATTAATATGTTATGATCATGAGTTCATACATTAAATTAATAATAATTTTTAAATAAATGATATAGAAATGATTAATGAGATATTTCAATGGAATATGGATTCATTTTTGATCATTTTTGAGTATGACAAGTTGATGTAATCTCTAAAAATTGTTCGACATGAGAAAATATTTTTGATGGTTTTGGGAATCTTGTGGGATCATATTTTGTATTAAAAAAAATTTAAAACTGTAACTTTTATATACAATGTGAAACTTTTCTTGGATATGTTATCTATGGAAAGTAGTGGCTATGTGGATCCAAAATAGATATTGTCAATGATCTCTAGGAAACCAGTAATTAATTTCATTGAGATACGAAGTTTCCTTTGTTTCGATAGTCGTTATATATGATTTTTCATGTGAGTCTGTATATATAGCCTCACATATAAAATATTTTATATTGAAAGGATTTCCATTCAAATGGTATTTATAATTTGGGAAGTCTCTTAAATAGATAAAATGTATTCTTATATCAGCACTCATCTGGATATTTCATAAATAAGGATAGCCTTAGGTGGTGTAATACGATTCTTGGGGTCTTGGATTTGGATGCATTCTCATGCTAGGTGGTAATGTTGTTTCTTATGGATCATAGTATTTATAGATTCTTTACATGAATTAATAAACACATGATTTGGAGTAATCTATTGTAGACCATGTTTTATGAAAGGAATCATTACCTCTTTGATGATAAATTCAGATTTTTTATGGTCATTATATCATGTAATCATTTTTCGTAAAAAGTTATTAGAATCTAAGACAATCAAGATGGGTAGTGTTTCAATAATGTTTTAACATATAAAAGATGTATATATAGAGTGATGTAAATTTTATGGAAGATCCATTACACAGGTTTACATACAGGCATTTCAAAAAAGAATGTTCACATCAGTGGAAGTTATGGTCAGAATATGATGACATTCAGCTATATTTTGGCAACTAAAGTAGTTATATTAATTTCATTCCACTATATATGGTTAATATTTTTTTGAATACTTTTAAATAAGAACATGAATATAGTTTATAATGGGTTATAATTAGGTAAAAACAACATGTTGTGGAAGACATTGAGAGAAGGATTCTAGATGGGAGACCAATGTCATTGTTTCGATATCAGATGGTTGTACTAATGGCTGTAAAAAAATATCAATATTTCCACCATTTATGATTGGTATTTTAACTGAAAATAAAATATATTAATAAGGCATTGAATTAAAAAAATTTGTGGGCTTCCATCAAAAGAAAAGTGGCTATGTTTTTTATGAGATGCCTCATAGGTCAACTGATTCAATAATAGTGCCAATGGCCAGTATGTATGTCGCATTTGTTAAAAATTCATGTCTTCTAATGGGGGGAAAATTTATTATATGATAGGTCCCAAAAATATAGTTCAAAAACATGATTCTATATGGTTTATAATGAATCTGCTCAAAAAATCCATCCCATTTCAACTTTTTTAGTGAATCTAATAAGTCAAACGACTTGTGTAAGTTTTACATATAAGAAGTGAAAAAGATTCATCATTTACAATTTACCTTTTAATTGTATTGAGATCTCATTTTTACATTTCTTTTTATTAAATACTTAAATAAAACCCTTGGAACCCACATAACTATGTGTATAATATATCATATTTAAAATGATGATAAATCAATAAGGGATATAAAAAATTGGAAGAAATTGTTAGGGATTATGTAATTTATTTTATTATATCATTGGAGGAGGACATACCATTAGTGGAGTTATATAATAATAAATTACATCAAGCCTCAATATATATGGATCCTTTTGAATCATTGTATGGTCTTCCTTGTATTTCTCCTAATTTTTTTGTTGAAGCAGTTTCAAATCACTAATTGGACCAGGCCTTGTCTATGAGACAATAAGAAAGATTTAGTTAATTAAGAAAATTATGTATAAGGATTATATATTTAAAAAATATGATGAAGATCCTTTCTGAAATCCATTATCATTCAAGGTGTTTGATCATGAGTCCTTTAGATTCTCTCCAATTATTGGGGATAATCATTTTTTGATGCATGGAATATCATCTCTTTGATACCAATAAACTTTTGATATACTTTATCTTATTAAATATGTGTCATACATGATTTCATTAAAACATATGTTCAATTAATTGATTTTTTTTCATGTATCTCAATTAAAGAAGTATTAGCCTGATCCTAACCATGTAATTTTATAAGAACACATTGACCTAGTGCTCGATGATATGTTGTAACATGTGCTATTATAGATTATGTATAGGAATGAGAATGTATTTTTGGGGAAAACATTTGTCTTGTCCTGGTATTATGTTTTCATGGATATATCAATAATGAAACATGGGGCCACTAAAAGGAATTGGTCGAGTAATGGCAAAAATATTTTTGGATAATTGTGGTTTTATAATTTTATCTGATGGAATGTCCAGTGGATCAGAGAATGTCACCCACAAGTTAATTAGACCTTATTCTTTGTATTTTATTTGTATATCATAATTTTGTTAAAATTGGGATGGTTTGGAAGTGTTTTGAGATGTTTGGGGGGGGGAATTTCTAGAGTTTCAAGAATTTTGGATGGATATTAGAAATTGTACAACTCCTCTATGAAATCGTAGAAGAAGATATAGTAAGCTCTGAGTAGAAACATAGTTACACATTTTATTTTTCCACCACATAAAACCACCTATATGTATCCATTATCTTTGTAATAAAGGAGTCTTTTCATGTTATGTTCATTATTTTCTATCAATTCGATCCAATCGTGAAATAAGGTTTTGTTGATGGTGTCAATAGAATGGTGCTCCTACCCGTGTTCCCTAACCATGTACTATTTGGAAAAGAGAACTCATTGTTTTGGATATAATTTATATTTACCCTTAATGGATAATATTTTCCCTATAAAGTCCCTATAATAATTTCCTCTCCCATAATGATATAGATGATCCTTCACTATGACCCTGAAGACATCCGTTTGTGATTATTTATTCATTGGATGTCTGCTTCTCTCGGTAAGTCTCCATTCAAGGTTAGTTTCCAAAAATTTCATATTCTTCCCTCTGTTTCATTAATATATTTAATCCTCATGGAATAGATATATGATTTATGATTCCCACAATGATTAGATATTATTGATTATTTATTACAGAATTAGATTGGTGGAGGTTTTTTGAAGTTTCAACATGGATCATGGAATAATTTAGGTCGTTCTTAATTTTTAACATTATTTTCAAAGTATTTGGTTTCTATTTAGACTAATATTATTATAATTTTCAATACTTATTTCTAAATTATATAAATTTTTGAATTAAATTATTTATTTATTGTGAAAATCATTTTAGTAACCCTCTTTGGAGATGGTTTGTGCAATTATTAGAATTGATAATTTTGCTGAAAAGTAAAAATGGTGAAATGGTTATAAAATGGTTTTTTGTTTTTAATTCATGGAATTTGGTTGGAAATTATTTTAAATTAAATGGTTGTTTAAATGTTTTTTTAAATTATTTTCATAGCATGTTTTTTGGCAGTACAGGTTGCGAATGAATTGAATACGATAGATAATGTTCATGAATTACAACAATCTCAGGGATAGGTTTTGTGCATGAAGTTCCCCTTTAAATGGTAACATCATGTTTCAGTGAGATTTTGTCTGTTTGGATGGGTGTTTGTATACGAAATTTCTTATGCTAAATTAAATTTATAAAGTGATTTTAATGAAAATATTAGTGGATTTTTAAGGAAATAGTTTTGGTTGGAAAAATGTTTTCTTGTGCAAGTTATTTTCATTGATATAAATAGTAAATTAAAATTTTAATTTAAATTGTTTTATATAAATGTTATAGCATTTTATATCTTAGTTTTGTGAGTAGGGAATTCATTTTGGGTTAAACTAATATGTTTCGTTACTCATCACCGACATTGAATCGTTGGTGAATTTGTAGATATTGTATATCATAACACATGTAAATGAAAATAATCTCATTTACTTAGCAATATATTATAATACAGTGACAATATCATGTGGGTTTTGATCTTGGAACCAATTGGGAGCAGTGATGGTTTTTTCATTGAAGGGATTGAGAGAATTTTTGGTTTATCTTACACATCATAAAATGAAATTGGTCTTGGTTTCTATATTTTTCTCTGATGTGGAGATTTTTTTTGTTAGTCATTATTGTTTAATTTTTATTACATGAGTTATATAATGTTTTCTCATGTCACATTTAGTGGTTTTTTTTAATCGTGTACAAGGTTGTGGTTGCTTTGATTAAAATGGGATACTTGTCTACAAAATTCTTATGAAACCATTAGAATTTATTGACATCAATTTATGTCTTTAGTAGTTCACCTAATTCATATAAATTTATTACCACCATTCCAATAAAATGGGAGTGTTTTCATGTTATAAAAAATATGGTTTATGATGCCATTCCATATTAATTAAATTATTAATTTTACTAATAATGTAAGGAAATGTGTTTAATAAAAATTATATTTGAAAAAATACTAAATATTTTAAAAAAATTTAACCTATGATATTAATGATGTTATTAATTAAATAATTCGACCATTTTATTAAAATAATTTCTTATATGTAACAAAATGATATTTTATGGAATATAATTCTTCATATTAATTTTATTACTTTAATATCATGAGATGTTTTCTAAAAAACTCTATAAATAATATAAAATGATAACATACCATGTCAAAAAAAAATTTTGAATAGGAATACACACATTTTTTATTTTATTTTAATTTTTCGGATAACTACAATTTAATGGAAATTAATTAGTCAACTTTCGGTAAACGTTTTATTTTAAGAAAACCATATTTTCAACCAAAATTACATTTATTTATTTATTATGAGATTATTTAATATATTTATTCTACTTATGGATAAATTATTGTATAAATGAAACGTCATTTTTGAAATAATCATCAAAATATTATCTTTGACTAAAACGTTGATATTTTTCATGAAATATTCATTTCAAATAATACTAAATATTATTTCTTTTTTATTGATAATTTTCATCCTGTGTATAGAATTTGGAAATTAATTTTATAAAAAATTGTTTTAAGAGAAAAATAATAGCAATTTTAATATTAACAATACAATTATGGTCATTAGAATTCATTTTATATTTTAAAAAAAAATTAAAATTCTTAAAACATTTTTCCTATAAAACAACATTTCATCAAATATTATCGGTTTAGTTTGAAATTAAATGTTTCAATTCATTTAAATTTAGATTAATAAAATGTATTCAATGTTTTTAATGATAATAATTAATCAAATTTATACTAATTATTTAATTTCTAATTATAATTATTATTCAAAAACTAAAAAATATTATTATGATTATAGAAAAAATGGGTCTACCGGATGGGTCAAACTAAAATATATGGATACTTTTTCCACATCAACATATCTAAAACCCATTCGATGTATATATTTGTACTAAACTAATATTTGGAAAATTAATCTATATCTATTTGTAATAATTTTTCTTGATATTGACGTAATTATAATTTTATCATTTAAGAAATTATATGTGTTCCCCCACCCCCACTAATGAAATGACACCCATAATTTTTCTTTATTATCCCAAATTTATATATATATATCAAAAAGAATTGTAGCCAATTCTCTTCTTAACATTTCAGACTAACATCAATAGTTTATTCACTTATCAAAATACATTTCAATGGTACCTCATTAATGGATCTAATGGAGGAGAACAAAATGAGATGTAATAATCTTAGAAGACCACATTCGAATTTTTTTCTCCCTACAAAAAATATCTGAAATACATAATAATATAAAAAACAAAATTTCATCTATATATTATTTTTGTTATTATTTACACACCACTATTCACCCTCTATTCTATTAAATAATATCTGAAAGAATCACACAATCATACATGTGGTCAAACATCTCCAAGTAGTGATACAATTCAATTTAAAAACTAGTGGATGGATATTATGGTGGGTTTAAACATTATATATGATATACATGACATAAATATTCATCTAGAAATGTAATACACTTTCAAACAACTTACATTCTAATATTTTAATGAAAACTTAGCATGTGCACACATGTGGAAAACAGCCTTGAGGTATAAATGTTTTTAGTCGTTAATTTTTCTATTACAATCATGTCAGTATGTATAGATTTTATAAATATATATTATATATATTATAATATAATGATTCCTTAATGGTGGATCATTTTTACATATTTTTCATCCCTTCCATTAAAATGTGAAAACTGCATTCATGCCTATATATTTACTAGCATACCCATGAAAGGGGTAATGCATTTTTCTAATGTGCCCATTTATTATTGAATCTAGGTAAATTTATAATTATTATATATGGTATTTTTATTATGATTAAACATCTAGAATTTATGGAATGATTAATAAATTTCAATTATTGAAAAAATCAAACATAACTAGTGATGAAAAAAATAGTAAACACCTAAATATGATTATATAAATAAAGTGTTTTTTACAAATGGGTGTCTAAATATTATAATTTAGTTATATTATAATATAATATATGTAAATGATTTTTGTTTTGAAAAAATATAAAATATAATTTATTATAAATTGTCTTAAAATTCGTTCAAATGAAGTCAAACATGCGATATGGGATTTTTTTCAATCTCCTGTTATAGATGTTATTTTATATTTTATTATGATGATGAATAATTATATCCTATATCTCATGAATATATTGATGGTTTTATACTATTATTATTTCTATATATAACATTTTTCTCATTCCCTTACAAGACATTATGAAATTATGAGACCAAAACATTGTTATTTGAGTATAGAAAACTTTATTTTTTTTCTTCGGTAAAAATATATATTATTACATATAAATATAATATATATTTTTTAAGATTATTTTTTATATTATACTAATATTATTTAATGTGTTTATTACCCTCTATTTACGCATTACAAAATGGTGTAACATTAATATTCTTGTACATTTTTATGGATGTACCTCTGACTTTTTACCAAAAATATGAAAAGAATTTTTTTTAATATACATGAGAAGAAGTGAATTTCCATAGTCCAGAACACTCAAAGAATTTAATAATCCATTTATAGTAAAAAAATATTTTGAATTATTTTTTGTAATTTATATTTTGAAAATAATGATTTTAAATGTGAAATATTATAATGAAAATGGTATTTTCATCCTGAAATATTCTAAATATCTTTTAAAATAATTATTTGTATATGATAACATCAATTGATTAATGTTATGACTTTATAGGGATATGTTCTGATTATACCATCATTAACTTTTCTCTAGATATTTTATGATTTTGATGACTATATTTTTTTTTTAAATTCATTTATTTTTCAAATTTTATAATATTATGAACTGTTGAAATGTTTATGAATATCATATAATTTCATTTGTTATGATATATGATTACGAATTAATGATCTTATAGAAAATAATATGACTGTATAGTGACTATAATAAGGGTGGGCCTTGAGTTATATTTTCCTAAAATTGATTTCTATGATATGGATATCACATTAGATCATAAAGTCTAGAATGAGTAGTCACGACAGATAAATAATGGACTCAATCAACAATAATACATGTTGGTGTGGACCTTAACATGATCAAAAAAAATTAATTCTTATGCCAATGTTGTTCTCCCATGGATTATGTTCATTAATTTCATTATGATTCTTATATTATGAACTTCCAAGCTTTTTGGAATGGGTTATGGATCAGATCTCTGATATGTTGGATATGGGTTTAAAATGTTAATATAATGTTTTCATACCATTATTCACATGTATTTATCATAGGAAAATTGATATCTCCATTGATTACCCTTACTGAGAGTTTGATATTATTCTTTCATATACTACTATTCCCATGGATACGAAGAATTCATTTATGCATGATTTATCTACATATTTTGATTTTTATGATGAACATTGATGGATATGACATACATATTTTATGAAATCATTTATCAATTAAAATATAAAAGAAAAAACTAATAAATCAAGATTCTTGATTGGATCTTAATAATATGTATTTGAATACACATAAAAAATATGTAAAATTTTGGTATGAACTACGTAGGCTCATATTTTCAGAATCAAATAATGGTTTTGTTACCTTTAGAAACATAAATTACAAAACATTTTTTGAAAACCCTTAAGATAATTGTAGGTTTAATGTATCATCAATATATATTTTAACTAACTGTGTTTATGTTTATGATAAAAAAATCATCATATAAACACTATATATGTATGTGGTATTAGAATAGATTCATAATGACGTGTTAACTATAAAATGAGTTGGTTTAGTATACCCAATACATCATTACAGTGAACAATAAGTGTTACCTTACTGTTCAAAACGTTTTATACCCCCATAGATATTATTTTGATAATAAATTTTTTATTCATAAAAACATATGATGGATTTTAAAATTAAGTGATCATGAATATCCTAGGATAAATAAAATGTGTAACATATTAAAAATAATTTGTCTTTATTTATACATCCTTTAATTTATTTTATGATTATAAGGTATCACACTATGAAAAGTATTTTCCACACTATGGTATTATGTTTTACTTGATGGATACATCCTAAAATAAAAATTTTATTACGAAATTAATTGGAAAATGTAATTATTGTCATATGGGGAAACCAAATGTGATGTGAGCCCGAATACATGATCTTATTTATATTCAGATGCAACTTTCTCATGATATGACACATATTGAGCTTCCGCATGATAGATGTAATGAAAATACTTACAATGAGTCCTATATGAGGTTATATCCTTGTAGATTTGGTTTGTGTTATAATTAACTAGTAGTTGAAAAATGTATCATTATCATTAAAATAAAATTTTTTATCTATTTTTAAAAAATTTAATATTTATTTTCAATATTTATCAGTCAAAAGGAGAGTTGGTTCACCGGTAGAATCTTATCAGGATTATGCAGCTTTGAGAATAAACCGAGTCCTTAAAGTGGTATGAGATTCAAAAAATATTTATCAATAAGTACATTACTCTTATTCATCATATTAATATAAATAAGTGTCTCCCTAAGATAATGCATAATGATTATGAATGAATTATTATACCAGAGGAAAATTTTAAAAGGAATCCATTGTGTAATTCTAGTTCTATCATCTAAAGTGAATGTAAAATTGATTAATTAATCAATGGTTTATAATCAAGTATCTTAGGGGTGTTATCCATCATAAACATCTATATCTATTAATAATGTTTTTGATAAACAATCATGTTTTAAATAATGGTTATAGTTAACCATAAATCACATGGTTTTGTAAGAAATTAATATTTTCATTCAATGGAAATATTATAAATAAAAAAATTGATAGAAGATAATGATCATTTAATTAATTTTGATTTTTAATAGTAAAACTAGAAGGAATTTTTTAGGGGACTAGTAATTGATTTTTTATGGAAGGATTTGTGAAAGATAATTAATCAATAAATAAAATTATAATGTTACGGAGGAATATGTTACATAATAATGTTGAATAGAAAGGCCATAATGAACCAACCACAATATAACATTTCATCTTGATGTTTAATGGATATTATACTATCTGGTGCCTAAATTGAAAGGATAATTAAAATGATCTATATTAATAAACATATAAATCCTAGAGGTAGTGTAAAATCACTTACGATCACTTTTACTATTGTGTTGTTCAATAATTTTGGGTTGAAATGATCGCATTCCACCCACTCTAGAACATAATGTGAATTATTTTATTTATCATGAAAACACTATTTAATATCTCACTAATTTTCTATGTGTATCACATTACCACCATAAAAATAAGATATTCAATTATCCATGAATAATCATAATGGTATGATGGTAGCATCTCATGAATATTATTATTCTCTAACTGCTATTTTTGAGAATGTTCTTCCAATAAATCCTATTATTCTCCCACAAGTTGGATAATATATTATCATTCAAATGGATTGAATTTATTTATATAGACCCCATATCAATTTAAATGGAAGGGTTATAAATGTGATAATTCGAACTAATAAATTATCAATTATTAATATAATAACAAATATAACACTCCAAAGGAAATTACTCAATTTTATAGGTCTTGATTACTTTTAATAAATGATTTTTAACTTATATTGTTATGGAGAAATTCAAAATCAATTAAATGTCTCTTATATGATACATTGTTGAATTTTTCCAAAATATTTTTATATTCTCCATCCAGATCGTGATGTTGGGTTTTAATAATACTCATACATGGTGCTACACCTATTTAATAATTTTTATATAGAATGGAAATTACAGAGTTTTCTGAATTAGTGATGCAATTTTAGGAGAATATTGTTTAGGGAATCATTATTATTAGTTAGTCCAATATCGTCCACCAGTTATTTTTATAAGAAAATTTTTGGATCAATGTGAATATATATTGATTATTGGAAATTAAAAAATAACATAATTGATAATTAGTATCATCTTCATCAGATTTGTTATACGAGTAAACAATTTTAGAGAGCTCAATATCATTCAATGAATGATATTCGATATGGATAATAACTATTGTGGATTAAAAGTGAAGAAAATAAAATGTTATCCTTCTTTTTGAGGATTAAAAAATTTGAATATATATTAATACCATTCAGTATTACAAATACCGCAGATATATTTATGCATTAAATGAATAAATTCATTAGATATTACCATGATTAGTTTATGGTAGTATCTATATATTACATACATATATATTCCATGAGTTAGTAAGATTATAAATAAAGGTACATTATATTATATACGAATGTAATTAATGTGGATTATTTTGTGAATTTTACCTATTGTAAATTTTTGAAACAAAATATATTCTTATTTGCGAACAATATTCTTACGAGTGAGTATTTGTGTGTCTCCATCAATGAAAGTGGTTAAAAAAGATAGAACATACCAACCACAATGAATTAGATTCATTGTGTACATGGATTTGATATATATTATCATTTCTTTATGAAGGGTTTTTTCGTGGTTGTATAATCCACGGAAAATTATACGTTTTAAGGGACTCATGATCCTTTTGACAAACAAATTTTATGTAAATTTGTAATAACTGGATAGAAGGATAGCCAATTCACCTATACTCACATTACCATATATTGGTTAAGGGTATTTGATATATAATTATGAATATAATAATGTAATTTTATGGGTATACATGAACAGTGCTATGGTGATTGTGTATTACTCCATCTACTTGAAGGATCTTGATCAAAATTATCGAACTCTTGAAAAATAGTAATATGTGGTAATTTTTAGATTAATTTTTTAGGGAATTATCATTATAAAAATATATGTCATATTTATACTATTAATAAAATATTAACGAATATATTAACATTGAATTAATTGAATGTGGTCCATCAATGATTTTTGGATTTGATTAAATTTTATTACATATGAAGATATTATAGCTCTATGAAATAGAACAAAGCAGATTATTCTCTAAGTGAAGAGGTTCATGCTACATTATTTATATTGAGGATCACAAAATACACAATATTTATTAAATTTCAATGGATGAATATAGAAATATTAATAGAAGTGTGGGACTATTATATTTCTCAAATGATCATTCTTCAATATATCCATGTAATGGTTTATGATATACCAAATGATATTGTAGAACTGAAAAATAATTTGATAAATGTTCCAGAGTTGAAAACTGATTCTAATGGATTTAATATGGATTAATAATCAAGTGTGTGTCTATTTCATAGAATATTTAAATAAGGATCCATTGTATAATGCTCAAATATAATCATTATCTATATATAAATGTTGAAAAAAATGTATAGTGATATTGAAAATTATTACACATTGGGAATCATGGTGAGAGATATTAAAAATTATAGATAGAAGTTCATTGAATACCAGTAATAAAATTCTATGAGGTAGAATTTTGTGGTGATATTGAAAAAATTACATAGACCGGAAATGAAATAAGAAAAAGCACCATTGATTTTTGTTTTTAGTTTCCCAAAAAAATTAAATATCATTACACTATTTGGGTTATAGCCGATCACCTTTTGAATTCATCCCAATTTATTTATATTCATTTGTATCTCTATCATAATCAGATTCTTGAAATATAAATTAATGAATTTGTATGGTTTTATAATATACCAAATCCCATTTTATTTGAACAAGATCCATCGTGTTTGATGAAAATTTAGATATCCCATTAGGTTTTTTATTCAGTCAAATAGTGGTGATTAAAATGGAAATGTCAGGGCTAATTTCCTTTCTAATAAATAAATATTCAAACATTATGAGTTGAAACAAAATAGTTGAAAAAATATATAATCAACCAAACTGATATTATAAATGTGAGATAACATAAACTACATGATAAGACAAAATTATCACAAGATATTATTAATGTTGTTCAGAGTTAAATTATTATACTATACTCTTCACCCCTGTCACAAAATGGGTGAGGTGGAACACACTATGGTATATCACTTTTCATGGAGATTAAAATAATATTTTCATCCAACATTATCTCACCATGATATATAATACCTTTATATTCCTTTTTATTTTTATTAAAAAAACCCATCCATTGATAAGAGATGAAAATCCAAGAAATGTATTGGAACAATAATAATCTCTTTTCTTTTTTGGGATTAGATGTAACCTAGTTATTTAGTGGGGAAACCCCAAACCAATATATTATTGGTGCCTACCCATCCTAAATATTCTTTGTAACACTCATATCATGTTTTTTCAGAGGAACCCATATTTATAATGTTATTGACTAAACTGATTCAGCTATGGTGACCAGAAAAACCCAATTGAACCATTTTAGTGTATAATATCCCCATGGAAGTTGAAATAAGTGAGAAAATAAAAAACAACTAGCCAACTAATAATGAATGAATAAGTTATTTTAATATAACGAATGATTTTTAAATTATACATTAGACTAAATTATGTTGTCCTCAAGCAATTAATTATGTTGAAACATTGAGGCTCAAGAATCTAATATTTTACATTAGCAATATGATGAAAAATGAAATTTGATGTCTCAGTTGCAATATATGAGTCAATAATGCATTATAGAGGATTCAAGTCCATTATCACTTCATTGAATTCTTTCCTAATAGTATATATCTAAATTTAAATTACTAATTTCATTAAATTTAATGGATTAATTTTCATTCATAAATTAAAATAATAAAATCTACATGTAGAAGAATTATTTAATTACACAAAAAAGTTACCTAAAAATTATAATCCATACCATAAACATAATATCAATAGAATAATTCTCTATAGTCAATTCTTTATTAAAAATGAAAATAAATTCTATAAAATGATCCCATAATTTTTGGATGGATTACTCTATGATTTCAAACAAATATAATTTAAACATTTCACTTTATTATTTGTGTACATCACTATCTTGATATTATATAAAACCAATGATGTATAGAGATAAACAATTTTATAAAAATGAGTATTATATTTAATAATGTTTAATAATATCCTTAAAAATTCATGACAATATACTTGAAAAAACCCTTCATATTTTAAAAGGATTAACATTTAATATCACATTCTTTTAAATATATGTGGGACTATCTATAAAAACTTAATCACATATAAATCATAGTAAATTTTTCATAAATTAATTTATATCCTATTCTATTGGCTTCTATATAATTAATATGTAATTTTTTGAAAAATAAAATTATAATTATATCCCTATTATTCTTTTATAAAATATAAATGTGAAATAATATGAGAAATGTAGTTTATATATAGTATTTTGAAGAACAATTATATATTTAATGAACCATATAGCCAAATCAACATATTGAATTTTCACATAACCAATTTTTTGTAAATGTATGTAAATTAATGTTTCTAAATTCACATAAAATGTAAGTTAATTGAATTAAGGTATACTAATCACATAAAAGAATTCATATAACCAATTATACCTAGATAAATGTACGAATGTGAAAATTACATGACTTATAAAATTTCATAAAGAAATAATTAATTATAAGAGATATATTTAGATTTGGATACTATTTTAGTATAACTGAAATATCATAAACATTTTAAATAACTTTTTATTTCTATAATTTTACCTCTAGATCACATGTTATATGAAAAATTCATTCGAAAAATAGTTTTGGAAAATTGATGAATATAAACTAAAAATATTTAGTGATTTATAAAATAATTTAAAACAAAATAGAAAATTATTTATAATATTATATCTTCTATTTAAAATTTGTTAATTTTTATTATATTTCTAAAAAACCATAATCACCCATTTTGTGGTGATAATGCAAAATTATTGTAAAATGAATATGGAAAATAAAAATGAAAATTTAGTTATGTGGGAGCATGGGTTACATGGATTTTGGCTAAGTAGTTGTTTTGGATTTTCCGGAATAATACTCTTCAAATGTGTGAATCTTAAAATTCATTCATAAATTATATTCCAAGTTCTAAATAAAATATTTATCCAAGGTAAAATTCATGAATCCTATATAATATGATCTGAACAATCAAATAATGAAATACAACGACAACCTATATAAATAATATAATGATATATCAAAAGTGAAGAATTATATTACTTAATTCAAAATATTAAATAAAAAATAATAAAGTAATTATAATTAATAATATTAACATATAATAAATGTAAGAATGAACTCAAAAAAATAAAAATAAAAATAAAGTAATTAAATAGTATTGGATGATAATAATGATAAGTGAATGTTTTACATCCAAAAACAAATAATTTAGACCATTGGAAAATGAAACATGTAATTATTTTTAATTAAAAAAATATTTAGATTTAAAATATATATAATGGAGGGAATAAAACAAATAATTCCATGTAATTAATAAAATATAATGTTGTTCAAGGAGAAATAACCATTCCCCCACATTTTGATAATTTTAAAAAATATTATAATTTTTGTTCATCCCTCCACCTATATGAAATTATAAATATTATACCCGGTTAAAATTGATGATTTATCACTTTTAAATGACATTATTTCTCACCCAATTATTTAATACAATGTTTCATTTGATTGGGTTGATTTTAAAAATTGACCGCTTTAATTTCTTTAGGTACGAAAAAAACATTGTGTTTCACAAATAAAAAATGAATATTAAAATTCCAAAATCAGTCATGTTCAAAAAATATTTAAAGATTAAACCATAAAACCATCCATCATTCAAACATGAACAGTATATATTTTTCATAAATTTAAAATATGCTAAAACAATGTGAAATCCATCAAAAAAATATTTTTTTAAAACCAGTTGTTCAAAAAACAAGTTAACTTCAAATATTTTATATGACGACAAATATAACATTAATATAATAAAAAAATTAAATTCTAACACTGAATTTATTAATTTGGAAAAGTATAGATTACATATTTCAAAAAATGTCATGGATATCAAAAAAATATCTAATTTAAATACTCTCAAAATCTAGATGAATTTAATCCTAGAATATGATTCCCTCAGAGTGTAATAGAATCAAATTTTGTTATTAAATAAAGAAAATTTTATTTCATAATTCACAATAAGAAATTATGAAGATATATATATATAAATTTATTTTTTTAAATAATGTTAGTTTATTGTTAAAATGAAATAATAAATTCTTAAAATCAAAAAAATCACATGTTAATCATACATAACTGATTTTTTTAAAAAAACATATATATATCCATAATTTACATTTTAATATACTAAAGTATATATATATATATTTCCAAATCCATAATAGAATAAAATATACAATCCATCATTTTTATTGATATTAGACTTTTTCAAAGAAAATTTATGAACTGAAATAATATTTTGAAACACTTAATTGATTCATTGTATATATAAATCAATAAAATGTGAATTTTTCGTGAAAATTTAACAAATTAGTTCTAAAATATCTTTTCATGAATCAAAATAGATAACTTATAAAATTTAGATTACCAATATTGATTAACTGTTGAGGACAGAATTAAAATAAATAGGTCTAATGAAGTTAATCACAAATATAAAAAATGTAAATTTTAAAAAAGTCACTTGTAAATAATGTATTTATAATAATAAAAAATAATATTTCCACATTAATATCATCTTCAAATTTTCATAAAAATGTATTCCAATTCACTCATATCAATATTTAAATAAATGATATTATGTTATTTTTTAAATTTATATTTATTTTGAAAACTATACAAATAAAACTATTTATAATGTGATCTAATAACTACAATATATAAGGGATGTTTGGAATTGAAAAATAGTAAAAATACCTGAAATGATTATTATATTTAAAAATGATACTATAAAAATCATATAAGTATAACCATAACTCTAGCATGAAAACAAATTTAAAAACAATCGTTATTATCACAAATATGCATGATACATTTAAAAATTAAATAAATATTTTTTTAAATTAATCAAATTATAATATAAATATGTTAAAATTAGAATTTTGAATAAAAATAAAAAATTTACAATCAATGTCAAAATGAAAAATTCAAGGGCTTCAAATTAAAACTAATTTTAAATAATTTTTTTCGACCAAAAAATATTAAATATTATTTCATAGAAAAATGATAAAAAGATTTTATGATTTCCCAAAAAAATAGTAAATCATATAATCCTCCTCCCAACAAATTCCATAATAAATATATAATGAAATAGAAATTATACATAAAAATTAGATAACATGTGTTACTCAATTATAATGAATGACTAAATTTCATATAATATACAATACATAAAACTAGGTACCGAATTTGAGGATAGATTAAATTGTTATTTAAAGAAAATCATTTTTCATATATGATATTCTATTTGTGTATAAATTATTGAGTGAAAATTAAAGTACATACACATGATTAGTGATTATACGATCCCAATTTATTTCAATTATCACAAGAAATTTCGGTTGACACTCTATAGAAAATTCTTTCTCTTTACATAATAAAAATAAAAATATATCAAATAATATAATGAAATTTTATATCTTACTCATATATATATAAATAAAATAGAATATAAATCATCCTTATTAAACTAAAATTTTATTTTAAATATTTACTAATAAATTCATTATCTATTTATTTCCATTTTCTTCACATTCAAAACATTTACAAAACCATTAATGTGTAGATGAAGTTCTATTTTTATGAATTTTATTTTCCCACTCAATATTAAAAATATAAAACCCAAAATTATAATAACAATCCCGCAATAAATTAGTCTTCTATTATACATCATAATTATTCATTGAATGAAATTATGTAATATTTTTATTTTAAATATTATTATTCATCATTTTAGAATCAATAGTTATGTCTCTTTAATTTTCTATTACAAGAGATATATCATTATTTTATTCAACAACTGTCTCAAATTTTTTCACATTCAACAATTTGTTAAAATATACAATTAATTTATTTTATTTTTACTAATCATGATTCCTATTTAATATTACTTTATTAAAAATAATATAAATATTAGAATCTGAATACGAATAATATTTAACAACCATGGATGAAATATCTATGAATCATATGTTATAATCTTGTTTCTCAAGAATAGATTATTAATATACACGTTCATAAAGTCTATTCATGTTCCTTTAAATGTGTATCATTGTTATTTATCAATATTTCCTAATGCTTTCAATTCGTTAAGAATAGTGGGAAAATCATTTTTTTCCAATATGATCTATAAAATATTTTTCAATCAAGATTCATCCTTTTACATCCATCAAAAATGATCATTCAATTACTCTTATTATAAAATTATGTAAAGTGGAGATATAATTAGTATAATACATAATATTAAGTAAAAATATCATAAATGATTCTTCAACTAATATCAAATGTGAGGTATCAATCCAATAGACAAAATAACGTATTTCTATGTTGTTCTCCTCAAATACCAATAATTATGTCCTAAAGGGAAGATTGTAAAGGATTACAGGGGATAAATTTCTATTCATTAAAAATTATATTTATTTTAATCATTAAATGCATAAAGTGATCATTTCATATATAAACCTAGGCTTCTCACAATGAATAATGCATATTTTTAGATTAAAATTCATTACATTACATAAAAATAGTGCTAATGATTGTAATAATTTGTTCTATTAGAAACATAGAACTCTATATTATTATTTCATGAAATATATTTAATGTATCCAATATTGATATCCCCTTTTAGTAATTATACTTAAAACCAATTATTCATATACAGAAGAAAGGATACCTAAGAAAGGGAGTGTTTAGATTCCATGTAAGGGTAAAAATAATAGATATCAATATATTACTATATGATAGCATTAGATAAGCATAAGGGTATTTCATCCTTAACATATCATATCAATTTCATACCGAACCTGCCATTGATAATAAACACGAGTCATGGAATAATAATTGGAGGTTCATATGAAACGAATCAGAATAATATCAAAGAACATGGTCCACTTGAAAATAAAATAAAATTAAATCACATATTACTAGAAAACATATTATTATATAATATCATATGTCAAGGATACCAACCATGACATTCATAGCACATAATTCTTGGGATAACCAACAGTGTCCCTACATTGGGTATGTTATAACCTACTATGTATTTTCCTAATTAGTGGCTACACATTATGGGAGGGAACACCAAAATCTCCAGCATTATCCCTTTCAACATAGTTGAATGGGTTCACTCAAAAAACTATAATGTTTACCTAGTATCACTCCCAACACCATTATAGTAGATAATGTCCCTTAATGTTATGTGTTTACTCACCATTCCAAAATTTTTTGTAACAAGAGATTAAAATAATTCTCCAATCCAATTGAGAGATATATAGTTCTCACCCATATATTCTTAATACGATACCATATTCGTTGGTTATAATGTAACTTATATCACATAATGGAAATAAAAAATATATTTCATACAAGATAATAAAACATTCATCATATCATAACCCCATGAAAATAAACGGGTTCCATAAATGTTTCATTATAACATTGCCTGTAAATATGAAACTGGTTTCATAATCATTTTATCATATCATCAAAGAAAAATACATGCAACATGAAGTAGGATCAATAATAATTTTATCATAGTATAATTTGTGGAATGAAAAAATTGTTTTTAACCACTTTATAGTCTTAACTATAAACCATTCAATGAAATAATAAGAATCGTATAATTAGATCATAACCCTTGTAAATAATAATTATCATAAAAGGATGTAACCATATATGGATTATAATATTTAAATATTAAATGGATCATTTATTGATAAATATATCATTTCCAAAGTGAATAAAATATTTTCAAAACATTAAAAATTTTGAAAAAAAATTCCTTTAAAATTTTATTTTATACGAATAAATGTTGGTTAAAAAATAATATGAAAATTTTTATTAGTAATACGTTCATTATTCATTAAAAAAACTTCCTAAAACAGAAAACATTTTTAATATTATTTTCATTGAAAATAACATTCAAAAAATATATCATAATACTCAAATCAAATAATTATCAAGATAACAGAAAGTTTCATTCAGGTTGGACATGCTGAAAAAATATTAGTTTAACTTTTTTTAAAATCCAAAGTGGAATTTTATAAAAAATTATGGGAATATTTATTTTAATTTTTAATAATGTAAAATAATTGTAAATTCCTTTTAAATATCATAGGGCAAAAAAATAAAAATCAAAACATATTCAGTAAATATTGTTTTGGAAGAAATCAGATTTATAATCGATGAGAGAAGTAATTTTAGATATTCATCATTGTTAAACAATATAAAAAATCATTCCCTTAATCATCTAATAATATGGGATAAAATGTTATTAAATTTAATATAAACCATATAATGAATTAAAATATATCATAAAAGATTCATACACTAATGGATAGGTGATTATTATTGTATTAGATTATAATATTTTTATTCTATTTCATGATTCATTTAAACTAAATTTTGTGTGTAATTCTTGTTAAAGTGGGGATTATGTCTAACAAAATCATAACATAGTGATTCATGTAATGAAAATTTTTATGGAATTAAAAAATTTCGAAAATCTTTTTTCTCAATATCTCATGATGTTATATTCTATCCCCGGTAAGTGATTTTCTCCATCAAAATTCTTTATGGTCTTCCGAGGTTTAACATTTATAAATTCATTATTAAAAACCCACATTGTAAAAATAGTTAACAAAAAATACTATTGAGAAAGAGAATATAATGTGATGAATTCAAATATAGTAACATTGAGTGGGTTTAAAAAAATGATAATATCGATGGAAAATGAATATTTGGTCAAGGAAAAAAATAATAAATAATTATGGAGAGATATAAATATCATCAACCATAAGAAAGTGGTTCATAAAGAGAAATGTAGTTATCAAACCCATAATTAAAATAGGAATTTGAATTTTAATGAATTTTATAAACATATGGATGACAATAAAATAATTTTTTCAAATATTCTTTTTTTATTCATCAATATTTTTCATCTGACGATGTAATTACATGATTCCATTGCATTTCATAAGTTAAATGTCACCCTTGGGTTGTGCCTTGATCAATTTACACTTCATCCCTTTCTCTAATAAATAATGTTGGATTTTGTTATTACGTAATCACTATCATTTCATATGATCAAAAAAATATAATGATAATTCATTCAATCTATCTTTTCTAATAAAAAAATTTTACAAATATTTAGCTAATATGCATAAATCCTCATATGGTAAAGTAAGATTTTAATCTATTAAATCTCATACAAATTTAAAAATATATAATTCATTTAATTCATACTGTTGTTATTCATTTGAATTAAAACATTTATAAATAAGGTCACTATATTTTTTAAAATGAACATAACATTATCCCCCATATAAAATAAATTATAATTGTATTGTCTCATACCAACCATGTGGACACCGCCATCATGTATCTATTCATGAATATTAAAACCTAAATTACCATATAATCTACATTTAAATAACCATTCCTCTTAATTACATAATATATATATATATATATATTATTTAATATATTTTATAGACCGTATAATATTATAAAATGCATCAATGATAACAGAAATCGCATTGTCAATAAATCTTTTTTCAGTTTGGAGGTGACCAATTCTACCCAATTTAATATATCTGTATCAATCGTCTTTTTATCTATAATAAAGACCCTTTAAAAAATTCAGGAACATATTAATGAGTAAATTAAAATACTCGAAATATCTCCTCTATGATATGTCACATTTCTAATCCAAAAACATCTTTAAACGAATTCTTTAAAATCCAAAAATAAAACCACATACTATATATAGTAATATATTTCCTGATTTGTATAACAGAATTTATGAATTCCAATCCTTAAATACTTTTTTAGAACAAATTTATTATCGAACCATTCTCTTATATTTTTCATCTTATTTTTTAATATATATTTCCATTGATATTTAAATTTTAGTATTTTCATCATCAACAGTATTTCCAAAACATTCTTGTTTTCTTTAGTAGCATTCCCATTAGGAAATCCATTTTCAAAAGGATGATACATTCAATATTAAATGAATTAAAAATTTAAAAATATAATTGGGAGACCATTATTATCATCCATTATATTGAAGAATTTTTTCATTTTCCCTTCTCACATACATGATTTTTGTAAAAACCCAATTTTTTTTATTGATACTATTTTCTAAAAAAATTGATACAAATTATAACAAAATGTACAAATAAAAAATAAATGCACACTGACAAATTTTAAATAATTCTCAATTATCATCACCTTAGACATTTATGAGACTAACTAAAATGCCAAACATTCATACTAGGGAATGAATATAGAATAGAATGTATACTATAAGAAAATATGTATCTTATGAATCTTTTAGAATCACATCCCACACTTAAAATTCTATGTAAATAAAAAAATATGCAATCATTCAACATCCTATAAAAATTAAAATATAACCATTAGAGAAATTTTACTTATTATTGGGTGAATGAATTAAGTAGTATTTATATATTATAATAGGAAATATGAACATTGGTCAATATGATATTTGAAAACTACACCCTTGGTTGATAATTCTACTATTTTAATTTGTTTCTATAAGTAGTAATCACGCAGGATAATTGATATAGAATAGTGAATCAATGGCCTCACCTAGTTGATTCATGAAATTTTAATCCCATTTGTCAAACAAATATAGGGTGGTATCATAATTGGGGTTTACCCATGAAAAATACCATGATGAGCTTTAGCAATTTCAGTTATAATGAATTTTCCTTTGGGAGAAGTTCTAGTTTGAGAATTATCACTCGTTCGTTGTTATCCAACTCACCCAATGAAACTACGACCACCAAAAACCTCTCCATTAGGGAATATATAGATTTAATAAGGGGTTCAATTCCCATATATTAGTCAAATATAGTTTAATTTTCTTTGTAAAAATAAATTTTTTAATAGATCATTACCTCTTAAGAACATATTTTATTAATAAAATATTCATTTAATTGAGATGATTTTAGTAATTTTATTTATAGGGAAAAAACAAATAATATTTTTTCAATAGAATACACAGTTTATTTTTAATAAAACAATGTATTCTATGTATTAATTTTTTTCCAGATATTTTATTTTAAAATAATTTAACTTAAATAAAAAGTTATAAACTACTTTTAAAATTCTCTAGAAATTTTTTTATATGTTTTACAAATTAGACCCTTCCTTAAAAACATATATTTTTAAATAAATAATGGTTATTGTATTCAATAGAAATAATTATAAAATTTTTATATTTTCTAATAAAAGAAACATAATTTCTGAAATCATCCTGTCAAATTTAGGTTAGGGTGAATATATGACAAATTTCTAAAATACATTATGTTTTCATGAAATTTAAATAAAATATTATTTTAGGGTTTTTGAATATTTTATGACATCATACTGATGTCATAATGATTTAATAAATAATTTAACACAATCTATATGAAAAAAAATTATTTTATAAATATTTTCTATTTTAATAGATTTTATTAAATTTATAAATCTATAAGCCACATTCAGATGCCTAAAAATTAAAATGTGATTTTTAAAACATTACTAAGTGGAATATTTAATTTTAAATTAAAATTTATTTATTAATAAATTTTTTCAGTTTTTTATGATTAATTTATTATAATATGTGACCCAAATGTTCAAACCCATGAGAATGAATCATGTTTAATCCAATGTTTTTCTATTTTTCATAAAATAGTTTTCCAATAACTATATTTTCAAAATATTATACAAACACTATACTTCTCTTATAAATGTGAACCAATTTTATATTTCTATGAACACAAAACATATCCTTGACAATTTTATAGTGATGTTTTTACAATGGAGTCTCCTCAATGTGTTTTTAATCCACTAATGTTCCATACCTTATGATATATGAGTTTCACTTCCTTTTAATTGAAGTCTTCACTTCACTTTTCCATTCATGATTACTTTTTTTATGTGGTATGACTTCTAATTTCAAAAAAAAATTCATTTTTTCTAATTTAAAAATTTAATTACTATATGAAAATATTTTTATGAGTGGGATAAAATTGCCCAGTATCTTTATACCAATTTATAAAACCATATTTTCTATATGTCATTCTACCTTATTTATGTCTAAAAGGATTGTCTTTTTCATGAGAAATTATAATTTTCATTTTTATTTGAATCTCTACACCTAATTTTTTTCAATGTTTAATCATATTGATGTAAAAATTACTTATTTATTCATTTATTTACATACATGAAACCCATAATCTTTTTCCATGGGTTAAAAATAACGTAACAATCATATATATATGTTCATTTGTATGCCATGATTTTGATGAGGAATATAATCTTTATTTACCCATTGGTTAATATTGAAATGGTTTATTATAATATATATGATTCACATGAAATTAATAAATATGAATAGTTTTCCATTAATGAGCTCTATTTCATTAGAGAAATAATATAATTTCTAGTTACGTAATGTTTTACGATACCTTGGTGAGTAAATTTGGTAAATTCCATTTACGACACCATAGTGATTATAATATGTGATATTCTTATGAATGTATAATTTAAATGTCTTATCAAAATTTAAATGTTATTATTCTTGTTCATAATATTGTGATATCTATATTTCTTATGTTGTATTGTTATTCAATATTCTCTTATTCATATCTCTCAAGATAACATATTATATTTCCCTCTAGTTTATTCCCTTACTTGTCCTAATGAATACCCCATTCCATTGTTTATTTCCCCAAGATAAGATATTTACTAAAATTATCCAATATAAAACCCATGATGAAGTATTTAATGTAGTTTTATGATATGGTTTTATGTTTTTAGGTATTACACAGTTTTTTTAATGAAACTAAACATGAAATGATCCCCCATTTTGTACCATATAATGTAATGTTATGTAATAATAAGTCAGTATTCCATAAATTGTATGAATGGATAGTTTATTAATTTGAGGAAATTATGACTTGAAATTATTATGATGTACCCTAGGGGATCATATACATATATAAAAATATAATAGTATTTTGATTAGTATTAAGTAACTGGTTCCCAAGAAATGAAATTTATATATAGAAAAAAACAAATTTTTGTGGGTCTAGAATTGATGTACCAAGGTGTAACAACCAAAAATACTAATTTGGGATTGACTCTAATGGGTACTAGTACATGTTGACATTCCTTGTTGTGCTCCACGTTTGATAATCTCGGGGGGGGGGTATTTTTCTTTAATCACAAAATTTTTGAAAACAAATATTAAGGATATATATAATGTAATTATTATTAAAATATATTATAATATATTTATGCATGATATTTGAAGATAAAAAATTCATTTAGAAATACGATATTTCTAAATGTAATATTATTCACACAAAGGGTTTACTTTTTTAGAAAAATAGTGACTAATAAGAGGAGCCACATTAATGATGTGTGAAATAGATGATGAACTGATGGCATTCCAATTAAAGCTGTAATGGAAAAAATCATAACGATCATGAATAAACTAAAATGAGTTAGGACCAATAACATAAATAGAGTAATGATACTGGATTCATTACATGGGGAAGAAGTATCCATTGATTCCTTTATGTGTCAATGAGTATCTTCTTTCAGTGTAGCTACTGACCAATTGATTTTCAAAAGATGGTTAAGCTCTATAGAAAAGGCCATTTATGTACTCTACTATTCAGAGCAAGAGAATGAAACCCTTTATGTATACCTTTTAGAAGGAGAAGCTGATTAGTGGTGGAACCATATTAAAAAAAATCCATGAAGGGAGATTGATGATGTATAGTGGAAATATTTCATTGGAATCTTACTCAATAAATATTTCTCATCTTCAATGTGAATGAAAATGGTGAAGTAATTAGATGAACTAAATACGAAGAAATATTAATTTGTGGGAATCTCCATGGAAAATAATAGAAAACCATATCATCATACCTCTATCATTCTTATGGATCATTTTAAAAGGTTGATATATTCAATTATGGAATAAGAACCCAGGTACAGTGTAATCTTGAAATTGTTCATATGAAGTCTATGAGGATTAGTGTAGAGTTCAATGAAGGTTCAACTTGATATTAGAGATACACAATGGTCAGATGTATTTTATAAAAATATGATATCTATAGATCCATACATAGGGAGAAAATTAATCATGGTATAGGAGGAAATAAATTGAGACATATCATGTGAAAATATTGTTGGAATAAGTGTTTGGGGAACTACATATATGGGAGTATAAATTTCTACAAGTGTAGAAGAGATGGCCACATAGCCTGAAATTTTTTGGGTGTGGTAAAGCCTCGACATCTCATTGAAAATTACAATGGTAAAATGGTTTATATCCATCCATAACCTCGATTCCTCATGTTGTGATAACTTGGGTATATTTCCCATCAGTTTTCAAATTAGAATATACAGTAGGGGAACCACCATCATCATTTTTTTTGGCCAAGCGAGCAGGGTCTGGATTTTTCTATCATTATAGATAAAGCAAAGGCTTTGATTGATGAGAGGGTAGCTACATTTATTATGCTCTCAATGATAGAATGTAGATTATTTAATTCTTATTATACAAAATCCAATATTTAATTGATGTTTGTAAATATTATATAATAAATCCCCAGACATCGGTATGTAATGTTATATGTCATGTATCCAAGAAGAATTATCCTTGATTCAAAAGTCTATAATGATTTTATTATTAATACTGGAGAGTAAAATCTCATAAAAAACTATTTTTCATTATAATAGTCAACTATTATACAATATTGGGGATGGACTAGCTCTCAATTTATAATTATAAGATTAAATGATGAATCAATGAAATTTTCATTATCTTTAATGGAAAACCCACAATAATTATCAACAGATATATATCCCAACCTGATCTTTTCCAAGAATCATATCCCATTTATCATTTTATGGAGATGATAGGTAAAGAGGTAAAAAGAAAAAAAATTTATAGATATATATTGTTCCTATAATTTATGATTACAATGACGTGTTTTATGGAGAGTTTCCCGGACATCCCTCCGAAATAGATGTGGATTTATCCATTAAACAAATACCTAGATTTAAGATGATATCAATGAAACCTCAATAATATAAATTATAATGTTTTAAAGATGAAGGAAAATCCATGATGATATTATAGTGAACGGAATTATCAGACCATGTTTTTCTTCATTGGGAGAACCTATTCTCTTTTTGGGTGGGATAGATAGATCATTGTGGCTTTGAATTAATTTTAAATAATATAATGGGATCAAAATTAAGAACATGTAATATCTCTCTAGGGTTGATGATTAATTTGATCAACATAGTGGGCCAAAATTATCCACCTATGTTGATCTCATTATATACTATCTTCAATTAATGTTAATAAAATGATATATCTATTAGGTTTCCTTCTTTTCAAGATATGAAAATTTTTTGTTTTCTATCTCTATGATCATGATGAATTATCCAAATATATATATGGTTTTGATGAATTGAGAATTTATGGTGACCCTTGATATGTTTTTTATAGTTTTTAATAATTATTTTCATATAAATTCAAAATTTTGTTAAGAGCATGAGGATAATCTGAGGCCTATTTTTAGAACATTGAGGAAGTAAATTATTTATGGAAAATACAAAAATTGTGAATTATGGTTATGAAATGTTTCATTCTTCTGGAACATTTTAATGAATGAATGGATTTCTGTTGATATTGGGATGAAAATATCAATATATATGTTGTCTCATCCATCAATGGTAACTGAAATTTGTAGTTTCCTAGGTTTAGAATGTTATTATTGGTGGTTTGTGAAAAAAATAAAGAAATTATAATCCACTGACCATATTAACTCAAAATGGGGATATGTTGATTTGGATAATGGATTATGAAGAAATATTCCATGCACTAACAAATAGATTGGTTATTGTACTTGTGTTGGTATGAGTATTTTTTATATCCTTCCCCGCTACACTTTTGCTAAAGATTCCACATCCAGTGTCCTTATTTTCCTGAATTCCATAAATATCCTTATTTAATGATTTATCTAGATCAGGCGAGGAGCCCCAAAAACATCATAGTCTATTCTCTAGGATCTAATGGATTTCATTCAGGGTCATTTATGGAGTCTAGTAATTGAGGAAATGGAGTGCTTCTGTCTTCTTCTCCTTCGGGGAAAAAATCTTATTCTTCTTCTTTGAACTATAATCCTGAGGAGAAAAACCTTAAATTTATATATGTGGTTCAATTTAGTATTCAAATATTGGTTAGACGTCAAGATAATTGTTAGCTAGGTCCCATATAGTTTCAATCCTATTTTCATAGGGAGATAATAATCTTTTTCATTGGATTCTCCCTCTCATCAGTGTCTCACTGTCAATGAGTTGGATCGTGACGATAATTGTTTCTCTATTTTGAAGGATTCTTATCTAGTTGAAATAACCTTTTCCTCAAAAATGGATATGATTTTTTAGAACCCCATATTCTAGATAGAATCCACTCTACTCCAATGGTATTTGTGCATAATTATATCTCTCTCTTATTTTTCGGTCCTGCATTACAATAGGTGGAGTTCATACCAGATCACAGTAAAAATCTCAATCCAAAAATAGATCCATAAATCATTTCCAAGGCCCTGAGTGAGAGAACCATTTTGGGATATACCGAACACCAAGAGGTGGTGTATCAGTGTTTGGAAATTTTTGAAAGCAATTCCAACATTTTATCTATGTACCAATTGTCCTGTTAGGATCTTTATTATCTTATTCTCTTTTCCCATTCACATGCAATAATAGAATGCAGTAAAAATATTCCCATAATATTTTAACAAGGATCATACTCAATAAGAGCAACAACGTCCTTTCTAGTCATGGGAATGACCCTTTCAGGGAATCTCCACTACAATGTGATATGTTGTTACAATGGAGTCACTATGAAATAATCTTCTTATCAGTGAGTGTCCTTACACTTTTATGGGGGTTAAGAAACCATCCTCTTCCATGGACTGGGGATAGCCTACTCCCACTTGTAGCCTCTAGCTGTTTCTTTATAATACCTATGGATATATCAATGTTCCATCATTAAATGGTAGGTTCAGAACATGATCTTATTATGTGTGCTACACATGGTTACAAACAAATAAGTATGCAGGAAACTCTTCTCTTATTCTATCTTCTTATTTAGTGAAAACCCAAATCCACTAAACTTTATGTTCTTCATCTTTGTTGCAAAAATTTACTGCACTACCTCTTCTTTGGTTAAATAATCGAATGAAATATTTTTATTCTTTCTTGGCATGAATCACATACTACTATGTGAATGTTATGAAATAAGAATTGGCCCACTTTTCATTGTTAGAGTCATATTTTTCTAATTTTTTCATGAATACATGTGATGATGCATAAGACATTTATGTTGAACCTGTCTACCCTTTCTTTGTACTTTTTTGTTCACACACTTGTTTTGGTTCATTTTTACTTGATTTCTTGTATGCACATGCATGCAAGAAAGCATGCATTCTATTCTTACTCCCTTTGCATGAGAACCCTAATGGGTGTGGTTATTTAAGAACACACACATCATTTTTTCCTTTTTCTATTCATTGTTTTATTTCATCCTCGTGAACATGGTTAGAGTATTTCATTATATTTATATTTTTATGTTTCATCAAAACCGAATGGGGGAACCCTTTATCTGTGAGAGATTCTTCTTCAACAAACCACTCATGGTTTGAGGATTTCTTCAAACCACACACAAGGGTGCAAGCAACATGTACATCCCTTCTCTTCGAATCTCATTTTTCACCAACACATGATCCCCCGTAAATAGTATAGTGTAAACATGCTTAACTCAGATAGTTATTCTTCACCTCGTGAAGCCATGGTGGCCACGAGTTGTGTTCTTCTCGCCAGAATGCATGTTTCTTCATTTAAAAATGTGTTCTATACTTTGGAAAAATAGTTGGAGGCTAAAGGCTCGGCCACCAGATCATAGTTTCTCAGCCTTCACAAAACCAAATGAGTGTCAGAAAACTAATTGTGTCATAGGAACCAGTTCATCTCAATGTTGTTTGATAGTACAAATTACAAATCAAACACACAGGGGAATTCAGGAGAAGAAGTATTATTTATCTCAGTATCCTCCATTTATAGGTGTGGTAAACATCTCTTCCCCTTTCGAGATCTGTGTGAAAATCCATAGAGATCACAGATTTGAATTCATAGGATATCTAGTGTTTTAAAATCTTCAAAACCATGGGTGATATATGATTAGATCCTTAAGGTGTTTCGTTTTCAAATTCAGGCTAGTCCTTGATTATGTCCATGAATTTGAGATTTTCATATATCTAATTTTTAAAACAAGCACGAATCAACATGTACTCAGAAAATATATTTACCACAACCATTGTTTAGATATTGTCATGCATACAAGATTTATATTGCATGAATGATCTCTGTTCAATCATGAGAAACTTTTTATATTGAAAAGGATCATCCATGGTGGTTGGTTTTCATCTCTGATGAGAATAGAGTCATTGGTGGGTGGAAGCGACATCGAGAGGTTGAAGATGATGACGCAAGATGGATCGAATGTCATGGGGGAATCAGATAGTCCTGGTTCATACTCAAGCAGCATGATATAGATGGATGGAAAATATTAGATCTATATTGTGCACATTGATTGAATGGTTGAGTGAGACACGAGATTGGATGGATATCTAAGATTACATCTGAATTTTTTAAAACTCATCCCACATCGAAAAGGCAACACAAGAATTAGGTAGTTTATCAGTCAACGACGCCCCCCCCCCCTCAACCAGTCTGAATTCTAATCTATCCACTCTAGTGACACCCAACACTGGTTCTTTGTGAGAACACTCATAGTGCCCACTCTGCCTCCTCGGGTGCGCACCTATTTCCCACTATGCACACACTAGGATCTTATACACATCTGACATGCTCCTCTTGCATACTGACAGTGTCTTAACTTACCCATGGGTGAGGTTAACCCCCTATGTTAATTTATGTGCCTCAGGTTGAGACTCGGTTGCTAGCTCATCGGATGGCCCCATTTTTAGGTAATCCAGATAAAAATAATTTGTGAAAAAAAGTGTGCAGAAAAATGCATGGACATCATTAAACACAAACCAAACTCATGACCGGAAACATTAAATTCTTATCCTCTTCTATAACCTACTTCTTGTTATATTCCATTCTTGATTATCAAATACCAAGTACATCAATCATCCTTAAAATGATGCTTCTTATATGTGGTAATCATTTTATCACACATGAAACAAGTTCACTAAACATTCATGAGAACTGCATAAATTTTTTTATTTGAAACAACATTGATAATTTCTCAAGCATGGAATCTAATTCTATGAATCCATAACAATTCAACTGGAATCTTCACATCAACCAATATTCATGAACATTGAGTTCCTTCTTCATTTTGACAACAATTTACACTTGTGGAAAATAAATACAACTTATACACAAAGTGGTCCCAACAATCTCCCCCTTTGTATTTGGTTTTCAATACCATAAAACATCTCCATAAATGAATGTTTCAATGTCAAAATGAGAGTATTATCTCTCCTCTTACTTATTTCTCTCCCCTAAATTTTTATTTCACTTATGTCCACATTATTGGAAAAAAATACAAAGCTCATGGTAGAGAGGTTATCATTCCATACTTATGAAGTGTTCCATCAATCATTTCACTCTATTTCTACTGGATAATTGATCTATGTAGAAGACAATAGGATTAGAGTTAGATAGAAATGTTCTTAATTACCCACTGAATATGGATCCTCATGAGACGATAACTCATGTACATGTCCTCAAAGTATTTTCTACATTCATTCTAGGAATATGTTAATAAGAGTGATATGAAATAATCAACATGAAACTCTAGTACTCTCTACAATAAACATATTAAAATCATTCAAGTGTAATTTTCATGATAAGTGGACTTGGGGAACACTCATTATTCTAATGTCATTGATTAACTGTTTTTAGCCCCCCTTTCAAGAATGATCATTATTATGATTAACCATGAATAAGATATGTAGAAATAACATATGTTTCCCAAATATATGATCTTCACACAATCTTAGAGTAATTTTATATTATACCTTATAATGATGATACTGATAGAGAAAATGACTCTAACATCTCTTTAATGTGTATCTCCCTCAAGCGAACACTTCTCATAATTATATTTCAGGTAACCCACCCATAAAATCATTACTCACCTTCAATTCCCTATATGATAAAAAATTAAATTACACAAATATTTAATGGAATAAGGTGGATCCTTCTTGTTTTGTCAATGTATATAAAGAGTTTCAGAAGATTTTCTCAACCCAGATTATCCATTCATCACACTTTCACAACTAATCATCAATTGTGACTATGATTCTGTGGATCTCAGTAAATCTTCCATTTCATTGCATGTGAGTATTCATTATTTAAGTGCTTTCAAATCATTGTAATCTCTTGGTTCAACATTCATCTTATTGATGAATTTTTGTTGGTCTTGAGTAAATTCAAAGCATCTTTAAATATTATGGCTATCCTTGTTTCACCTCACACAACGAATATATTTTACTTCATGTAGAATATTATTTTTGTTTTTAGCACTATCTTTAGCATATGAATCTTCCATTTTCAAAATTCATTCCAAATATTTTTTCTAAACAACAAATATTTCATTAGGAATTGATGCATCATGACTGGATCTTGTATATGTCTTCTTCCGAGTGACAAAATTCTCAGTAGTTCATTGGGATGCACCGCCCTTAACTATATTGGATATAGAATCCTAGAAATTTTCATCTATTCCATTTTGGCCAGCTTCTGTGATCTAATTTTTTAATCATCATTCTGTAACTATTGAAATTAATATGCACCATTCATGTGACCACTCCTATTGCAAGCATCATAGATGTTATCTAACATTCCAAATCTATTTATAGTATAAAGATTCTTCTGGATGTGAGGATGTTTCATTCTTTTCTAGATTTCTCTCCCTTGAGATGGTCTTTCTCTATTCTATTACATTTAAGGTATTTTACTAATAATCTAGTGCATAAGGACCAAATCAACTATAGTGCTAGCATTGAAAAAAAACCTAGACTTATTTGAATCTTATTTATAAGGTTGCTAAATCTTCTTCTTGGTATGTTGCGAATCTTGTGGGGTTAAATCTTCTACAGTATATCCCATATCCACCCTAGAAATGGTGGTAGGTTTCTTCACACTTTTATCCATCCATTGTTGTTTATATTTTTTCATACAATATGCACTTTTTATAGAAGCAATTTTAGAATCATTAGTACATGTTGGTATGGATTGTACCTTCACATTCTCAGCAGATTGTGATGGGTCAATTAGTGATGTCATGATCATCTTATCACATGTTTGAGGTCTTTTGACAGTATAATCCCCATGTGATCATTATGTACTAGCAACAACTATTTCCTTCTTTGGAGACTCAATATGTATCTCTTCTATATTGGTTGTCTCAGCTTCCAATTCTAGACATCACATATTGAGTATGACATCCTCGTCTTTAATTATTGTCATATTCACTTCACAAGTCTTCTTTAATATTTAAAGATCATATTCATGAATCCTAAATTTTTTTTGTAACAAAGATTCATGTTCTTTGATCTTCTTGGAATCTTCATCTAGATATAACTCATTGACATCATTGCTCTTTTTCAACTCATCTTCAAATTCATGAATGAAACACCCCGTGATTTTATGAGAAGTATTATTTTTAATTTATTTGATGTCTTGACATGTATGTTACACCATGATTATCCTGCGCTATACGAAACTCCATTTTATCTTATCTGTATACGCAATACTATTCTTGGATCGTGTTACACAAAATTTCAAGATCGTTTGATAGAAGTTTTTCTACGCAACATTTTGTGTATATATATATATTCAATATATAAATGAAATATGGTTGGATTATATTATACACAACAATAAATGAAACATTCACTAGACGCAACCCTAACTTGGATTTCTTTAAACGCAATCGTGACCTTCCATGATAGCGTGTGTTGTATGCAATACAGAGATTCACTAAACAACGATATGTTATAAAAAAATTGTATAAACTAGCCATTATGAATAGTAATACCAAATTTTTGAATTTTTATAGATTTTATCTTTCAAAATGGACTTCATATTTGGATTCAGAATAATGAAATTATCCTAGGGTGTAATTTTGGTATTTTTCTGAAAATTTTCAATTTTTGAGGAATAGTGAGAACACTAAGTTATTGGTTAAAACCGACATTTTATTTAAATAATCATATATTTTATTTAAATTAATTTTTGGTCCAAATAGATAAATATTACTTATATAAGTTCAATGTAATTCATTGGAGTCATTTTATAATAATTTTAGATATACAAAAAGTTTATTGATCTTTTCATCGTCTATTACCCACCTCCTAGGAGCATTTTCAATTGTAGATAAAAATTAATTTTTCCACTTATGTGATTTGAATTTCAAAAATCCGAGTAACAAAGTTAATATCAAGGAGTATGATGTGGTTCAATAAGTAAAAAAATAATTTTTTGGTGAATAGTAACTTTTTAATTTTATTAACCACAGTTAAAATTAAATAGGGTAATAAGGGGTAAAAATGATATTATTATTATCCTAACACATGTACTAATTCTATTGGATATGTTTAATTCAACTAAAAACAATATTAGGAATAAAATATTACCCTTTAGGTCCACTTGTATTAGATGAGGGCACTTATTATTATTTTATTTAAATTAGAGTTAAAAGAGTTAAAATCAAAGTTTAATAGCTAAAACATTTTTAATATTGGGTTATACATAAGATAAATTGTACTATAAATATTCATTATAAAGCTATAATGATTTCCAGATAATGGTATTTATTTATAATTTTTAGACATTATGTAATTTAATTTATTTATAACACAATGATGGTGTTGTAATTACCATATTATTGAAATATTAACACAATTGATGTTATAAATACTCAAATGAATGTAATTTGAGTCTTTTTATGAATTAAACTAATATTATAGGTTAATATGACATGTTAGTATTGATTTATTTAATTTTTTTTCGAACTAATCATGCTGTTATGATTTTCACAAAAATCAATTACCAAATAGTGTCAAAATTGATATAAAATAGTTTTTAAAACAAATATTATGTTATTAATTGTTATTATATTCCTAAATATCTAAGGTTAGGCCAAATGAAATAGATAAGGTTATATATATTAATAATGAACCACTTGGGGTTTGTTTGGATTGTTATAGTAAGTTTATTAACCATATAGTTTACGAGAACAAGAAGACACAGTAAAAGTTAAATTATTTAACTTAGAGTTAAATCAAAATGATAAGGTTAACATATTAACCTAGACATGTCTAACCCCATTTGGTTGAGAGGATTTAGACCCATACCCAATTTATATTCTAAAAAAATAAATTTTGAGCTATTATAAACTGAATATGACTTTATTATCAAATAATAGTTTACGTTTTTCCTAAGGTTCCCCTCTCCTCCCTTATAAAAGGGAACCTCCTCCCTCTACTCTTTACACAATTTTTATCATTAATGCTCGGACAAAACCTTCCCATTACCATTCCCAAATTTCCTAGAACCATTTGGAGGTTATGGTATCCTCAAAATAAAAACTATAGTTCCTAAAGAGGAAGCATAAAAGAGGTGCGTCGAAGAAGTGGTAATCTCTTCTACCGATTCGTTCAAATTTTCTTTCTTCTTAAACTTCTTCATTATTATTTGTTTCATTATAAATTAATAAAATAAGAATAAATAATATATACATATGTTATTATAAATATTAAACAACCCGATTTCACCTTCTATCCACCCTATAGAAAATGAAATCACCACGCGTGCGTACGCACAGAATATCGTCTTCACGCCGTAGTGTAATCTGTTTTTCCACCACAACCTTACTTGGATGGGTATAATGGTGCAAATAATAACTATATATAGTTATTATAACATCTTACTTATTCTTATATGTTATATCATCCACTCCAATTCAGTTCAATAATTATGGAAATGATATCATCGCCCGTGCGTACGTACAGATTACCGTCTCCACAACGCTGTGAGATTCATTCTCCATGTTAACCATTCAAGAATGATTATAAAGTATATATATTAAATAATAATGAAATATAGGACATGATAAATCTACTGGATTTATGTATATATATATTTCATCTACTTACTTCCATTCAAGTCAATAAAGAAAGGAATACAACATTTATGCGCACGTATAGCCTATCGTCTCCATGACCGGTGTATTTTATTTCATTAATCTATCTATATATTTATATACTGAATATATATGATATATAATTCATTATTTAAATTATATAAGTATGTAAATCATTACATAAGTAATAATAATATCATGAACCAGAAGTCCAAACACGTACGATAAATAAAATGATTTTACCCAAAACGCTGCTTTAACATGGAATTTACAAAAGAAGAAGTAATATAAAGTCATAAGTGAACCATATATGATATAATAACAATGAAAATGATTCTTTAATAAGTAAATGACATTATTTAAATCATTATACAGGAGGTATGGATACATACAAAGCATATCAGACCTAAGGTAAGGGATATCTTTTCCAATCACGTTTTTATCCGATATTGTTTATTCGTAAGTATTTACTGGGGTTATTGTTGTCATCAATGCCCATGTTTTCTAAAAATTTCTTCATGTATGTTTATAGTCATTTTTACCCATTTTTGAAATTTACCAAATGTTATTAAAGGAATCTTACTTTTTTTACCACATGAGGAACTTTTTGAATTTTCTGACACAAGTACGAGGAGAATGTTTTTTTAACTTATATGGAGTGAATATATTTTTATGGTTTCATAACACATACTTTTCATGAATATTAGTCTAAATTATTTCATGACTATTTTTAAAAAATTACTTTTGTTTTAAAATAGCATGTAATTTTGTGAAATGAAAATGATTTTGATGAAGAAAGGATATTTTTATCAAGAATTCATTTCAAGTGTTTTATCAAAACCATTTTCCATCTAAGATGACATTATTTAATATTTGTATTTATCAAGTATAATGTCTCTATTATTTAAATGGTTTCAATTTTCTTATGATGAAATGATATACATTTGTTTTATATGGATTATGTTATGATGTAATGATGTTTATGATACCCATTTTATACTTTGGTTTATGATGAATGATTTAGGTTTATGTTGTGGCAGAGGTAAGAATGATTTCATTATGAAATGGGTGGGACCTATATCTTCCTCCAATGCTTTGGTTAAAGATTTATATCTAATGAGATAGGCATGGATGGAATGGTAATTTAATCAGGTTTCGTGATACATGCCTCGAACGAGGAGTGAACTCGATTCAAAAAAGGACCTAGTCCACTAAGATAGTCTTGGCAGCAATGCCTTGGATACTATGGAAATCATATCATGTGCATAATGGTTTTCCACAATTACGTGTTTTATTCCCATTCTATTTTATCATGATTGATGTTCTTTTATGATATATTCCTTACATAATTCCATGATTTATGTCTTTGCTCATGATTTTGATTTTTAGATTTTATGTTCATGTTTTTTTTCATTCAAATGTTTATGGATTGTTTTATGTTCTCTACGTTTACCCTTACTGAGCATTTGAGCTCACCCATTTTTATTTTTTCATATCTCCAAGATATAAAGAAATGTTTTAGGTTAGAAAATAAAAAGTGATGATCTTTAGGGGAGATGTTTATGATCTTTCACCATGATTAAATGATTATTTTTCCTATCCAAAGACACTAAACTATTACGGTCCTTTTGTGTTTGTTTATGTTATGTATTAAGTATTTAACAAATGTAATGTAATGTCAATGTATGTCAATATTGGTTCTATACATTTGGTATCAGAGGAAAGGTTTAGTTAACCTTTGGAAACTATGATGCGAAAAATTTAGTTAAATCCCTAGAGATATTTCTAACATATGTCTAGGGATGTCCCTAAGGATTAGTATACGTAGAAATTATAGTCCTAGAATTGTGGTAATTATAATATAATTAAAGCTATGATATCAGATATTGAAGGTACTCCCCCTTGATTATGATTTTTCACTCTCACAATATTCTTTTGGGGTTTTAGAAAATGGATGGAACCTAGAAGATTCACGATAATAGAGGATATGATAGACAATGGAATGATATTCATAATGAGAAAACAAATGAAATTGGATCTGGAAGTCCACATATCATTATTATTCCTAATCGGAAATCTCAATATATGATAAATAATCTCAACATTTGTAAGTTTCCCGACTTAGATAATAAGTGAAAGATGGAGTTTCATGATGATCACAGAGGAAATAATGTTCAATTTCCCTCATGTAAATCATGTGGGAAGAGGATTCAAGGAGAATGTTTCAAAGGAACTAGAAGATGCTTTGGGTGTGTAAAATAAGAACACAAAGCTAGTAATTGTAAAGGAAACGGTTCTGTTTACACCATGGATAATGATAATGGTATTTCTAAGACATCAAAAATGGTTAAAAGTTTTAATTGTGGAATGTATAGGAATTATGCAAACCAATGCCCTATGGGAAAATCTCATGAAGAGAATCAGCATGGTCATATGGGTAGTATTTATGTGAATGATGATGAAGAGACTACAAATGATATATGACATAAAAAAATGATTAAACTCAGTAAGTGGATTATGAAGCTAGTGTAATGATTGTATGTTTATCAAGAAAAATGTATGGTACTATGGAATAAAGAAAAATCTAAGGATTGATACACTGTTGTCTTTCCTTGAGTTATTGAAACTATATGATGAATAGTACCGGTAACCATGAAAGGTTATTCAAATATTTTTGGAATGTAGTTGATATGTGCATAATGAAAGGATAAAGAGATAATGAGATGTTTTATAGTATTAATGAGCTCATGACAGATATAAGGACAATGTGATATCATGGTTTGAGTGTATAGAAATTTTGGTATTTTTTATATGGAAAGAGTTAACTTTTGACAGCACTCATGTTTTCACTATGGTTCTATAGTAATTCATGTTTCAAATGAATACATGATTAAGGTATTCACATGTTTGGAATGTGGCCAACACAATATATATTATGATATATGGGGTATAAATGATGGTATTCACGTTCTTATTAGGTGACCTTTCAAGTAATTGTTTTCTTAATACTATGAGATTAGACAGATGTATTTTTGATAAACATAATGATTGGAATAGATTAATTTATAAATGAGATATTATTATTTATGGATATACCTTTTTGTTATTTTATAATACTATAGTTTTAGAAAAAGTACAACCCATAGGAAGAGCGACAACCTGTCACGTCGGACAAGTCTGTGGGAATCGAACCCACAACTAAAGTGAGACATGCCTTTATCGCATACCACTAGCCTACAGGAAGACCCTGGTTAGTAGAAACTAGTTTTATTTTATTAATATCTATGATAGATAAAGTATAAGTCCATTTTAGCAACTATATATGATTAATCTCAGCATATATGGACTTATATAAATTTAATAAATTAAGCTAAAGTTTTTTCGATTGAAACAGATGGAATGAACAATCATTCTATCGCATAATCTGCTAGCACTTCCTGAATGAAAAATTCAACTTCATTTCTTTAAGAGATGAAGTGGAAATTGTTCAAGGCACGAACAATAGTGAGAATGTACAAAAATCAAGTAAGTGTTTCTTTTAATTCAACAATTTTTCAACATTAGGGAAATGATATTGATAACTAAAAATGTTGTCCAAGTACCCTCATACCCGATGATGTAGATGGTACTTTAAATCATCACAAATTTATGGCTTTTTGATTGATGGCTCTTCATAGGCATGTTCTCTACCACTCTCCATCAGAACATGATGGTTTGATTTCTCTTCCATATCCATATTCTCACCAATGTTCTCTTATGTGGAAACACAGTAATTAGTTAATTTCGATAACTGTTACATTTCATAATTTAGTTTTCATAGTTATGTTTTGGTAGTCCTTTTTATGATATGGGTTTCTATTAAAGAAACTTTGAAGTAGTAAACCATTTATAACCACGAAAAATTTCGAGGCAGAAATTCATTTTAAGGGGGGTAGAATTTAACACCTTGAGATTTTATGATAAGTATTCTTTTTAATTTATTTGATGTCTTGTGTTGTATGCTACACCAAGATTATCTTTCCCTATACACAACTCTGTATTTTCTTGCTGTATATGCAACACTATTCTTGGATCGTGTTACCCAAAATTTCAAGATCGTTTGATAGATGTTATTCTATGCAACATAGAGTTTATATATATATATATATATATATTCAATTTATAAATGAAATATGGTTGGATTATATTATACACAACAACAAAGTAATCTTTCACTATATGAAACCCTGACATGGCTTGCATTCCACGTAATTGCGACCTTCCTCAATAGCATGTGTTGTACGCAATACCGAGTTTCACTAAACAAAGATCTTTTACTAAAATATTATATAAACTAGCCGTTATGAATAGTAATAACCACTTTCTGAAATTTTATAAATTTTATCTTTCAATATGGACTTCATTTTTCGATTCAGAATATCGAAATTATCCTAGGGTGAAATTTTGGTATTTTTCTGAAAACATTCATTTGTTTATGAAAAGTGAAAACACTGAGTTATTAGTTAAAACTGAATTTTTATTTAAATAATAATTTATTCTGTTTAAATTTATTTTAGGCCAAAATAGATACATAATACTTATATATGTTTAATGTAATTCATTGGAGTAATTTTATAATAATTTTAGATATATAAAAATTCTATTGAACTTTTCACCGTTTTTTACCCACTTCCAAGGAGCATTTTCAAATGTACATAAAACATAATTTTACCAATTCTGTGAGTTGAATTTAGAAAATCCGAGAGACACAGTTAATATCAAGGAGTAAAATTTGGTTCAATAAGGAAAAAATATTTTTTGGTGAATAGTAACGTTTTTACTTTTATTTACCACAGTTAAAAGTAAATAGGTTAATTAAGGGTAAAAATGATATTATTGTTACCTTAAGAGAAGTGCTAATTCGATTGGATAAGTGTAATTCAACCAAAAACAACCTTAGGAATAAAATATTATCCATTAGGACCACTTGGATTATATTAGGACACTTATTATTATTTTATTTAAAGAAGAGTTAAAAGAGTTAAAATCAATGTTTAATAACTAAAACCTTTTTAATATGGGGTTATACATAATATAAATTTGACTATAAATATTCATTACAAATATAAACATATTTACTACATAATTTTATTTTATTTATAATTTTTATACATTAAATAAGTTTATTTATTTATGACAATGATAATGCAGTAATTACCTTATTAATGAAATATTAACATAATTGAAGTTATAAATATCCAAATAAATATAATTTGAAACTTCTTATGAATTCCACTAATTTTATAGGTTAATATGACATATTAGTATTTATATAATAAATTATTTTAGAACTAATCATGTTTTATGGTTTTCAAAAAATAAATTACCAAATAGAGTCAAAATTGACATAAAATAGTTTTTAAAACAAATATTATATTATTAATTGTTATTAAATTTAAAAAATTCTAAGGTTCAGCCAAATAACTTATATAAGGATATATATATATATTAATAATGAACCACTTTGGGTTTTTTTAGCTTGTTATAGTATGTTCATTAACAATATAGTGTTAGAAAACAAGAAGACTTGGTAAACGTTAAATTATTTAACCATGAGTTTAATCTAAATGATAAGCTTACAATAGTAACCTAAACTTGTCTAAACCATATTGGTTTAGATTTTCACGACCCATCCCCACATTATCTTAGAAATAAATAAATTTTGAGCTATTATAAACCGAATATGACTTTATTATAAAATAATATTTTATGTTTTTCCGAAGGTGCCCCTCTCCTCCCTTATTAAAAGGCACCTCCCCCCTCTTCTCATTACACAATTTTGAGCTTTCAAGATCTGACAAACCATGAAAATTTCTCTTATAAACTTCCCTAGAAGCATTATTGAGGTTCTGGTCACCTCAAAAGACCATCTCTAATGCCTTAAGAGGAAGCTTAAATGAGGTGTTCCAAAGAAGAGGTAATCCCTTCTACCGATTCTTTCATGTTTTCTTTCTTCTTAATCTTATTATTCTTTAGTTGTTTCATTATAAAGTAATAACATAAGTATAAATAATATAATTATATGTTAGTTTAAATATGAAACAACCCCATTTGACCATATATCCATCCAACGGAAAACGAAATCACCGCGCGTGCGTAAGTACAGAATACTCTCTCCACGCCGTGGTGTAATCTGCTTCTCCACCACCAACTTAATTGGATGGGTATATTGGTTTAAATAATAAATATATATAGTTATTATAAAATCATACGGATTTTGAGATATTATATCATCCACTCCAATTCAATTCAATAATTATGTGAACGATATCATTGCTCGTGCATATATACAGATTACTGTCTCCCTGACGCGATGAGATTCATTCTCCATGTTAACCATTAAAGAATGATTATAAAGTATATATATTGAATAATAATTAAATATATGACACGATAAAGCTAATTTATTTATGTATATAGATAAATTTCATCTACTTACTTCCATTCATGTCAATAAGGAAAGGATAACTGTGTTCATGTGTGCGTACGACCTACCATCTCCATGAACGATGTATTTCATTTCATTCATCTGTTTATATATGTATATACAGAATATATATGATATATAAATAATGATTTAAATTTTGGATGTAATTAAATCCTGATATAAGTAATAGTAATATCAATAAAAACAAGTCCAAACACGTATGATAAATTAAACCATTTTACCTAAAACGCTACTTTAACATGGAATTTACAAAAGAACGGGTAATATAAAGTCATAAGAGAACCATATATGATATCATAACAATGAATATTATTTTGTAACAATTAAATGAAATTATTTAAATCATTATATAGGTGGTTCGGATACGTACAAATCATATCGCACCTAAAGTAAGGGATAACTCTTCCAATCACATTTTTATATGAGATTGTTTATTCGTAAGTATTAACTGGGGTTATTGTTATCATCCATGCAAATGTTTTCTAAAAATTTATTCATGTATTTTTAAAGTCGTTTTTACCCATTTTTGAAATTTACCACATTTTATGAACGGAATGTTACTTTATTTTACCACATGAGGAACTTTTTGACTTTTTTAACAAAAGTACGAGGAGAATGTTTTTTACATATATAGCGTGAGTGGATTTTTATGGTTTCATAATGCCTAATTTTCATGAAGATTACTCTACAAAATTTCATGAATATTTTCAATAAAGCCCTTTTCATTTAAAATTTTATGGAATTTTGTGAAAATAAAATGATATTGAAGAAGAAAGGATATTTTCATCAAGAATTCATTTCAATTTTTTTATAAAATCAATTTTCCATCTAAGATGACATTATTTAATATGTGTATGTTTCATGTATAATGTCTCTATGATTTACATGGTTTCAATTTTCTTATGATAAAATGATATACATTTGTTTTATATGTACTATGTTATGATGGAATGATGTTTATGAAACCCATTTTATTCTTTGGGTTATGATGAATGATTTATGTTTATGTTGTGGCACATGTAAGAATTATTTCATTATGAGATGGGTGGGACCTATATCTCCCTCCAATGCATTGGGTAAAGATTTATATCTCTTGATATAAACATTGTTGGAATGGTAAGTTAATCTAGTTCAGTGATACAGGACTGGAACGTGGAGTAAACTCGATTTAGAAAGGGACTTTGTCCAGTAGGATGGTCTTGGTAGCAATGCCTTGGATACTATGGAAATCATATCATGTTCATAACATTTTTCCACAATTACATGTTTTATTCCCATGATATTTTATCATTATTAATGTTCCTTTATGATATATTCCTTACATACTTCAAAGATGTATGTCTTTTCTCAAGATTTTGATGTCTAGATTTTATGTTCATCATTTTTTTCATTCAAATGTCTATGGATTATTTTATGTTATCTAAGATTACCCTTACTGAGTATTTGAACTCAAAATTTTTTATGTTTTCTTTTCCCCATGATATAAAGAAAGGTTTTAGGTAAGAAAAAAAGGGGAAGATATTTATTGGAGATGTTGAAAATCATTCACCATTATTAGAAGATTATTTTTCCAAGTTTCCAATGAAAATTAACTATTACGGTCCTTGTGTGTATGTTTTTGTTATGTATTAATTATTCTGAAAAATTAATTTAATGTCCATGTATGTCAATATTTGGTCTCTACAATGAATCTTCTCTTCCATAGTCTTGTCGAATCCCTCCTTTTATTCAATATATTTGAGCCACTATGATGAACTTAATTCAAAATTTATCTTTGTTTCATCAATGGATCCAACTAGTCTCGAGACCTTTAAACATTCAAGAATTATTTATTATAATACTTTTTTCAAAGCATCAGTTTCTTCTTCTTCCTGAGTGAAATTTTTCTACAAGAATTGATATACTCCACAAACTAGAGACATTCTTTCTTTATAAATACCATGCGGAATCATTACTGATCTGTCAATTTATATTTCATGATATGTTATAGATTGATCATCACCACATTTTCGCGAATTTTCATCATGAGAATAATTTATAAATGTGTTAACACATTCCTATTTATCTATTGAGCTAATAAATTTTCCATATTTTGGTGGTGACTTGACCCACCTTCTCATTACATTCCATGTATTGTGTTTCATCAATGTCAGCCAAATATGGAGAACCAAATGCTTCCTCATCATTAGATAAGACGGAGTTCATCATCAACATTATCTTCTCCTTTAATTTCTTATTCATCATGGTATTGGTAGATATAGCCTTCTGCTCAGAGATAAATGGATCATCATTAAAAGTTCTATTCATTGATAACTTAGGAAAGAAACACAAATCATTAAAAGAGAATAACATCACTCTAGAGAATCTAACAGAGATGAAACTCACGATAATAATAATTGAGAGGACTATTTTGGGATATAACTAACATTATGAGGGGTGAATCAGTGTTTTTGACTTTTGAATCCAATTCAATCTTTTTATCCTTGTACCACTAACCCCAAAAGGATGAATATTCTCTAATTCTGTTTTCCCTATCGCATACAATAATAGAAATAAGTAATAATATTCCCACTATATTTGTTGTGAAAAAATTTCAAATGGTGTTCTCTCTAAATGTTTTTCTTGTAATTGTGTTTGTTGAAAAATCAAGATTATTGCAAATGATAATGGTTAGTGTTTTTCAAAGACATGTTTTTAAGGTGGCATAAATTCCCAGTGTTTTCCAAATTTTTGGGCCTCAAAATCAGGAGTTTCATGTTGTAAAAAAGGATTTATTTAGAGATGTGAAGGGTATAAAGAATGTTGATGAAAATTTTCAAATTATGACAACCAGATTCCATAATCCATGGGCCGCATACGATGATCCCAAAACAGTACACAAAAAAATGGAATGGTACGTAGAATGGCTGGAATGGTATGCCGAATCAGTTCATGAAAATGAAGACAGATCACTATGGAATGAGATGTATTATGTGGATGAATTGATGCTGATTGAGGAGATAGACCATGTAGGAACAAAGAAAGAACATGGACGAGATGGAATAAATAGTTTTCTTGTGGCTTGCGGTTTTCGGAAACTGATGATTCGATAAATTGGGGAGGCTGAATTAATGAATATAAAAATCATTGATTACCATATCTTGAAAATATCATTTCTTATAAGAGAAATTATACTAAAAGAATTTAGAGGAGATATATAACCCGCATAGGACTTGGTACACGAAAGAGGAATATCTTTTATGCGAAAGAGTGAATTTCACAAGTTCTATGCAGAGGGAAATCTTTGGTTCAATGAATCGAAGACAGTCCACAAACAGAGAATTGTTTTCGGACAAGAGGTGTTCATAGAGGAGGATCTAAATATCTATATGCGGTTTCAGTATGGGATCGTGAAGGCGGAGGTAGTCTACTATCAAAGGGTGGTATGCAGTAGCGACAATAGTTTGTGGAGTAGGTGACCACATACCAAACCTATTACTCAGTACGCAAGAGTGGAAGTGGGTTTTTCAGTTTTCACATTAAATCTTGAAAAATCATCAAATCAGTTTTTGAAATTATTTTATGGTACCTAGCGGTACCTAGGAAGGTGGAATTCATCTTTATGTGAAAAAAAAATTCGACAGAGCATCTTCCTATAGCTGATGATGCAAGAATTCATGAAAAGGAAGGGACCAACATGACCATAAATTGTGTTTGACCAACAATTCTATAAACAATGAGTAGAATCCTTTCAAAGATCAGTGAGCAAAGGAAGAGGAAGACGATGAGCCTTTCCACTAGTAGTGATCTAGAGAAAGAGGCATCATGTGTTACCCTTTGGAATGCAGTGAGCATACCATAAACATTGTAAAGGAAGGGAACATGAGCATAGAAGATCTAGCTCGAACATTGTAATCATTATTGGAAGTGGACCTTAGTGTATTTGGTACATCAACATTATTGGAAGTGGGCCTGAGTCCAGTTTTGTATAACGAGAAATCTTACTCTGGAAGACATAGTGGTATGTGGAAGAAAAAATTTATAGCATCAAGGGAAACAACTCAACATAAACATCTTTGTAAGAAGACGAGAGGTGACTCTTCATCTATTGGTAAGAAGAATGTTTGTTCAGAAGAGGAACCACCACTATCACAAAATAGTTTGGTGAATCACATAATAGATAAAAGAAAAATAATCAAAGAATTCATTGAAAAAGTCACATGTCATATTCCACAACATGAAGTGGAGGAAAGAGGAAGATCATTTCATTATAGTAAGGAGAAAGAGATGATTAAAATACCAGATATTCCTACATAGAGATGAAATCAATTGAAGAGGCATTTTGATGGATCAAAAATGAAAGAAATGTGTAACAATGGGTTTAAACCTGAAATTGTGAGAAAGGAAAAGCCTTCAGAATTAACATTTCAGAAAAATACATCTTGTGTGGGAAATTCATTTTTAGTCATATGTCCAGAATTGTTGAAATTTTCAAGGAAGTTGGAGGAGGAAAAGGAAGAGTGTGATGGACTGCAAGAAAAATCAAAGGGATGACCCATTACGATCAACCACAAACCTCGTCTGTAGGATTCCAGAATAACCCCTATCCCTATGTATCTAAATGATGTTAATTTATGATTCATTTGTTTTAGGATTTTTGGAGATACTATCCAAAGTGAAGTCAAATTAAACGATGCAAATAGACAAAGTAATATGATCTGGAGTTTCAATTGATTCAAATGTGATACTAGAGTTGAAGAAGACAGTGATAAATTAAGAAAAATATAATATTATTGTGTTATTAAATTTGTCTTGTGTTTCCTACATCATGTTATGAACTATTATGGTTAGAGTTCTTGTTGATGGATTAATTCCAAGTGTCAGACGAGGCTGAATGTTTCTAGAGGGTAAGTATGTTGATGGGTCTAAACAGTGGGCTCGATAATAGGAAGAGTTAGACATCATATGAGGATAATTATATATCTTAATCATATGAAATTTATCAAGGTAATATAATGGTTGATGAAATTACATGATAAGAGATTAATTTGAATAATTAATGTCCACATATGATATCAGTGTTGGCCTAGAGACCATTGAGAAGAGATGAAATTGATAGGTAGGACATAATTATTGGTTGATCAGATGAAGAAAATTGTAGATAATTTACTAAATATTTGAAATGTGAGTTTGAAATTTCCATGATTGGTGAGATGATGTTTTTTGGCTTTCAAGTGACACAAGGAAGGAATGAAACTTTTATATGTCAATCTAAATATTCCATTTAGGTTTTGGGAAGGTTTGGAATAAATACATCCAAATATATGAAGAATCGGGTTGCTACCCAGTTGATCTCTCACAAGATGATGAAGGGAAGGCATATAAAATCACAGAATATTGGAAAACCATACGTTGTTTGTTGTACTTGACAGTAACAGGACCTAATCTGGTTTTTGTCACAATTCACGCAATGAGATGCCAATGAAATCACAAAGAGATCCACATGATTTCATAAAAATAACTATTTGGTGTATCAAGGGAATTTTGAATTTTTTACAACTGTATAGTGATAAATTTCAGCCAGAGTTATTGGGATATATATATATAGATTGGGAAGGTTCAGAAATTGAAAAAAAAATCAGCATCATGAGGTGCCTTTTATCCTGGAGGATTGTGTATTTCGTGGTTAGACAAGAATCAATATTTCATTTAAATTTTCAATGTAGCAGCTGAATATATTGTGTCTACTCAATCAAGCCCACATCTATTGTGGATGAATTAATATCTTGTAGATATGGGGTAGAAATGAAATCCTCTATGAGAATCCACTATGATGATTCAAGTGATATAAATATTTGAAAAATACAGTCCATCCCTAAATTAAAATAGAACATTGAAATAAAATATAATTTTATTGAGGAGAGGTTGGATAAAGGGATTGTGAATTTTGAGTATATACCTATAGAACAACATGTTACAGGAATTCCAAAAAAGGCCTTACCCAAAGAAGCATTGTAATGGAATCGACTGGCATTGAGAGTATAGTCGACTTCTCATACTTGAAAATGTGTCGATGTGGGTCTCTATCTCCCCAAGGTATGATGTGTCTTTCCTTAACGAACTGATTTGAGTTTATTACCATGTTGTAGACATCCTTGAAGTGACCTTTGGGTTCCTTTACAAAGGGGGGGGGAGTGTGACTATTCATGGGGAGAAAAGACATATGGAGATGTTGTTAAGTGGAGAAGTGGTATAGAGGGAGTTGAAGCTAAAGTGAATCTAGTTAATGGAGCTATAAGATAGGGGTATCATTAAATGTGATGATTCTATAATTTATAGATCGATGATTAGATATCATAGTTGCTGAGGATTGTGATGAAATCAGTTTAATGGAATCCATGTTACAGCATGGTATCATGATTTTGTGACTAGAAATGGAGTAGTTCTTTGATGAAATTTTCATTATACTCTTTTTACTCCCACTAAGCATGGATGATATGGGCTTAGAGTATCTTTTGAGTAAATCATTGATCAATATCTTAATCACATGATGTGAGTGATGGTAAAATATCAAAGTAGATTTACCAAGTTATCAAAATGCAATGAATTGTTTTGACATGAGTTGTCAACAAACCCAAAGAGGTAGATTATTGTGGAAAAATCCATCAACGTGTTCACATGGATTATTTTCGGTGTAATTTTTTTGTTGAAAAATCGATATGATCGTTAATGATAATGGTTGGTGTTTTTCCAAGACAGGTTTTTAATGTAGTGCAGTTTCCAAGTGTTTCCCAAAGTTTTGGTCCTCGAAATCAGGAGATTTATGTTGGAAAAGAAATTATTTCTTCATAGTACTGAACAATCTGAATAATGTAGAAGATAATTTTAAATGGATAAAAACCTCATACTGTAATTCATGTGTTGTGTACCATGCTATGAGAATGGTATGAAAAATAGTAGGAATCGTACGCGGAATAGCAGGAATGGTATACAGAGCAATGAGAAAGGTACACCAAATCGGTTCAAAAAAATGAAGACAATTCACAGTGGAAGGTGGTGTAGTACATGGATGACTTGACGCTGATGGAGGAGATCGACTATGTTGGAACAAAGACAGTACACAGACCATATGTGAAAAACAGTTCATATGTGGCTTGTGGTTCGCTGCAGGTGAAGGATCATAATGTTGTGTAGGTTTAATCGATGAATCAAAAAATCTTGGATTAGCATATTTTTCTGATATCTTTTCCTTTATATTAGTCATCAAATCCATCGATTATGGTAGATATTGAATAACATTAGAACATATTTTTGATCCATGATTTTGGCAATGACTGAAGGTAGTTCACGAGGGATAGTCTTACGAAGGCTAAAGTGGTTAGCATAGAAGAAATTCCACTGAATGATTTAATAAGAGAGGTGTAACCCGCATATGACTTTGTACATGGAGGGGAATATCCATTATGAAAAAGGGTGAATTTCGTAATTTATACATGGATATGGAGATCTGGTACGGGGAAGTGATGATAGTCTGTGAATATAGTGTAGTTCACAGATAGGTGGGGTTCGTAATGGACCTTCATGAAATTGGTATGTGGTAGCATTACACTATCACAATAGCGAGTGTAGTGTATGATCGATGAGTGGTTCACAACAGCAGTGACAATATGTGAAAAAGGTGATCATGTTCCATAAGTGGTACTCAATATATAGTAGAGTAATACGGTTCACGATTTTCACAAGGATGATTTCAAATTCATTAAATTATTTTTCAATGGATTTTTCAGTACCTAGATGTACCCGGGAAAGTGGACATCATCTTCAGGTGAAAAAGGATCCTCAAAAAAGAATATACCTATAGTTGAGGATATGTGAATTCATGAAAATTATGGGACCTACATGTCCATAAAATGTTTTTGACATAAATATCTACTAATTATGAATGGATTCCTTTCCAAGAGTAGTGAGTGATGGATGAGAAATATGGTGACCCATTCAACCAGTAGTTAGCTAGTGAAAAAGGAATAAGGAGTGACCCATGGTAATTTAGTGGGCAGACCCAAAACATTGTAAAGGCAGTGATCATTGGTATAGAAGATCTCACCCAAAAATTATAATCATTATTTCCAGTGAGCCTTTATGGATTTGGTATTTCAACACATCATTGTTGTACACTCCTTGGATGTAGCCTAGTGTCGGTGAACCAAGTAAATATATTTGTGACCTTGTACATGATTTTCGTCTTTACATTCAGTGAATCATTATCAGATAAAATTAGAAATGACATTAACATTAAATATCATAAAATTAACCCTTTCTGTAAAGATTCCATGATCTCGTAGGGAAAAAAGTATTTTGAAAATTATATTCCTTCCCTGATTAACCCCCCTTCATGTTATCTAGGCCCCTTCGGGACCTAACAATATTTTTACTAGGTTTACCACTCAATTAGAGAATCAACATCCTTTCCATGCATGGGAATGACCAATAAATGGTTTATCCACTATAATATGATATTATGTTACAGTTGAGTGACTATGAAAGAAATCCTATAGTCCGTGTGGTCCCTACACTTTGGTGGAGGTTGGGAAACAATCCACTTCCCCAGACTGGTGATATCCTAGTCCCACTGGCATCCTCTATCTAGTTCTTTATACTGCCTAAGAAGACAGTCTTATTCTTTTTTCAATAGGTTGGTTCTTCTCTTTATCTTCATAACTGAACGACACTTGGTTACTTATTAAGAAGTAGGTAAGAAACTATCCACTTCATATCTCTTATTATTTAGTGCAAAACCAACTCCACTAAATTTCTTCCTCTTATTTTTTGCAACAACATACTACACTACCTCTTCATTAGTGAAATAAAAGAACAAACACTTGTTCTTATTTCATGTTTCTAATCACATACTACTGTGTGAATGTTATGAAATAAGGATTGGATAACTCTTCATATTTAGAGTCATCTTCTTCTTATTTGTTCATGATTTCATGTGATCATGCATAAGACATTTAGGTGGATCCTTTCTTCCATTTATTTGTTATTTTTTGTGCACACACATATCTTTGTTCTTTTATATGTGATTTTACTTATTCATGTGCATGAATGCAATAATTCACCCTCTTCTTCCTCTCTTTGTGTGGGAACTCTAATGGGAGTGGTCTTGGAGCACACACAAAACCTTTTCTCCTTTTTTATCTTCTTTCTTTTCATTCATCCTCTTACACCTGGTTAGGGTATTTCTTTATATTTATTTGTATATATTTCATCAATCCAAAGTTGGTGAAAATCACTCTTTGTTAGAGATTATTCTTCAACCAACCACTTAAGGAATTGAGATTTCTTTAAACCTCATAAAAGAGTGTATGAAACACGGACTACCCCTCTCTTGCACATTCATTTTTAAGAAAAAATGTAATTCGTGTAAACATTTAAGTGTAAACATGCGTATCTCAAAGTGTTCTTCTTCACCTATTGAAACTAGGGTGGCCATGAATTGTGTTATTCATGCATGGATGCACGGTTATTCTTTGCACAGTGGCTGATGGACTTCGCAAAGCAGAGTGGGATACTACAGGCTTAGCCAGCGGATCATGGTTGTGTAGACTTTGCAAAACATAATAAGGGTCAGAAAACCAATAATGTGTTCATGGGATAAAATTCATCTCAATGTTGTTTGAGGGTACAATGTACATATCAAATTCATGTGATGTCTTCTTCATCGTGGAGTAGAAGGTTCACTGTACACTTTGATGGCTCTTCACAAAGTGATATGTATAGAGATGCTCTATTTTTAAAAAACATGAGCTCTAAAAAATGTGATAGTAGTATTATTATTCATCTGCAGCTTCTCCTTTTAGAGGAGAGTGTTACTCCTCTTCCGCGTTTGTGATCTGTGTGAAAAGGTATAGATCTCCCCGCATTGAATGCTCTAGATATCTGATATTTCTTTAATCAAAAAACAGCAGGTGGAGATATGTCGAGATCCTTATGGTGATTTCATTTCTAACACATGATTCTGGATAATTTTTTTATGGGTTTTATGAAAAAAATAATTCAGGATAGGGGATCAGGGTTCCGATATTTTTAAAACTGGGTCTGGGAATCGTGAATCGCGTTCACGCACGCTTCCATGGGAACGGAATCATGAACGTCGTTCACACATCCCAGACCCAAGAAGTAATGCGTGAACGGCTTTCATGCATCCTTCTCTGACCAGATAAAGTATTCATGAATGGCGTTCATGCATCCAAGCTCTGGTAGTGATCTGTGAACTTCGTTCATGCATCGTTCATGGACTAGCTAAAAGATGCGTGAATGGCGTTTACGCATCCGGGAAAAAATTTCTATAAAAGGAGGTGTCCCCCCAAAAACCCATCGTCCTCCTCTGGTTTTTGTTGTGAAGCCCTATAGAAATTCTTTCTCAACAAATATTTGCTGCTTTTATTGAGGTAAAATTTTAATTTAATAATTTAATTGTTTAATTGTGTTTATTTATTTCATTAGTATGTTTAATTGTGTGTATGATTTATTTATTTCATATGTTATGCATGAAATGTTTTTTATGATTTAATTTTCTTGATGTTAAATGTTTGTAGGATTTAATTTTTTGAATGTATGTTGTCTAAATATTGAATGTTTTATATTATGTATAAAATGTTTAATTTTTAGGAAAAGTAATTTATGTTTGAGAAATTAATTTTAATGAATGGTTTTGATGTAAGTGTAAATTATATTACTTTTATTTACTAGTAATATTATTTTTAATCAATAAAGTAGAAAATATATTTACATATATATTGAAAAGAAGATGAATGGCCAAAAAACAGTACAATTTCATAAAATTTAAAATAAAAAAAGTGTTTATTAATTAAATCTCAATTAGATCAGTTATAATAAAATTTATTAAATGTTATTGATAATTATATATATATATACACATGAAGTTAATTTTTTATAGAGGTGTAGTATTTAATATAGACTTCATATATTACGAATAATATAATAAATATACCAAAGAACATGGTATGAGTGATGAATGATCTTGAGATGACCGACCATGAATAATTGAAATTACATGTTTTATTTTGTGTATGGTGTTATTCAATTTGTAATAATTGCATTTTTTCTGCATTGATGACCTGCGTGTCATCTCTCAGTAAGTATAAGGACTTGTGTGTCTGCTTAAAATAATTTATTTATTTCATACCCCTAGACCCCCTCACATGCATGTGAGTAAATTTGTAATTAAAAGACAGATGCCCCGAAGAGGTTTCCCTGAAAAGGCTTCCCCGAAGAGGTGTCGACGAAGATGCATTCGAGAACTCATTCGAGATGAGGCATTGCTGTTTAACAGGAGATTGGCGGTTACTGAAATATTAGATAATAGAGATAGGAGTTCACCAATAGGTTGTGGTTAGTTTATCAGTTAATGATAAACTAATCATAAGTCTCAAGATCAAGTCATGATTATATATTCATAAGTAATTAAACTTTATGAAACATTATATTAAATTTCCTTCTGTGATAATATCACAATCACAATACATTAACAGTGATAAATAAATACATAAAAAAGACTCCTAATAATCAATTATTCAAAACCAAATTAAATAATTTAAAATTTTAATGTAGTGTATAATATTTTTTAAATTATTTTTTTATAGTTAATTATTCCTGCTTAAATATATTGCAATGGTGAGTTAATTTATACCGAGAAGGGTTTTAGCTACAGTTTTCCACCTATCATCGTAAATCTCCATGGTTGTATGACATTGGATGTAGTTCGTAATAAGATTCATAGTCAGTTAAAACTGAGTTCTGGATAAGAAATCACTTCAATTAGATACCGACATCTTCAATATCCTGAGCGTCTGTGGCACATCGACTACCCTATAGTCGATGATGAGGATTGGATGGAGGATTCTCAGTTATTTAGGCAATAGTGTATTAATGTTTTGATGGAATTATTTATAGTCATTACTGATATTGATGTGGTGCAATCGATTACTACAGAACCATGCTTTGCGAGCTCTGTAGAAGCTGGTCCTTCACAGTAGTCTTATTCATTGTCTCCTCCTCATATGACTCATGTGGAAGAATTTAATGAGGAAGATCATCAAAATTTGGAAGGAAATTTAGATGAAATCCCATTGTGTGCTGATATAGTTCATAAATGTTTATCTGAGGAAGAAGAATATGGAGAGTCAGCAGGAGATGATGTGGTTGGGAAAGAACCTTCTAAGGTTCCTTTGAGAGATAGACATACACTACATCCACCAGTTAGTGGTAATCAGCCTTCAGTTTTGAGTTCCTTTGTTGGGGGAATGTCTCGTGAACAACATTTTCATTGGGATCTCATTACAACAGCTTCTGAATTCCCTGGCATTATATTGAATAGGCCTGCATCAAATGATAATTCCATATATGTTGGGCAGGAGTTAGAAAGTAAAAAGGTCATGAAAAATGTTATAAAGCAATAAACATTGAGCGACATTTCACATTTGTGGTTGATTAGTCAAAGAAGACCAAATATCTCATTCATTGTGAAAAATATGGGTCAGAATTTAAATTTCAATTAAGATCAATATTTGATAAATATTACGGATGTTGGAAGATAACCAAATTAGAAGGCCCACACACTTATCTGCATCCCAGATTGGGACAAGATCTCTATTCCCTTGATGCAGAGTTTATGTCTACTGTTATTTGTGAGATGAAACGAACATGTCAGGATGTTCCTATTTCCTTTTTTCAAGAATGAATTCAACAGATGTATAACTATAACATATCATACAACAAATCTTGGAATGAAAAACAGAAAGCCATTGTAAAAGTGTCTGGTGATTGGGATGAGTCTTATGTGATGTTTCCACGACTTATGGAATTGTTGTCTCTCAATAATAATATTTTTTATCAATTGGACAGTGTTGAGTATGTATCCTAGAATCATCGAGTTGATCGGTCAAAGTTGAAGTTCAATAGGATTTTTTGGGCATTCAGATAGTGCATTGCTGGATTTCCCTATTGTAAACAATTTATTCAGGTAGATGACACATTCCTTTTTGGAAAGTATACAGGTGTTCTACTCATTGCTGCCACACAGGATGGTAATCACATTCCTCTCCCACTTGCTTTTTCTGTTGTTGAAAAAAAAATTTGAAAGCTGGAGTTGGTTCTTGGCATGTGCACGTGTTCATGTCACGCAAAAATAAGGCTTGTGCCTGATATCTGATTGTCATCTAGAGATTATATAGGTTGTGATTAGTGATGGGGTTTCCTAGACTGAGCCGAAATCTTATCACAGTTATTGCATTAGACATATTTCAAGTAACACGCATAAGCAGTTTAGAGATGAGGCCATAAATAAGGTGATCCTGAAATTGGGTATGGTTTTCTAAACATTCTTTTTTTAATGATATTTAATATCCATTTTAATACATTATTATCTTATGGTTTCAGCATATGAACCCCAACAAGAATGGTTTGATCGACTTCTTAGAGAGATCAGAACAGTGAATGAGGAGGTATATGAATATATGATGCAAATTTCAAAGGAAAAATGGTCATTAACATATGATGTTGGCATGAGATATGGGAATACGACCACTAATATAGTGGAGTGTATAAATGGGGTCCTAAAGGGTGTGCAAAAACTCCCAATCATAGGGTTAGTTCAAGAGAAATTGTTTATATGTCTTCACTACTTTATTGAATGGTCCCAAAAGGCCTACAAGATGATGGAAAATGGAATTCTTTTTACTTAGAATTTACAAACTGATATTGACCAGATATGGAATGAGGCTTCACAATGGAATGATATAGCCTTTGACAGGGAAAAGAGGAGTTTTTGGGTACGTCAATGCTACAACCAGGGTATATGCATTAATGGCGGAGAGTTTTTCGTGATGTTGGAAAATATGTACTGTGATTACTGCAGCTTTCAGGCATTGAGATATCCATGTGTACATGTTATTGCAGCTCGCGCTTCGCTAAATATATCATGGGAGCCATATGTTGACCCAGTGTATCACATGCGCACTTTGTTTAACTGTTATAGTGCTGCTTGGATTCCTGTTGGTGACTTCCATTCTATCACATTGCCTGCTGATCAACAGACCATCATCCCTGATATTTCCAGGTTTTCATAAGTTGGTTTTGGTTTCATTTATAATTTTTTCATTGTCTGTCATTTTTAAAATTATTGGCTTCATTTTACCAGCTTGCGGCCCTGAGGAAGACCGAAGTCAACTCGCATCAGAAATGAAATGGATTGGCCTCGGCAACGAGTAGTGAGAATACGATGCAGTATCTGTCACGCAGAAGGACATACTCATAAGAGATGTCCCCAAGTGGCAGGATAGAGTTCCACATCTCATCATCCGTGATCGAGTCTATGTACCTGATCCATTTATGTGATAAATATAATTTTCGAGAGCGTGAGATGTACTTTTTCTGGAGGAGTTCAAGTGCCTTGTTTTGGATTCATCAATCATCATTTTCATGAGAAGGTTGAAAGACTTGTTTTGAGGGCCTTGTTTCCCTATGGATTAGTTTTTTCCTGTTAAATTTTTAATGTGCTATATATATGAGCTGGTTAAACCTAGGAATACCTATTGAGGAAATGTTATGAGGTGATATTCTCACTTATGAATATGGATGTTCTTGGTTGCATGTTACCTCTTAGAGGTAGCTTTGGATAGTCTTCCAAGAGTACAAGGTTAAGAATTTTATTAAAGGGAATGGAATTAACTCTGATAATTAATGTAACACAAATTAATATAATGTGGAATAATGTTAATGGTTATTTAGTGGATAATGGATAAATTAACAGACGTAATTTCACAAAAAAGAAGAAATAATTATTTTTTCACTTTTAAATTCTGGTTTTCTTATAAGTTGTCTAGTTTTAGTAATGGCATCTGAGTGTCTGAGCATCATTAAATAATGTTAATTGTGAGACTAGGATAATTTTGATTGTAACACCAAATGAAAATGAATATATCATTCTTCCACTATTAATAAGTAATGATGATATCATGTGTGCAGATGGAAGGTTTTCCATTGCTTACATCTCAGGCTACTTATGTTTCACGACTTCTTTTAGTGGGACGTCTTGTGCCTCCCTTGAGTGTACATAGATCTCACCATTTCCATCATACTACACCACCTCCCGTTATCATCCCACATCTTCGTCGAGCTGGATTATATGGAGTAGCGATGTGCGACTTCACATTTCTTGATCATCAGCTCATTGCCGCACTTGTAGAGAGATGGAGACCAAAGTCACATACATTCCATTTCAGTGAGGGGGATATTACTATTACGTTACAGGATGTGGGCATTATGTTGGGCCTCCCTATCGACGAATATGCTTTGATAGGCCGAGTTCCATCAGATTTGGCTGAGCTTGTTCATAGACTTCTGGGCACAGAGGTCCAGGATGATGGAAGGACCATCGTCGGTGGTAGATTGCAGATTCCAAGGTTAGAAAAGCACATCACATATTTACCTTATGATGATGATGATGTCACCATGCTGCAATTCGCACGCGCATATATTTTGAGGTTGATCGGTGGCACGCGTTTTGTTGACCACTCTACTACATTTGTGCACCTGATGTATCTATCTTTTTTGGAGGATTTGGACCAGGAAGGCCGATATAGTTGGGGGTCTTACTGCCTAGCATATACATACAGGGCCCTATGCAGTGCATGTCACATCGATAAGATGCAGATCACAGGATGCACTGTTCTTCTACAGATGTGGGTATGGGAGCACATACTTTGTTTAGCTCCACATACCCGTGCGTCATTACCCGTAGATATTGTAGGAGAGGCTCCACATGGATGTTGGTATGTTATTAATTCCTTCTAATATCTATCTTAATTGTATAAGATTCTTTTATGAAATGTAAAAATAAAAATTTTATCTACAGGTGGAGTCAGGCGCATCGACATTCATATTTTACCAGATATGATGTTCATGCCTACAGAATTATGTTAGACAGCATTCGACCGGACAATGTAAGTGATTATTATTTATATTGTTAAATCATTACTCTTTACTGTACATCTATTCATTTATTAATTGATTATTCATTTTTTCATTCATATTACATGGATTCCATATATAGATGATATCCTTCAGAGTCTGCCCCCATATTGTACAGTGATGCTTGATATCAGCTCCTGCATTGTTCCACTGATTCATTTTCATATAGTTGAGTGGCATCAGACAGATAAGGTTATGAGAAAGTTTGGATTCCTTCAGCCACTTCCCAACCCGCCAAGTATGTTTGATTCATTTCATTCCCTGAATATGTCAGGGAAGAGAGATTTTGATTGGAAGAGCTACCATGCCAGATATTTTGCATTATGGGATAAACGACGGGAGTCCTAGTTGCGAGGGGCAGGGATAGTACATTTTCATTTGATAGATCATATGGATTATGCAGGATGGTACATCAGGTCCCCAGTCAAATTCCTAACATGACACGGATGGGGCTTCCATGACATGGTTTTCATTCATCCTTTCACTGTTCAACAGATTTTTTATTCATATTTGTTAAAAATGGAATTTGTTTTCACAGGATGCTCATATTTGTCATCTACATCATATGTCTGATCCAGTAGAGAGAGATACCTTTGACCCATCATATTTTCACACCCTTTTACGACAGATGCTACCGTCGATGGACGAGATTTATCGTGGAATTTTCTTGGATCCACCACCTACTGTGGAGGTCGCAGATCCTGCTGAGCCTCACATAGATGTACCTAGGGGTGACAACCCTGTTATGGATGCTATTGTTCCACAGGAGGAGGCTGCTCAGCTTGCTCGACCACATGATATTGTTCCACTGGAGGAGGGTATTCAGCATGATCAGTCAAATGCTCCTCCATCTTCTCAAGCATAGACACCGGTACTTTCAGACGATGATTGGATTGAGTTCGATGTTTTATTTCAGTCATCTGTAGCAGAAAAGCAATCTACTTCCTGTGTTGGTGAGAGTTCCATACAGCTTCAACTATCCTTAGATGTGGGCCAGGGTATAGGCTGTGAGACTTTACATCCACCGCCTGTCACACATGAGGATGTGGAGGTGGCTGTCGATGAGGATGCGCATCATATGCTAGAGCACATACGTAGACAGACACGGCGTGGACGCATCCAGTATACGCCTGGCTGTGGGACAGAGGAGCATCCACACCGGAGGAATATATTATATTGAAATTTTATTTATGATACATTTTTATGTGTATTACTTTTATCTAGACTTCTATTCTATTTTTTATAAGTGTCTTCTTGTTATCAAATTATCTACCAATGTATATATATATATGTATAATAAATAATATGATTAAATTAAATGATAAATATTAATTAAATTAATTATTTCGAAATCAAATAGATTATGGATGAAAAGATGCGTGAACTTAATGAAATATTGAAAAATATTATTGATCTCAATGATTTAAAATTAGATGTAAAATCCCAGAATATCATGGAACACAATTATTTGTTTACATAAATTAAATTGCATGAAGAAGAATTTGAATGAATAATGGATATTTGTGAAGAATAGATGATTATAATTAAAGATCAGAATAACTAAAATATAAATTAGAATTTCATTTGGCCAATTTTGAGAAGATACATATTCAGACTTTATAAAAGGAAACAATTTCTACTTGTACGCAATCTAAAGAGTGAGATTATTGAGTATGCATCTCAAAACATAGTTTTACAGAAAGTAAAGGACGAATGAAAGAGTTAAAAGTGGATGATTAAACTATTACACATTAAAATATAAAACATCACCATCTAATTCGTCATAGGTCTTATAAATACCTAAATTATAAATAATTCCATTCAGTTTATAGTCGATCAACTTACAATGCTTTCTTAATTCATTACTATTTGAGAGTATTTCACACTCTATCAATATACCAATATATAAATAAAGAGGTAGGTTTACATGGATTAAATTGTTATATTATATCCAATAGAGACCCAAGTATCTCTATGATGTTTTTGGGAATTATTTAACAAGCATTGGATAAAAAATGAGATTTGAACTACTAACCACACTAAAACTAATAGTAAGTCTAAAAGGATCATTCATAGGCTTGTAAATCAACTAATATATTTCCTGATCTATTTCAAGAGATATTGTGATCGACAACATTTATTAGTGGAATTCATATATAATAACTATTTCCACATTAGAATACAAATGGAACCATATGAGGATTTTTATAGAATTAGATGTATAACAACAACATGTTGAGATGACTTGAGTGAGTGAAAGATGGTATGATTATATCATTCTCAATAAATATTAGAGAATACTCAGGCCATTATATTAAAAATTATTTAATGAATATCTATTATTCCTGAATATTTATTAACAATTATTAACATTATTTAAATATTTTAAATTATTTAATTGATATTTATTAATATTTCTAAATTTTTACTTTAAGTGTATTAGTTTATAATTAATAGTTATACATTTTTAGGAGCATTTGAGCCCTCTGTGAGATGTGTGAACCCCGTTCACGCATCCCTCCTCTCGACAGGATGCGTGAATGGAGTTCACGCTTCTTCCATGGGGGTTGGGATGCATGAACGCCTTTCACGCATCCCATACCCAGTTTCAAAAATATCGGAACCCTAATCCCCTATCCCAAATTATTTTTTTCTTAAAACCCAAAAAAAATTATCCCATGATTCTCCCTAATCACGTGCATGAATTTAAGACTTAAATGTATATCTTTTTTATGTAATGAACAAATCAACATGTCCTTGACAACTTAGTTTTACTCATTCTCCTTCGAGATATTCGCATGCATTCAAGATGTAGATTTCATGAATGATCTCGATTCAATAGCAATACACTTATTCGATGCATAGGGATCATCCCGGGTGGTCTGTATTCATCTCCGGGGAGAGAAGTTTAATTGGTTGGTGGCATCTGCATCGAGATGTTGATGATGACGGTTCATAATGGATCAAATCTAGAAGGAGGATCGATGACACTGGTTTATACTCACGTGACACGATATAGAAGGACAACAGAGATTAGATCCATCTTCCACGGATTTATTGAAAAGTAGTGAAAGATGTGGGATTGGATGGATGACGGGTATTACATCAGTGTTTTTCTAAACTCGCCGTGCATCGAAACAGTAACGCAGAAATTAAATATACTATCAATAAACATCCCACAGCAACCAGTCCCCTCCCCCTCAGGTGCCGTAATACACTAGTTCACTAGGGGCATGCCCATAGCACCCACTCTGCCTCTTCAGGATCACACCATGCACCCACTATACACACCCGGGGGGTTTATACATAGCCCACATGTGGCTCTTGTGGGATGTCTCTGCCTTGGCTTCCCTATTGGTATGGTCGACCCCGTGTGGTCCTGTATGTGCCTCAGGTTGAAGTTGGGTTGCATGATCATGGGATGGCCCCAATTTTTTATTTCATCCACATAAAAATACATGGTAGAAACTGAGTATTCACAAAAATTCACGTCCATCATTAAACACAAACTAACCTCATGCATGTCCACCTTAATGTCCAATCCTTTTCTCCAACTTAATTCTTCCGCCTTTCCTTTTTGGATTATCAAATCCAAAGTACATAAATAAACCTTTAATGTATGCTACTTAAATGTTGTAAACGTTGTATTACATGTGATTCCAGTTCTTTTGTCTTTCACAATCAGCACGTCAATTGTCTAAATTGTATCAACAAGGAGAATTTCTAAAGCATGGAATCTAATGCTATGAATTCAAAACAATTGGTTGGGAATCTTATCTTAAACCAATATTCATTCACTTTGGATTTCATTAATCATATTTACAAATATTGAAACTTATTAATAACAAATAAATATTATACACAAATTCATCCCAACAATGAGTCTGGGTTCAATTCCAGGTGTATCTTCCATCAATGAATAATCTACTCATTTGGAATCCTCATGGAATGCACTCTCGTGTTAAATCACATTTCGAATCCAATGATTTCTATTCATACTATGTTTTAGTATTTGTAGTTCTTGACCCCCTATAGGTCTATTCTAATGTCAAGTATTTCTCCTATCACCACAGAGTTCATAGAATTCTCAACGGTTTCCCCATTAATTTTCACATTTGGTTATTTTAGAAATATATAACTTTAGTGGATATGATTCTTCATCGGAACAATTTATCAGTTCAAATGTATCATTGAGAGATAGTGTTTTCGTTCTATCAGTCATATATACCATTTGGGGTGCTCATGATAGAGAGGCTTCATGGGATGACCTAGGTTCCATCAACATAGGGGATGTCCCTGATATTTTCCCAGAAGAATTCAACATTATTTCTAGCCCAAGGGATAAAAAAAGAAATGGTGCATTTACCATTAGAGAAATTCAATCCTATGTAGAGTTCATGGATCTCAATAGACTCATGGATGCTATCATTTTAGGAGATATGATCAATTTCTGTAACAACCAGTGGGGAAAATGGTTATCTTGGAGTCATATAGATCACTATCATAGGAATAGGGAAGCACTTTCTTCCATTCTAAACATCAATGCTTCTATCAAAGATCATGGTCTCTCATATCATTATCCTCTTCAAATTTTATTCTATTATAAATTTGTTAGTGAGGTCTTATTTCATTTATCCTCCTCATGGGATGGTAAATCTGAGTTTCTGTTAATTAGGATTAATTCCTAGGACAACACCTCTAGAGGTAGCCCAAGGATTTAACTTCATAAAAATTTAAAAATTCTAAAAATCCAATGTCCCTATTGGGTCAATATTATTTTCTCTGGAGACCATGAACATGAGAAAATTAACAGCGACATTCGTCATTTGGATCCGAGCACTGAAAACAGTTTGGACGATGGTGTGTTAGTAGATTTCAAATCCATGAAAGACTCAATAGATGATTTTTTTGTTGAAACAGGAGCATAATTCTTGTTATATATATAGGATTATAATGGCTATGTGATATATATATATATATAAAGTTTATTTCCACACTTTCGTTAATGAGAAATGTAGGAACTGGTCACCCAACTTACTTATAGAAGATGGGTCTTATTCTATTGATAGGGAGGTAATTTGAAATACAGAAAATAAATACTTTATATATTTTTAGCACATGTAAATATGATCATGGAAGGGGGTTATCTAATTGGATAATTTGATCTATTTTATGTATTTCTTTAGATTGGGTTTGATGAAATAAATGAAAGGATTATGGCCATTCCAAATAAGGAAGAAATTAGATAGGTAGTTTGGTCTATTAGTTATATCAGTGCACCTATGAAGAATTCTTTTATGGCTTCCTTATACTGGTCTTCCTCGGATATTTTCAATGAGATTCCGATCAATGATGTGTGTGATTTTTTCCAAGGTGGAATTCTCTTTCTGGTGGATTATGAAAAAAAATGATTCAGTTTTAATGAACAGAGTCCCATTATCCGTGAATCATTGTAACAACATGAAATTTTAGGAGAAATTTTTTGTTTTTATGTATTATGTTATACAAAACATCGAAGGAATCTTTCACTACACACAACACTGTCTTGGCTTGCATTACACGAAAGAGCAACCATCCTCAATAGGTTGTATTGTTCGCAATACCGAGTTTCGCTAAACAATGATATGTTATTAAAATATTATATAAACTTGCCATTATGAATAGTAATACAGTCATTTTGAAATTTTATAAATTTTATCTTTCAAAATGGACTTCATTTTTGGATTAGGAATATTGAAATTATCATAGGGAGAATTTTTGATATTTTTCTAAAAACTTTCAATTTTTGATGAATAGTGAAAACACTGAGTTATCGGTTAAAACCCAATTTTTATTTAAACAATAATTTATTTTATTTAAATTCATTTTAGGTAAAAATATACACATAATACCTATATAATTTCAATGTAATTCATTGAAGTCATTTTATAATAATTTTAGATATATAAAAAATTTATTGAACTTTTGATAGTCTTTTACCCACCTCCTAAGAGAATTTGCAAATTTTCATAAAACTTCATTTTACTGCTTCGTGTGAGTGGAATATAAAAATTATGAGAGACACGGTTTATATCAGTACGTAAAATTCGGTTCAATAAGATAAAAATAATTTTTTCTGAATAGTATCTTTTTTACTTTTATCTACCACGGTTAAAAGTAAATAGGGTAATTAAGGGTACAAATGATAGTATTATTACCCTAACACATGGCCAAATTATATTGGATAAGTTTAATTAGAAAAAAAACAACCTTAGTAATAATATATCACCCTTTAAGTCCACTTGGATTAGATTAGGACATTTATTATTATTTAATTCAAAGAAAAGTTAAAAAAGTTAAAATCAAAGTTTAATAAGTAAATCATTTTCAATATAGGGATATACAGAAGATAAATTTGACTATAAATATTCATTAGAAATATAAAACAATTTCCTAAATTATGGTATTTTATATATAATTTTTATACATTAAATAATTTCATTTAATTATGATACAATGATGATGCAGTAATTACTTTATTAACGAAATATTAACATAATCGATATTATAAATACCCAAATAAATGTAATTTGAGATTTTTTTATAAATTAAACTAATTTTCTAGGTTAATATAACATATTATAGTTAGTTAGATGTATTTGTTTTTGATGTAATAATGTTTTTATGAATTTAGAAAAAAAACCAAATAGTCTCAAAAATTGACATAAAAGTGTTTTCAAACAAAATATTAATTATTAATTCAAATTATATTCCTAAAAAAATAAGGTTCATCCAAAAGACTTATAAAATAATATATATGACATTAATGAACTAATTGAGGTTCTATTGGATTTTTATAGTAGTTTTATTTGTTGGAACCAGGTTCTTCAAAGCATGATTTGGTGTATGGTTTGTGTTTGTTGACAATCCTTAGTGGAAGTTCAGGGTGTGAACCAACAAAGCGATCATACCGTTCAGGAAGAAAACAGTAGTGAAGGTGGCGCTGTTTCCCAGTGTTTGCCAAATTTTTGGGCCTGAAAATCTGTAAATAAAGTAAAGTGTATTTGGCAAAGATACTTGCGCGCCGAGCTCTTGGAGGATGAAAGACTTGCGCGCCATATGTTTTTGAGGATCAGAACATCAAAATTTGGCTAAGGAAAGAAGGTCGCGCAAGTGTTGGTTGGGTCGCGCAAGTAACTTGCGCGACAGAGGGTCTGGAGACAGGACTTGCGCGCCGTCGAGGGACTTGCGCGCCGCCGCGTAGGGGGTCCAGTTTGCCTATAAATACTGGACCACCCCTCCTCATTTCCAACGGAGTTCAAGGCAGAGATATTGTTCGAGCTCTCGTCGCGCAGGTGGTAGAGTCGCGCAGGTGGTTGTTTTGTCGCGCAAGTAGAGTTTGCGCGCCGGTGTTTGGCTGTTCTCCCAAGGCAGTTTGGAAGAGAAAGGAAGTGGATCGCGCAAGTTTTTAGTTCAAGAAGGCAGTGTCGCGCAGGTGCTTCAGTGACACTTGCGCGCCAGTTTAGTCTTGCGCGCCTGAGACTTGCGCGCCGCCGGGAGACTTGCGCGCCGCCGGGAGACTTGCGCGCCAGGCTTGAAAAGGAGACCTAGACACTATTGAAGCACGCCTGCCTTGCTGGAGCTGCATGAAAGCCGAGAAACTACTCGGTTCATTCGAGGAAAAGTGATATTCTTCTTCTGGTAAGAATCAGACTTCAATAGAGCATCTACATTCAACAAAGGATGCACTCTTATGCAAATGAAGAAGAGACCTACACGTCTATAAACTGAGTGGGACTTCACCAACGGCAGTGAGCCAGGGGGAGTCAACGGGAGTGACCCGAGGGACGTAGTGAGTCATCCCTGAACTATTGTAAAGGCAGTGAGCCTGGGACAGGGTGTCTGTACCCGAACTTTTGTATCCGCAGCTAGTGAAGTATAGTGGATTTAGGTACGACCGGCAACCTGTCGGCGTATGCTCCTTGGACGTAGCCCTTAGTGGTGAACCAAGTAAAAATGATTGTGTCTTCTCTGTGCGTGTGAATGTTTCCTTTTTGATCGTAATCATCATACAGGTTCAACAAGTTCCTACCAACGTGGGAACAAGATCCAACAAATTAAAAGAAAAAGTGGTCACCCTGATTCACCCCTCCCCTCTCAGGGTGTCCCGGGGTCCTTCAAGTGGTATCAGAGGGTAAAGGTTGCTGGTGTTGAATCTGACCTTCTTCATCATGGAAAACGCCGTCAATGTCAGGGGAGTCCCTCACTTCGATGGAAGCAATTTCCAGATCTGGAAGAACAGAATGAGATCTCATATAAGATCTCTTGGAATGGAAGTTCTTTTTTCTACTGTGCAAGGAATACATGTCACTGATCCAACAGGTCTGGCTATGACTGAAACAGACAGGAAACTTCTTGATGCAGATGCCAAAGCACAGAATGCTCTCACTGCTGCCCTTTCTGATCAGATTTACCTGAAGGTGATGAATTGCACCTCAGCAAAATCTATGTGGGATAAACTTGAGAATATTTATGAAGGTGATAGCAAAGTGAAGGAGGCGAAACTACAAGTGTTACACAATCGGTTTCATGATCTGAAGATGCATCCAGACGAGAATGCAGACTCTTTCTTCAATCGAATTACTGAAGTGGTTGGAGCAATTCGGGGTCTAGGCGAAGAAATCAAAGATATTGATATTGTAAAGAAAATATTAAGAAGACTTCCACCTCTGTATAATGCGAAGGTGTCAGCTCTTGAGGAAAGAGATCTTTCCAAACTTTCTCTTTATGACTTACTGAGCAGTTTGGTAGCATATGAAATGAGAGTCAAACCAGAAGATGCTACGACTCGGGTGAGCAAGGAAATGGCATTCAAGGCCATGGATAAATTGAAAATCTCAAAGGATAGTAGCGGTGATGATGACGAAGAGAAAGAAATTCTTTCTCTCATTGCAAAGAAGTTCCAGAAGGGGAAAGGGAAATTCAAAGGGAAGTTACCTCTCGCATGCTTCCGTTGTGGAAAAGTTGGGCATATTGCCTCTCAGTGCTTGAAGAATATCAATGATGATGACAGTGAAGATGAAAACTTCAAGAAGCCTCAAAGAAGGTTCTTCAAAAAGGGAGACTTCAAATCTGGTAAGAAAATGCAAAGAAAGAGTTTTGTCTTTGAAGAGGAAGAAGATGACAATGAATTCTGTGATGAAGAAGAACCAGAATTCAAAACTGGGAACCATGCTTCTATGATGGCCACTGTTGAAAAGTCAGAAGATACTGATGGTGAAAAACAACTGAGAACTTGTGTAGATCCTGAGGTGCAACTTAAGGATGCAGTTAGTAAGCTTAAGATTAAATGTAAGAGCTGCAATAAGTGGAAATCAATTGTAGAAGAATCAACTGAATATGTTGATCAACTTGAAGCTGAAATTGAACGACTGGAAGAATTTGTGAAGGTACAGTCTAAAATAATTGAAAGCAATGATGATGCAGTTGATCTGAAGCTGAGAATTGAAGAGCAAGCAAAGGTCATCAATGACCTCACATCCAGACTGGATGAAAAATCCAAGACTGTTGAGGGTCTTGAGGAGGAAGTAGTTACTCTGAGGAGTAAAATGGAGACAGAATCAGTTCCAAAAGAATCGAGGAAGAAAATACAGTTCGGAATATTCTCAGATGCAGAATTACTTGCAAGAGCCAAGTGTGGTTCAGATGGGGTTGGAAAAGTCTTGAGTGATCAAAGACCTGCTTGCATGGGAAAGAGTGGAATTGGCTGTGAGGCTGAGTCATCAATTGCTGGAAGTGAAAAGATCCAAAAGACAGATAAGATGAAAGTTGAACATGTTGAAATGTTACCTAGAGTGCTGAAAAAGGAACCCTCAATCCAAACTAAAAGGAGACCTGAAAATTATCCTCAAACTTTAAAAAATGGCAGACAGTCTTACTATTCTCCCAAGGAAGAAGCTATAAGGAAAAATTCAAGTGAGAAGACATTTCTTCTCATGAAGTGTCAGTTTTGTGGCTATCTGGGCCATACCATGTCCTATTGTGAAGAGGCAAGAAGCTATCTGAATGGAGAAGATATAGATGCTCAACAAAGGAGAACAATTTCATATCCTAATTCTTATAGAAGAAATAATTTCTATGGATATTGTTTTCATTGCTCTAACTTCGGTCATAAGGCCATTAATTGCAGGCAGAGAAGGGACATTGACACCTCATACAGAAGTTCCAGACATGTCAAGTCTCGTCAGCAAGACGATGTTTCTCTTTCAAACAGGTTCTCACCTCTTAAAGAAGACTTTGACTATGAAGAACCTGGGTTTGCGGAAGAGATAGTTAAAAGGCCATCAGTTCTATATACTCAATCTAATGTCTCATGGAAGGAAAGGAGGAAGATTGAGAAATCAAACCTTGCAGAGGTAGCTCTCAAAGCTACAAAGAACAACAGTACCTGGATTCTAGATAGCGGTTGCTCATCTCATATGACAGGTAATGCCTGTCTACTAACAAATATCATAAAGAATGTTGATGGTACAGTAAGATTTGGTAATGATGGGGCTCTGAAAATCAAAGGGAGTGGAAGTACCAAATTAGCTAATGGAGAACTAAAGAAGACTGAAGTCCTTTACGTAGATGGCCTACGTCATAATCTCCTCAGCGTGAGTCAACTCTGTGACTCAGGACTTGTTGTTACTTTTAATCAGAAAGGCTGCACTATCAAGGGAAAAACTGGCAATTCTCTCATGAAGGGATGCAGAACAGAAGGAAACATGTATCAGGTTGATAGTGAAGAGAATGTATGTTACATGACTGTTGAAGAAGAAAACAATCTGTGGCATCGGAGATTGGGACACATCAATCAACAAGACATGGAGAAAATATCAAAATTGAGAATTGTCATGGACATTCCCAACCTGAAGCGTGAGCGTGAAAAATCCTGTGATGCTTGTATTCATGGGAAGTTGGTCTGCAGTTCATATCGGCCAAAGAAGAAAAATGCATCCCACCTTCTTGATCTGATTCATACAGATGTTTGTGGTCCAATAAATGTCGCCGGAACTCATGGAGAAAGGTACTTTGTCCTTTTCATAGATGATTACAGTCGAATGGCATGTGTGATGGTCATTCACCGGAAACGACAGGTCCTTGACTGCATGAAAACATATCGGCGAATCGCCGAGAATGATACTGGACGAACAATCAAAGTGTTGCGATCTGACAATGGAGGAGAATACACGTCCATTGAATTTGAAAATTATCTGGAGAAGCATGGGATACAACATGAGGTAGCTGCTGTGAGAACTCCACAACAAAATGGAGTTGTTGAACGAAGGAATCGACAGGTGAACAACATGGCACGAACTATGCTGATTGAGAGTCGTATTCCACGACATTACTGGAAAGAGGTTGTTCAAGCTGCAGTGTACATTCAGAATCGAACAGGACTTTATATGGGTGAGACGAAGACACCATATGAATTGTGGCATGGACGGAAGCCTTCTCTAAAATACTTTCGTGTTTTTGGAAGTAAGTGCTTCATTAGGAACAAAGAAGGAAATCAGGGGAAATATGGTGACAACGCAGATGAAGGAATCTTCCTCGGTTACTCAATGAACAGAAAAGCCTACAAATGTTTCAACAGTCGTTTGGGAAGGATTGTGGAAAGCAATGATGTTAAGATAATTGAAGAGAAAACCACAAATGCTTCACGGACGTCATATGCTGATGTGATAGAAAGTCATGAAGAATGTGGACATGAAGAAACTACAAATGCAGAAATAGAGGAAGCTGTTCAAAACACTCATCAATCACATAATGATGTTGACTCAGAAGAAGAATCTGAAGAAGAAACTATGGCTGAAGAGAATACTACTGAACCTCGTAGGAGAAATCGAAGAGCTGAGATTGATCCATCCAACATAATTGGGGATAGGAGTGCACCCACACAAACCAGAAGGATGAGGAATACCACGCAATCTGCATTTCTATCAGTTGTAGAGCCATCCTCATTCGAAGAAGCTGCAAAGGATGAATCTTGGGTGAAAGCCATGAATGATGAATTAGATCAGATTGATAAGAATCAGACATGGGATCTTGTCCAGAGACCTGAAGGTCACAATGTGATTGGTACCAAATGGATTTTCAAAAATAAGTTTGATGAGCATGGAAGTGTTATCAGAAACAAGGCACGACTGGTATGTAAAGGATACTCCCAGATTGAAGGTATTGATGTTGAAGAAACCTTTGCTCCAGTTGCTAGACTGGAATCAATCAGGCTTTTCCTTGCCATGGCACTCCAAAGAGGATATAAAGTATATCAAATGGATGTTAAGACAGCATTCTTGAATGGTGTACTTGAAGAAGAAGTCTACATTGAACAACCGGTTGGGTTTGTCTTGGGTACCGACGAAACAAAGGTCTGCAAACTAAAGAAAGCTCTATATGGTTTGAAGCAGGCACCACGGGCATGGTACTCACGGCTAGATTCATATCTCAAGAAGTTGGAATTCAAAAGAGGAGGAGTTGATCACAATCTCTATGTGAAGAATTCTCCAAAAGATCAGTTCATGGTTCTTGTCTACGTTGATGATATCATTTTTGGTGGCAGCAGGCAGAAATCAGTGGATGAATTTGCCAACCACATGAAATCAGAATTTGAAATGTCTATGATTGGGGAGCTCACATATTTCTTGGGGTTGCAAGTAATTCAAAAGAAGGAATACACTTTCATTTCTCAGGAAAAATATGCAAGAGAGTTGCTGAAGAAGTTCAATATGCAAGACTCCAAACCAATGTCAACTCCGATTCCTGTTGGAACTAAACTTGGAAAGCATGAGGATGGGAACTCTGTTGATCCCACCATGTACAGGAGGATCATTGGAAGCCTACTGTATCTGACAGCGACAAGGCTAGATATTGTCTTTGCAACATGCCTTGCGGCCCGCTTCCAGAGTAATCCAAAGGAGGAACATATGTCAGCAGTAAAAAGAATCATGAGGTATATTCAAGGCACACATAACTTCGGGTTATTTTTTGCTGCAGGCAGGGACAATGAATTATCAGCGTTTTCTGATGCTGACTGGGCTGGGGATGTAGTAGACAGAAAGTCCACTAGTGGTGGAGCTTTCTATATTGGGCATAAATGTGTTGGCTGGTTAAGCAAGAAGCAAGAAAGTACTTCTCTTAGTACTGCTGAAGCTGAATATATCTCCGCCACAAAAGCATGCACTCAACTTCTTTGGATGAAGCAGCAGCTAACAGATATTGGTGATAAGGTGCAGCAACCAATGGTGATTTATTGTGATAACAAAAGTGCAATTGATCTTACGAAGAATCCGGTTCAGCATTCTCGTACAAAACATATTGAAATACGGTATCATTTTATCAAAGAAAAGGTTGAACAAGGCGTGATTAAAATGGATCATGTTGGAACTAAAGAGCAAGTGGCTGATATCCTAACCAAGCCATTGTCCGCGGCTGTGTTCGAGAAGCATCGGTTGAACCTCGGTGTTCGACCACCTCCTACTGCATAAGGAGGCTCCGGAAGTCCCCTCTCCCCGTCTGTTTTGACTGTTTTTATCTGCTTATGGCTGTGATGCAGATTTATGGGGGAGATACTATCCAGGGGGAGTATGGCTTGAGCTGAACGTTGAACAAACATTTCGGTCTTTGGTTTTATTGTCAATGGGGGAGACAGGAATAAATTCACGGCAAGAGAATTCAAGGCAAGAAATTCTTCTGTGATGAGAAGTTTAATAAGGATGTGATGAGAAGTGTAAGCTTGTGATGAGAAGTTTAATAAGGATAACATCGGGATGGAGAATTTCATGTACGATTTCAACACACTAAGACCCAATTCAAGCTTTCTCTCTTGTTTTCTACACCGAGCATTTCTCACGTAGACTTAGAGTGTTAGCTGAGTTGATTCTTGCGTTTTGGATTTGCTCATGGTTGGAGATCTATTGAATTTATTCTGATTGCCAACAAACCTAAAGGGGGAGATTGTTGGAACCAGGTTCTTCAAAGCACGATTTGGTGTATGGTTTGTGTTTGTTGACAATCCTTAGTGGAAGTTCAGGGTGTGAACCAACCAAGCGATCATACCGTTCAGGAAGAAAACAGTAGTGAAGGTGGCGCTATTTCCCAGTGTTTGCCAAATTTTTGGGCCTGAAAATCTGAAAATAAAGTAAAGTGTATTTGGCAAAGATACTTGCGCGCCGAGCTCTTGGAGGATGAAAGACTTGCGCGCCATATGTTTTTGAGGATCAGAACATCAAAATTTGGCTAAGGAAAGAAGGTCGCGCAAGTGTTGGTTGGGTCGCGCAAGTAACTTGCGCGAAAGAGGGTCTGGAGACAGGACTTGCGCGCCGTCAAGGGACTTGCGAGCCGCCGCGTAGGGGGTCCAGTTTGCCTATAAATACTGGACCACCCCTCCTCATTTCCAACGGAGTTCAAGGCAGAGAGATTTTTCGAGCTCTCGTCGCGCAGGTGGTAGAGTCGCGCAGGTGGTTGTTTTGTCGCGCAAGTAGAGTTTGCGCGCCGGTGTTTGGCTGTTCTCCCAAGGCAGTTTGGAAGAGAAAGGAAGTGGATCGCGCAAGTTTTTAGTTCAAGAAGGCAGTGTCGCGCAGGTGCTTCAGTGACACTTGCGCGCCAGTTTAGTCTTGCGCGCCTGAGACTTGCGCGCCGCCGGGAGACTTGCGCGCCGGGCTTGAAAAGGAGACCTAGACACTATTGAAGCACGCCTGCCTTGCTGGAGCTGCATGAAAGCCGAGAAACTACTCGGTTCATTCGAGGAAAAGTGATATTCTTCTTCTGGTGAGAATCGGACTTCAATAGAGCATCTACATTCAACAAAGGATGCACTCTTATGCAAATGAAGAAGAGACCTACACGTCTATAAACTGAGTGGGACTTCACCAACGGCAGTGAGCCAGGGGGAGTCAACGGGAGTGACCCGAGGGACGCAGTGAGTCATCCCTGAACTATTGTAAAGGCAGTGAGCCTGGGACAGGGTGTCTGTACCCGAACTTTTGTATCCGCAGCTAGTGAAGTATAGTGGATTTAGGTACGACCGGCAACCTGTCGGCGTATGCTCCTTGGACGTAGCCCTTAGTGGTGAACCAAGTAAAAATGATTGTGTCTTCTCTGTGCGTGTGAATGTTTCCTTTTTGATCGTAATCATCATACAGGTTCAACAAGTTCCTACCAACGTGGGAACAAGATCCAACAAATTAAAATAAAAAGTGGTCACCCTGATTCACCCCTCCCCTCTCAGGGTGTCCCGGGGTCCTTCATTATTAACCATATTGTTTAAGAATACAGGAAAACACTGTAAAAGATAAATTATTTAACTTAGAGTTAAATCTAAATTATAAGGTTAAAATTGAAACCTAAACTTGTCTAAAACCTATTGGTTGAGAGGATTTCGACCAATCCCCACCATATCATCCAAATAAGTCACTTTTTAGCCATTATGAACGGAAAAAGAATTTATTATATATTAATATTTTTAGGATTCCAAAGGTGCCCCTCTCCTCCCTTATAAAAGAGAACCTCATCCCCCTCCTCTTCACACAATTTTGATCCTTCAAGGTCGACCAAAACATTCCCATTTCTCTTATAAATGTATCTAGTTATATCATAGAGGTTTTTTTATTCTCAAATGACCAACTCTAGTGCCCTAAGAGGATGTTTAAAAGAGACACGTCAAGGAAAAAGCAATCTCTTCTACCGATTCATTCAAGTTTCTTCCTTCTTATACTTCATATTCATTATTTATATCATTATAAAGTAATAAAATAAGTATCAATAATATACTTATATGTTATAATAAATATGAAACAAACCTATTTCACCTTCTATACATCCTATGGAAAACGAAATAATCGCGTGTGCGTACACATGGAATACCGTCTCCACGTCGTGGTGTAATCTGTTTTCCACCACCACCTTACATGGATGAGTATAATGGTTTAAAAATAACTATATATAATTATTATAACATGATACTGATTCTGAAATACTATATCATCAACTCCAATTCCATTCATATAAATATAAGAATGATATCATCGCTCGTGCGTACGTACGACCTACCGTCTCCACAATGTGATGCGACTCGTTCTACATGATCTTCCTTGAATAATGGTAATATAAAGTAATTTAATGAATATATATGATATATATTATACTAATACCATTCTATATATGATATTCCTATAATATAAAAATGTTTAATAATAATGTATTCCACAAAACACGCATAAGAACATAAAGCAATGAACACCCGAATAACAAGTAGTAATGAAATATTATTAGTAGAAGATAAGAATATGACCATATATGATATCATAATAATTACTATGATTATGGAATAAGGAAATTACATTATTTAAATCATTATACCAGATTTTTTGATTCGTACAAAGCTTATCAAACTTATGGTTAGGAAAAATCTCAAAATTTTATTTTTATCCGGGATTGTTTATACTTCAAAATTTAATGGGGAATATTTATCTTCCAAATCTATGTTTCCACAATATGTAATATTATTTGTATAATCTTACGTTTTTTTAAATCCAGTTTTACCTATTGGTGAATTTTTAGTAAAATATATGAAAGTAATCTTTTGTGGTTTTCATTACGAGATAGTTTTTAACTTTTTCATCCAAATTAGGAGAAGAATTTTTTTTAACTTATAAGGAATGAATGGATTTTTATGATTTCATAGAACATTATTTACATAAAGATTCCTTTACAATTTTTCATGTTTATTTTTAATTAATTTCTATTAGTTTAAAATTTTATTACATGGTATGAAAGGAAAAATGTTTTGAATTGGAAAGGATATTATCCTAAAGAATGGAGTTCAAGTGGTTTATCAAAATTCTATTCCATCTCAGATAATATAGGATTCTATTTATATCCCTATTATTACATTTATTTGATTATGTTATTATGGAAATATTTTTATGAAGTCATTTTATATTATATGGATTATGTTATGATGACATGATGTTTAAGAATCCCATTTTCATTATAGGGGTTATGCTATGATGTATGATTTATGATTTTGTGGAAAAAATAAGAATGGTATAATTATAAGATATGTGGAACCTATATATCCCTCCAATGCATTTGGTAACGATTTATATATCATGGGATAGACATGGATGGAAAGGAAAGTTAATTCGATTCAGTGATATAGTACTGGAACGAGGAGTGAACTCAGTTCAAAAATTGACTTTGTCCTCTATGATAGTCTTGGCAATGAGTCTTGACTAATATGAAATTAATTTCTATGATTATGTGTGTATTAAAAAAAGTTTCATGTTTCATGTTATGATTATCGGTATTACATTTCACTACTATGATTTATCCCATGTTAGTATGTTATGATCTCTTTTGCAGGATAAGATTTTCAAAATGATATTTTCTTATGAATATGATATGATTGATATCCCCTTCGTTTACCCTTACTGACATTTGAGCTCACCATTTTGTATGTTTTCTTTTCCCCAGGCCAGAAATAAGGTTATTAAGTAGGATATTCCAAATGAGACTCTAGATATGATCAAATAAACAGGAGACAGTGTAGATGCATTATGAACCAGTTATTTATGTTTCCCAGTTTCTAAAGTCACTATACCTATATGGCCATATCATGGTTTTGTTATATGTTTTAATAAGTATGCATAAATTCTGAAGTAATAACAATGTATGTAATGTTTTGGTCATTGTAGTTGGTATCATAGTGAGGTTATAGTCCACCATTGGAATCAAGGATGTGAAAGTCATAGTATAAACCGTAAGGATATGTCTAAGAATAGAACACAATATTAGTATTTTAGAAATGGCCACAAATATTCTATGATAAGACCTAAAGTGTTAAATTTTATTCTTGAATATGTGGTTTTCCTATTATGATTAGTGTTTCTCACACTATGCTTATGGGTTTTAGTCAATGGCTAGAACCCAAAGGAACCGTGTTAATGCTGAATGTGATGGGGAATGCAAGGATTTTCCCCCTGAGCAACCAAACATTATGGGAGCTATAATGAAAAATCATGTTTCCATGCTCACACAACTTTCTCAAGCTATAAATCATGCAGGACATCCAAACGAGCAAAGGAAGGAGCAACATTCTGTTGAATTCTTCATGAGGCATCATCCACCCTCATTCAGCGGGTCTACTAATCCATTAGTGGATGAACAATGGATCAGTACCATTGAAAAGATATTTTAAGTTCATTAATGTTATGAACATGATAAATTCATCTTAGCAGTATATAGTTTGGATGGTGAAGTTGATCAATGGTGGAATGTTATCGAGAATACTAGGAAAAGAGGCGAAATTGAGTCTATGGAATGGGACGAGTTCAAGAACATATTTTTCAATAATTACATCCCTCATATTCATCAAACAAAGATGGAGAAGGAGTTTCATGAACTAAAGAAAATGGATGATGAATATTTAGGTACCTACAAATGAAATTTTACAAGACTTTCAAGGTATTCTTCCGGAATTATTATCCAACCTGAGAGTAAGATTGATCGATTCTTTAGTGGCATTAAACTAAGTATTAGAAGGGAGTCATCCATAAGGGACCTCAATAGCTAGGAAGAAGCTGTTCAATGTGATCTCAAGCTTGATATGGAGATTGGAGTAACACATCAGACATATGGGTATGATAAGAAGAGGAAAATTGAATTCAAAGAGAAATCTAAATACCACACTAAAAAGAAGATGATTTATCCCTTATTCTAAAAGTGTGGAAAGAAACATGGAGGGAATAGTCTTAAAGGGACAAGTAAATATTTCAAATGTGTAAAAGAAGTTCATCGGGTATTTGAATGCCGCAATGATTGGAAAAATATGTCTAGTGATGCGAACAAAGAAATGCATACACAAAATGGACCTCCTACACTTAAATTGTACATGTTTAATGAAATGGGGCATTATGCTAATCAATTCCCTAATCCAAGGGTTGTTGATGATGATCGACATCAAAAAACTCTTAAGGTCAAAGACAGAGGAATGTTCCATTCAATTTATATCAGCGATGTGGAGTATGATAACGAAGTGGTTAAAGGTAAACTTACAATCCACTCTAAAGTAGAAAATGTGTTATATGACTTTGTATCCACCCACACTTTTATTTCTGAAGACTTTTCTAAGAGTATCGTTGTACTACCTCAACATTTAGTTGTTCAGTTAGCTATGAAAACTGCTAATGGCACAATAGATGCATCAAAAGTTTATAATTATTCTCCAATTGACATTTGTGGGAAAGTGCTTCATGGAAATCGTGTGATCTTTCCTATAGTGGAATTTTATGTGACCCTTGGCATGGATTTTATTTCCATTTATGGTGCTCATTCCAATTTCCAAAGAAGCGAAGTCACATTTCATATTCTAGATCAATAAACGATCATCTATCAATGCAAGGACGAATATAACCTACCAGTGGAAATTTCATCCATATTATGGGTCTTGATTCCAATAAATGATGGTTATTTATCTCAAATGGTTGTACAGAAAATCCAGATTAAGAATACTCCAATTTTACAGGAGTTTGATGATGTCTTTCCTGAGGAATTTCTAGGTCTTATACAGAATCGTGATGTTGATTTTTCAATAGAACTCTTACCAAGTGCTATTACCATTTCAATGACACTTTATAGAATGGCCCCAATTGAGTTTTAGGAATTAAAGAAGAAACTCCAAGAGAATCTTGATATGGGATTTATACACCCTAGTGCATCACTTTGGGGAGCACTTATTCTGTTTGTTAAGAAGGAATATGGATCAATGAGGCTCTACATTGATTATCGATAACTTAATAAGATCCCTATGAAAAACAAATTTCCTCTCCCACGCATTGATGACTTATTTGACCAACTACGTGGAGCTCAATACTTTTTCAAGATTGATCATCATTCAGGGTATCATCTATTAAGGTTCAAAAGGGAGGATATACCAAAGACGACTTTACGTACAAAGTATGGGCACTATGAATTTATAGTGATGCCATTTAGTCTTACTAATTCCACTTCTATCTTCATGGATCTAGTGAATAGAGTCTGTAGAGACAATCTTGATCAGTTTGTGGAAGTATTTATAGATGATATTCTTGTCTATTCAAAGGGAAAGGAAGAACATGAAGATCACTTGAGAATTGTATTAAAGACCCTACAAAAGGAAAAGCTTTATGCCAAATTTACCAAGTGTGAATTTTTGCTTCAAAAAGTTTCATTTTTTGGTCACATAATCTCAAAAGAGAGGATATCTGTGGATCTATAAAAAGCCGAGGTAATCGAAAGTTGGTCAAAACCAACAACAGTAACTGAGATCCGATGTTTTCTTGGTTTGGCTGGATATTATCAACGGTTTGTGAATGATTTTTCACAATTATCTAATCCACTCACAAGGTTGACTCAAAAAGGAGTTAAGTTTTTTTAGATGGAGGAGTGTGACAAGAATTTCAAGGAGTTAACAAGAAGGTTATCCAGTGCACCTGTTCTCACACTTCCATGTAGGGGAGAAAGGTTTTTGATCTACAATGATGAATCCATTAAGGGATTGGGGTGTGTTATCATGCAAAATGACACGGTGATAGATAATGCCTCACGACCGTTGAAAATCCATGGGAAATATTACCTAACTCATGATTTAAAGTTACCTTTGGTAATCATTGCCTTAATGATTTGGAGGAATTATCATTATGGTGAAAGGTGTGATATTTATTATGATCATAAAATTTTGAAGTATATTTTCACACAAATTGAGATGAATATGCACTAAAGAAGATGGTGGAGATGATTATGGATTATGACTCCTCTATTCATTACCACCATGGCAATGAAAAAAGGTTGCAGACGCATTAAGTCAACAAGACCATGCTAGTTTATCCATGATGAGGATCACAAGAGATCCAATATTTATGGATTTACAAAGGATGGATCATGTAATTATAATTTATGGGGAAAATTCATATCTTTATCAAATGAATGTTCAACCATCTATAAATGTGAAGATTAAATAGGCACAGAATAAAGATATAGAGTAACAAAAGAATGTGAGAAATGTTCCTAAATTCCACATTGATTGTGATGAATTAATAATGTTCAAGAATTGGTTTTGTGTTCCTCCCATCCCAGAATTAAAGAATGAAATATTGTATGAGGCTCATAGTTCTTCATTCTCTATTCACCCTAGAAGCACGAAGATGTATAGGGACCTAAAAGAGTACATCTGGTGGGAAGGCATGAAAAGAGATGTTGGTGGATATGTCTCTCGATGCATGGATTGTTAGTAAGTTAAAGATGAGGTACAGAAGTCTAAGTGGATGTTACAACCATTACCCAAACCAGAATGGAAATGGGAAAAAATCACTATGGACTTTGTCACTGGACTTCCTAAAACATCCAAAGGCAATAATTCTATCTGGGTTATAGTTGATCTTCTTACGAAGTCAGCACACATCATTTATATTAGAAAATATTTTTCTCTTGATCATCTTTCCAGGATATATGTAAAATAAGTGGTAAGATTGCAGGGAGTACCACTTTCCATTATATCTGATCAGGATCCGAGGTTTACATCGAAGTTCTGGAAAACTCTTCAGCATACTCTAGATACATAGTTGAGTTTCTGTACTGCATATCATCCTTAGACAGATGTTCAGTCTGAGAGGACAATTCAAACTCTAGAAGACATGTCGAGAGCTTGATCCATGGATTTCAAAGGTGGTTGGGATCAACACCTACCTTCTGTAGAATTTTTATATAATAATAGATTTCAATCCAGTATTCAGATGGATCCTTATGAATCTCTCTATGGAACGAAATGCAGAACTCCAACTTGTTGGGATGAAGTTGGGGAAAGAATACTATTAGGACCGGATCTTGTTGATGAGGTGGAAGAAAATGTCTGATATATTCAACAACACATAAGAGTATCTCACTGTCGATAATAAAGATATGCAGATAACCGAAGAAAAGACCTAGAGTTTGAAGTGGTGGATAATGCGTCGTTAGTAATATCTCCCTCAAAGAGAGTAAAGAGATTTGTAAAGAAGGGAATGTTGAGCCCTAGGTATATTGGTCCTTTTGAAATACTAGATCATGTTGGAAAGGTAGCTTAACAATTGGTGCATCCACCGAATCTCTCACAAGTTCATGCTGTGTTCCATTATTCTCTCTTAAGAAAGTACATACCCGATCATTCAGATGTACTAAGCTCAGAAGTTTTACCACTGGAGAAAAATATTTCTTATGAAGAACATCTGATAGAGATTCTGGATCATAGCGAAAAAGTTCTATGAAGCAAGACCACTCACCTGGTTAAATTTTTATGGAGGAACCACCAATTATAAGAAGCTACATGGTAACTTGAGGATATGATGAGGGAGAGGTATCCTCATCTGTTTGTCATGAAGTAACGAAATTCGAGGGCGAGATTCTTTTTAAAGGGGGTACAATGTAACACCCTAAGATTTTATGAGAAATATTTCATTTTTATGTCTTATGTTTTACTCAACACCAAAGTAATATTTCACTACACACAACACTATCTTGGCTTATGTTATATGCAAGAGAAATATTCCTCGATAACATGCATTATATGCAATACCGTGTTTCGCTAAAAAATGATATTTTATTAAAATTTATATAAAATAGCCATTATGAATAGTAATACCCACTCTTTGAAATTTTATAAATTTTATCTTTCAAAATAGACTTCATTTTTGGATTCGGAATATCGAAATTAGCCTAGGGTTTATATTTGATATTTTTCTAAAAACATTCAATTTTTTATGAATAGTGAAAATAATGAGTTATTGGTGAAAACTGACATTTAATTTAAATAATAACTTATTTTATTTAAATTAATTTTAGGTCAAAATAGATACATAATAACAATATAATTTCAATGCAATGCATTGGATTTATTTTAAAATATTTTTAGATATATAAAAATTTAATTGAACTTTTGATCGTCTTTTACCCACCTCTTAGGAGAATATGGAAATTTTCCTAAAACATAATTTTACTACATCAGTGATTGGATTTTCAAAACTCTAATAGACATGGTTGATATCAGTTTGGAAAATTTTTTCAACATGGTTAAAATATTTTTTGGTGAATAGTATCTTTTTTACTTTTATTTACCATGGTTAAAAATAAATAGGGTAATTAATTGTAAAAATGATATTATTATTACCCTAAAACATGTCCTAATTCTATTGTATAAGTTTAATTCGACCATAATAAACCTTAGGAATAAAATATTACCCTTTAGGTCCACTTGGATTAGATTAGGACATGTATTATTATTTAAATCAAAAAAAGTTAAAAGAGTTAAAATCATTGTTTAATAAGTAAACAATTTTACATACAGGGTTATACATAAGATAAATTAGACTATAAATATTATTTAGAAAGAAAAAAATATTTCCTATATAATGGTATTTTATTTATTATTTTTATAAATAAAATAAAATAATTTATTTCTGACACAATGATGATGCAGTAATTACCTTATTAATGAAATATTAACATAATTGATATTATAAATACCCAAATAAATATAATTTTAGACTTTTTATGAATTAAACTACTTTTATAGGTTAATATAAAATATTTTGGTTGGTTTTATGAATTCTTTTATAAGTAATAATGTTGTTATGAGTTTATAAAAAACAAATTATCAAATAGTGTCAAAATGGGCATAAAAGAGTATTTAAAACAAATATTAAATTATTAATTGATATTCTATTACTAATAATCTAAGGTTCAGACAAAATACTTATATAATAATTAATATGACATTAATGAATAATTGGGGTTCTATTTGTAGTTTATAGTAAATTTTTTAACCATATTGTGTATGAATAATAGAAGACATAGTAAAAGTTAAATTATTTAACTTAGAGTTAATTCTAAATGATAAGGTTAAATTGGTAATCTGTACTTTTCTAAAACCTATTGGTTGAGAGGATTTAGACCCATAACCACCCTAGCCTATAAATAAGTCACTTTGGATCCATTATATACCGAATATTAATTAATTATTAATTAATATTTTTAGGTTTCCAATGGTGCGCCTCTCCTCCCTTATAAAAGAGAACCTCCTCCCTCTCCTCTTCACACAATTTTGAGCATTCTTGCTCGGAAAACCCCTGACAATTTCTCTTCTAAACAACTCTATTTATATCATTAGTGGTTCTTGTCTTCTTAAAAGACCAACTCTAGTGCCCTAAGAGGATGTTTAAAAGAGACACGTCAAGGATGCGTTAATCTCTTCTACCAATTCTTTCAAGTTTCTTTATTCTTCTACTTGATATTATTTATTTGCTTCGTTATAATTTAATAACATTAGTATCAATCATATACTGACATGTTATTATAAATATGAAACAATTCTATTTCACCTTATATCCATCCTATGGAAAATGAAATCACAGTGCATCCGTATGCACAGAATACCGTCTCCACGCCCTGGTGTAATATGTTTTCCACCACCACCATACATGGATGGGTATAATGGTGTAAAAAATAACTATATATAATTATTATAACATGATACATATTCTGAAATATTATATCATCAACTCCAATTCCATTAATAAAATTATGGGAATGATATCATCGCACGTGTGTACATACGACCTACCGTCTCCACGATGTGATGCCACTCGTTCTACATGATCTTCATTGAATAATGGTTATATAAATGAATTGAAAGAATATACATGATATATATTATAATAATACCATTCTGTAAATTATATATCTATAATATAATAAGTGGAATAAGAATTTATTCGACAAAACACGCATAAGAACATAAAGCAATGAACACCCGAATAACAAGTACCAATGAAATAATATTAATAAGAATAAAGGAATATGAAAATATATGATATCATAATAAGTACTATGATTATGGAATAATTCAATGACATATTTTAGATAATTATAAAGGAGGTGAAGATAAGTAAAAATCTTATCTGACCTATGGTAAAGGAAAATCTCACAGTCTCATTTTTCTCCGAGATTTTTTTTATATCAAAATTTACTGGGGAATATTTATCATCCACATCCATGTTTCCAAAAAAAGAAATATTTTTTATATCTTCCTACAATTGTTTAAATCCAATTTTACCTATTGGTGAATTTTTATTAAAAGTTATAAAATGAAACTTTTGTCATTTTCAATGCGAGATACTTTATGAATTTTTCATCCAAGGTACGAGAAGAATGTTTTTTAACTTATACGATATGAATGTATTTGTATGAATTCATAGAACATTATTTCCATTAAGATTCCTTTACATTTTTTCATGTTTATTTTTAATTAACTTATTTTAGTTTAACATTTTATGACATGTTATGAATGGAAAAATGTTTTTAATGTGGAAAGGATATTTTCATCAAGAATAGAGTTCACATTTTTTTATCAAATTTATTTTCCATATAAGGTAATATAGGGTTATATTTATATCCCTATTAGTACATTTATTTGATTATGTTATGATGTAATTATTTTTATGAAGTCCTTTTAACTTATATGGAATATGTTATGATGAAATTATTTTTAAGAATCCCATTTTTATTACATGGGTTATGCTATGATGTATGATTTATGATTTTGTGGCACACATAAGAATGGCATAATTATGAGATGGGTGGGACCTATATCTCCCTCCAATTCCTTGGGAATAATTTATAATTCCTGAGATAGACATGTAAGGAATGGAATGTTAATCCAGTTCATTGATACAGGACTGGAACGAGGAGTGAACTCGGTTCAGAAATTGACTTTGTCTGCTATGATAGTCTTGGAAATGAGTCTTGACTAATATGAAATGATTTTATATGATTATGTGTGTATTCCACAATGTTTCATGTTTTATGTTATGATTATTAGGTTTACATTTCACTAATATGATTTATCCAATGTCAAGATATTATGATATCTTTTGCAGGATATGATTTTCAAAATGTTATTTTCTTATGAAAATGATATGATTGATATCTCCTTCATTTACCCTTACTGAGTATTTTTGCTCACCCTTTCGTATGTTTTCTTTTCCCCAGGTCAGGATGTAGGGTATTAAGTAGGATAATCTCTAAGGGACTCTAGATATGATTAAATAAAGGGCAGACAATGTAGATGCTCTATGAATAAGTTCTTTATGTTTCCCAGTTTCTAAAGACACTATACCTATATGGTCCTATCATTGTTTTTTATATGTTTTAATAAGTATGCTTCAATTCTGATGTAATAACAATGTTTGTAAAGTATGAGTCGTTATAGTTGGTATCCGAGGGAGGTTATAATCATCTTTTAGAAACTAGGATGTGAAATCCTTAGTAAGAACCCTAATGATATGTCTAAGCATAGAAACAAATATTAGTATTTTAGAAATGGACATGAATAAGCTATGATAAGACCTAAAGTGTGAAAATTTATTCTTGATTATATGTTTTTCCTATTATTATTAGTGTTTCCCACACTATTCTTAGTGGTTTTAGTCAATGGATGGAACCTGAAGGAACCATGTTAATTCTGAATGCGACGGGTAATGAAATTATTTTCCCCTTGAGCAACCAAATGTTATGGGAGATGGAATGAAAAATCGTGTAGCCATGAACACACAACATTCTCAATCTATGAATCATGCAGGACTTCTAAATGAGAAAAGGAATTAGAAACATTCTGTTGAATCCTTCATGAGGTAGATTCCACCCTCATTCAACGAGTCTACTGATCCATTAGTGGCTGAACAATGTATCAATACCACTGAAAAGATATTTTCAGTTCTTCAATATTCTAAACATTACAAATTCATCTATGTAGTGTATTGTTTGGAAGGTGAAGCTGATCAATGGTGGAATCTTATCTATAATATGAGGCAAAGAGACGAAATTGAGTCCATGTAATCGGATGAGTTCAATAACATATTTTTCAATAAGTACTTCCCTCGTATTCTTCAAAAAAAGATGGATAAGGAGTTTCTTTAACTAAATAAAAAGGATGATGAATCTATTGGTACCTAAGAAGAACATTTTACAGGACATGAAAGGGATGATTACAGAAATATTCTCCAACCATAGAATAAGATTGATTGATTCTTTAGTGGCTTAAAACTAAGTGTTCGAAGGGTGTTAGCCATAACGGACTTCAATAGCTATGAGGAAATTGTTTGACGTTCTATCAAGGTTGAGATGGAGATTGGACTAACCCATCAGTCATATGGGTTTGATAAGAAGAGGAAAATAGAATTAAAAGGAAAATCTAAAGTCCACACTAAAAATAAGATGAATTTCCCTTACACTCAAAGTGTGGAAGAAACCATGGAGGGAATCGTCTTGAAGGGACAAGTAATTGATTCAAATGTGGAAAAGAAGGTCATCGGGAATTTGAATGCTGCAATGATTGGAAAATGATGTCTACTGATTCGAAAAAAGAAAAGGCTACACAGATTGCACCACCAACACTTCAATGTTACAAGTGTATGGAAATGGGGAATTAAGATAATCAATGCTCTAATCCAAGGGTTGATGATGATGATCAACGGCCACCAACTCTTAAGGCCAAAGACAATGTAAAGTCACATGCAATTTCTATCGGCGATGTGGAGTACGATAACGAAGTGGTGAAAGGTAAACTGACCATCCACTCTAAAATATAAAATGTTTTATTTGATTCTGGATCCACCCAATCTTTTAATCATGAAGAATTTTTTATGGGTATCACCATAATACTTTACCAATTAGTTATTGAGTTAGTAGTGACAAATCCTAATGGAACAACGGTTGCACAAAAGATTATAATTCTTCTCCAATTGACATTTGTGGGAAAGTGATTCCTGTAAATATTGTGATCCTTCCTATAGTGGAATTTTATGTGATCCATGGCATGGATTGGATTTCCTTATATGGAGATCATATCGATTGCGAAAAAAGGAAGTAACCTTTCTTATTATAGATCAATCAACGTTCATCTATCGGTTCAAGGATGAATATAACCTTCTAGTGGAAATTTCCACCATCTTATGGGTCTTAATTCAAATAAATGAGTATTATTTATCTCAAATGGTTAGAGATAAACTCGAAATTAATAATACACCCATTTTAAGGGAGTTTGATGATTTCTTTATAGAGGAATTTTCATGTCTACCACCAAATTGTGAAGTTGAGTTTTCAATAGAACTCATACCGTGTGCTATGCCCATCTCAAAGACACTATATAGAATGGCCCCAATTGAGTTACATGAATTGATGAAGCAACTCCAAGAGAATCTTTATAAGGGATTCATATTCCCTAGTGCATCACCTTGGGGAGCACATATTCTGTTTGTTAAGAAGAAAGATGGATCAATGAGAGTCTGCATTGATAATCGATAAGTTAACAAGATCTCTATCAAGAACAAATATCCTCTCCCATGACTTGATGACTTATTTGACCAACAACGTGGAGCTCAATACATTTCCCTGATTGATCATCATTCAGGGTATCCTCAATTAATGGTCAAAGGGAGGATATACCAAACACGACTTTCCGTACAAGGTATGGAAACTATGAATTTATAGTGATTCCAATTGGTCTTACTAATTCCCCTGCTATCTTCATAGATCTAATGAATAGAGTCTTTAGAGACTATCTTGATCAGTTTGTGGCAGTATTTATAGACGATATTCTTTTCCATTAAAATGATCAAATATTTATGGATTTACAAAGGATGGATCATGGAATTATAACGGAAGTGGGGAAATATTTTCTTTCTCAAATGAATATTCAACCATCTATACATGTGAAGATTAAAGAGGAATAAAAAGAAGTTGTAGAGTTAAAAATAAGGTGATAAATGTTTCTAAATTCCACATTGATTGTTATAAAATAACACGGTTCAGGAATCGGATTTGTGTTCCTCCCAGCCCAGAATTAAAAAAGGAAATATTGGATGAGGCTTATAGTTCTTCATTCTCTGTTCATCCTAGAATAACGAAGATGTATTGGGACCTGAAGGATTACATCTAGTGGGATGGCATGAAAAGAGATGTTGGTGAATATATCTCTCGATGCTTGGTTTTTTAGCTAGTCAATGATGAGAGACAGAAGTCTAAGGGGATGTTACAACCATTTCCCATACCAGAATGGAAATGGGAAAACATCACTATGGACTTTGTCATTGGAAATCCTGAAACAACCAATGTAAATAATATTATATGGGTTATAGTAGATCTTCTTATGAAGTCGACACACTTCATTGTTATTAGAGAATATTTTTCTCTTGATCATCTTTCCAGAATATATTTAAAGGAATTGGTAAGATTGCATGGTTTACCACTTTCCATTATATCTGATTAGGATCCAAGGTTTATCTTAATGTTATGGAGGAGTCTTCAGCATACACTTGTTATAGAGTTCAGTTTCATCATTGCTTATCATCCTCAGACAGACGGTCAGTCTGATAGGACAATTCAAACTCTAGAAGACTTGTTAAGAGATTCCTCTATGGATTTCAAAAGTGGTTGGCATCAACACCAACCTTTGGTATAATTTTTTTATAATAATATCTTTCACTCTAGTATTCAGATGGATCCTTATGAAGCTCTCTAAGGAATGAAATGATGAACTCCAACTTTCTTGGATGTAGTTCGAGAAAGAAAGCAATTAGGACCTGATCCTATTACTGAGATGGAAAAAAAGGTCCAATCTATTCGACAAGACATAAGAACATATCAGAGTAGATAACAACATTCTGCCGATAACCGAAGAAAAGACCTAGAGTTTGAAGTTTGGGATACAGTTTTCTTATCAAAATCGCCCTGGAGGAGAGTAATGTGATTTGGAAAGAAGGGAAAGCTGAGCCCTAGGTATATTGGTCCTTTTGAAATACTAGATCATGTTGGGTAGGTAGCTTACCGATTCGTGCTTCCACCGAATCTCTCTCAAGTTCATGATGTGTTCCATGTATATCTCCTAAGAAAGTACATACCTGATCCTTCACATGTACTAAGCTCAGAAGATGTACCTCTTGAGCAGGATTTTTCTTATGAAGAACAACCGATAGAGATTCTAGATCCTAGTGAAAAATTTCGACGAAACAAGACCACTTGCTTGGTTAAAGATTTAAGGAGGAACCACCAATTATAATAAGCTTCATTGGAACTTGAGGATATGATGAAATATTGGTATCCTCATCTGTTTGTTACGATGTGATGAATTTTGAGGGCGAAATTATTTTTTATGGGGGGTAAAATATAACACCCTTATATTTTTTGCTAAATATTTTGTTTTTATATATTATGTTATACTCAACACCAAATGAATCTTTCACTACAAACAACACTATCATGGCATGCGTTAAATTCAAGAGCAACCATCCTTGATAGCTTGTGTTGTACGCAATATCGAGTTTTTCTAAACAACGATATGTTCTTAAAATATTATATAAACTAGAAGATATGAATAATAATACCCACTTCATGAAATTTATTAAATTTTAACTTTTAAAATGGAATTTATTTTTGGATTCAGAATATAGAAATTATCCTATGGTGAATTTTTTATATTTTTCTGAAAACATTAAATTCTTGATGAATAGTGAAAACACTAAGTTATTGGTTAAAACCGACATTTTATTTAAATAATAATTTATTTTATTTCATTTTTTAGGCCAAAATAGATATATAATACCTATATAATTTCAAAGTAATTCATTGGAGTCATTTTATAATAATTTTAGACATATAAAAAATTTTATTGAGCTTTTGACCGTCTTTTACCCACCTCTTAGGAAAATTTGTGAATTTTCATAAAACATAATTTTACCTCTTCTGTGAGTGTAATTTCAAAACTCTGAGACACATGGTTGATATCAGTATGTAAAATGTCATTCAATAAGATAAAAATAATTTTTGGTCAATCGTTACTTTGGACTTTTATTTACTACGGTTATAAGTAAATAGGGTAATTAAGGGTCAAAATGATATTATTATTACCCTAACACATGTCCTAATTATATTGGAAAAGTTTAATTCGACAAGAAGAAACCATTGGAATAAAATATTACCCTTTACTTCCACTTGGATTAGATTAAGGCATTTATTATTATTTAATTCAATGAAAAGTTAAAAGAGTTAAAATCAAAGATTAATAAGTAAAACATTTTCAATATGGGGTTATACATAAGATAAATTCGACTATAAATATTTATTAGAAAGATAAAGATATTTCCTACATAATGGTGTTTTATTTATAATAATTATACAATAAATAATTTTATTTATTTATGACATAATGATGATGCAGTAATTACCTTATTAATGAAATTTTAACATAATTGATATTATAAATACCCAAATAAATGTAATTTCAGACTTTTTATGAATTAAACTAATTATCTAGGTTAATATTACATATTATGGTTGGTTAGATTATTTTTTTCAAATTAATAATTATGTTATTAATTTAGAAAAAACTAAATACCAAATAGTGTCAAAATTGACATAAAAGAGTTTTTATAACAAATATTAAATTATTAATTGATATTATATTCCTAAAAATCTAATGTTTGGAAAAAAAGAAATATATAATAATATATATGACATTAATGAACCAATTTTTGTTTGATTGGAAGATTATAGTATGTTTATTACCCATATATTGTAAGAATACAAGAATACATGATAAAAGTTAAATTATTTAACTTAGAGTTAAATCTAAATGATAAGGTGAAAATGGTAACCTAAAAATGTCTAAAAGCTATTGGTTGAGAGGATTTCGACCCATTCCCACCATATCCTCGTAATTAGTCACTTTTTAGCCACTATTAACTGAATATTAATTTATTATAAATTGATATTTTTAGGTATCCAAAGGTGCCCCTCTCCTCCCTTATAAAAGAGAACCTCCTCCCTCTCCTATTCACACAATTTTGAGCCTTCAATCTCGGCCAAACCCTACCCATTTCACTTCTAAACAAATATAATTATATCGTAGAGGTTATGGTCTTCTTAAAAGTCCAAATCTAGTGCCCTAAAAGGATGATTAAAAGAGACACGTCAAGGAAGATGTAATCTCTTCTACCGATTCTTTCAAGTTTCATTCTTCTTCTACTTCTCTTCTTCATTTGTTTCATTATAATGTAATAAATTTGTAATATCAAATTATTATATGTTATTATAAATTTGAAACCACCCTATTTTACCTTCTATCCATCCTATGGAAAATGGAATCACCGCGCGTGTGTACAGACGAAATACCGTCTCCATGCCGTGGTGTAATATATTTTCCACCACCACCTTACATGGATAGGTATAATGGTGTAAAAAATAACTATATATTATTATTATAACATGATAATTATTAAGAAATATTATATCATCAAATCCAATTCCATTCATATAATTATGGGAACGATATCATCGCACGTGCGTATGTACGACCTACCGTCTCCACGATGTGATGAGACTTGTTCTACATGATCGTCAATGAATACTTGTTATATAAATGAATTTAATTAACATATATTATATATATTATACTAATACCATTCTTTAAATGATATAGTTATAATCTAAAATGTTGAATAATAATTTATTCGACAAAACACGCATAAGAACAAAAAGCAATGAACACCCGAATAACAAGAAGCAATGAAATATTATTAAAAAACAGATAAGAATATGACCATATATGATATCATAATAATTACTATGATTTTTGAATATGTCAATTACATTATTTAAATCATTATACATGAGGTTCAGATACGTACAATGCTTATCAGACCTACATTAAGTGAAAATCTCACAATCTCATTTTTATCTGAGATTGTTAATACTTCAAAATTCACTAGGGCATATTTATCATCCACATCCATGTTTCCTAAATATATAATATTATTTCTATACTCCTACTATTTTTTAATTCCAATTTTACCTATTGGTGAATTTTTAGTAAATTTTATGAAAGGAATCTTTTGTTGTTTTCAGTACGAGATACTTTTTGACTTTTTCAACCAAAGTACGAGAAGGATGTTTTTTTAACTTATAAGCAATGAATGGATTTTTATGATTTCATAGAAAATAATTTCTATGAAGTTTCATTTACATGTTTTCAAGTATATTTTTAATTAACTTAATTTAATTTATTGTTCTATGACATGTTATGAATGGAAAAATGTTTTTGAAGTGGAAATGATATTTTCCTTAAGAATGGAGTTGAAGTGTTTTATCAGAATTATTTTCCATATAAGATAATATAGGGTTCTATTTCTATCCCTATTATTACATTTATTTGATTATGTTGTGATTTAATTATTTATATGATGTCCTTTTATCTTATATGGATTATGTTGTGATAACATGATGTTTAAGAATCCCTTTTTTATTACATGTGTTCAGCTATGATGTATGATTTATGATTTTGTGAAACATATAAGAATGGTATCATTATGAGATGGGTGGGACATATATCTCCATCCAATGAATTGGGTAATGATTTATATCTCTTGTTATAGACATGGTTTGAACGACAAGTTAATCTTGTTTAGTGATACAGGACTGGAACGAGGAGTGATCTTAGATCATAAATGGAATTTTTCCGCTATGATAGTCTTGGCAATGAGTCATGACTAATATGAAATGATTTTATATGATTATGTGTGTATGCCAAAATGTTTCTTGTGTTATGTTCTGATTATTGGGATTACATTTCACTACTATGATTTATCCCATGTCATGATATTATAATCTCTTTTGTTGGATATGATTTTCAAAATATTATGTTCTTATGAATATGATATGATTGATATCTCTTTCGTTTACCATTACTGAGCATTTTAGATCACCCTTTTGTATTTTTTCTTTTTCCCAGGTCCGTATGAAGGGTATTAAGTAGGATTTGTCAAAAGGTAATATAGATATGATGAAATAAATGGGCGAAAATGTAGCTTCTTTATGAACCTGTTGTTTATGTTTCCTAGTTTCTAAACACATTGTACTTATACGGTCCTATCATGGTTTTGTTACATGTTGTAATAAGTATGCTTTAATTCTGAAGTAATGACAATGTATGTAAAGTATGAGTCATTATAATCATTACCATTCCATTAACTTATGAAATGTAGCCTATAAATTTCATATTGGAATTACCAATAAAATGCATTCCCTTCTTAAATTATTTGGTGGTTGAGAAGAAACATATGATTTTTGAGGGATGATCCATCCATGGAGCATTTATATTGGATCAATAAGTGATCAGTGAAATTAACCTGAAGTCATTCAATAGTAATGTTTCCCTAAAACAAGATACGAACAAATCATCAATATAGTTGAATGAGGATTCCTTAGAAGGGTCCTCGCATGCAAGGGTTTCTCTATGTGGGTCATCTATATAATCTTTTGATGTGTCATATCCACGCGGTTTTCAAATAAATTAATGGGAAAACATTTTAGGGTTTTTCAATGTATAATGGGGATCTTTGAAGGGATATCCCATGACCCATCCTTGTTGTAATTACTTGTGATTTCCTCTGTTGGTTCATTAATCAATGTTATTATGTGTTCAAGGTTATTCAATTCCATAAAAAACTATCGTTTGATGGAATATATCATCTTATGATCATAGATGACACAATTCTCATAATTAATGGTATAAAGTTATCCATTTAGGAGGTTAGTATGATTTATAGGTGTACTATACTTGGAGTGGCCAATTTTTCAACTGTCGTAAGAGTATCATTTGTTTATCAAAAAAAATTACAACGATTAGGACAATGGGTTTAGAGACTAGTCTTGGAATGAATAATGTATATTTCCCTACGAACTTATTGGGAGCCCCAATGTCCCCTAATGCTCTTATCATCAAACACATTGATATGATTATGGATAGAATCATCAGTCACATTCTCAATTATAAATAAAACATTATAACATTTATAGGGATAATCAATTTGATAATTTTTTTCCTCTCATCTATACCAATTCAAATCTTGTCCACTATAACGAACCTGAAGAATGGGGTTTTCAACATTGAGAGATCAATTATTTCGTTTTTATGGGGTGACCAGATGGAATAGTAGTGTCATTGGGCCTCCTAAAACATTCATTATAATTCTATTATTGGAGGGTGTATCAAAATAATGTGTATTTCAGGAATTGTAAAGATTCTTCATGCAAAACAATTTGGGGAAAAATTAAAAGGGAATTCATTGTTGTATAAAAATATGAAATGTACTTATCGATGTGGTGGGTGTTTTACCGTAGTTAAACCCACCAAAATTCATAAGATGATATATCCTTATCTTCCAATCCCCCATCATCATTCTTAATGGTTAATCTGTAGGAGATATTAGATTTTGGAACCACAATTTCTCAAGAGATATTCCTAGTTTTTCACGCTTCCCCGAGCTGAATATCCGCTTCACGGAGGCCAGTAAGCATCCAAACAATATCCACATAACCATCTATGACAATCAGTGGAGTATCATTAACAACATTTTATTATATAATTAGTCCAAAAATTGTATTTTCACTAGTTTTTTTTTCAATTCATTCAATATTAGTTACAATAATAATAATCATTTATTCATCACTCCTCAGGACCAATGTGAAGGAATTTTATAGTGTAGGAAGCTTCCTTCGAAATTCAATATCCTTATATGTATTTTATGAACCAGTGGTTTTCCTACCAAGGAGACTATCTAGCAGAGTGGTATTAGTATATCATCAAAATGATTCGGTTGTTGGGAGACACATCATGAATTTCTAGATCACCTATCATCTAGTAGTGAATGTGCGAAGTCAGTTTGGGGTCATTTGGATAGTTCACATGGTGTTATGATTTGTTTTTATCATTAGTGTTCATACTTAACCAATGGTTTTGAGGAGTGTAATGACCCGGTGTTGTAAGGAAGGTTATGTCGTGGATATTCACAATAGGTTTATGGGATCTCTAGTTATCCATAATGGAAAAAGAGGCATTTCTCTAAAATGGTTTCCACCTTTGGAATAATCATTAAGTCCAAAAACATAATTCTAGATTTGTATAAAATATGTAAAAATATGGGGAATGGTCCATCCATTTTTCCTCTAGTTATTATGAACTTCCCCATCAATAATGTCACATTACAAGGGGAATGAATCAAATATATTCATCACTTCTTGAGTTTCAATGAAAAAATAATGGTTCCTACTATATTGGATCTATGTGTGGTGGTGGTGGGGTAATGGATACCAAAGGTTTGGTTATACATCTTTCTCATCCATCATTAGGAATGGAGATTCCCTTCAAGAGGAATCCCATGTTAGCATCATGGGACTTCTAATTCTAATCATAGAGAAATTCATACAAGATTGACAGAGACACATTAGTTAGTAGTATACAATGCCTTGTCAGGTGAGGTACATTTCCCTTGGTCAGTTGAATATTCCATCATATGATGAAATAATATAATGAACAACCACCTGACCATTTCTCTCACCTGGATTGAGGGTAATGATGTGGTGTAAATTCAGGATTCAAAAGAATATTAGAATGATATAATCCAAGTATTTTGTAGCATTGTTTTTTTCTACCCTGAGGGCATCAAATTTTTTCAGACTAATGTTCTTGGGATTCAATACTTTAGACCCCATAATTGTAACTTTTAAGATCTTCATCCATTTATACATTTAATAAAATTAAAAAGTAATATGGTGGATTGTCTGTAAACATACAAAAAATGATTGAAATATATTTTCACTAAAAATTAATTGAACATGTGGAAAATTTAATTCATGGAACTTTTTAAAGACAACGACTGATCTATTAATTGTACCCTTAGAAGATAAAACAATGTCGTATAACTCTATTTTTGAACAACCCTGTTGTGATGGAAATAATGAGTATTAGAGTAGACCTTTTGATAAAGGTTCTAGTAAAACTAGAAAATAGAATTGTAAGGGATGATTCATCATCAACCATATTCAAAATTATATCTCTCTCATCATTAGTAGATATAATAATAAAATCTCGAAGAGAAGATAATTTATTACAAATGATGATAGAGGCTCTTAAGAATTGGAAGACTCCTATATTCAATATTGTTCCAGAAGGTGTATTGAAATTTCATAAAATTATCTGGGTTCTATCTATCTAGGAGATAATAAAAGAGATAATGAATGATTCTTATATCTTTTCCTTCTCTATATATCTTGTAATAACTAATATGTATGGTTACCTTCATGATAGTTATTTGTGGGATAATATAAAATGAGATTTTTTCGACTACATTGAAAGGTTTGTCGTATGTTAAAATGTGAAGTAATAGTGAATACTTTCTAATAGGGTATTTTAAACACTACCCATACGAACTGTGAATGTGGTACAATATCACTTTTTAATTCATCACATATCTCATACGAAAATCCAATGGATCATTGTGATATGGGATAAAGTGGATTAAATGACCAAGACATCTCATTCTATCTCTATTTGGGATAATTTATCTATTTAATATCATTCCATGATATATGTAAAGGAATTGATAAGGTTTAATGGTACCACATGATCCATAATGTTTTATATTGATCCATGTTTCACATCAATGTTCTACATATGTCTTAAAAAAGATTTGAGTACTAAATTGATTTTCAGTAAGGCATATCACATCCATATTCATGGTAAATTTGAAATGAATATTTAGACACACAAGGACCAATTGAGAATGTGTTCAATGGAATATAATGTTGGATGGGATCAAGAAATCCCATTATTTTAGTTCTCATGCGAAAAAAAATTCCACATTATAATTCAAATGTAAACATTTGTTTCTCTATATGGAAGTCGAAGTAGATGTCCTATATATTGGGATGAAGTTGTTGAGAGGAAATTCCATGGGCCTCATCTTGTTCATGTGATGATTATAATTATTTATTCATTCCATTAAAATAAAAAGCATTCATATAGTTGGAAGAATATCTATTATAAAAATCATTAATTGAATTTGTAGATTTATGTTGGATAAATCGTTCTCCACCAGATATCAAAATAGAATATGCGTGCAGTTTGGGAAGATATAGAATCCTAGCCCTAAGTAAATTGACCCCTATGAAATACTAAATCACTTATGATAAGTGTGTTATCAGCTAGAAGATCAACTAAACATATCTTAATTTCATATTGTATTCTACATTTCTCCTTTCAGAAAATCAATATATGATCCCACACCTATACTGAATCCGATGTTAGTGCAACTGGAAAATGAATTCACATATGAGGATATATTGGTAGAGATCGTGGACAAAAGGCACCAGGTTTTATGAAAAAAGATGTCCCACCTCATTATTGTATTGTGATGAAAACATAAATATGATGACGCATTGTGGGAACCAAAGGATTAAATGAGATAGATGAACTCTCACATTTTCTCATCATAGAAAATGAGTTTAAATTTCATGGGTGAAATTTATTAATGGGTGAAAAATGTAATGAACTATACATTTTAAATCACAGTTTTTCTCGAAGAAATGATTATTTTAAATTATAAAATAACATTTCCATAAAAGATTAATGAGAATCATAAAAATATATATCTTTAACAATGATAATTAAATTATTTATTTATGCATCCAATTAAAATGAAAATCATTACTATAAGATAACGAATATAAAAAAATGGTAAAATGGGAAATAAGGATTACTTTAATCAACTAGAATCATCACCCCCAAAAATATATGATAGTGATAAAACAAAAAATTACTAAAAAAAGAAATATATTACAAAAATTATTATTTTACATTAAGATAAATTGTAGTGAATTTTGAGTTTGTAAAGGAAGTGGTATTTATTGGGTATTAAAGGAAATATATCTCTTGGTCAATATGACCACTAGAAACTATTCCCTGGGTTGATAATTTTAACATTATAATTTGTTTTTATATGTTTCCATGATGTGGGATTGTTCATATATAATGAATAATCGATAGAATCATGTTTTAGAGTCATACAATTTGATTCCCATTTTTTTAGAACATGGGAGGGAGGTGTAATCATAAGGGTTCACTATTGACCAATACCAATCCCTGAATTAAAAAATTTAGTTTAGATGAAATATACTATAAGATACGTTCATGTTAATGGAGATCACCGCTGGGTCGATGTAAGTTGAGTCACCCTATGAAACTACCACCATCGATCACCTTAGCCTTAGGGAATATGAACGTTTAATAATGGGTTATAGTTAAAGAGTTCAGTTATATAAAGTTTAAATCCCTTTTTATAATTAAAACTTGTCTTCAATTATTTCCTCATAAGAATAATTGTTTGTAAAAACATATTTATTTAAATGATATTTATTTAATAATGTGTTTTTCGGACACAAATAAAACATATTTGTAATTTTTTTTAAATTTATATAATTATTATACTAATCTAAGATGATTTGAATATTTTTTTTAATTATTTATTATTTCAAAAAATATATTTAAATCATCAATTATAAAATAATTTTATAAGGGATGTGGATTTGTTTTACAAGTTTCAGAAAATTGAATTTTCCTTTAAAATGATATTTTAAGATAAATAATGATTTTTATTTTTAAATTATAAACTTATCATATTTAAAGAATTATTTTCATAAAATATTATTCATTTTTGAAATTGTCATGTTGAGCTTAGGAGAGGTTGAATCTATAAGAATTTTCCAATATACATTATTTTTTCCTCAATACTAAAAAATAGAGTTGTATGGTTTCTTTATATTTTATAAAATATTATTTGTCTTATAATTATAAAATATTTTTTTAAGAACAATAAACATCCTAAAATATAATATTTTTTTAAAAATTAATTTTTTTTTATATTTTATTAAATTTTTAAAATTTTTAGTCACATTCCCAAATCTAAAAAAAATTAAAAATATTAATTTATTGAATCAGTAGATTTCCATGCATAAATATGTTTTAAATAATAGTTTTTTTCTGTATGATTAATGTTTCATAAATTGTTTCCCACGTTTCCATAACCATGAGAAAAAAACATTGGCACTCCAACGATTTTTCATTTTCCACAACCTAGTTTTCGAAGACCTATATGTGGAAAATATTAGTGAAAACCAAAATTCATATATAAATTCCCACCCATTTCTCCATTTCAACTAACTCCTATAATATCCTCCATGGGTTTTAGATATTATTTTTCTCATGGATTCCCGCTAGGTGTCTTGATTCACCTAAGGAATAATTCATTATTATCTAGGAGTAACTATTTAATGTAATGGAAATCATCCCTTCCCTTTTAAATTCAAGTTCATTATTTATGCAGTATAGAATGTTATTTAAAATTAATTTTTATTTTTCCATATTCAGTTATCGAATTACAATAAAAATACTCATTTATGAGTAGGATACCCTAGTTCACTATAATTTTACCATTTTATAAAACTGCTTTCTATGCCTATTATGCCACCAAATTCAGTCCTAAGAATTATATATTTTATATGAGAAATTCCCTTTTCCTTTTTTTATTTGATTAAAAAAATGATTTCAATTCTATGGTTATTAATAAATATTTAAACATGAATTTTTTATTCAAGGATTTATATAAAAATGGTGTAAAAGTTTTGTCGGTAAAGAAGTTCACAATGACAATGTATTTAATATATTTTTCATTAAAGGATTATGATAAGAAACCTATTCTTGATATCTCTATGTGTTATTAGTGAAATGATTAATTATTATATATGTGGATCACATGAAATAAATAAATATGAATGGTGATCCCGGATAATGATCCAATTAATTGGTTAATTAATTTATTGTCTTAGAATGACATGTTTTACAATACCATGGTGAATAACCTTTGTAATTTTCATTTATTAAACCTTAGTGATTAACCATGGGTATATTCTTATGAATGTATAAATTAAATTTTGTTGAAAAATTTTCTTTTTGAGACACATGTTATTTTTATTAGGATACTTCTCAAGATCATTCCATATCATTGTGCCTTATTATTTTCTTATCGTGTCTCAAGATCACGTATTATATGTCTTCCTTGTTTAATGCTTTATCGGGTATCATGATCAACCATTATATTCATGTATGTCCTCTATATGTGAGATTCATTAAGTATAGTCTATATTGAACCAAATAATATTTACATCATTTGGTTTCATAATATTTTTTATGTTTTCAGGTATTATGTTCATTTTTACCAACAACCAAACTTGATAATATCTTATGGTATGTACAATGTAATGAATAATATTTTTATAAAATGGTGGCATTCCATAATTTTAGTCCCTCATTCTGATAGATAGAAAATATTATAGTTAATTTATGATATTCAGTTGGGGTTTTCTTCCCACATTATCATCACAATGGGAACAAAATCTATATTGCACTATAGTATCTAATAATTTAACTCTCATTTAACTCTTTCCTTCTCTTATTTGGAGAGTTTGAGTATTAGTTGAGGTAAATTTGGTAATTTATGTTTTGTGTAATCTTATTAGGCATAATTACCAAATCATTAACTCCTGTAGTTATCCAATTTTAATTCTCTTGGAAAAATAGTCTAACAAACTCAGCATTAACATGGTTTCATCAGGTTCCATACATTGACTAAATACAAATGAATAATTTAAGAAAAAATTTTCCTTTTTTGGAACCACATTTTCGTAATAATTCACATATAGGATGTATAAATCATAATAAATTCATTAAAATTTGGTATCATTGGTCATTCATTGTCACAATCTATTTATGTCATTTGTGATGTTTCATTAAGTGATTTGGAATTTACAAAGAATATCCCAAAGTGTGTCAACCTATGTGTTCCGCAAGGCCCATTGTTGTGAACTAGCATATAATAGTCCAAATAAATATTTTTATTTGAGGGTTTCACCCCTATGCGTAACTATACTAGATCAACAACCCCTTGTATAATGAAGACATTGATGTAATTTCTTGGAAACCAATTGTTATATCCAATAACCAAATTATATGACATTTTCCTATATATTTACTCAACTTTAGACTTGTATATCAAGATATTCATAGATATATCCTTATAAATATCCCCTAAGGTATCACTAATATTATCCTACCATTGTTTCCAAAGGATAACTTGAATAATACTTTGATACTAACTATAGAAACCTAGGATTCTAATACTTGGATATTACATCATATTAGAATAATATTTGTTACATTACACAATCACATGCCATTAGAATCTAATAGTTTAGTTACATTTGAATCAGGGATCATAATATTATTAATTCATGAAAGATCTACAATGTATCTAATAATTATCTTCCCCTTTAGTAACCATACATATACTCCATTATTTATAATAAGGGAAATGGAAATAGAAGATAGAATGGGAACATATTCTCAGTAAGGGTAAACATATGAGATACCAATATATAATCATATGAAATCATAAGATAACAATAACGTTATTTGATCAAGACCACTTCTAATGATATTCATACAAAACATGTATTTTAATATAATCATGAGTCCTGGCATAAATATTGGGTGTTCATATGAAATGAATCAAAATAAAATGAATAAAAATTATTCATGCGAACAAAAAATTGTCTTAATATATACATTTTTATCATAAACATAATCATAGAAAATCATATGGAAGGGCTACCCTCTAAAACATTCATAACACATTAGGCATGGGCTGACCACCAATGTACATACATTAGGTTTGGGATAAACACCAATGCACCATCTTTATCAATGGATATAGCTCTTGGGTGGGACACAACAGATCCCCTTAAGGTATACCTTCCCTCTTAGTTGAATGAGATCTTTTCTAAAACCATCATGTTAGTCAAAATAAACTCCCAATTCCAATATAGTGTAAAATATCCCTTACTAAATTAAATTCACTTCCCATTATGTCATGTATTTCTCATGAGAGAGATATATATATTTACCTGATTCTTTAGGGAGATATATAGTTCCCACCCATATTTTGTAATATCATAAACACCATCCCTCTTTAAATCTCAACCACCATCAAATAATGAAAATAAATCATAGGTTTCACAAAAAAACATAAAAAAATTTCCATATCATAACCCAATAAATGAAATTGGTTTAATAAATGATTCATCATAACATTACCTATAGAAATATAATGATTTATTAATTATTACAGCATTTCATAAAATCATGTACGATATAGACAGATGAAAGATTCATAGACATTTTATCATGGTATAAAAACATTGAAGATAAATTATTTTCACAAAAATATTAATAGACTAAACATAAAACATTCAGTTAACTAATAATTATCATACCCTTTATCTCAAATAAAATTTAATATACATAATATTGTGTAGTCTTATATAGAAAATGTCATTTTAATATTACCTCTGATATTTCATGTGGAAAATAACCTTACCACGTTGAAATTTCCATTTTAGAATTGATTTTTTAAAAAAATTATTTTAAATGATCGTAACCTCTTAAATATATTATTTAATAATTTAAAATAATCTCAAAAATTTCTTCATGAAAATATATTTTCCTCTATAAAAATATACTTTTTTAAATAGATATTTTTCTGAATAATTATATATTTAAAATTACATTGAAAACAAATGATTTTTTCTTCAAATAAAATAATTTTGATTAACAATTAATTTTTAGTTTTTGTTATAAATTTAAAAACAATGATTCCATCTATATTTTTATGAAATTACTAATGATAATTATTTTCAAAACAAGATAACGATTCAACTAAAAAATTATAAAAATTCCAATATAGGTGGAATTTTCTATATGAAATCGTTGTATAATAGTAAAAAAATAAAAATCATTTTTTATAAAACATGTTTTTAGAAGAAAATAAATTTCCGACCAAAGAGATAAATAATGTCATATTTTAATAAAATTATTTTCAAATTTATTATATGTAAAAAATATTTCATAAAATTTAATATTATCGAAAAATATCATGAATAATTCAAGTAGAATTAAATTGATGAGTTTTATGAGATATGTGTCATACTATTTTATCATCGGAAGCATAAACATGAACAATCCCGTCAAATTATGGAAATTAGGAAACATTGCATAACATGTTTGTAACATTTAAACTGTCAATCCCATAAATGTGATATATCGAAATGGATATTTAAATCCACATTATAATAAGGATAATAATAATAAAATACATGCATGTGATTATATACTCTATATAAAATGAACATGATGAATATGTCTTATGTCTCACAAAAAATAAAGGTGAGATAAAAAACCCTTAACTTCCGTCAAGAATTTAATCGTACATGTTCATAACTAGTATATAATTCTTATAATATTATTATAAATACATTATTGAAATATATTAATGAATATAATACCATTTATTTTTTTCTTATGATTTTTGTGGCCAGTTTATTAATTTTTTCGTCTTAAAAACTTTTTTCTAGAAATAATTGCATTGTTTTTTGTGTATGTGTTAACATATTATTTTATGGTCCTCATACGTTAATCATGGTTTCCTCATATATATAATTTTGAAGTATATATAAATATCATATATATTTATTATATATTTATTTATACAAAATCACGATATCTAGTTATAGGAAACTAAATTCACTATTCATGAAGATGGTAGGTTGTACGTACAAATGAACAATGTTTTCATTATCATGAAAAATTGAATGAAATAAAACTAAATAATAAATTATAATTCAAGAATTATTTATATTTGTTTTATCACATATTTTCAATAATCCTATCCTTAATACCTTCCTTATATACGATCAATTATTCACATTTCATCACATGGTGGTAGTCCAATATCCACACGAGAGAAGTTTTCGTAATCCCTGAAAATGGAGAGTGTTAATATTTTTTTGATATAATAATTAAAGAATAATAATGACATATTAAATTATATATATAATATAATTAACCAAAACTTCATTACAACCATCCTTGGTAGGAGTTATTTGAAAAATGAATGACATCGGTTCGTGAGGTAGTGGCTTACCATACACAATAATGATGATTTAATAACACATTTTAAGGAATTGTAGATGGTTTTATGTCATTAAATTAATATCGAAATAACTTATAATATGTAATATACTAATTAAGTCATATAATAATGTTTTATATTAATTGATGTGTTTGGAGGAGAAAATGAAACTAAAACACTCATTGATAAACATTAACTCTTCATTATGTATCCTCCGTAGGATTACACCAAAATCCATCTTATAATGGAATAATTCTAACAATAACACTTTTCGGATTAAAGGAGGGAATTTGGGAATTTATTTGGTTTGGTAAAGGACCATCCAAATGGGTTTTAATGTGTAAATAGAAGTGCATATTGGGTGGCATTTTATATGAGGGGTGATGACAAAAATGGTATTTTTTGAAAAGAATTGATTGATCCCACGCTTTTGTTATTTAAAAATTTCCATAAATTATATATTATCAATAATTTGAGGTTTAAAGATATAAATATATCCGTAAAATAGTTTATCTAAAATTTTATACTCGATTTACCCTTTTCACTTTTTGTTTAACCACATATATACACATTTTTACCTTAACCGATGTAATTAAATTATTATACAATCACTATTTGTTTTAGATAACTTGTATGTTTAAATTATTAATTAATATAAATTTATATTATTAAAAATATCAAATCCATATATCAATATTCAATTAATATAAGTGGAAAATATTAATTTAAAATTAATCTCATAGACGTGATTAGAAACTGGTTTTTTAAATAGAAAACATTCAAAAGATTAGAATGTTTTCATTTCAAGATTCAATATGAAATTTACTCCAATAAATTAAATTTTATTAATATATTTAATATTTATTTTATAATGTTAAAATAAAAATAATTAATAATTTAATAAATTTATAAATTAAATGAAAATTCAATTTTCAATTAAAATTCATTATTTTTTACAATTCACCAAAAATTAATCTTTTAAAAAAATTATTAGAACTCAATATATGATAATTTTGATATGAATATTTCAATACATTATATTATTTTTTCAAATAAACGTTATAAAATTTTTAAAAATTATTTTAAAATAATTTTTCCATAGAAAGACATCAAAATTAATTTTTAGAAAAATAATTTTTTTAACTATCAAAATAGATTTACTATTATATCATCTGTATCAAATACATAATGAATCTATTAAATAGTTGATAGAATATATAATACAATATTTTGATTCAGGTCATTTTTTTATTTATGTAATGTTTATTTTTTGATAAAAAATTAGAATTTCGGAAAAAGATTTATTTTACATTCCAATTGTACCACGTCTATATAATTATTCACAAACAATCATAATAAATACAAGTTTAAGGCATATGATAATAGTTTAGTTACTAATATTCATAAATTCCCATCAAATTACTTGGTGATAAATGTCAAATTAAATAATAAAATTTTAATTATTTGTTATATTTCGTTTCAAATCGATATTGCATGTAACACAGGATAAACAAACCATTTTGTACAACACTAGATAATTATATTGTATCATGTGACATAAAATATTTAAAATCATCAATATATTTTAACAAATTATTTGAAAAATTTTAATATTTAATAATACAATGACACTGATATTAGATATGAGTGACAAATAAAATTTTCAAAAATATAAAAAATTGAGAACAATATATTTTAATAATGGTAATGATATGATTGATACTACTTTATTATTTACCACTCTCATGAATTCTGACAGGCAGATATATAGTTTCTAATGGAGAGTGGCAACTCTTTAAATTGTAATTATTCACACCATAATGATTAAACTATTCCTTTTTTCTGTAATTGGTTTAGAAAAGCAAAATTATAGTAAAAGACCCTACATAGAATTTTACTAGAGTATTTTGGAATTTATGGTGCATCAGGGTGTGTGGGATGTCACATGCTAAGCATCTCAGCATAGCAGTTCGCTCGTGCAGCACCCTAGCCCCTCCATTGCGGGCGGGGATTAATCATCAAGCACATCATATGATTTGAGGTTCACCAGTTTCGTCCTTCCATGGACTCATCAAGAGAGTGGCCCCAGCTCCAAACCAGTGGTTTCAAGAATGACACACACAATTCTCTGCTTTTTAGAGGCTACATCCATATCATTTATAGGAACAAAACTAGATGATCTACAATTTTGATGTTCTTGCTGGCGTGGGACAGGACCCCCGTGATTGTATCTTGATATTCTCCCACCACCATTCCAGGAACGCCCTCGTGCGTGCAGGATCACGACCTTCTGTGTGTCCACTAAATGGTGCTTCCAACTAACCGTCTACCAATCATGGACTCAAGGGATGTTCTGTCATAACCCCCTCCCCACAAAGCGTACCCCTCCTGAGCTAGCAATGTGAGAATGGAGATAATGACCCCTGAGTCCCACCTCCAGTAGGATGTGGGTTGGAAACTAGCACCAAGGGTATTGTGAGCACACAAATTGGAGGCATTACCCTCTAAGAGAACAATTGTGGAAGAGAGAGATAAGATAAACACTAGTGAACTCCTACTCATAACTGAAATACAAAAAAGCCAAGTGCATATATGAAATGTAATTCAAAATTACTAAAACTGGAAGTGAAAACCTACAATACCCAAAAGAATGTAAAAACAGTAGCAACCACAAGCCCAAACAGCTCCTTCAACCAAAAGATTTTAGTAACCAGCCTAATCTCCAACCTACTCCAAGTGATCTGCAAAACAGTTAATATACACATAGGGTGAGTATAACAGTATACTCAGTAGGATCCTCTCTGAAGCCTCTCATGCAAAAGTAATGAAATCATGCTAAAGCACAGTGAAAAACTAGTGAAACTAACTCGTCATCCAAACAGGTACACTATGTTCCCAACCTCACTGTGGATACTCTCACCAAGTAATGCTTACAAGAATATAGCATATAGTAAACAATATCAAGGGTACAACGCTAGTACATCCCCACTGGTTTACCGTTTTTCCCGAACGTCGCACGTCCTAAGCATCTCTCTCCAAAAAGGCCTACATGTAGGCACCAAGGTGAAGTCCCACAATATGAACCTCATGCAACACAAAGGCTTGGTCGCAGACACCTTGTTGAATCACCACACCTTCCTCACAACCAATAGTAACCAGTTAGGTTCTAGGAGCCACCACAGCTTGCATAACGTGTATCATATGTCAGGTATTATACCTCAAGCCATTAAAACCCATACTCTGAGTACAGATCCTCAAGCCACTATAGCCTATACACGTTACACCTATAGTAGTCCATATGATACTACATCCAGAATATATGTGTATGAATAATAACAAGCCTTTAAATCCCTCTACAAACATATATGGGGAAAACTAACCATTGTTCCTACGAGAAAAAGTATCTACCAGGAGAAGAGAGTGGGGCCAATGGGGGTAGTCAGCCATTCACCCACCCATTGAAATGTTTGGGAAAACACCCCTAGGGATCATAATCCTTGGGGTGTCAGTTTCCCTTACTGACAGGGTGGAGTAGCATATAGAAACACAAAAAGTACAGAATATACTATATCTCACAACCACACTATGGGAATAACCTTGTCTTAGACATAACTACAGATAACGTCTCTCAGACTCCGGGCTGCTACTTGTAAGACTAGGTATCTTATAAGCACACAACCATTTAAAAAGATTTATTAGATTACTTCAGTACCTTTTTATCAGTTCCACTTTATGTAAATTAATTCATTAATGATTAATTAATTATGAACAATTACACATTAAACTTCATTATAATCACTCCCAAAATTCATCATTCCTTCAAAAATACAACATCATCATTATTTTACAGCAACTCCAACCCCATGAGTTAACGTCATTCATTAAAATATTCATTATGAAATTAATTTCCCACATTCACAGACATTCTAGAAAAACATTCTAAGCTACTAAACACAAGGGGGATAAACACGGTGATTAGATGTATCACCCATTGAGTCTTTGATGCTTATAGCAAGAGCATAGACCCATACTCCCTTGTGAAGATAAATACGGAAAGAACCTTGCATACCCCACACGTCTTTGCCTCTTTTGGAATAAGGGTAAGAAATACCAGTTGCGTCGAGAAGTGGGGAAAAGTAAAGTAGATAAACAAAATACAAAAAATAAAAAGCATTCAACAATCACATCCATCCCATTCCTTCATCCTTGGTGTCCTCCCTAACACCCACATGCAAAAACCAATGTATATCACAACTCTAGGCATCATATGGTACCACAACCAAAAGGCGTCCATGCCCCCACATATCACAGTACCCATCAAGGATCACGTCACAACACAAGCAGAAAGAATAAAAAACATCAAATCAATTGGGATATTGTCCCTTTAACAATCAAGAGGTTAACTCAGAACCATTTATTGAATTATCAAAAAATCGGTTCTTTAATCCATCTTGAATTAATAGATTTATTATTCATTGCTTCCAAATTAGAGAAACCTAATCATTAACCTATCACAAATAAATAATCATGATTACTGAACTAATTTGATTAACATCAAATTACAATAAGAACCAGATTCGTTTTCATACCTCTTTATCTTTGGCCAACAATTATCAATTAATCTTGGTTTACGCTCTTAACTAATTTCTATCAAGAACACATAGATAAGTAATGTAAGAATAGATATCACACTATATAGAAAAATAGGAGAAAAAAATATGATCGATATAAATTTATTTATCATGTTAAATTATTTATTATGTCAATTCCATTGTAATTTAATGGGATTAAACATGAAAACAATATAGTTTCATGTAAGATAAAAGAGAAGAAACAAATCCCCTACATCAAACAGTTCCTCACGTTCTTTATCCACACCATGGGTCATGATCCTCCTCTCACGAAAACTGCATGCACTTGGGGATTCCATGGTATGATAGAACCAACCAAAACCAAAGAAAAATACCATTAGAAGCATGGAGGTTACATGCTATAACATGGAGAGGAGAAACAGAAGGAGATGATCCCAAAGGAATAACGATAAAACATACATTATGTCGAAGATTGACCGATACATCTTGGTTGCATAAAAAAAGTGTGGAACCAATCTGAGGAGTAAAGTTTGATTGTTTAACTCCTATAGGAAGGATTGAAAGGATCTAGCGTCTCGTATCCGAGAACAAAGAGGAAGAAAAAGGGTGGAAGATACCTCGCCCCTTTTGATGATTTAATGGGCCAACGGTTTAAGAAATGCTTAATAACCCATTTAAAGGGGATCAAATTAACCCATGCAATTTGAATAGGTAAAAACATCCCAAGTCATAGGAATAATTAATATAGTATTAATGACCTTTGAATCATCCTTAAGAGTCCTTAAAATGATGCATTAAATGTATTTTACGTCAAATGAAGTGCCAAAGTGGAAAAACTGTAGGAAGCTAGAAACATTGTTCACCTACCAATACTATACACCTACCATTACTTTACACCTACCGATCTGTGAAACCAATCTGTTAAATCAATCAGTGATACACTGTACTCCTACAATTAATATACACCTATCGATCTGTGAAACTGATCTGAAAAAACTGATCTGCGAAACAGATCTGTGAAACCGATATGTCAAACACTGTACACCTACCGTTATTGTACACCTACTGTTGCTGTACACCAACTGTTACTGTACACCTACCTATCTATGAAACCGATCTGTGAAACCGATCTGTCAAACACTATACACCTACCATTACTGTACACCTACCATTACTGTACACCAACTGTTACTATATACCTACCGATCTGTGAAACCGATCTGTGAAACACTATACACCTACCGTTACTGTACACCTACCGTTACTGTACATCTACTGATAGAACAAATCATAAAACTGGAAACACTGTTCGAAGAACTATAAATTTGTCAAAGTGTTGGGGATAAGTCACCTTGACCTCCCAGAAAACCTCCAACACCACATTTTCACAAAGTAAAGGACCAGAGAGGTCCAGGCCTTTACCTATGATACCTCGCCAAAAATTCTCGTCCTTGAGAATTCAAAACCAACCCAGAAGGAAAGAGGCATCCGAACAACCATCCTGTAACATAACTCTCTGGGGAAAACCACCCTGAGTTGTTCAAAAGTTGAAACAAAACCACGACATCTAAGAGAAAGGGAACAAACATTCCATATCTAATCAATTTAAGCATAAAATAACATCAATTGTACATAAAAGAAAGGATCAACGAAACTCAGAACAACAACATAATATAGCTCGGGGTACTGGACATGCATCTTTGACTCACGTTCGCAGGTACTCTCATCCATGCCATGGTTTTGCCACAAGACACTAACTAAGGGAATAGAACGTCCACACAACACCTTCTCCTTGCGGTCTTGGATCTCCACAGGTCACTCCTCAATGGTTGCATCATCATCAACATCAATATCTCCCCAATTGATGATGTGAGAGTCATCATGAATATAATGATAGAGCCGTGATACATGGAAAACATCATGTATCCGACTAATCTGTGGGGGATGTGCTACTCGATATGCCATAGCTCCAACATGAGATAACACCTAGAAAGGCCCAATAAACCTGGGAGAAAGCTTAATTCCATTGCCATACCTTCGATGACCATGATGGGGAGTCACCTTTAGAAACAGATGATGCCAAAAATTAAACTCTAAGGGTATCCACCTTTGATCATCATATGATTTTGGACGATCTTGGGCTGTCTTCATCCTCTCAAGAATCACCTAGACCATCTCTGTTGTATTCTTCTCTAGTTGCAGTCCAAGAATTGTTGACTCTCCGACCCCAGCCTGGCATAACAAAGAATTTCAAGGTCATCCATACATGATTTCAAATGGCACTATACCGATTGTGGAGTGAAATCTATTATTGTAAGTGAAATCAACCATGGGTAAGTGACACATAACTGAAACTCCAAAATAAATAACACCAGAGCCCAACATTTCTTCAAGACTTTGGATGGTTCACTCTCTCTGACCATCCGTTTGAGGATGAAAAGCAGTGCTAAGGCGTAATTTTGAACCAAAAGCATGTTGGAGACCTCTCCACACCCTAGAGGTAGAATGAGGATATCGATCATAAATTATCATCCTAGGGACTCCATGAATTATCACCACCTACTTTAGATACTGCCTTGACAAAACATCCAGTGAGATTGACTCCTTGATTGCTATAAAATGGGATGATTTTATTAAACGATCCAATACCACAAAAATAATATCATGTCCTCCCTGAGCTCAAGGTAAACCAGTAAAAAAGTCAATTGATATGTCCTCCCTCATACACCAAGGAATCTGTAATGGCTGGAGTAGACCACCAGGCACACGTTGTTCATCCTTCACCCTCTGGAAGACTAAATATCGAGACAAAAATTCCTTAATCGCACGCTTCATCCCAGGCCACCAAAACTGACTCCTCAAGGATCGGTACATCTTTTTCATGCTAGTATATAATGATAATGGTGAACTGTGAATCTCTATGAGGACATTCTCCCGCATCGTCAAGGGAACAAAAAGCCTTCCATGATACAACACTTGGTGTTGGTCTTCTTCCGACCAACCATCAGGGGCCTCACCATAAACAACTCGGTCTCTCCAGACCTCCACCTCAAGATCTCCCAACTAGGACTCTTCCACCTTTTGAATCAGGGATGACTGTACTATCATATGAAAAAGACAACCTCTACCCCCAAATTCTCCCATATCAATAAGTAATGCTGACAGCTCTTCCATTACTCTCCAGGAATCACTGGATTCACGCACAGCATCACTGTGTGACTTTCGGCTCAGCGAATCAACTATAACATTCCATTTTCCAGGTGTATATGATATTTTGTAGTCATCTTCCTATAAGAACTCCATCCAGTGAATCTGTCATAATTTTAAGGCACTCTGGCGCAAAATATACCTCAAACTCTAATGATCGTTGAAAACCACAAAGTGCTCACTAATGAGGTAATGTCTCCACAACATCAGAGAAAACACCACAGCTGACAACTCAAGATCATGGGTGGAAAAGTTGTGTTCATGGGGACGCAACTGCCGAACCCCATAAGAAACAGCTGACTCTGCTGCATGAAGACACATCCTAACCCCATATGTGAAGCATCGCAGAAAATATCAAACTGAACTCCCTCAGCTAGAAGACAACGAACATGAGAACTTACTAACTTCTCCTTTTGATACTCGAATGATTCCTGACACTGATCTGTCGATATGAACACTTTATCCTTCCTGGTCAACGATATCATAGGAGTCACAACTGAGTAGAAATTGGATACAAACATCCTATAGTATCCAGGAAGACCAAGGAATCTTCGCACCTCTGATAATATCATGGGGGTTTCCCAAGACACAACTTATTTTATCTACAATGGATCAACATCTACTTCCTACTAAGACACAACATGCCCCACGAAACGGAATTCTAGAGCCCAAAACTCACAATTTGAAAACTTCACAAATAGCTGATGTTTACGAAAAACTCCTAAAATTGCATGTAGATGCTCTACATGCTCTTCTTAAGATGTGGAGTAAACAAGGATTTCATCGATTAAAACCACCAAAAACATGTCCAGGAACTCATGGAACACAACATTCATCAATCCCATGAACACATCTAGAGCATTCTTCACACCAAACAACATTACAACAATCTCATAATGACCATGATGACAACAGAAAGTAATCTTCGGGATATAATCATCTTTTACACACATCTGATGATATCCTGACTGCAAGTCGATCTTTGGGATCCAACATTCACACTTCAGTTGATCAAATCAATCATCAATCCACTAAAGAGAATAGAGATTTTTTATTGTCACTTTGTTTAAGTGACGATAATCGACACACAACCGAAAACTGTTTCCAGCCTTCTTCATGAACAAAACTGGTTCACCCCATAGTGACAGACTTGGAGGAACAAAACCACACTACAACAGACCATCAAGCTATATACAGATCTCTCTTAACTCAGAAGGGGCCATCCTATATGGAGACCTATAGATAAGAGACACACCTAGCTATAGCTCGATCCCATACTCGATCTCTTGTCGAGTGGGTAATGCTAAAACCTCATCTAGAAATACACTAGGGTACTCCTCTACGACATTAGGAAACGACAACTTCAGAACCTCTGAAGAACTCAGAATCATCTCATCCATCATGGATGATAAGGATATAACGTGCCTATGACCCATCTGAGGATCTCGCTCATCAAAAAACACCACTTTCTCTCCATATTCACCAATGAAGATGGACTTTTCCTGATGAAATACATGATATAATGCACCGATTACAACCAATCCATGTCGAGGATGACATCATATGGTGTATTCTTAAACATAGGAAATCTCCCCAAGAGCGGTGTTTCCCCAACACTAGCTCACAGTCTCTACATACTTCAAAAAAGTCATATCGACCTCCAACTGGCGTAGTCAATGAAAAGGGCACTAGAAGCCTCTCTACATCAAGTCCCAAAGCCTGAACAAGGGTAGGTGATATGAAGGAGTGTGTCTCTCCTGAATCCTAAAATGTATACACCAAGGTAGAAAAAAGCAAAGGGCACCTCAAATGATGTATGGCTTTCCTGGAGCTAGCAACGCTAACGAATAAAGAAGACAACGACCTCCTCCACATCCTCTCTGTCCTAGATGATGACCTCCACCATGGTCACGCTCTACTATCTGAGGATGAGGAGTGTCATGGGAATGTTCCCTACCTTCCCCATCTACCCTCTTCTGATCTAAATCTGTTGTAACTGGCTGCTGCTACCTCAGCTAGAACTTCCTCAACAGAGGAACCTGGAGTGTAGTGCCTGGTGCACGATGACCACACAGAAATGTTGGGCAGTCCTGCTGCTGATGGCCACGACCACCACAAGAAAAATGCAAACCTTTCCTTTTGGCATAATCCTAAGAGTCTCTACCTTAAGAGAAACGAGATGTGAAGGGCTGTGACATAACCCCGGCTGAACGGAAAATCTTATGCCCTGAAAACTAGGAACCCTGAACCACAGCTCTACTTCATGGGGAATAACGAATATTCCCCTATCATGATGATCTAGTCAGGGGAAAATTCCTCTCAACAACCTCTGACCTCGCAAGTACCTCAAGATATGGTTTCAGCATAAATGGTGTGACCTAGTGCTGGATATCTGGACACAAAGCCTCCTAAAAATATCTCCCCCTGGCCTCCTCATCTGGAAACAAGTCCGAAGCATAATGTAAAAGTTTCTTGAAATGGATTCTAAACTCTTAATTAGTAGAGCTCCCCTGTCGAAGGGTAATAAGCTCATGGAGACTGGACACCTTCACAGTCGAAGAACGAAACTCAGCTCTAAACCTGTCTCGATACTACTCCCATGAGATTGCTGAATCCTCACGATCCCCAAGGAACAAGAACCACCACTGCCTCGCTGCTCCACCCTGTATCATCACAACCAAGGACACCGAGTGTTCCTTTCAAGCCCGAATCGATCTGAAGCCTATCTCGACCTCCTCCAACCAGTCTTCTGTGAATGAATCTGAAATGGATCCTTCGTACTTCTGCAAACTCTAGCACTGAAACTCTCGAAGTGTATTCCTCCAAGTTTCATCTTCATCAAACTCTAACCTGCAGCAATCTTTTGGAACAGCCTGGTGGACATTTTCTACGTAAACATGACGAGGAAGTCGACCTGGAGCCATACCTATAAAATAACAACCTGTTTGAGCTCCAAATCCAGGAATATGGAAGACTCAAAATTAATTAATTTATTGTTTTCAATTATTCATTTTAGGTTAACCTATCACAAGGTCTACCAATTCAGACACAATAAAAATGATGAATGATGCATGATCCTTTCCGAGGTCTCTATCATGCAACTAGTATCACCTTGTATAGTAGCCATTGTAAACATAAAGGTTCATACATAAGATCATAGGGGGCCTAAATGCCTAGGTCTTAGCTGGTATCCAATGTTAACCTCACTTCCAAAACATGAATGACACCGTTACCCTACCAACCCATGCAACCTCACCTATGCCTAACTCCATACTCCATCCTATCCCTCAACCAGCCATCTTATACCACTCTGTCACGAACCCCTCCCAGGAAAGTGTACCCCTCTTGGGCCAGATATGTGATAAGGTAGATAATGAACCATGAGTCCCACCTCCAGTAGGCCCCAGGTTGGCGACTAGCACCGAGGGTATAGTGAACACACAAATGATAGGCATTACCCTTGACGAAAACACATGAGGGAGAGATAGATAAGAAAAACACCAATCAAATCCAACTCAGAACTAGAATATAAAAGAAACCCAAGTGCATATATGAAATTTCATGAAAAAGTATGAAATCTAGAAGGTAAAAACTCAAAGTACCCACAAAAATGTAAAAACAGCAGGAACCACAATCCCGGACAGCTCCTGCACCCACAACCTAGTAGTAACCAGCCTTATCTCCATCATGATCTAAGTGACCTGAAAAACAGTTTATATATACATAGGGTGAGTATTAAAATATATTCATTAGGATCCCCTCTGAAGCCTCTCATGTCAAAGTAAAGAAAACATGCTAAAGCGCAGTGAACAAAAAGTGAAACTAACTCATCACCTATATAGGTACACTAAGATCCCAAACTCACCATGGCTACTCTCACCAAGTAAAATATACAAGAATATAACATATATTAAAGAATATCAAGGGTACCCCACTAATAATTCCACAATGGTTTCTCTCTTTGCCCCAACATCTCACGTCCTAAGCATCTCTCTCCAAAAAGTCTTTCCCGTAGACACCTGGGCGAAGCACCCCAATATGCACCTCGTGCAACATAAAGTCTTTCCCGCAGACACCTGGGTAAATCACCACACCATCCTCACAACCAAAAGTAACCAGTTAGGTTCTGGGAGCCACCAAAGCTCGAATAATGTGTATTATACATCTGGTATTATACATCAAGCCATTATAGCCCATACTCTGAGTAAGGATCCTCAATCCATCACAACCTACACACATTACACCTATTGTATTCCATAGGATACTACATCCAGTATATATGTGTAGGAATAACCGCAAGCCATTACAGCCATCTACACACATATATGGGGAAAAATAACTGATGTGCGTATGAGAAAAAGTATCTAATAAGAGAAGAGAGCATGTCCAAAGGGGGTAGTCAGCCATTCAACCTCCCATCGAAATATTGGGGAAAACACCCCCCAGGGCTCAGAATCCATGAGGTGTCAGTTTCCCTTACTGATAGGGTGGAGTAGCATATAGAAACACAAAATGTACAAAATATAATATATCTCACAACCACACTATGGGCATAACCTTGACTTAGACACAAATACAGCTAATGTCTCTCAGACTCTGGGCTTCTACTTCTAAGACTAGGTATCTTATAAGTACAAAACCATTTATGTAGATTTATTAGATTACTTCATTCCCTTTTTATCAGTTCCACATTATGTTAATTAATTGATTAAACATTAATTAACTATGAACAATTCCACATTAAACATCATTAGAATCACTCCCAAAATCCACTTTCCTTTCAAAAATACAACCTCATAATTATGTTCTTGCAACTCCAACCCCATGAGTTAACACCATTTATTAAAATATTCATTATTAAATTACTTTCCCATATTCCCAAACATTCTAGAAAAACATTATAAGCTACTAAACACAAGGGGGCTCAACACAGTGATTATATGTACTACCTGTCGAGTCTTTGCTGCCTATAGAAAGAGCGTAGACCCATACTCCCTTGAGAAGCTAAACACCGAAAGCACCTAGCATACCATGCATGTCTTCACCTCTTTTGGATGAAGGGTATGAAAGACCAACTATCTCGAGTAATGGGGAAAAGTAAAGCAGATAAACAACAAATAAGAAAAAACAAGCATTTAACAATCACATCCATCTCATTCCATCATCCCTGGTGTCCTCCCCGACACCCAAATACAAAAACCGATGCGTATCGCCACTCTATGGATCTTCTTCTACCACAACCAAAAGGACTCCATGCCCCCACATATCAAAACACCCATCCAGAATCACATCACAACACAAGCAGCATGAAAAACAAACATCAAATCAATTGGGCTATTTTCCCTTTATAAATCAAGAGGGTAACTCAAAACCCTTTAAAGAAGAATCAAACAATCAGTTCTTTAATTCATCTTGAATTAACACATTTATTATTCATTGGTTCCATATTTGAGAAACCTAATCAGTAATCTATCACAAATAAATAAACCTTCTTACTGCACTAATTTAATTAACATCAAATAACAATATGAACCAGACTCTTTTCATGACTCTTTATCTTTGTCCTACAATTATCCATTAATCATGGTTTACACACTTTACAGATTTCCTTCAAGAACAAACAACTAAGAATAGCAAGAATATATATAACAGTATCTAGAAAAACAAGAGGCATTAACATACGATCGATTTCAATTTATTTATCTGGTTAAAATTTTTATTATATCAATTCCATTGTAATATAGTGGGATTAAACATGAAAACATTACAGTTGAATGTAAGTGAAAACAGGAGCAACAAATCCCCTACCTCAAATGGTTCCTGACGTTCTATATCCACACTACATGTCACGATCCACCTCTAATGACAACTGCATCCACCTGAGGATTCCACGGTATGATAGATCCAACCAAACCCTAAGAAAAACCCCATTAGAAGCATGTAGGTTACAATATATAACATGGAGAGGAGAAACAAAAGGAGATGATCCAAATGGAATGATGATAAAACATACCTTATATCGAAGATTGACCGATACAGCTTGGTTGCATCAAAAAAGAGAGGAACCAATCCGAGGAGTAAATTTTGATTGTGAAACTCCTACGGGAAGGATTGAAAGGTTCTAGTGTCTCATAGCTGAGAACAAAGAGGATGAAAAAGGGAGGAAGATATCTCATCCCTTTTGAAGACTTAATGGGTCGACAATTTAAGATATGCTTAATTCCCCATTAAAATTAGATCGCATTAACCCACACGTTTTGACCGGGTAAAAACATCCCGAGTCATTGGAATAATTAATATAAGAATTATGACCTTTGAATCATCCTTAACATTCTTTAAAATTAGGCTTTAAATGTATTTTACATCAAAGGAAATGTCAAAGGGGAAAAACTGTAGGAAGCTGGAAACACTGTTCACCTGCCATTACTGTACACCTACTGTTACTGTACACCTACCGATCTGTGAAATTGTTTTGTGAAACCAATCCGTGAAACCGATCTGTGAACCACTGTACTCCTATAGTTACTATACACCTACCGATCTGTGAAACCAATCTATGAAACTGATCTATGAAATCGATCCATGAAACTGATCTGAGAAACTGATCTGTGAAACAAATATGTGAAACTGATTTGTGAAACACTATACACCTACTGTTACTATACACCTACCATTATTGTACACCTACCAATTTGTGAAACTGATCTGTGAAACCTATCTGTGAAACCAATCTGTGAAACACTATACAATTACCGTTACTGTACAACTACCGTTACTGTACACCTACCGATCTGTGAAACCGATCTATGAAACCAATCTTTGAAACCAATCTGTGAAACAATGTACACCTACCATTACTGTACACCTACCATTATTGTACCCCTACCAATAGAACAAATCATAAAATAGGAAACACTTTTCACAGAACTGGAAATATGGAAAAGTGTTGGTGATAAGTCACATTGATCTCTCGGAACACCTCCAACACCACATTTTCACCGAGTAATAGACCAGAGATTTTTGGTCCATTACATGCTCATTCCCTGTCATTGGCATCAATGGACCACCCACTCTCTAGGTCGCAAACCAACGTGGTCCACCATCTTTCTCAGGGTTGAAAACCACCTCCACAAGACCCACCCTTCATTATAGCATCTCTGCCTCTGACTTCCGTTGAGCGTGACCTTCTCTGTAGTGTCACCTTCGTAGGAAACTTCGAGACTCTTCTCCCACCACCAAGGTCCGTCTGGAAGCATTCTAAAACACCACTAGGCACATTAACTTTGAAACCATATGTCATGGGATAAAAATCATAGTATTGTATTTCTCCCATGCGGTTTTCTAGCCGCCACAAAGGAGGGTCGGATTTAGCATTTAAAAACCTCATATGATGCGAGGTTCACTGGTTTCGTCCTTCCATGGACTCATCATGAGAGTGGCCTCACCTCCCAACTAGTGGTGTCAATATTGACACACACCATCCTCTTCTTTGTCGGGGTGACTCTCATCTCTTAGATAGGGAAAAAATAGATGAACTGAATATTTTATGTTCTTCGTAGTGTGGGATAGGACCCCCATGACTGGGTCGTGATAGGGAGATCCATGCCCTTGGACCTCATATTTTCTAGGCTTTGTGATTTATGTACCCCACTATCTCGACTCTCTGCTTGTGGATGGAAAAGGAGAATCCACTGGGAATAAAGGTCTGTCGCAGCATTGATCTTACACATCTATGATAGGTCTGTCAACATATTGGTCTGATACCGTTTGTAATTATTCTATTGGGTATGCTGCCCGAAATGATGATGTTTCGAGTCCCGAAAATTGTGTGTACCCTATGGCTAATGATTCACAGGATCATGATGTTTGTGGTATTTTGGTCAAAGGTGGCTTGTGGGATCTCTATGCCACCTAGGTGGATGTAATAATTGAATTCAGATCTGGGTCCTTGGCCCTTGGTTTTGATAATTTTGATGTTGGAGGCATGTGGGGCCGAGATGCTAGTCTGATCTGTAGCTTCTGCCGAAGAAAATTTTTTCTTCTGAGGTTTGTAATTTAACCAGCAAATCATCCCCTTCATGGTTTCCTTCTACAACTATTTTTATTCTTCATAGTGGATTAACCTGAATAATTCATTGAAACCTTCATTTTAATCTTTCAATGACTCGTGTTGTGGAAGAATTCATAGAAAAGGGGTCATTAGACCATGTTTTGGCCAATCACGATGCCTTTGCTGAATGAATTTTTATATGGAAATCCTCCCAGATTACACGTCTTGTTTTACCCAAGAGTCATAAATCCCAAAGGATTAATTAATTGGTATGATGGACCTCATTCTTGTGTGTTTTATCTAATTGGAGGTGTCTATCTCTTGGAAATAGATTATTTCACTTCATTTTTTCTTTAGATGCTTATAAAATTCATTCTTGGAGCACTGAATCTCTTTTATTATAGCCTGGATGGATTCACCTTCATGAATGGTCCCTAGACATTAATGATTCATGTGCACAAATTTTTTTTTTGTCATGGGTTCTTCTTCATGGTATTAATTGCGTCCTTTGGAATCCAATTCTTTTGGGTGATATTTCTAAGGAAATTGGTACTCCTATACGACCCAACAAGAAGACCAAGAATGTTTGGTTTGGACAAATCGCTAGGATGTTAGTGGAGATAGGTCTTAGCTCCATCCTTATTTACAAGGTATCTCTTTCCACACTGTAGTATGACATTAAAATTGAGGATGAGTATGAATGAAATTCTCTTTTTTTAATGAATTCATGGCTGTTGGGAACCCTTGGTATCTATGTCAGAGAAGGACCTCCTAGAGTTAATGTGGAATGAGCGGTCATCCATACAACCTTTTAGAATCAAATCAGAGAGGAATGATATTTTTTGTCATAAATAATTGATCATAACACCAAGACATCTTACAATAAGGATAATGTGATGGATTTTGTGGAAGAACATCAGCTACCTTTGAAAGGGAATGAACTGATGGTGGATTCATCACCGTTGATATCCAACATATGTCCCCTTAATACTCAAGTAAATTATGAATCCCTGATGGGTTGTCACTCCACTAGTCGGGTTGATTTTACCAAGGAGATTTCTCATATGTATTGTCATGTGGTTACTCCCATTGGATTAGTTGGGATATGAAAAAATGATAAAAGTTCTATTGCATGTGTAACATCCCAAGTATGTAATGAATAATAGATATTTTTATCTATGTCTATTAATGGTTAAGATAGTGTTATAGAGGCTTAAAATGAAAATAAATACAATCTTATGCATGGAATACACTAATATTCTTAAAAGATTGTTTTAGAGCCTTTTGATGGAAAACCATTTTTGAATCTATATTTTGACAATTTTATAGAATATGTTTGTCAAAATAAACTTATTCTTTATGATTGGGACATCAAAATTTACCTTCTGTGAATTTTTGGTATTTTTCTGACAATGTTCATTTTTTTATTGAATAGTGAAAAATACTGCATTTTACATCAAAACTGCTTTTTAATCTAATTTATTTACATGATAAATTATGTTTTGAATTGTTTTTTAAGTGAAATTAGAATATATTTTTACCATTTTATCCAATGATGGTCATTGGAATCAATTTCACTTTGAAATTAGACTTAAACTGGTGACAATCTTTTGATACTTATTGTTTTGTAAAAACACGCTATTTGCTCTGGCAGCGGGAATTAATTATTGAATTAATTAATGTGACTTATATGATTTGAATTTTGTAAAATGGACTTCATTTTTGAATTCATAATATCAAATATACCTTAGGGTGATTTTTTGGTAATTTTCTGAAAAACTTCAATTTTTGATGAATAGTGAAACCACTAAGTGGTAATCAAGCAAACTGATTTTTCAGTTAAATGAAAGTTTACCACTAATGTGTATTGAATTTTGAAAATCCGACATACATGGTTGTCATTAAGAAGTAAAATGTGGTTCAATGAGATTAAAATAATTTTTTGGTGAATAGTAACTTATTAAGTTTTTAATCGCGATTAGTGGTAGTTAGTGTAGTTTAAGGTAAAAATAATGCTTTAATAAAATGATATGAGCTTGACACATGTCTTACCCTAATTGGTTGTATCATGGCCGACTAAGACAAGACATGGGTCAACTTGGGGACCCCATGGATCCACTTTGGTGGGGAAATGACATAAATAACATTTTATTTAATGTAAAAGTAAAATTAACACAAACATGATATGTTTTACTAAAACAATTTTTAAGTGGGGTTATACAAGTCATATTTTTTATTATAAATATTCATTGGAACGAAAAAAATATTTACTACATCATAGTATTTTTTTATAATTTTTAGACATTAAATAAATTAAATTATTTATGACATAATAATGATGCAGCGATGACATCATTATTTGACGATATAAATAAAATGAAACTATAATGTAAAATCTATGAACTACACATGTCCAAAACTTATTGGATGAGTGTATTTCGAAGCCTTATCAACTTATCCACGAATTATATCAATTTGGGACCTTTTGAAACCGAAACAAATTTTCAAATAAAGTAATATTTCTTTACTTTCCAAAAGTGCCCCTCCTCTCCTCTTATAAAAGGCCCCCACCTCTACCTCATTTCACACACTCCTCAAGCCTTTGGCTCGGCCAACCCCTGACCATTTACTCTCTCCACATCCCTATCCTCATCCTAGAGGATTCCCGTTGGGAATAATCCTTTCAAAGGAAGCCTTTAGGCTCAAATCAAAAGGAGTTACACTTTTAAAGGTAATTCATTCTCTCATGTTCATTTATTTTATTTTGCTTCTCCAACCCCCTAAACTCTTTTTATTTACTTATTTTGTAACAACACCAGTATCTTCAGTATACTAGGATGTTGTTATAAGATATAGTTGAGCTACACACTCACACAACTACATCAAATGGTTAAAGAACATACGGTTTCCGTGGATGGCGAAATTCTGCCTCCCGAAACGATGATTGTTCAATACTCATTTAACACCTTCAAAGGTGGCCATTATGATGTCAATATTTTTATATATGATATATAATATGTTTATGTTTTCTTTAAGCTTCTGTTTTTTTCATTTTTGGCATACCTTTATGGTTTCCATTATGGGTAAACACGATATCTTCATTTTAGGAAGTGCGGACTACCGCCCCCTCAAAGTGATTTGATTCGTTAAATACCATATGTGGGACATATAAAGGATGGAACTATGATATTATATATGATATTATACTGGAATTATAATATACCTTTATATCATTATGATTCCATTCTATAAAATATGAAATAGAAATGAAAGTAGCGTTCATGCGTACGTACGGCTTACCGTCTCCATGAACGGTGGATTTCATTTCATACCTCTAAATGATTATATAATATTATAAATGCATGTATTTACTGGATATATATGAAATATATGATATCTAAATCATGAATACCATTCTGTATATAATGAACCTTTTTCCAAATTAACAACATGTAAGTGTAAGAAGTCTATTTTTGACTTAAGAACCAAATACCGACAAAATGAACATTATTAACTTAACTGATTACATGATGTTCATAACATGGTATAAAAGGAATAATGAACTTGAAAAAGGTTCATAAGCAAGTAGATATTAACTCAAGTTTATTATTCAGGGGATTAAAGAACGGTCGGGTCAAGTCGGATACGAGGTATGGGACTTCGTCTCAATCTCCTTTCGTTGAGGCATATTTTATTTTATACACAACTTTCTTTTATACGGTGTATAAACCCGTTTGACTTTTACGTTTATTCAAATGGAATCTTTTTTATACGAAGCGTTTACTAAATGACAAAAGGGAATGTTTTTGTCGTACATATGCGGCGACAACGACTTCTCCGCCGTCGTGACCGTTATTTGAGTTTCGGCTTCCTCTACAAGCCATACCGTCTTTTTAAGAGAAAAATAAATACCATGTTTTACTTTTCTTTTATTTTAGTATTGAAAATGGTTTTCATAATGTTTTTATATCAATTTGTTGTATTGATATCTCGTGATTGAAATGTGGAAATTTTATGTTTCCTTTATACATGTTTTATGTGATATGATTATGTTATGGTTCTTGGGCATTATTATGAAGACGGGTGGTTCCGTGATAAACTAAGGGCGGGTGAACCCGTTATAGCTCTCCAATGCATTGGGTAACGCGAAGGAGTGAAACGTTAAGGTTTCTATGAAGAGATTTTAGGGAATATACTATGATGGGTATTCCAAACGTAACTAAGAGGGTTACTCCCTACGTAAGAATGTTATGAATGCCTCAAGTTACGTTTATGTCTTATGATTTCTATGATTTATTCATGATTTTATGAGGTATGTTAAAGTGCCTATGTTTTATGGGTAAAGTATGATTTCATTCTTATGTATATATGAACTCATGTATCCTTTCCATGTTTTTTTTATAACCCATACTGAGTTTTTATGCTCATCCCAAGTTTTTGAAATGTTTTTCACAGGTCAAGGGAAAGGTACATGATAAGATGATAGAATCAAGGATGTGTCAAGAAATAATCCATGTTTTATTTCAAATGTGTTTCCATTGATGGGAATGAATAATACTATCTTTATGTAACCACTTTGTTTATATGTGGAATGTAATGCAAGTTTTATGATCTAATTCTCTAAAACTCTAAACCCGAAAAGATCCTCAATGTGTAATCTTGTAATAATTCAAGATTAAGTAAGGTTTAAGGCTGGGTCCTTATAGTTGGTATCAAAGGTCGGTTTAGATATCTTTAGGAGTTATAATTCTATTAAATGATTATCCAAAAATATTTTTTTTTTCGAAATGATATAGCATTTAAAGATTACCATGTTGCTTCATCTAAGACATGTTTGTTCAGAATGGTTTTCCGCAGAGGAAATAGGGAAGCAGTGCTAGGAAGTCAAACAGAAGGAAATAACCTTCTGAATCAGCATCCAAAAGTGGTCAGAATTGGAACTGAACAGTTTTTTGCAGTAATGGCGCAGTTGACTCAAGCGATAAATGGTGGTGGTATCCATGCACGAGATCAGCCAGATCAACCGCATAGGAACATGTCAGTGGTGGAACATTTCATGAGGAAACATCCACCATCATTCAGAGGATCATCTGACCCTGTGCTAGCTGAAGGGTGGATTAAAGAACTGGAGAAGATTTTTGATGTCATGGGGTGTTCAGACAATCAAAAGGTTAGTCTTGCTATTTACCGTTTGGAGGGTGAAGCAGATCAGTGGTGGTCTATGGTTAAAAATATCAGGGACGCCGATGAGATTGATGCTCTTGACTGGGATGAATTCAAAGGTATGTTTCTTGAGAAGTATTTTCCTAAGGTTGTTCGACTTAGGATGGAAAAGCAATTCTTGGAATTGAGGCAAGAGGAAGACTCAGTGGCTGCCTATGAAGAAAGGTTCACTCGATTGGCAAGGTATGCTCCAAATTTTATCCGGGACCTTGATAGTAAAATCAATCGTTTTTACTCAGGATTAAAGCCAAAATATCGGAGCGCATTAGCTTCTCGTGTGTTTAAAAGTTATGAAAAGCTTGTTCGATGTGCTGAGAAGGTGGAAATGGAGTTTTCCGATGACCAAGTTTTCTATAACAACCAGCAGAAGAAGAGACCGAGGTGGCAGGAGAAAGGTAGGAATTCTTCAAAAAAGTCTGATGGTAAGAGAACTAAGTTTCCAGTTTGTGATAAATGTGTCAAAAGGCATGCTGGGGAATGTCTTCTGAATTCTGGAAAGTGCTACCGATGTGGTAAGATGGGACATAAGGCTCGTGATTTCACTGAAAAGGATCAAGGTGAAGGTAAGAACAAATTTGATTTACAGTTAGTGAAATGTTATAAGTGCAATGAGATGGGTCACTATGCAAACGAGTGTCCGACAAGGAGCTTGAGTGATGGGAAGCAGTTAGACTACAAGCAGAAAGGGGTGGTGAAATAATTTTCAACTACTTCAGCAGATGCCGGGCCATCAAATGAAGTGTTATCAGGTACTTTGTTTGTTTTTTCAGATTATGCCAGTGTGTTGTTTGATTCGGGGTCTACACATTCTTTCATCTCTGAAACCTTTTCTAGTAAAATGGGAATACCATCTCAAGAAATGACTCCGGAATTTTTGGTAAAAACACCTGGGGGGAATCTTGAGGCAAAATGAATTTATAAGAATCTTCCTATCCTTATCTGTGGAAAGAACCTACTTGAAAACCTTATTGTTCTACCTCTAGTAGAGTTTGATGTTATCCTGGGTATGGATTGGCTCTCTATTTACCATGCTAAGATTGACTGTAGAGCTAAAGAAGTTTCTTTTCAGAAAGACTTTCGATTTGTTTACAAGAATGAACCCTTACTTTTGATAACATATCAAGAGGCCGAGAAACTTGTGAAAGATGGAAATGAATGTTACCTTGCACACGTCGTTGAAAATAAATGAACTGTTCAGATTAATGATGTGCCAGTGGTAAATGAGTATCCTGATGTTTTTCCTGATGAGTTGCCTGGAATAATACCAGATCGAGAAGTTGAGTTTACTGTTGACTTAGTTCATGATGCTAATCCATTTTCAAAACCCCCTTATCGAATGGCACAAATTGAACTTTTAGAGTAGAAGGAGCAATTGCATGATTTTTTAGAGAAAGGTTTCATTAGACCTAGCACATCACCATGGGGTGCTCCTATTTTAATTGTTAAAAAGAAAGATGGTTCTATGAGACTTTGCATTGATTATATATCCTTGAATAATATCACTGTTAAGAACAAATATCCTTTGCCTCATATCGATGATTTGTTTGATCAGCTCCACGGAGCTCAGTTTTTTTCAAAGATTGACCTGAGATCGGGGTACCATCAGGTGAAGGTAAAGGAGGCAGATATTCCGAAGACCGTGTTCCATACGAGATATGGCCATTATGAATTTGTAGTAATGCCTTTTGGGCTAACCAACGCACCTGCTGTATTCATGGACTTAATGAATAGAATTTTCCATGAGTTCTTGGATAAGTTTTTGGTGGTTTTCATTGATGATATTTTGGTGTTTTCTAAAAGTAAAGAGGAGCATGAAAAACATTTAAGGGTTATCTTGCAGACCTTAAAAGAAAAGAAACTGTATGGGAAATTCAGAAAGTGTGAGTTTTGGTTGCAACAAATTTCTTTCCTTGGTCACATTGTTTCTAAATATGGAATAACTGTTGATCCCGCAAAAACAAAAGTTGTGGAAGAATGGCCAAGACCCACAAATGTAACCGAGATTCGTAGCTTCCTTTGTTTGGCGGGATATTATCGAAGGTTTGTTAGAATTTTTTCACGGTTATCTAGTCCAATGACTAAGCTAACTCGGAAGGGTGTTAAGTTTATCTGGACAAAAGAATGTGATGATTGTTTTCAGGAATTGAAAAAAAGATTGGTGAATGCTCCAGTTTTGGAACTACCTTGTAGGAATGGTGAGTTTGTTATGTACATTGATGCTTCATTGAAAGGACTTGGTTGCGTCCTAATGTAGAATGATTAGGTAATTGCTTATGCTTCACGACAGTTGAAAACTCATGAGGTAAATTACCCTACACATGATTTGGAATTAGCTGCTGTTGTTTTTGTTTTAAAAATTTGGAGGCATCATTTGTATGGAGTAAAGTGTGAAATATATACCGATCACAAAAGTTTAAAGTATATATTCACTCAGAAAGAGTTAAACATGATACAAAGGAGATGGCTGGAATTAATCAAGGATTATGATTGTACAATTCATTACCATCCGGGAAAAGCAAATAAAGTGGTTGATGCTTTGAGTCGAAAAAGTAATGCTTCATTAACAATGTTGCGTTTGGAACGTGATCCTTTGGTTAAGGATTTGATGAACTTTGGCATAGAAGTTGTTGGTGCAGGAAGTCCTTCTGTTTTGTTTCAGGTATCAGTGAGATCATCTCTATCAGATAGAATCAAGCAAGCACAAAAGCAAGATAGTGAGTTGCAGAAAAAGGTAGATCTGGTTCAGAAAGGTAAGTTGCCTGAATTCAACATTGATAATGATTGTGTTTTGAGATTTGGGAGGAGATTGTGTGTGCCTTGTGATTCACAGTTGAAGAGAGAGTTGTTATGTGAAGCTCATAGTTCTCCGTTTTCAGTTCATCCGGGCAGTACTAAGATGTATAGAGATCAGCGAGAGTATTACTGGTGGGATGGAATGAAAAGAGATATTTCTGATTTTACTGTGAAGTGTTTGACTTGTCAGCAGGTTAAAGCAGAGCGACAATTACTGAAAGGGATGCTTCAACCTTTACCAGTGCCAGAGTGGAAATGGGAGAATATATCCACGGTCTTTGTTGTTGGATTACCGAAGACATCTCGAGGTAATAATGCAATCTGGGTAATTGTTAATCGCTTGACCAAATCTGCTCATTTCCTTGCTATACGAGATACTTTCTCTCTTGATCAACATTCCCGTTTGTATCTTAAAGAGATAGTCAGGTTACATGGAGTTCCTCTCTCCATTATATCGGATCGTGATCCCAGGTTTACTTCTAACTTTTGGAAAGGCCTTCAGAAGTCATTGGGTACTGAATTAAATTTTAGTACAGCTTTTCATCCTCAATCAGATGGGCAGTCAGAACGAACAATTCAGACATTGGAGGATATACTACGAGCTTGTTCTATGGATTATCAGGGAAGTTGGGACCAACATCTTTCTTTGGTTGAGTTTTCATATAATAACAGTTTTCATTCTAGTATACAGATGGCACCATTTCAGGCATTATATGGGAAGCGGTGTCAAACTCCAGCTTTCTAGGATGAGGTGGGTGAAAGGAAGTTGATGGGACCAGAATTGGTAGAAGAGATGGCAGAAAAAGTTCAACTGATTCAGAAACACATGAGAACAGCTCAGAGCAGGCAGAAGAGTTATGCGGATAACAAGAGGAAGGATCTATCTTTCGAGGTAGGTGATCATGTTTTTCTCAAGGGTTCTCCTTGGAAAAGTGTGATGAGATTTGGTAAGAAAGGAAAGTTGAGTCCAAGGTTCATTGGACCATACGAAATTCCGGAGAGAGTTGGATCAGTTGCATACCGAGTGGCTTTACCTCCGAGTTTATCTCAGGTACACAATGTTTTTCACGTTTCGATGTTGAGAAAGTATATGCCAGATCCATCTCATGTTTTGAGTCCAGAGGTAGTTCAGCTGGAAGAGAATCTATCTTATGAGGAACAACCGGTCCAGATTCTTGACCACAGGGAGCAAGTGTTATGGAATAAAGTGATTCACCAGGTAAAGGTTTTGTGGAAAAACCACATGATTGAAGAGGCAACATGGGAATCTAAAAATACAATGAGGGATAAGTACCCCCATTTATTCGATAAGTAAATAAATTGCGGGGACGCAATTTTCTAAAGGGGGGAAGGATGTAACATCCCAAGTAAGTAATGAATAATAGATATTTTTATCTATGTCTATTAATGATTAAGATAGTGTTATAGGGGCTTAAAATAAAATAAATACAATCTTATGCATGGAATACACTAATATTCTTAAAAGATTGTTTTAGAGCCTTTTGATGGCAAACCATTTTTGAATCTATAGTTTGACAATTTTATAGACTATGTTTGTCAAAATAAACTTATTCTTTATGATTGGGACATCAAAATTTACCTTGTGTGAATTTTTGGTATTTTTCTGACAATGTTCATTTTTTTAATGAATAGTGAAAAATACTGCATTTTACATCAAAACTGCTTTTTAATCTAATTTATTTACATGATTAGATTATGTTTTGAATTGGTTTTGAAGTTAAATTAGAATATATTTTTACCATTTTATCCAATGGTGGTCATTGGAATCAATTTCACTTTGAAATTAGACTTAAACTGGTGTCAATCTTTTGATACTTATTGTTTTGTAAAAACACGCTATTTGCTCTGGCAGCGGGAATTAATTATTGAATTAATTAATGTGACTTATATGATTTGAATTTTGTAAAATGGACTTCATTTTTGAATTCTGAATATCAAATATAGCTTAGGGTGAATTTTTGGTAATTTTCTGAAAAACTTCAATTTTTTATGAATAGTGAAACCACTAAGTGGTAATCAAGCAAACTGATTTTTCAGTTAAATGAAAGTTTACCACTAATGTGTATTGAATTTTGAAAATCCGACATACATGGTTGTCATTAAGAAGTAAAATGTGGTTCAATGAGATTAAAATAATTTTTGGTGAATAGTAACTTATTATGTTTTTAATCGCGATTAGTGGTAATTAGTGTAGTTTAAGGTAAAAATAATGCTTTAATAAAATGAGATGAGCTTGACACATGTATTACCCTCATTGGTTGTATCTTGGCCAACCAAGACAAGCCATGGGTCAACTTGGGGAACCCATGGATCCACTTTGGTTGGGAAATGACATAAATAACATTTTATTTAATGTAAAAGTAAAATTGACACAAACATGATATGTTTTACTAAAACAATTTTTACGTGGGGTTATACAAGTCATAATTTTTATTATAAATATTAATTGGAAAGGTAAAACGATTTCCTACATCATAGTATTTTTTTTATAATTTTTAGACATTAAATAAATTAAATTATATATGACATAATAATGATGCAGCGATGACATCCTTATTTGACGATTTAAATAAAATGGAAAGATAATGTAAAATCTATGAACTACACATGTCCAAAACTTATTGGATGAGTGGATTTCGAAGCCGTATAACCTTATCCAAGAATTATATCAATGTGGGACCTTTTGAAACTGAAACACATTTTCAAATAAAGTAATATTTCTTTACTTTCCAAAAGTGCCCATCCTCTCCTCTTATAAAAGGCCCCCACCTCTACCTCATTTCACACACTCCTCAAGCCTTTGGATCGGCCAACCCCTGCCCATTTACTCTCTCCACATCCCTCTCCTCATCCTAGAAAATTCCCTTTGGGCAGAATCCTTTCAAAGGAAGCCTTTAGGCTCAAATCAAAAGGAGTTACACTTTTAAAGGTAATTCATTCTCTCATGTTCATTTGTTTTATTTTTCTTCTCCAACCCCATAAACTCTTTTTATTTACTTCGTTTGTAACAACACCAGTATCTTCAATATACTATGATGTTGTTATAAGATATATTTGAGCTACACACTCACACAACTACATCAAATGGTTAAAGAACATACGGTTTCCGTGGATGGCGAAATTCTGCCCCCCGAAACGATGATTGTTCAATACTCATTTAACACCTTCAAAGGTGGCCATTATGATGTCACTATTTTTATATATGATATATAATATGTTTATGTTTTCCTTAACCTTCTGTTTTTTTCATTTTGGGCATACCTTTATGGTTTCCATTATGGGTAAACACGATATCTTCATTTTAGGAAGTGCGGACTACCGCCCCCTCAAAGTGATTTGATTCGTTAAATACCATATGTGGGACATATAAAGGATGGAACTATGATATTATATATGATATTATACGGGAATTATAATATACCTTTATATCATTATGATTCCATTCTATAAAATACGAAATAGAAATGAAAGTAGCGTTCATGCGTACGTACGGCTTACCGTCTCCATGAACGGTGCATTTCATTTCTTACCTCTAAATGATTATGTAATATTATAAATGCATGTATGTACTGGATATGTATGACATATTTGATATCTACATCATGAATAAAATTCTGGATATAATGAACCTTTGACCAAATTAACAACATGTAAGTGTAAGAAGTCTATTTTTTACTTAAGAACCAAATACCGACAAAATGAACATTATTAACATAACTGATTACATGATGTTCATAACATGGTATAAAATGAATAATGAACTTGAAAAAGGTTCATAAGCAAGTAGATATTAACTCAAGTTTATTATTCAGGGTATTAAAGAACGGTCGGTTCATGTCGGATACGAGGTATGGGACTTCGTCTCAATCTCCTTTCGTTGAGGCATATTTTATTTTATACACAACATTCTTTTATACGGTGTATAAACCCCTTTGACATTTAAGTTTATTCAAAAGGAATCTTTTTTATAAAAAGCGTTTACTAAACGGAAAAAGGGAATGTTTTTGTCGAACGTATGCGGCGACAACGACTTCTCCGCCGTCGTGACCGTTATTTGAGTTTCGGCTTCCTCTACAAGCCATACCTTCTTTTTAAGAGAAAAATAAATACCATGTTTTACTTTTCTTTTATTTTAGTATTGAAAATAGTTTTCATAATGTTTTTATATCAATGTGTTTTATTGATATCTCATGATTGAAATGTGGAAATATTATGTTTCCTTTATACATGTTTTATGTGATATGATTATGTTATGGTTCTTGGGCATTATTATGAAGACGGGTGGTTCCGTGATAAACTAAGGGTAGGTGAGCCCGTTATAGCTCTCCAATGCATTGGGTAACGCGAAGGAGTGAAACGTTAAGGTTTCTCTAAAGAGATTTTAGGGAATATACTGTGATGGGTATTCCAAACGTAACCAAGAGGGTTACTCCCTACGTAATAATGTTATGAATGCCTCAAGTTACCTTTATGTCTTATGATTTCTATGATTTATTCATGATTTTATGAGGTATGTTAAAGTGCCTATTTTTTATGGGTAAAGTATGATTTCATTCTTATGTATATATGAACTCATGTATCCTTTCCATGTTTTTTTTATAACCCATACTGAGTTTTTATGCTCATCCCAAGTTTTTGAAATGTTTTTCATAGGTCAAGGGAAATGTACATGATAAGATGATAGAGTCAACGATGTGTCAAGAAATAATCCATGTTTTATTTTAAATGTGTTTCCATTGATGGGAATGAAGAATAATTTCTTTATGTAACCACTTTGTTTATATGTGGAATGTAATGCATGTTTTATGCTCTAATTCTCTAAAACTCTAAACCCGAAAAGATCCTCAATGTGTAATCTTGTAATAAATCAAGATTAAGTAAGGTTTAAGGCTGGGGCCTTATAGCATGATCTTATTCTTGTGCTGACCCCTCCATTCTATGCATGAATGACACTCTTCAGGTAGGTTTGTTATGTGATGAGACTCATGAGATGAAACCTAACACAATAGACTCCTATATAGGTTTATTTTTATCAGGAGATCCAAAATATCTTGAACTATTGGATATCTAGGAGGTGGGGTTACATCTCGGAGGTGGAAGAGATTGAAGCGGGTAGCGGTGACCCTACATCATTCTATAATGTGCTCATTTATGGAAATGGTAATTTGTGATACACTCCAGATTCCGTATAAATAATTCTGAGGAAGGAATTTTATAATACACCTAAATATGTGTGTACACGATCTTTTAAGCTATTCAGGTTGTTCAATTCTGATATTAGTAAGCACCTCAATCAGGGAATGTCCCAATCTAAATGGGAACTGTTGATGACTTTGATTATGGTAATTCTATATCATATTTTGATCAGAAACTCTATGCTTTGAATGATGGGGGAAATTCACGTTGTTTGACCCCACCCGTCTCCTTTGATATTTTTTCATTTATTTAATTAATATTTTGAAGCATTTCTTCTTGTTGGATGTATTGGTACATATACATTTACTACAAAAATAAAACATCATTTATTTTTTTGGATTAGATCGAACATAATATTTTAAAAAAAATATCCCAATAATTAATTAGGAAAACTGAACCAAGACATCCATATGATTGGTCTTAACATAATCCATGTTTTTGGTCAAGAGGCGCATGATCATTTGATTAGATACAATAAATATATTCTAACAAAGGCATAGAAAAATACATGCATTCTTTTTGGAAGGGAATCATTACACCATTCAATACACACTAAGTGTGACATTAATATATACACCACTACATCCCAAATAAATAATAAATCTATTTATCAAAGTGAATGAATGGTGATGATGAAGCAATAGATTCAATTATATAGTGCTCAGGCACATCACAATTTTGAAACAATTATTATTTGTCATCCAACAACTAACATCATTGAGAAGATGATCCAGGAAGCTCTATGATCTAGGCGTGAACAATGCCACATAAAGGAGTTAAAAAGTTTCAAATATATTATCTCTTTGTTGTATTCCCTGTTATTTTTATATGAAATATAATCAATGACTATTTTATTCCCCTTATATACATTCATTCATCTTCATAAATTCCACTAATAAAATCCACATGTAGAAGAATCATTTTATTTACATTGATATACTATAAAATTTAAAACCTGTGATTTAGGAATAAATCAGTGGAATAATAAATAATTGTTAATATTTATATTAATTTTAATAGTATTTTTTATTTAATAGTTATATATTTTATGAGATATTTACTCTCCATTGTTCAAAAAATACTCCACTTTAAATATTTTACTTTATGAGTTATCTCTATTCCTATCAATATATTCTATCTACCGTGTGCTATCTATTGGGAAATAACACTATAAAAATTAATATAATAGTTGAAATGGATATTAATATCCATGTAAAATGTATATAAATATATTATTTAACCTCTATATATTTCTGTAGGTTTAATTTTGATGATAATATTTTCAAAAATGTCATCATGAATATCCAAAAATGATTAATCCAATGTGAATTTCAGTTAATACATCATTAAACAACTCAAATCCTAATGACATGGATGATAAATAAGTAATTATATATTTAAAAAAATAATAAAACACAAATTATATACATAATAATTATTCTAAGAATGAAAATTTTAAATAATATGAAAACAGAATCAATTTCTAGATTTTAATATAACTCGATGAATTTTACTAAACCAAATATAAAATAAATGATGAGAATATTCACATCGATTTTTTTCCCAAATAATATAACCATCATAGATTAATGTTGTTAATCACATTACATAAGGGATTTTACATAAATTACTCATGTAATCCAAATATAGATTAAAATTTCACATAGTTTATTTTTGAAATTTGTAAACAACATGACCTCTCAAATTTCACACCTAAATATGGCCTTATAAAGTACAGAATCATATTTGTGTCAACTATTAATATATTTATTATATTTTTTTATATTTCTAAATAATCATGAATCAATATAATACTTCCTCAATAAATAATTTTACAATAAAAATGTTGATGTAAAATATGCCTAGAAAACCAATGAATTCAGATATAAAACATGAATTTTAATCTAACCTAATATAGAACATGATAGGGATTGATTCTAAATTTTAAATCTATTAATATATAATATATATAATTCTTATTATATAGTGTTATATCCATTTAGAGTATTGTAGAATCAATTATTGTATTATTAGATATGATTACTAACTCGTGAAGATCTAGTATCTGGGAGATTTGGCTACATGGATTTTGGATATATGAGAGATTTGGTTAGTTAGGAAAAATAAATTTTCTATGTGGGAATAATGAAAATAAGATCCAAATGACATTAAAAGAGGAAAATTATTATTAACATATAAAAAAATGATCCATCTTGGTGAATATATTAAGAACCATAGAAACATGAAATCTCAAGATAAAAAACATAAACAATAAAAATATATTACCAAATATTAATAATTATTTTTATTAAAAAATAATATTTTACAATGCTAACACTTAAAAATGTTGTGATAAATATTAATAATACAGTATAATCAATGAATGAATAAATAATTAAAATAAATAATTTTTTTATCAAAATTTATTCCTTAACATTGAATTACATCGAATAATAATTATTAAATGAGAAATAATAATTACAAATAACGCCACATTATGAATTATACTATATAAAATATGTACAATGTTCTAATTAACAAAACGATTTTTTCATATTTTTAATAATAATATTTGGGTAAATCAAAAATAAATCATTTCTATAATATAAATGTATATTATCTCAAGTATCCAGTCAACAAAATATTTATTTATTATTGGGATTCAATAAATCATATCACACTTGTTTATGAGGTATTTGTAAGGGATCCATTCGAACAATGTTTGATATATTGGGATATTATTACCTTTTCATCAAAGGGAGTTGGTATCAACACTATCCACTAGTTGAATTTTATTATAATAGTATCATTCATCTAGAAATTTATATGGATCCTTATGAATTCCTCAAATTAATGATGTTTAGAAAATATTTTTATAGGATGGTTTCATAAAAATAAATTGATTAGGACCTAGGTTAAAAAGTAAATTAGTGGAGACTGTCATATCCATTCACCAACCCATCAATGAACCAAGATTCTATAGGGTAGTTACAATGATAGTCATCATGATTTATAAAACTTGATGTGGGTGATAATGTATCCCATTTAATTACATATTTATAGAAGATTAGAATATTCAAAAATATTTTAATGTTGATTATTTTGTATACTAGACCATTTATTATTGTTGATCATATATGGATAGTGGTGTATGTCTTTTCAAATCTACCAAACCATTACCACAATCATGATGTGTTCGATGAACCTCTATTATTGGAGTATATACCTGATCCATCAATTGTAATAAACTCATAGGTTATTCCACTAGAAAATGATACATCTTAATGATGAAGACTTGTTGAGAGCATATATTGTAATGAAAATGTTCCGAAAATCTAGAAAACTCATATGGTTCATGTTTTATGAAGTAATCATAAATGTGAAGAAAATAATTTAGGGCCTATTATATGAGGAAATATTGAAATTCAGATTTTTTATGAGATTTATGTGTTTTTAATGGGGAAATTCATTTTAAGGTTGGAAGAATGTGACACATTTATATTTTAAGATATATTTTTCTTCAAATTAATTTAGTTTCATTTATTTCTTATGATGAAAAAAACCCCGAGTATAAATATTGTATTCCAATATAACATATAAATTAAACTAGTTAAGTGGATGTGAATAACGATGTTTTGAATATAATGTATAATGTATGAAGGTTAATAAAATATATTGATTACTAATAATTAAATTTATAGTAACATCATTGTTATGTTCAAAACAATACTCATTACTCTAAAATATTTATTATTTATTTGTCTGAGTAAATAATATAAATAAAATTTTATAGATTTAGAAAAAATTAATTATGTGATGAACTCCATATTCTAAATCACAGAGTGAAAATAACTTTTGGTAAAAAATTTAATAATTTTTTGAAAGACACTTTTTTGATGAATGGTTAAAGATAATCATTTTATCTGAAAGATAACATTACATTTAAAACATTTAATTTTTTTTTTAAAAAATAATTTAAATCGTAAAATTAGATTATTTGTGTTATTAATAATCCAATTACATTACTTATAATTAATATTATGTTTGATTTTTTTATTACATTTTATAACAAATAAATCACTTTTTTCGAGAAAATATCTTTTTTTCATGTTCATTGAGATTATTAAAAAAATTAATTAATTCTATTAATTGAATATTATAAAATGGATTATATTTTTTAAAATATAAAAATCAATTATATTTAATATTTTTGGAAGAATTTTCATTCATATTTAATAATTAAATAATATTTATTTTTCACTATCATCTATTTTAAAAATGATTTTCTAGAAGGTTAAATAAAGAAATAAGTATAACATTTCCAATAAATGTTATCTAAATATTGTGGTTGCATGTATTTTAAACTCATACTAACCCATCCTAAAATATATTTAAATTTTAATGAATATTAATTTTTTATAAATTTATTATTGTCTAATCATGTCTTAAATTCCTCATGTATCATATTCCCCAGTCATAGGAAGACATCACACAATTCTCTTTTTCACACTTCATGAAGCCATGTATCTCAACAAAATCATACACAATAAACTAATAAAAGTCACCATCCTTGCTTTAATGGTTATTTTATTCATAAAATATGATTACAATGGTCCTTAGTAATGGATATAAAGGAGACTATCTGACGGAGAGGTAATCATCTTACAGAAACCCATTCAGATTATTTCGTCCTCTACACTCAACATATATGGTATTAATTATAAAATAATATTTTTTTTATTTTTATAATTAAATTTCCTATTTATTATGTAACCTGTATTATTCATCCAATTTCTCAATTAATGGAAATTAAATATTTTCCTCATGTGTATGTGTGGACTACCACCTTTACATAGTGTTACAAGTCATTTTCAATCACTATAATTCAGGGATAATAAATATGATGGGTTAAAAAATTACATATGGTATTTATGAAATAAATATTATTGATTTATTAAAATTTCATATATACCTACTTACATTTTCGTCCCTTGTAAAATGATAACTTCACCAATATGTTTGTGTGGACTACCACCTCCACAATGTGATGTGATTCATAATTCATTTCCACAACAGATGGATTTTAATTTGGATATATTAAATGAATATTTATGACATATGTTGTGTCATAATTATTCAATTATGTTGACCTATTATTTAATTTTCTTTCATTTCCTCTTAGGAAATGTGAATAAAACATTCACAAGTATGTATGAGTTACCAACTACATGAGTAGTTTAATTTATTCTACTATATCTATATTTTTTGTATGAATATATATATCATGAATATATGTGATAATTATACAATTATTATAAATAAATAAATTATAGAACTACTATAAATGTATAATTAATCAAAATACTAAACCAAAATTTAATTAAAAATAATAGATTTGACACAAAAAATGAAAATTATAACAATTAATTATTAGAAAATGTGACTTTTAATGTTAAATAATGATAATATAAGTTATTATAAATATATTAATGATTATGTTTTAAATATTATGAAAAATTTATATTATCTTAAAATATATTATAGTCTTCTTTAAGAAGAAAAAATTATGGTATGCGATATATCTGACAATCTTAATTTTTATTTGGATTTTAAATGATTTTGATTCTGATAGTTAAATTTTATTATCATTCTTTATAGAATCACTTGAATCATCTTAACATCGATTTATTTCTTTACATTACATGATTTCTACTAATTTTACTCTTACTAGTTATTAATTATTCTGAAATAATTTTTTTTTTCAATCCTCACATTAACCATATGTTCGACCTCAATGAATTTTTCATTTATATAAAATTTTCATAAATTTTTTATGAATTATTTTTTTCAAATAATTTATGAATTTCTTTTTACAAATTCAAAAAAATTTAAACAAATCAAAAAAATTATATCTTCCCTTATCCAAATTTTGTAAATTTTTATTTTTACCACAAAAGGGAATTAGTGTTTTATCATAATCTATTGGAATAATATATTCTTTATTCAATAGAAATAAATTATTTGATGATTACTCTAAATTTTTCAAAGATTCATTTAAAAAAATCCCAGGATATTTGGTAAACATTTAGATTTTAAATAACTAATTTGAAAATGAATATTATATTTTCGTCAATAACGATTTTATATGTAATTTCAATAATTATTTCTTACATGGTAATATAGATTTATTTTTATTATGATTTTATAGGGATATACTAGAATAATTTCATCTATATTAATTATTTATATGAATTGAGATTATGTTTATGAGATGTTAAGGAAATCCATTTGGTCTCTAAAGTATTTTCTCTGAGGAAACGTGCAAATGTTTACAAATCATTTCATCTTTCATGGGTTATGATAAATAATGAATGAATTATGATCACATCGAACACATATGAATGTATTAATATTTTTTAATTGGTGGGACAATAATTTCATATCCATCCAATGCATTAGATAATGAATGATATCTCCTACTATATATATGACATAAATAGGGGGTCAACTCATTTCAGTAAGAGACTCTATCAACACTGATTGACAAGGGTGAGAATCATTGCTAAGGATATGATGAAATGAGGATTGAACATAGATGACAGTGTTAGACATAGTTTGGAACCAATACATTGAAAATTATTTTATGTGGATCTGTTTATTCCATAGACATGTCTATTATTAAATGTTTATAACCACATGTGTCATTTCCATCATTCCTTTCCGATTCGCATCTTATAAAATGTCAGATATTATTCATGACTAAATATTATGATCTATGATTTTATTTGTATTTTATTAAAATTTTATTATCATGTTCTCATACCATTATGTTGTTATTATTCATAGTTGAAAATTAATATCTCCCATGTTTCCCATTATATAGCCTCTTACCTCACCCTTTCATATTTTTCTATTTCCAATGTTATGAATAATGGTTTATATTTGTTATGTCTAACGAGGTTGATGGTTATTAAAAACATAGCGGGAGATGATAAAGATCACATAAGAACAATTTCTACATGTATCCAATATCAAAACTCATAAAATATATTTGATCCTTCTATTTATAATAATTTTATGTATTTTGAATTTTATATAAAATAATTTCATATTTTATAATGAAATAAACATGGAACTATAATAGAATAAAAAATTTTTTTAATTTAAAACACATATTTCATATAAAATAAAATATCATAGATAAAAAAAACTTATTTCAAACCCTTAGAAATATAATGAATAATTTCAAAAACAAATATCATTATTTTTAAAATATGTGTTTTTAATAAGAAATTATGTAGTGAACATGAAAAATATATCTCAAATCCCATTGTTGATTTATTACAGTGGAATAAAATTAATGGAATGTAATCCTGAAAGACATAATAGTTCAGTATTATTGGTAAACATGATATATACAAAATTCATTAATTTCATTTTAATATAAAAATAACAAAAAAATTGAATAACATTATTAGTTATAGAATATCGAGGTATATCAACAATAATAAATTTCATAGAATTATATGAAAAGGAAAAATAATGGTGTGATCAAATGTTTCATTAATGGATATATACATCAGAAGAAATCATAAATCAATAATCATATTCAATATGGAAGTCAAAATAACTTAAAAAAATGGTAGGTAATCAATAAGATTATAAGGAAGTAAATCCATAAAAAATATTTATGAAAAAAAATCCATAGATAATATTCCATATAGAAATGGAAATAACCAAAAAATATTCCATTTAATCAGTAACATGAAAATATTAACTAGATAAGGAATAATCCATAGGGAATGGATAATGACATAAAAAACATTCCATCTAATAAATATAAATTAAATAAATTCTTCCATATTTAATGTTATTGTCAAAATGTAATGGATATTAATTAATAAATTCATAATGAATCAGTACTTAATAACATTATTAAATTATCTTAGTAATCAAAAAATCCTTTAGTTTCAGGATATATCTTCAAGATAGTTTAAAACTACTATGTAAAAAATCATATGGTTTGTCCAACTAATTTTATACAAGAATTATTATTCACCACATGTGACTATGAATGGATTGAGAGGTTATATATATATATATATAAGGTCCCCACCCATTTCTACATTTTCAAATCATTCCACATATATCGTATAGTTTATTTAATTATGCATGATTTTCCCTTATCATAAAAATACCATATTGAGTAAATAATATGGATTTGTCAATATTTCCCTTGATATGAGAATAAATTTTAATTTATATAATATATGTAAAAATGATATATTGTTTTTGAAATAAATATATCATTGTTACATTCAATATATATATTTGGAAAATTTATTTCCTATATAAAAGTGAATGTTAGGTACACTAGGTTAGATAACCTGAGAGGGGGGTGTGAATCAGGGTATGACATATAATAAAAACTAACCCTATTGATATTGTCTCTCTATTAAGAAATACTGTATTCTCTCACTTTCCTACAACAAAGTATAAATATAAACTAAATCATTCATAGGAAACAACGATTTTTACTTGGTTCACCCTCACTAGGAGACGTCAAAGGAGCATACAACGACGATGAGCTGATATACCAAATCTACTAAAAGTGAACATTTGTAAACAAATTTTGGGATAAATCACTACTATTCCCATGCTCACTGCCTTTAAAATTTTTCGGGTCAGCTCACTACTTTCTCAAGGGTCACTCCCTGTTTCTGACTCTCCGGCTCACTGCCAGTGGAGAGGATCACATTCTTCCACTTCCTTTTCTCACTGCTCTGGAAAGGATCCAATCACAGTTTATAAACATGTAGGTCTCTTCATTATTACTAATGAATATAACCTCTATTGTATGTAGATGCTCTATTGATGTTTAACCTTCACCTGTAGATGAATATCTCTTTTCACTAATGGTATCGAGCAATATTCCAGCTTCCACAGAGCCCTGAATCACTGTCGTACATCAAACATACCTGGTTCCCTTCTCTAAGTCATCATGCATGTATTGGAACACATGTTATAACTGGCACATAAGTCTACCGCAACCACATGCATGACACAAGCTTCTGCAACTCCAAACTTGCGCAACACACACCCTTTTACACCTAAACCACTATTGGAGTGCAACCATCAACTATCATGCTTCCTCAAAATCTGGCTTGCAATTCAAAATCAACCACTTGCGCGAAACCTCCTTTCTCAGATCAAAAAATGGTCGACTCACTTCCTTTATTTCCCAGACCACCTTGGGCGCACAACTATCACCCGACGCGCAACTTCTACCTGCACGACCACACAATAGTTGCACAACCACCACAGCTGCGCGACGGGAGCTCTGATTTTATCTATGTATTGAACTCATATAGGATGAAAATGGGTCGACCTGTATTTATATGAATTTGGACACCCTATGCGACGACACACAAGTCTCCCCTCGGCGCTCAAGTCTCGGCGTGCATGTCTCAGTGCCAAAGTAACTTGCACGACCAACCATAAAACTTGGGTTCCCTTCTCCAGATCATCCATTCCATTGTCAACATTCTGGAATCAAACATGGATCCTTAACCATATCCCTTGAACTCTACATTCCTCCATGAAATCCCCTCTGTCAACAAATTTGTATGTCATGGTTTTCTTTGTCAAACAATTACAACATAGATGTCCACTTTTACAACAAACACAATCTCCTCAAAAATTCATCAATGATGCATTGAGGGTTTTTCCCAATAGTGAATGATCCAATGGAATTTTTTTAACTATAATAATTAATATATGATCGAATATCAACACATTATTTCACTAAAATAATCATAAACCATATAGAAGAATGATATGGATGTTATCAATAAAACATATAACCATTTTAGTAATAGTAATTTGTTTTGTATTTGATTAATAGAGATTCCATATAGAGATCATTAAAAACATTCTTGAGGAGAATGTCCTTTTTTATATCAAATTTTAAAACTAAAATAAAAAAAATTCAAAAAATTATTCCTTAAAAATAACCATTGAATTGTATAAATTATTCTTCAAAACATTTGATTTTTCATGATGTTTAGAAATTCTCTTCATTCAATTCATATTAAAATAATTATTCCATTAAAACTATTAGTGAAGACAAATGATGAATATTATTGAAAAGGAAATTAAAAAACCATTAAAATAGTACTTAAAAAACCAAAAAATGTAAAATGATCTATAAAAAATCATTGTCAAAAGGTTTATCAATTGTTTTAGAAAACATAGTTTTGGATGAATGTAGATTTATGACTATAAAATGAAATGTAGTTTGATTTTTTGAAACAAATTTTATTAGTCATTTTATTTACCCAAGAGGTAAAAATCACACTATTAGACTATATGATTAATTCATAATAATAAATGAATAAAAATATTATTATTTTTGAACAATGTTCAGAAAAATTCCTTCAATTTAAATTTCCTATCTAAACAATCATGATTAGAATGTGAATATGTCATAATCTCTGAATATGATCATAATGTCTAAGTGAGGATTAATAAATGAATCAATTGTGATTAAATAAATTAAATAATCATAAAACATGTTGATATAAATGGAAAATAAATTTTATCTCAATGATATTAAAATAATATGAAAGTCGACATAGAAGTAATATAACATAATGAAATAAAATTGAGTTGTGAAATTATTTTCCCCCTGGTAACTTTTATGTAGAATCCCAGTAGATTAAATAAATAAAATTGAAACATATAATATAATTAATTATTATGTAATCATAATATTTCATATAAAATGGAAAATATTTACACCATATAAATCAAATTCGGTGCACAATAATAAACTATTAATCAACGATATAAAATTTATTTTTAGATCTTTATCTCATAATTGATTTTTGTTGACTGTGATTTAACATCATTTTTAATATTTTAATGAATGTTATTATTTTATAAAAAAATTCATATTCAGTCATTTACAATATTTCATTTTTTATTATTTGTGGTGTTAATTTCTTTGATTTCTCATTCGTGATTTATAATAAATCTTCCAATTATTATGAATATTACAAAGATCCATCAACTACATAATAATAATAATGATATAATAATCATATTGATGAAACAATTATAATTTTAATATGGATTATGAAATATGGTTTTGAAAAAAAAATGTTACGATCATGGAGATGATAGGGAAAACATAAGCATTATCAATGTTTCCATTTTCGTTGATCATTTTAGAAATGTAAGAAGTAATATTTATTTATTCCAAATTTATAAAAATGTTATATTATTTCCATAAATAAACTTATATATATCATCCCTCAAGTGTGGTAATGTATATATAGTCACAGAACATCGTGAAGGTGGTAGAACACAAGCACAAAAATGATGTTATCATTTTTATGTGAGTGAAAACATAAAAAAATGGTGTATTAAATTTTACGAATTATAAAAATTATTTACATATAAATAGTATTATATTTATATCATATATAATATTCAAATTTTTCCTTATCACCTTCCATTTAAAGGGATAGTAAAATATGATTCTCATCAATTTTCAAGGTGGTAGTCCATCGTACACATGACTAGTGTTATAATATTCATGATAGTATTGAAATTAATATATATATATATGTTATAACGACTCTAGGAAGAATTATTAAATATATATCATATATAAACATTATATAAATCATTATACCCAACCTCTTGAGGTCTTAATTAGAAACTAAATGTCATATGTTATTGAGGTTTTAGTCCACCGTATTGAAGGATGATGATATTGTTACCCATTTGATGGAAGCAGGGAAGTATGTGTGTCATGAAATAAAAATAAAAATATATTTGTATACATTATATAGTGAATTTATTACATAAATTTTTTTTATTTTGTACTGAGGGAGGAGGAGGATTAAATAAAACAAAACAAAATTATTGATAAATGTGACCTCTTCTACGGGTAACCACCATAGGATTTATCATATTCCATAAAAAGTAGGATTTATGACTAAAATAAGTATTATGGGATGATATGAGGCATATTGGGTAGTTATTCTATTAGAGATTGTATAAATAATATAATTCTGAATGTTTGAAGAAGTTATGAGATGATGTGGAATATTATAGGTGAGGGGAGTTGCACACTTGTAATATTTTGGAAAGTAAAAGGAATGAAAGAGTTTATTAAATGAAAAAGTGTAAGAAAAAATTTATTTTTATTGAGTATTAGAGATAATATGGTCGAAATATATATATAAATATATAATATATTTTAGACATGTGTTTTTTTCATAATTTAACATTTTTTATTATACTATAATTCATTAAATCCCGGGTTATAATAGTATTAACCCCTTGTGAATGTTCAGTATTGATATTTCATTTCACACAATAATATGAAAATAGTTTTGAGTACATATATTAAATTTCATTCTTCAAATAACATGTTGGTTCATCATTATTATGGTTATACCAAATTACAGTTTTTAGTTTAGGTGTATTGTTTGAATGAACATAGAAATTATATACAAGATATTCTCTATATACACCCTATACGAGAGATAATTCTCCAACAACATTGAATAATGTTATAGTAAAAATAGGGGATTTGGTATGAAAATTATCAAGAGGTATATGTGGAAAAAATCAATAAAATGGGGTAAGATTCATTAGAGTGTTAATCTATATGTCAAATCAATAATGAAATCAAGAATATAAAATGAGAAATTATTGAACAACATATATTTCCCCTCATCTAGAAACAGAAGACCCTTTTCCATTGATATATATGATGGATAATGTTAACTTTGATTAAAAATTAATGTTCATGTTGATGATTGAAATCATAAAACATTATAAAACATTATGTTTCTCTAATATATTGTTGGAGGATATTTATCATCTATACTATTATGATGAATATCTTAATCCACAAATGCTTTCCTTCAAAAAATTCACCCCAGATAAAGTATTTTCATCCTCTCATAAAATAGAGGAATTCGTAAGGATCAATTTGATCAATTTGTGAAATAAAATATTTTTTTCTTCTAGAGGATGATATTGGAATCTCGATTTTTTAAATTCAATGGATAAAATAAACATATATATTCATGTTTTTGGATGGTTATTTAGTATTTTATATTAGTGTTGGGGTTGATAGGACATATAGAAATTCAAAATTGTTCTGAAGACATGATGAATAATTTAATATAACATTGACGTGAACCACATCACTCAACCATTTAATCATAATATTGGTTATCCAGGAATCCCCTCTATACACCCCATCCACATCCATGAATGCTTATTGGGTAAAAACACTTAACTAATGGAAATGAAGTGTGTAGTTTTTGTTTTAACATTCACATCAACTAAAATAGAATTAATTCCCTTGGATGCCTTCGAAAGGCTAACGATAATATAAATGATGATGTTTTCCCATTTCCACATAAGAATAATTAATTTTTAAATCCATATCCAATAACTAATATGTTTTAAAACTCAGTTATTCACACACCAAAAATAATTATATATATTTACCAATTTCATATTTCACATTATCCAAATAATTGTTCTATCTATGATCTATATAAATCCTTTTTACTCAGAGTAGATATAGATTAATAATCATGGTGGGTAATAATTATAACATAATACTATTTTATAATAGTTTAATTTTACATTTATATTTAATGTAAACTATTATATATCACTAAAATATACCTATGAGATTATGTAATCCTATTCACAAATCATTGATGATGAATAATTTCACAAAATAAGGATATTATTAATTTAATTATGATTAAAATTTCATTCAAGGGAATATCTAAGATGATTGGATACTTCTAGGTCCCTATAATGGATTTTGATAGAGGGATATTTTTATAATCAAAATATACTAGATCATTAACCAACATATGATTGATATGTATTGAGTATTCGTTATCCTTAGTCAACATTAATAACCATCATTGGATTTTATTTACCTCATTCACTATAGAAATACACATGAGTATTTTATTATCTATATATATTTCATAGTTCTCCCTATAGAGTTAATGCCTCGAAATCATCAATTTTATTATTATTAGATACAACTAGTAGATGCGTGAATTATATTTCATCCAATATATTATTGAATATTAAGAATAATTTTTATCACGTTATCATTAAGCTAGTGGTCAGAAATAAATATTATTTTAATTAATCACTATTGATAATAAATACTTACTCAGATTGGAATAGAAAGATAATTATATATTGATATTCCTATTCATCAACTATTTTATGATCCCTTCACATTTATCTATCAAGATAAATCATTTTCCATAATGAGTTAAATTTTCAATGGCTTCAATAATATTTATATTTAGCTCAAAATATTTTGATTGTATATACCTAATTCATGGGATATATGGGTCTACATTACAATATTTAGTTTGGGATATTCCGAAATCCCCTTTTTCACTAATAAACCCACTCATATACATTTTATACTAATAAAATTCCCCAATAATGCATCATTACCCATCAAAAAATGAAATTTATAGGAATTTTAATGTTATTCCTCCTATCAAATTTTATTTACCATCTCACTCCAATAATCTGTATGTTCATCCCCACTTTTGGAGTATATTAGAATGTCCCCTATATTGTTTATAAAAAATTTATCATATTAATATCTAAATAATATAATCATCAAATCCATAATTTTTTTATTAGATATATTTAACATCACATTGATGATAAAATATTTTTGTAATCAGTGAAAGGGGATACATGTTAACTGTAATGAATTTTTTTGATTTCATGATAATCTGTGTATTTGTATATTTTCCAACAATTATTCAAGGAAAAATTATTGTAATACCCCATGGTGAATCATTTATTTATATGAAATCACTTTTTATATTTTTATTCTATTATCTTATTTTAATAAAATAAAAAAAATTACATTTCATTGGGATTCATCTATATGAAAAATACAACTTTCAGAAGATAAATTTAGAACAAAGACTGATGATCATGGGGATGATAAGGAAACTCATTTGGGAACACCATAATATATTCCCATAAAATGGGTATATCATAATTTATTTTCAGTCCTTTTACATAATATATTTTTTATGATTTACATGTACTTTTGGTATTGGTTGCCTAATCATGAAGGGGGTTTCTATATGGGATTCATAGTCATCAGAAAATTTTTATAGGGTTATAAGATTTATATAGGTATAGAAATATATTTTACTTTCCAGGTAGTTAAGGTCATATATTTACAAATATATCCTATCTAGCTCCGATTTAGAATAACATTCTTCCAGATAAACAATAATGTTTTGTTCTAGAGAATCCTCATTTAGATTCTGACAAAGTATGATTCTAATAAATGGATAGTGTTAATTACATTACATGTTGTCTTTAAATATATAACTAAGTGATGATATTAGTAAGGTGGTACAATAGTTCTTGGAAATCATTATTATCTAATGAAATACATAGATCCAAATTACAATAAATAGATTTCATTTTCACAAGTATATAATTTTTTTCCCTTTACAATATCACTTTCTTTCTCCAATAAAGTCATGATTTTGAAATAAGAGTTCCCTTTCTCTCATGTCTTAAATAGTTACCGATGCCAATTCCAATCAAATATGAATTTATCTGTGTACTATATTGAATATTTATCTTATTCTTTATATATTAATCAATATATCGTAAATATTGAATTTTATAAAAATATTTCTCATACATCGTAATAGTATGAATATTCATCTAAAATAAGAATAAATTATCATAATCCCCAAACCTCCAAGAGTTGATACATCAATTAATTCACATGGGGCCTTTTCCGTGATCCAATGTCTAAGGATAATGACTAATATGTAGATAGATTTTCCTATTTTTATAAAATTTATTTTTTGATCACAAAGTATCTAAATCCATTATTTACATTTTATCACCATCCCCTAATTAATCATTGAATCGTTTTTCAATGTCTTAAAATTGTAGGGAAATTAGAAAATAACTTCATAGTTTTCAATATCTTGAATTGAAAAATATTTTCAAACTCTCTTACACAGCCCGTATATGATGCTTTCAACCACACATATGTGGTCAATGGTAAAATCAGAAGACTACCATGGATGATTTGTGTTATTTTCCTTATATTTCTTTATTGGTCACAGTCCTTTTTTTATTGAGTACAATAAACTCCATATGAATTGTAGTATGTGAACACTAATAGAATTTTTTCTAAAAACTATTTTCATAATCATTCCCATACTATTGATTTTATTTATTTATTGGGATTCATAATCATGATAAGTGTACACCGTGAACGTAGTTACTCTTTCAAGATTATTAGGTATACTATAAATTTCCTTCTGTCAATGTATTTGAGGCCAAATAAAATTTCCTTATCTAATTATTCCATTGAACAATAAATAAATAATTCTAGGATCAACTAATTTTGGTTGGAATTTTTCATATAAAAAATAAATTATTCTTAATATTTCAGGGGGAAAATAGTGTTTGAACAATATTATTGTTATTATTATAATATTAATTAAAATTTAGAATTAGTTGGATGATTTTTTCAAATATGTATTCCATTATATTAGTTATACCTTCACGTTAATTATTTAATTTACCATATAAAAGGATCTTTGAATAGTTAATAATATATAAATACAAATTGTAAAATAAAAGGATGATAATTATTAAATTACAGAATTTAGTATGAAAATAAAAAACATTAAATTTAAAAAATGATAACACATTAATTTAAATTATACCTTAAATTTTGAAGGTATAGTTTTCAATCTATTGTGTTTTTTTATTTTATTATTTCAATGATTAGAGAAATAAGAAAATATAATACCAAAGGTGAAAAATATAATTTAATTTTGAATTTTATGTTCCCAAATAAAATTCATCATCTTTTAAAGAATATGAGTCTTGTATATAACAAAAAATGAAAATTTGGTGGCATAAATTGTAGTTTGTGAATAATCATGAAGTCTAATATGTGATTCAAGATGCATAAAATGATATAATAAATGCTGAAGCCCATATATATAATCACATTTGAAAATTTCAAAAAAAAAATGATATCATAAATTATATAATTATAATGAAACATAAGAAAATAAGACTATGGGAATATTTTTTATGCCTCATTCACAAGGAAACAAAACATCATAGGCTTGTTAAACTCTCTATGAACCATACATTTCAACTCATTTGATAAAAAACATACCCCATTAATTTGAGTGTTGTATATTTTATAGAGAACTTATCTCAACATAATAGGTATATGGATATTTGTTCCAGATGTAGATATCATAAAAATGAATAATTATATAAAAATCATAGGAAAAGTGTATGAGGTACACACATTTATCTTATGAAAACATGGAATGTCTCACAAATTTTCATGAATCAGGGTATTAAATACATCATGTATGATAAAAATGGAATTTGGATTTATAGATTAGAAAATGTTGTTCATGTAATGAATTTATATATGGAAGAATATATATCGTTAGAGATATGACCTTTTTAATAATGGATTTTAAGAAAAGAGAAATGAATCTTTATTGATGTGATTTTATTAAAAGTTAAAATTAAATATAAAAGTTTTTATAGTATAAAATAATAATTTTGAATCTATAGGTGATTATAAATAATTAGACATATATGTACACAAAAATTGATTAAAATAAAATTTTTATCTTTAATTAGGCTTTCATTTAATGAGAAATTTATTTTCCCATCATAAAATATTGTTTATCACCATCAATTAATGATTTGTTAAATAATGTATACAATTTATTGTCATTTTAGGGAATTTAAAATAAATAAATTATAATATTATAGTGAGAATGTGATATTTATATGGGAAATGTGTAACTGTAAATTGAAACTAGTGGATTAATAGTTCATTTACCTCAACTACTGACTGAAATTGTGGGTTTGTGTCCAACCTACCAATTGAAAAATTCAAAATTAACAACATATTGATTCAAAAATTCTATAATATATATTACATTATTAATATTTTTTATGTTCATTTATAATCATTTCATTTTAATATAGGGATCATCGTCACTATATAAGAATGTTGGTCTCCTGGTTCTGAGGATGCATTGGTTTACTATTTGTTATAGCACTTCATAAAAAATTTGTAAATAAATCTATATGTATAAGTTATTTGATGTCATATAAATGTTATAAATATCAACTCTTTTTCATGAAAAAAACATATCATATCTTGCAAATATTATAAATTAATCGTCAGTTAATTTATATGGTTTTCCATACCAGGACAAGTGTAATATATTTGAATTAATATTTATTTATAATTTCATATTTAATAATATAGAAATGAATATAATTTAAATTCAATGATAGTATTTAAAAGAATTTGGTTTACCATCAATGTAGGAAGTGATGTAAAATAGAATTCATTTTCCAATAGAGGTGTTGAATAAACCAAATAATAGGAGATGATATCAAATTAAATAAATTCGATAGAAAAAAAATAATTTCTATTAAATTAATTTAAAATATATTTTTATATATATTGTAATGAATTAATCATATAATGATTGATTTTTATGTTTTAAAAATAGGATAAATTTGAGAACTACATAAAAGATCATGTTAGATAAACTTACCACTTCTTTTTCTTTTCATCAGCATAACTATCCCATCATTTTTTTTAGATTGGTCATTAAAAAATGAATACCATATAGGATTTATAAATTAATATTCTACATATATTTTTTCATATATTTGTGATGGTATGTTCTTTTTAATTTGATGAAAAATTGGTTGATTATGGGGCTATTTTAAAGAACATGAGAAGGGTGTTTTTAATATAATCTTCCTTGGTCTGTTATTTTTTCTGAAAACTAGCAATAGTGTGGATTAATGTAACTATATAAAATAATTAATTATTTTGGGGGTGAAATAATTGTTTATTAAAATAAAAAATATGTAACAGATTATTTATTTATTTTATAATTTTCCATACTATATTGTAACATAATTTACTGAACAAAAAAAAAACAATACATTTTCAGAAAAATATTAAAAAACATCGATTTGATAATTTTGACATGTTGATTCAAAATATTTCCGTAATTTTATTAAATTATTGAAACATATAAACGAAATTTAATTTTTAAATTACAATAATGTACTTTTTAAAAATACCAAATTTTAAGATACAACAAAATTTCTTACGCTTAGAAAAATAATTTATAATTTCAAAAAATTGTATTATTACTTTTATCCAATATTTTAACACTACATGATATGAAAATATTTTATATTATGAATTTTTAAATCTATTAAAATATATATTTTTACCTAAAAATTTTATAAATATTTCATAAAAATTATAGGTATGGATTCTATATATCATAATTTTTTAACACATTTTAAAAATTTTATTATTATTTCTATAACATATGTTTCTTGTATTTCTATTTCAAAAAATATTTCAACAAAAATTTATGCTTTTATAGGTTATGTAAAAAATCTAATGGGTTGGTAACCATTCCAAATTGGAATATTATTATTCATATTGTTCCGTTTATTATTAAAAATGGACTTATCACAATTCTAATTATCTTAATTGTTTTCCTCTTCCTATAAAAACAAATAAATTATTTTCTTCATTATTCAATATAATTCCTACTAATGCTTTTTATTCATTTTTATAATAAAAGTCAATATATTGATAAAATATTGTATTATTTATAATGTATTGTTTCCATGTGTATTAATTATGGGAGTCCAAATGATCCAAATTTACCTAATATAATTTTATCGATTTCCCTTATATACAATCCCATTATATCACATTCAATATTTTAGGATATGTAACATACAAAATTTAGTGGTCAAATCAATTTAATAATGTTTTTCTCAATATATATTCACGGTGTTTTATAATATACTACATTAGTTTTTTTAACATATATATATATTATGAAAATTTCCTTTATTAATTTATAGGATGGTAAAATGAAATTTATTTTAATTTTTATCAATATATCTAGATATTTACAATAATTCAATTTCTCTTATAGTATAGTGAGACACTTTTCATAGTTTTTTCTTGGTTGACCACACCTCCCTTATGTTTCTATATAAAATTAATAAATTTTATTAATATTATCATAATAATTAAATGTTCTCTCAACACTCAATAAATAACATTTTTTTAATCCCCCTCAATTTTCAGAATCTCTTAGATTAGGAAACTAGAAATTTATTCCATATCTTCTAATTGGTATTGTAATAAAAACCACATCTAAATAATCTTCCTAGAATGTGGAATCTCATCATGTCTTAAATAGATTCCTCAAAATAATACAATCATTCTTCCTTCAAATAAGAATCCTACTGCAACTTATTATTATTATTTTACATAGAATATTATTATTTTAAATTAGATTTTACCATGTTATAGAGAAAATATTTTTTCATAGACCCATCATCTTAGACCATGATTATTTATTTCCAACAACATGATTTCATAATATTACTTTTCTTATTAATACATAATGAAACATTCTTCTCCCAATTATTTTTTCTTTATTAACCACATTTGAATAATTTTATTATTTATTAAATAGTATATCTGTATATAGTGTGGAAATCAATATGATTTCAGAAGAAAAAATCAGTCTCCCATCATTAGGAAAATGTAATTTATTTTTTTGTATACCTTTTAATCATATGTTGAATTCTCCAAATAGAACATCGCCATTTTTAATGTCACCTCTAGATACATTACATATTTATTAATTTAATATAGACTTATTTTGTTCATTTAAATTATCTTATAATAAAACATGTTTTTTTCATAAATATCTCAGATCATCTATGTGAGAGTGAATTCTATAATTTAAATGTCATTGTAATATTATTTATCCAGAGAGTTTATGATAAGTAATTTGAAATTTGAAATTTATTACTTTTTATCTTAGGAGAAATATTATTATTCTATAATACTTTGAGATGAATCGTTATTTGTAATTCCATTATTGTTTCTACCTAACTCTTTTACTATTCAAAAAATCTATTTTTTCTTTTATCAACGGGTATTTGTGATAATTTTATTAATCAATTATCATTTTTCTCTATCAATGCCCTCATTTCCTTTTCACTTTAATTTTCCAAATCAATATATATAAAACAATGAATTGATATATTGTTTTTATAATCCATTACATTTTATATACTTTTGATTTTGAAAATTAATAAAACATTTGTATACACAAATCATATGTGTTTTCAATTTTGACATTATATATTTTTTCTATTGTTTACAATCTTATAACTTGGTGGAAAAATAAACTAAAAATATAAAATATTTCAATAAGTGATAAACATTAATATGTTTTCCCACTTATATTTACCTCTTCCTTAGAAGATACTATTACAAGATAATGATAAAAATTACATTCAATCCATCGTAGAATATTTTGATTTTTTTTCATCCCCATAATTCATTTTGGGATAATAATATGAATATTTATTTACTAATTTTACTAATATCATAGAATCATAAATTCTATTTTAATAAATTATTTTTCATTTTTCATTTGTCATATGAAATCTTAATATAAACATAAATATTTAGAGTCCACAAATCAATTTTTTTTCCTTGATGGCGAAGATAATTTTAAAAAATATATAAAGGAGGATACTTTTCAAATTGTAATTATGAGTTCAGTTATTCTGAATTTTTCAATTGATTTCAATTAATCCAATTATTAAATCACCCAAAGGATTTACAAACAAAACCATTTCAACATTTGAAATATAATATCCCCATAACAATACAAATTTATTTATAGAAAAAAAATTCATAAATTTTTCTTTCCCTTCAAGACATAATGAATTATTTTCATTAATTTATTTTGTCCCTTTCTTCCAATGACTTCATTTAAAAAATACATTGTGTGTGTTGAATGTAAAATATTTTCTCCCTCCATTTTACTTATATGTTGAATTCATGAAAAAATAAGTGTTATACCAACATTGGTAAAATGTACACCATCCATAGTGATGAAAGGAAATTAAAATCCATGAGATATATTTCATATAACCATATAATATCTAAAATAATGTAACCAATTACCATTGAATAATGGAACTCCATTATTATTTATTTGATTCCTAACGTCCATCAATCTCTTCAATGTAGATATTTTGTAAATAAATAACATATATATGGTAATTTTGGTGTCATTTACTCTCCCTATTACTATATAAAGACTACACTGAAAATGAAGGAAGAAAGATAATGATCCTTAAGTCCCACCTTCAGTATGACCTATGTTAGAGACTATCACCGAGGGTATAAAAATATCACATTCGAGAAAAATTACATCTACTAATAAAATATGGTCAATATATAAGATCGTTAATATTAGATCGTGGTTATTTATATGAGGTAAGGTTCTGTTTAACATTAGTTTGAATAATTTTTTATAACCAAATGTGAAAAACCATTGAGGTTATAGGGGTATCTAGTGTGTTTGGGGCTTATTCAATGCCACAAACCAAACCTGTAGGGCGAATAAGGACACACAATTAGTAGAAATAATTTAGGACATGCCACATAGTTACTACTTATATCACATTAATACATTATTTATAACCTAATATTAATGCTAAATAACACCAAAATGTAGAAAAATAATAGTATTATTAAGAATTGGCACAGTACAAAATAATTTTAAATAGGGAATATTTCATATTTAGTGAAAACTTCGTAAATATGGCCATATTATTTCTTCGCACAGAAAACTATTTGGGATATCCTAGGGACATACATAAAAAATGGGGAGCTATAAAGCATAGTTAGGGAATAAATCTGGTTTAACATGAATAAATTAATATATATTAGAAAATAAAAATATAAATGGGAAATAAAAGTGGTTAGAGTCATAAACATGAAAAATGAAGCATTATATAGTCAGATATCATTTAGGAAACATAGGAAATGTGTAAAAAATTAAAACACTTCATTATAAAAATAGGTCTAGGATATATACTAATACATCATAATGTAAAATTTATCTTGATGGAATATGGTTTCCCCTAATCCCTAGTCGGATTTCTCATGGGACTGAATAATTTTTCAATACATTAGAGTTCTATATAATTTCACCTGCACTCATCATATTCATTTAATACTCAGGATTAAGTGTTCCACATAGATAATAAAACATGAAATAATTTATCAACATATATTATTCCATAATAAATTATTTTAGATTACATAAATTTTTTCTAAATAAAATAATAATATGTGTATAATTGTGAACTCCCTTGATAGGAAATTGGTATTGTAGCCACTACAAATTTTTTTTGTCCTATAAAATAGTAGTGAATTTTTCATATCTTAATTGTTTCACGTAATGATGGACAAAATGGGTTTATTATAGAGAACTGTGTCTCTCATCATTTTGAAATCATATTTATAGTAATTATAACATTAAAAGCATATCCCAAAATTATTAATTGGAAATACAAGCCACATCTTAATGAAGAAACCTGCATAATTAGAAGGAATAGATATCTTTCCGTGACAGTGAGACACCAAATGCATTAGAGGAGATTCATAATAGATTTTTGGAAACATGGTTTGACTATATTGATTGGAGTTTAGATTAAGGATGTTATACATAGATTTTGAGTGTAGATAAATGGGATCAAGGGTGGGTTTATGACAAATTAGTGGGGATTACTTTATCATTTATCAAATATAGGTCTTTAAATATATATAATTAAATAAAAAAAACCACTACACAACCCATGGTGATTACCTTGTCTTACAAAGAGGAGTGTAATTAATTATTTTATAACAAAAAACTATAGAAATTATTAAAAAATACCCATACTGATTTGGAAGTGAATCATACTCTTACTGAATTGATTTTATAGACCTAAAATATATTAATGGGTTTTGATGATTCACAATGAATTTAGAAAATCAATTAAATAAAAATAATATTATTTTATTTTAAATTTAAAACATATATTTCATCATGCATATAGTTTATTTTATTTATTACATCATTTTGTCTCATTATGATGTCATAATACACATCGAATATTTATAAGACATATAATTTTTATCTAAAAACATTATTATAGCAGAAAATTATAAATTATTTATCATTGGATATTATAAATGTTATGATTTGATAATTAATAATAATTTTATAAATATATTTATTATCAGATTTAAAATAATAATCAGTATTTATTGAGAAATTCTTAGGTTTTTAAAATAACAGTTCTAGAAGAGTTATAAAAATGACATTTGAATTTATAAAAATTATATGAACATTTTTAATTAATAAAATATATTTAATAATGATTTCCATTAAAATTATATTTATTTCATGAATTTATTAATTCTTCAAAATAAATGTATTAATTGAAATTGAATACTAAATAAAAATTCAATTTTTTCCTTGTAAAATCATCATTATGATTTAATGATCATAAGGAATTATGAGAATTATTCTATCGAAAAAACAATATTCATATTCATATTTTTGTTATCTTGATTCATATCGCTTCAATTAACCATGAAATGTCATCTTCTTATGGTTCATGATAGTATGAAATTCATCGGTTGGTTTGACATAAATGGTTTTTGTTGTGATCTGGATGTGCATGAAATTCTCAACTAAACGGTTTGTTTGATTCCAAAATTATTATATATCACATTTTCATTAGTCAAGAGAAATACCAATCATTCTATCTAACATGGTTGATCTGTTATATGGGATTCTTATGGTATGGTCATATAGGTTGTAAGAACCCAGATCATCGTTTCAGCTTTTTCCTGGAGTTTTTGAGAAAGAGGGGTTTCTTGAAATTTTTGATGTACACACCATGTTCATTCTGATTACACGCTATGTGATCCCTTATCACCCTAAGACGAGTGCTGGCTGTGTCCAGGCCACACACACAGTGTGTAGGCATGATGTGGAGGCCGCTTAAAGTGGAGTATATAAAAACAGAGTACACGTTGTGTACCCCAGAAGTACACAACGTGTATTTTTTTTTTCATTAAACGGACCTGGGTCACGCCTGACGGGTAGAATGCACTCCTTCTCTAGGTTCTTCATCTGAGAGAACCCGTACGTCTGGTAAACTTCTCCGGATTCCAGAGCCTCTGTCCAATCCCTATTTTAGCCGTCATCGATTGCATTGGTATCACAGTGGTAAGCTCTCTCTTCTCATAGAGCTACATTTTCCAATTCCTCCCCTTTCTCAAGTTATCATTGGTTGAACATTTTTGAAATTCTCTTAGATCTTTGACGTTCTAAGAGGAATAAATCATCATGGTTCATGTTTATCGTTCTCTTCGTATCAAGGTAGGTGGTTTGTTCCTTTCTGTAGGAATTTTGTGAATATTTTGTGAAATTTCCACCAATACCCTTGAACGGGGTATTGCGTATTTCCTATTTTCCCCTGTTGTTTTCCTGCTTTTCTTGATTGCTTGAGTAGAGGTAATTGCTTTTATTTAGGGTAATCCTTTTACAGTGATTTGGATGTTTTCCATGCATGTTTTTCCTATTATGTGTTTTGACAATTTCCATGCCTAGTTGTAGGATAGTGGAACTGTTTAACTGTTATGCATTTGTGCCTTAGAATGGTAGACAAGTAGTTCTTGAGGTTTACTTGGGATGATACACGAACTATGCATGTTTATTTTACACAGGGTTGTGAGAACCTAGTGTAGTGGACTATTGGGAGAATGGACGCAAGGGCTTCTCTAGAGTGTCTTTAATTTAAGATGCGAGGCCAAAAGGGGAATTGACGTTCAATGCTTCCTCAGAGTGTCAGTAGTTCCTCGACGCGAGTTACATGGGGAATAGACATTGAGTGCTTCCCCATAGAGCCTTTAGTACGATACAAGACTATAGGGGGAATTGACAGTGAGTGATTCCTCAGAGAGTCTATTATTTTTCTAAACCAGAGGGGTGAGACTGTGTGTGCCTCCCAAAGGGTTGGTAGTACTTGTAAGTTGAACCTTGGTGGTTAGGCTGTGAGAGAAACCCAGAGGTTACCTTTTTTTCTACTTGCTTGAGTGGTTGATTATTCTTTTAGATTACATGCTAGAAACGATGGATTGTTACTGCTGTGTTTTATCCTATTTTCTACATACAATTTACTGCTTACTGTACTTCACCTACCATATATTCTTTGACTGTTAGGCACAGATATTTGGGTGGTTTTCTAATGGGACTTTGTATCACACCTTGATTGGGTTATGATTTTGGGATCAAATAGATTATGTTGTTGCAGGAATGGATAATGGAAAGCGCCCTTTTACTTTAGCTACTTGACTTGCTGTGGAGCTGGAGAGCATGGGACCAAGCTATGGCTTGTGATGCTAGGGAGTTTACAAGTTTTCTTTTGTACTTGATTTATTATTGAATTTGGTATTCTGACTTGTTTGGCTGCTTTCCTATACATATGTTTCATGCATCATTATTATATATGTGTTCTCCAGTTTTCTTCATTCAGTCTTCTGCTGTTTATTTCTATAGGGATTATTATTTCATTCGTTGTTGTATGTTTTTTTACTTCCATTGTGTACTCTTCTAATGAGGGCATAGTTTCCCCACTATCACACCTAAGGCCCTTGCTACTTGTCGGTAGCCTTTGGCGTTCGGGGAAATGTTCTTGAGGATGTGTGACCAACCGGGTATGGGGCGCCTCTGTGCGGCTTCCAGAACTAAGATGTTACAAAGTGGTATCAGAGGTGTTCTTTTCCCTGGAGTTACTATTGGAGCCTTATCCATGGATAGAACAGAATAGGTAATTGCTAATATGTTTTTCCCGGAATTAGCTAACTCGTGTATAGGGAAAAGCTATACTACCTCGATTATTGCAGTTTTTTGGTTTTGATATTTTACGGTTGATAAGATTTCACCAAGAGTGACTCACATGTTTTGTGTTGTTACTGTTGTTGTTATCCTAGTTCTATTTCTATCGCAACCCGATGATATGAGGGTATGCCATCTCATGCATCATATAGGCACTTGTTAGAAATCACATGCCATGCATTTTTTCCATGTCATCTAGGGTGCATTATCAATTTCATGTTGTTTTGATAGAATTTGTGTAGATTATGCATGTTGTTGTGATAGGTGCTTGATAGAATCTCTACAGTTGATAGAAAGGTTGTTTGTTTTGTACCTTTCTTAAATTAACGCCAAATTATGGTTCTTGAGGTGTTATGGGCCCTCTTGAATTGGAAATTGGTGAATCATTGACCTATTTTTCTTACATATGACTATTTGGGATGCCAAGCTTTGATTTGTTGGGAGTATGGGCCCTTACGGGTCAGAATTTGGAACCTTCATACTCATTTTTTGGAGTTTTCTGGGCTTCGGTGTAGTTTCAATGCTACTACCCAGAAAAAACCAGAGTACATAGCATGTACTTAATATATACACGACCTGTACGGTAGGTACACGCCGTGTAGTAGTAAGCTGTGTCCCCAGCTGTGTCACTAACAACCCGGGTCAGGGAAGCTCCTGTCATAAATGTTGTGTTGTGTATGAACACGTCGTGTATCCTTGTTCTCAGTACCCGACCGTGTCACGAACAACATGGTTCGGTGTCCTATCTTCCTATACATGTCATGTTCTATCTGAACACACCGTGTAAGGGTCAGTCGTGTACTTGGCCATGTCGCCAACAACATAGGTCGGGATAAATCTTCAAGTGCATGTCGTGTTTGTTCAGAACAGGCCGTGTAGTTTCAATCATGTAGACAGTCGTGTAACTAACAACACAGGTTGTGAAACCATGTAAACTACACGTTGTGTCCATCGGGAACAGGCCATGTATTCTTTGTTTAAGGAGACCATCTGAGTTATCCGTGCATGGAGAAACAGGCATGGTAATAGTGTTATGTACACGCCGTGTAGAGTTTATACACGCTGTGTAGTCTCATTTTGTAAATATTGATTATTTCCTTCTCTTGTTTCAATTTTGTAATTCTTGTTTCTCTGTCCTTGTTTTCCTAATCTAAGGTATGCTTTTCATTTTTCAGAGATATTCCTCTCAGATGTCCTCCGATTGTACGTCAGTTCTCTGGCATTGATTAGACGCCAGATATGGCTGATCAGGGACTTCCTGCCGATCCTCCAGTTGGGCTAGCCTTGGAACCAACTGTCATACTAGTTACAGGCGCTGATGCGCAGTTCAAGGAATGTATTATGAGGATGATGCTGACCTTTTATGGAGCATCGACTCCTTCCACGACTAAGGAAGACTTGACGTGGGTTTTCCAACAACAGCATTCTCCCACATTCTCGAGGGAAGGAGGACCACATGCAGTAGAGTCGTGGATGAAAGCCAGGCTAACGATCATTGATCATCTAGAATCACCTCTAGAGAGGCGAGTCAAGATTTATACCTATATGTTATGAGACTCCACCAAGAGGTGGTGGGATGTGGTCTCACAGTAGGGCCATTAGTAGGTTATGGATTGGGAGGAGTTCCAGCACGTGTTTTACAACTACTTCTACATAGAGACCATGAGGGATGATCGAGCCTTGGAGTTCATGAACCTGAATCAGGGTACTCATTCTATTATGGATTATTCCTCTCGTTTCACCGATCTAAAATGCTTCACACCCCTCCGTGATGGGAATGGGTTGTTCTTAGCACGGAAGTCTGACGATGGTCTTAGACGGGAGATTCGATCATAGGTGAATATCTTCTAATTTACTTCCATCGCTTCCATCGTCAACTAGGAGCTGATTGCAGAGTGCAATCTGAGAGAATCCGAAGCTGCAATCCAGGGCGGTTCTACTTCCAATGCTAGTGTTCCTCTAGTTGACAGCAGGAAGTTCCATAGGGAGTCTACCCGCGGTGATCTGAGGAGGCAAGATACATCTTCAGGTCGCCAGGTAGTATGCTACCAGTGTGTAAGGGTAGAGCACACGAGGAAACAGTGCCGAGAGACCCAGTATAGTGCCGATCTTGTGGCATGATAGGTCACCTCCGGCGTTTCTGCCAGGTTTTCTCACTAGTAGCTTGTGATGTGGGTTCTTCCATGACTCCTCATTCGGGAGAAGCACCACCAGTGTCTCATCAGTCGGGGAACTAGAGTTATTCCGGCCCTTCAGGCCGAGGTTGAGGTGGAGGTCGTGGTGGTCAGTCCCCATTCCATCACCGTCCGCAGTGGGATGAGTTCAAAGTGGTCTGGCTAGGCCACAGGGCCACAGGGCATTCCAGAATTTTGCGGTGGAGGAGACCTATCAAAATCAGAATCCCTGACCTTCTACCATTTGAGGAACAATTTTAGTATCCTTAGTTTTATCTTCAGATCTTTTCGATATTGTTTTAATGCATAGATTTATCTCTGTTGCTGTTGTGGAGAGCATTGAGCTCTTTATCTTTTCTTCTGCTGACTTATTGACACTGGCCACACCTTTGGGGACGAGTACATCTAGTGTATGTTAGTGTAGAGAGTTCCCTCTAGAGGTTGCATGGTATCACTTCTTATGGGATCTCTATGTCCTGGAGATGACATGCTATGATGTCATTCTTGGGATGGACTTGTCAGTTCCCTTCCAGGATGTTGTCGACTGTTATCACCGTAGGGTGAGTTTTATTTCACCAGAGGGTCAATCTTTTATTCATAGAGGCGAATGGGATGTTCAGGCGAGTTGAGAAGGGTATGAGCATCATGGGCTAGGAAGGGTGATGGCCCATATTGCTAGTCATTATTTGGATGACCAGGGGACTTCACAGTTGTACTTTCCTCCTATAGTGGATTGTTTTAGGGATATCTTCCTAGAGGACTTTTCATGTTTTCCTCAGGGGCGTGAGGTGGACTTCTCGATTGATCTTGTGCCAGGAGCGGGACCAGTTTCCATTCCTCCCTATAGGATGGCTACACCAGAGTTGTAGGAGCTCAATAAGTAGTTGAAGAGTTACAGGTAAAGGGTTTCATCCGACCCAGTACTTCTCCTTGGGGTTCACATGTCCTATTTGAAAAGTAAGCAGATGGTACTCTTAGGCTCTATGTGGATTATCGGAAGTTGAACCTGTTGACGGCCAAGAACCGATATCCCTTTACAAGGATTGATGATCTCTTTGATCATCTTCTCGGAGCCCGAGGGTTCTCAAAGATCCATTTGAGGTCTGGTTATCATCAGTTGCACATTAGAGCATCATATATGCCTCTGACAGCCGTCAGGAGCAGGTATGGTCTCTACGAGTATACAGTTATGCCATTCGGTCTCATGAATGCTCCAACAATTTTCGTGGCACTGATGAACCGAGTGTTGTATCCTTACGTGGAATCCATCATCGTGGTCTTCGTGGACGATATCTTAGTGTACTACCACACTCGAAATGACCATGATACTCATCTTGAGAACATTATGAGTACACTGAGAGAGCATCGTCACTATTCTAAACTCTCGATGTGCCACTTTTGGATGGATCAAATTCATTTCTTGGTTCATGTCATCTCAGAGGCAGGAGTATCTGTAGACCCAGATATTGTTAGAGCTGTAGTTTCCTGGGAGCATCTGAAGAGCTTTTTTGAGGCATGGAGTTTCCTAGGGCTGGTTGGATTCTACAAATGCTGCAGTTAGGTATTTTCACACCTTGCAGCACCATTGACCGGTCTGACCAAGAAGGGGGTGAAGTTCTTATGGTCAGATTCTTGTGAGTCAGCCTTTCAGAAGCTGAAAGGAAGGTTTACATCGACACCAATACTAGTCTTTCCAGAGCCAAGAAAGAGGTATAATGTTTATTGTGATGATTCATGTATTTGACTGGGTGTTTTACCTATTATGGGAGTTGGAGTTGTTGCATACAGGTCTCTTCGGTTGAGGCCACATGAAAGAAACTACCCGACGTACGATGTGGAGTCGGTAACTGTTTTTCATGTCTTACGTTGTTGGAGAAATTAACTTCTAGGAGAGAACATTGTGGTTTTCACTGACCAATGGAGTCTCAAGTACATCTTCACTCACTGTGATCTGAATCTGAGACAAAACAGGTGGGTTGAGTGTCTTCAGTCTTTAATTTTGAGCTCGCATATATGCTGGGAAAGGGCAACACAGTGGAAAATTAATTGAGGAGAGAACTCATATTCATGCAGTTCAGGAGGCCAGTAGTGAGTGGTAGCTTATGGATCTGTTCTTTGAGATGCATCTGGAGGTTCATGACAGATATAGACAGACATACCTTTCATTTGTAGCTATTACCTCAACACATCTTGATCGGGTATGGATGAGGTAGCTATCAGACTCAGAAGGCTTAGTCCAGCAGGAGAGTGTGTCACGAGAAGACCATCTTCCACAATGGACAGTGGGTGAGGATGAGATCTTGCATTTCCAGGGATGCATATGGGTGACAGTAGATGTACGCAAGGATCTGATGCGGTATTTTCATTCTTCATCTTGGGCAGTTCATCCTGGCATCACCAAGATGTATCTGGATCTCCATCACCGGTACTGGTGGCCAAGTATGAAGAGGGATGTTGCTGGTTACGTCTTGAGTTGTTCTACTTGTTAGTAGTTGAAGGTGGCGCATCAGAGACCAATAGTCCTTTTGCAGAAGTTACCCATTTCAGAGTGGAAGTGGAATGATGTCGTGATGGACTTCGTAATCAGATTGCTATGGTCGCCCTGGGGTAACGATGTGGTTTGGGTTGTCGTCAACAAGATTGCGAAGGTTTCTCACATTATACCAATCAAGGAAACCTTCAATGTTGATGATCTAGGATAACTCTACATCTGAGAGATTTTACGTCTGCATGAAGTCCCACACTCCATTTTCTTAGATAGGGATGTGCGCTTTACTTCTCGGTTCTAGCAGGGACTACAGAAGGCTTGGGGTACACATGTACTTTTGGGTACAACATACCATCCCTAGTATGATGGTCAGTCCATGCATACGATCTAGGTGCTAGAGTATATACCCCGATCGTTGATTCTAGACTATGGCGGTTTTTGGCAGAGGCATATCCCTATTATGGACATTGTCTACAACAAAAGTTTTCAGGCGATTATTCAGATGGAACCTTATGAGGAATTGTATAGTAGGCCATGCCGATCAACCTTACGCAGGCTGGAGACAGGAGAGGCAGCTTTTCTGGGACCTCATCTTGTTTAGGAGACCTCAGAGCAGATATGGTTGATTCAGAAGATAATGGATACAACATTGTCTCGACAGAAGTCTTATACTGATCAGCGGAGATGACCTATGGAGTTCGAGGTTGGGGATCAGGTTTTCCTTCATGTCGCACCGAGGTTGGGGCACAAGCGGATTCGAGGATAGGGTAAGCTTTGACCACGTTACGTCAGGCAGTTTGTGGTATTGGAGAGATTTGGGCCGGTTGACTATCGATTTCAGTTACCTTAGAGGTACTTGGCCATTCATTATGTCTTCCTTGTCTCTCAACTCTGATGTTACTTTTCAGACCCGTCTCATGTCTTTCAGCCCGAGGATATTGAGCTCAAAGTGGGTGCATCATTTGAGGAGAATCCTATCCGGATTTTCGATCGCAGTATGAAGGCTCTCCGTGGGCGGTCTGTTCATATTGTACGGGTGCTATGGCAGTGCTGGCGTGTATAGGATGTGACCTGGGAGATGGTGGACGATGTACGATCATAGTGGCCAGAGCTGTTCGGGGTTTCATCTTCTCCACATTGTTAGGGAAATTTAGGGATGAATTTATTTAAGGGATGAAATGTCTAGGAACCCAGATCTTCGTTTCAGGAATGTTTTTTTCTTTTTCCTAGAGTTTTTGAGAAAAGAGGTGTTTCTGGAATTTTTTGAAGTACACACTATGTACTCCCTTACTATACCAAGACGAGTGTTGGCCATGTCTGGGCCACACACATGATGTTTATGGGTGATGTGGAGGCCTCTTAAAGGGGAGTGCGGAAAAACTGAGTACACACCGTGTACCCCATAAGTACACACCGTGTATTTTCTTTTTTTTTTTCATTAAATGGACCAGGGTCGCTCCTGAAAGACATAACACACTCCTTCTCCAGGTTCCTTGTCCGAGAGAACCCATACGACCGCGAAAATTCTCCAGATTTCCATGCCTCCGTCTGATCCCCATTTCAGCCACCATCGATTATGTTGGAACCACAACGGTAAGATCTCTCTTCTCCTAGAGCTAAGTTTTCCAATTCCTCCTCTTTCTCATGTAATCGTTGGTTGATCATTTTTGATGTTTTCTCAGATCATTGACATTCTAAGGAGAATCAATCATCGTGGTTTACATATATCATTCTCCTATCATCGAGGTTGGTGGTTTTTTCCTTTCCGTAGGATGTATGTGAATATTTTGTGAAAATTCCCCAAATACCCTTGGACGAGGTGTCATATGTTTCTTGTTTTTCCCCTACTATATTCTTTCTTTGCTTTATTTCTTGAGTAGAGGTAATTTCATGTGTTTTGGGTCATTCTTTTACGGTTCATAGGATGTTTTTCCTGTTAGGAATTTTTCCAGTTTCCATGCCTAGTTGTAGGATAGTGGAACTATTGAAATGTTATGATGTTGTTCCTTAGAATGATATCCAAGTAGTTCTTGAGGATTACTTGGACTGATATGCGCACTATGCATGTTTATTTTACACAGGGCTGCGAGAACCTAGTGTAGTGGACCATATAGAGAATGGATGTAAGGGCTTCTCCAGAGTGTCTTTAATTTAAGATGTGAGACCACAGGGGGAATTGACATTGATTGCACTCAGAGATTCTGTAGTTCCTCGATGTGAGCCACATGGGGAATAGACGTTGAGTGCTTCCCCAAAGATCCTTTAGTACGTTACCAGAAAATAGGGGGAATTGAAGGCGAGTTCTTCCTCAGAGATTCTATTATTTAGCTAAACCAGAGGGGTGAGACTATGTGTTCCTCCCAATGGGTTGCTAGTACATGTAGGTTGAACCTTAGGGATTATGCTGTGAGAACTATCCAGAGGTTAAATTTTTTTCTACATTCTTGAGAGGCAGATTCTTGTTGTAGATTACATGGTAGAAACTGTGGATTTTTACAACTATTTATTATCCTATTTACAGCTTACTATTTACTAGTTATTTTACTTCACCTTCCATATATTCACTGACTATTAGACATAGATCTTTGGGAGGTTTTATATTTGGACTTTGTGTCACACCCTGTTTGGGTCTTTCTTTTGGGCCCAAACAGATTATGTTGGTGCAAGTATAGATAAGGGAAAGCCCCCTCCTACTTCAGGTACTTGACTTGCTGTGGAGCTAGAGAGAATGGAACCATGGTATGGCTTGAGTTGCTGAGGAGTTTTCATATTTTATTTTGTAATTGATTTAGTATTTTATTCGTCATTGTGACTTGTTTGGCTGCTTTCCTAGACATATGTTTCATATAGCATTATTATATATATGTGATCTGGTTTTCTTCTTTCAGTCTTCTTCTATTTATTTATTAAATGATTATTATTACTTCCGATGTTGTATGTTGTTTACTTCCCCTGTGTACTGTACCAATGAGGGAATAGATTCCCCACTATCACACCCAAGGCCTTCACTGCTAGTCAGTAGCCTCTTGCGTTCGGGGAAATGCGCTTGATTCCATGTGACCAACCGGGAACGAGGCTCCTCTGGGAGGCTTTCAGAATCGTGATGTTACATAGGTTGAGGTCATAACATCCATTATCTCTACAAATAGGATTTTTTATTATCATATAATTATAATGATCATATGATAACAGTTCAATGTCTATATTATCAGCGATAATGAATCTTAATGATCTATAAAATCCAATATGATATATGAAAACCTATAAAGTGTATAATGTTTCGATCACCATAATACATAATAAGATATCAAATATAAATAATATGCATATTTTTATTTATAAATGATCAGGTAGAAAAAATCATCCCACATTCAGAATTTACACCCTAAATTTTTTCATTTAATTCATTGAAAAAATTATCTTAAATCTATTTTATCACTTCCTATAGTTATTTTTAATCTTTTTAAAAATATTGGTTTCTCAATAATACACTAATAAAGTTGACTGACTTATTCTGCAGACCATTACATATGTGATCTACCATCTTTGTTGGCTTCTCATTATAAGAAACATCATTATCCAATGGTAAAACCTCTAGATAGAGTATATGTGAGTAATCTTTTATGTACTTCATCAATATAGAAACATTGAATACAACATAAACATGAGATTGTTTATATGCTATTTTTTGTTGATATTCCACCTTTCTGATGTGATCAAAGATAAAAAAGGCAGCAAAGTATCTTGAACAATTCTTTCCCTTATTACCAAATCACAAATTCTTTTGTTGATGGAGAAATTTTCTTGAATTAATTCATTAAAATATCAATCTCTAGGTATTATAAATGATTATCAGCATAGCTATTTTATTATAACATGGTAAGCCTTGATGTGATGCTGAATGGTATTGGCCTTTTGTACCATTTAATCATCCATATCATGACATAAAATTTTTTGTTTCCTAACATCATCCAAACATGATGTTGTTCTTTAACTATTCCCATTAATGTATTAATATGGATCTATTTTAATTCATGAGTGAAAACTATTATTTTATGGGAACTCGATTATAGTAATATGTTGATACCATCACCCTTTTAATTCAATTTAGTATGCTCTCAACATTTTCATGAGTGTCTAGATAGTCCACTAAAATTGGCCATCAGTTTGAGGGTGATAAGACTGGATGAAGTTGAACATTGTATTTATCAAATGATGGAGACCCTTCCAAAAATATAAGTTAAATCATGGATCTCCATTGGATACCATCGATAGTGGTGTTCCATGTAGCCTCAACACTTCACTATTGTATATCGTTTAATGATATCATGTGGAAGGAACTGTCAAATAAAAATTAATTTATCAGTATCAGTTGGACGATCCACTATAACCCATATATCATTATTTAATTTTGAGGACTTCATAATAATAGTGACAATGTCCATGGTGTGTTTTCCCCATTTCCATGTTTTTATGTGTAATGGTTGCATCATCCCATTGGATTTTTTACTTAAAAACTCATTTACTGACATACAAGATATCATGATGAATATTACAAGATATCATTATTCATATTTCTCATCAAATAGTGCTCTTGGTGATCTCGATACATGTTTTTGATTTATTGATTGATAAATTATGTCAATCTTTTTCAATCATCCATCTTATAGAACATCAACATGGAATTTGATGGTACACATAACTGTGACCCAAATCATATAACTTCATATTCAATATAGTTTAACATTGAAGATTTCCCTCTTTATATAGCTTCCATTTTTTTCAAAATTACCATTTTATCTATTTCAATATACTATATTCTCTCCATAATGGATGGTGTAGAAATAATTTCTTAAATGATTGATGATTCTCCTTACATTATTATTCTCATGTCCATCCTTTTGAAATCTATAGATATTTGGTCCTTATTAATTATAATCAAAGATAAAATTTCATGATACTTTCTTCTTATAGTGCATTCCACTATATTCTATTTCATATGATGATAATGAATTGAGCATTCGTAGTCCTAGTTCATCTCTAACCACTGTTGTTGGTGCATATTCATCTCTTTCTATGTGAACAAATTCTTGAGTCTCTTGTGATCCATATTTATATTTCAATGTTATCTCCAAATATATAATTATCATAGATATTGCTTGTGAAGATCATCATATCTAACTCCCATTCATGTGTTGCTTAGTTAGGTTCACGAAAATTCAACTGCCCCAAACAATAGGCTATCGCGTTGTAATGTTTCAGTAACACATATACGAATAACATCATTTAAGCATCACAAAAAAAACATTAAATTTTTCCCCTTATTTGTACTGTGAGTACGTGTGCAATGATATGTGTCCTTTTCTACTCCAATAATCTCATTTTACATTCATCATTCCATTAAATATTTCATCCGTTATCACTTTGCATTGTTATTGGGTTTTAAAATTGTGAGAAATATTTCCCAGATTGAAGCTAGTATCCAACTAATACAAGGAGAATATGTATATCATTCACATATATGGGCCTCATCCTTCAATAAATTACTTCTATATTTTAAGGGTCTATAGATATCACATCATTTGTGATAATATGCACCAAAAAAAGAATTCCCTCAAAAGACACTCACATTATTTGTACATGACATAAAGATTCTCATTTCATAAGGTATTTAAAATAGGGCTAACATACTCCATATTCCCCTAATTTATTTTGAATAATATTAGTCATTCATCTATAAATAATACCACAATGGTTTTTGAGTTAATCCCAAAATACACATTCCATCAAGAAAATTAGGATTTCAAGATTAGTAATGATGAATAAAGTAATTACTCTTGAAAATTAGTACCTATACTTTGTTGGAAAAGTAGTGTTGGGGATATCCTCCACAATCCCCGTAACATTTCAATATCCTGACTGCAAATTAATTATTGAATTAAAAATTTCGGCACATAACTACTCAAACAAGTAATAAAATAAGTGGAATAGTTTAATTTTACTTTATTGGGATCCTTTTGAGCTCTTTATATTTAATGAAAAGGGAAATTAACAAATCTTTCTTCTCAATGAAGAGGACTAGTACACCCCAAGGTGATGTAGTGGGAAATATGAATCCTTTATCAAGAGTATCCAATAGTCGATGATTCATTAAATTACGTTCCACAACATAAATTCTATATAGATACAAGGATAATATAAGTTACCCACATATAATATCGATTGAAAATTCATCCTCTCAACATGGAGTAATACAATGTAATTCTTCTTGAAAAAAAAATCCAGTTATTTACTCCGAATTAGAATGCCTTCCTGGATGATCCTTTCATTATAATAAATCATATTAGATAGATATAATACCAATTAGGGAAATAATATTCATTCCTGAGATATAGGTGCTAATGAAGATTCATCATCCATGCAACACTTTTACAGAATCACTATAAGATTCTCAATATGGAGAGTGATTTCTTCTCATAGTAATTTATGTTGGATCTTTATAGGGAAATCCAATACAAACCATCATTTCATCATATTCCACCAAAGGGAGTATTGAAAAATCCTTTGTAATTCATACAAAAATATTTTGACAAGGGGTTGTTATATACATGGTATGAAATGATATCCCCATTTTCTATTTTAACCAATAGATATACTTCCATGTTCTGAAGTAGTGTTCGAATAGTTTTATAATCGTTATTTATATTTAGAAACACATTTATCCGATATGAAAAAGTGTGTTAACTATTCATGAATGAATAAATAGTGTACAAATCATCACATTTTTTATGGGATCCAGCTTAGTGGTTGTGATGGATTAAGCTCACCCTTTATGTTATGGAGGGTTTTGGTTGTCTCAAAAAACACCAGTTTTGGTGCATTGGTCTGCAAAGTTCCATAGTTCACATCATGAAAAATCCTATGGGGTCTAGACAGGACTACCCCAAGCCTTCCTTCCATAGGCCAGGGGTTGGTGACTAGCACATGAAGGCTTTTCCCGAATAGGGGAGGCATTTTCTTAGATATTCATACACACTAAAAAATGGAAATTTAAGTAAACAACCTAAAAATTATGGTGTAACCACAAGATTAAAGTATAACCAAAAGTACAACTGTAAACTTAAAATTGTGGGATGAAATAGAAGCCCTAGAAACTAAAATGAATGTATACATTTGTTGCATATTCCTCGAAGATTTACCTGGAGGGTAGTAGATATATGTCTGAAGTATAAGAAGAGGATCTCGATAGCTCCCATAGAACCAAGCTACACTAACTCCCGAACCTCCAATGTCTGCATCAGAGTTTCAGTAGTTTTCACAAGAGAAATATGTGCGAGAAGATCCTTTACAGGGGTGAGTAAAACAACTCATTTGGGGACCTCAAGAACCCGGAAGGTCTCTCTGTTATCCACACAAGAATAAATCACAAGAAATTCAAAAAATTTAATATCACAAGAATGGTCTATATTATCAATCTCAAAGAAAAATCGACAGCTCACTCTAACAGCATAACTTCAAGGTTACTAGGATAGGGATGACTAGTGGTAAAGCTAGATCATCCTATCTGTAGTTACTCTACTTTTTTTCCTATATAGGTCACTGTATTCGGAAATGTATTGGTGGCTATATTATAACCCATATTGGTAGTTGTGGTCAACATGTATTGGTCGCTAGTGTAGACTCATATTGGTCGCTGGTGCTGACCCGTATTGGTCACTGCTACAGAAGTATGGACGATTCTTCATACAACTTGATCATCCCACCCTTTCATTTCTGAAGTTGAACCATATTGGCCACTCTTCGTCATCTTGACACAACATTCCACTAGATTCCAACATGAAGCATGCCTGATCTCCTGATGATTCTTCTTCTCAAGCCTTGAGTCATATTTTAACAGTACAAAGTCCAAAAAAAATCATACCCAAAGGAGGACCACATTAATGGGTTCCCAACATGATAGACGGCATGTCGATCAGATGCCCGATCTGTGAGACATTGTCACTTTTTCAAAAAGGTCATGGTAGGATTAATGTATGATCCAACACAGTTCTCACATCAAACAATGTCAAAACTCACTTAGAGTATCTCAAAAGGACTGAATTTTCAAAAGGGTCCTTATGCCTTAGATAGTTCATCGATCGGAGCCCTGGTCTATTACTTATACCCCTTTCTGTGAAATGAGGGTGATCGCATCTCTATTTGACCCAGATTAGTCAGGCCCACCAAGATATGCCACGGTGACCGCTTCCCAAAAAGGGGTTCCAACGCCCCTGTCAGCTTGTCAAGTAGTCACATGGATTTTCAATTAATGGTGTTTCATTATTCGGGGGCCGGTTTGGTCTCGGCCTGGTCTGACTTGGTCAGGCCGACCCGATGCAACAGGTCTGTTGGTCTGCCTGACCCCACCTAGGTCTGGACTATTAAGGGTCAGTCCAGTTCACTGGGTTCGGCCCATCGGGGTCTCCCCAGCTGGTTAGCAGGCCTGGGCCACGGTTGGCTCCATGCACTGGGTGGGGCTCGGCACACCCGCAGCGGGCCGCTGGGCCACGGGTCTGGCCTGCATCTGGACATATCTGCCTGACGGTAGACCTTATCTCCAGTTGGCCCTGCAGATGCGAGGTTGTTTTATCCAGTCAGTAGGATGCTACCCCACCGCGTGCAATGGTCTTCCAGGTGGCCGACTGGTCTCCAACTGAGGTAGTGCGGCGCAGGGCCATGCTGCCCCTTCCTTCCATGGCCCACTAGCCACAGCTCCTGCCACCGTCATTTCATACATGGCCCACTCAGGCCGGCCTCCTCTAGCCACTACAACGTGAAATGGCACTCCGCCTTCCCACTACCTGCGGCTGGTTGCCGCTGGCCTCCTACGGCCATCGGCGACCGCCACCGACAAGGCTTGCTGGAAATTCTTTCTTCCCAACACGAGACATACTCTGGTGGTCCTTTCCTAGTGGCATCAACACCTAAGATCCTATTAGGTGACTGCCGCCACTGTGTGACCCCAATCTCTGCCTTTCCATCACATTTCCTAGTCATGCACTAGAAACAAAAAAACAACAAGATCTGCGGAAGGTCCGATCTTTGTTCAGATTGGCTCGCGCCCTTCACATTAGCGTTTTAAGAAGGGGAATTAGCAGTAATCATAGAATTTATAAATAACTACCTACATGTAACCCTGCATCAACTTCCCATTTTAAATGAACGATATGTCGATCGACCTTTTGGTTAGTTGATCCACATTCTTCATATAAATCAACAATGGGGGAAGGAGAAATATCACAATATCAAAAAAAAACCTAAATGGATTAGATTTACACTGACAACAACTGATATAACATCCTCAATCATTGTCGTAGGATAGTGATTCAGTGTTTCTCATCACCACTCGCTGCATCCGGTCTCATCCCCCAATTGGTACTTTCCCGGATACCATCGTTCATCATTGGGAAAGAAATGTGTCAGTTTTTCATCTGAGGTTCTCTATTATTTACTCCATTTGTTTTCCAACGAATGGTTATAATTAAATAGAACCCTACCAATGTTGCTTTCCTTAATGCAGCGCATTAATAAATTACAATTAATAGGGTTCCATAACCACACGAGTGGTGCAGTTACATAGTTAAAGGGTAACATGTCATTTATTGACCTGTAGTCGTTTCATCTCTAGACATTTTTTATGTATCAATTCCGCTCAGTGGTTATAGAAAATAAAATAAGGTTATTTTATTATTTATAACAAAAGGTCTGAAAAATTTCATTCCCGGTCGTCATTCGCCGATCGAAGTTAGTTCCCCTTAGGCGAAACCCAAAATTCCAGATTCAACGGTGCCCTTAGATTTTCAATCTGTGCACTGGTTCAAAATATAGGAAAATATACTTGCATTTCCATTGAACATACTTAAAGAATGCCCAGAAATGTATTCTGGGCACCCCATTCCTTGGAATCGTGTGCCATCTCAGAGTCTGGTGTAACATTCACTTCAAAAAACCATGAAAGTTATTTTTATTGAAAAATCTGGGGTATAACATTCTCCCCAAAATGGGGAATTAAGTCCCCAAATGCCAAACAATGATACACAAATAAAGAGTGGTACTGGGCACACATATGTGTCTCTTTCTACCATGTGATATCTTGGAGATTCATGTGCTTCCATAGAATGCGCACTAGATTTTTTGACCGCCCATGCAGTATCTAGTCCTGTAGAACCTCTATATCTACTGGGTACACTGCAAAATTCACTTTTTTGTCAATATCCATCTTTCCATGTTTGATTAAATGAGATGGGTAATACACATATCTCCTCATCTGGGATACATGAAAGACATTATGCACCCTCTCCAATTGTGGCGGCATGGCCAAGTAGTACACCACCTATCCAATCGTATGAAGTATTAGGAATGGTCAGATAAACCTTGGTGAGAATTTTCCACCATTTCCAAATATTAGTATTCCACATCGATGGGATACTCATAAGAATACATGGTCCCCAACCTGGAAATACAATGGTCTTTGTTGCCTATCAACATATGACTTCTGTCATCTCATTGTAGTCTTCATCCTCTATCGGATGACCTTCACCCTTTCAGTGCTATCTCATACCAACGCTGGGTGCTAGCTCTCCTAGATCCGTCCAGCAGAAGGGAGATCTACATGGATGTTCATACTACGCCTCAAAAGGGGCCATACCAAAGGTGTAGGGATAACTGTTTTTTTACTCGAACACCACCAAGGGAAGATGGTCCTCACAATTGAGACAAAAATCTAGGATAGATGCATGAAGCATGTCCTCCATGGTCTGGTTGGTCCACTCAGTCTGACCATTTGTATACAGGTGAAAAGTTGTTCTCATGTGAAGATGAGTCTTGAATTAATCCTGTAATCCATTATGCAACATGGATGTGAAGTGTGTGTCACGATCTAATAGTCTCATCGAAGGAACCCCATGAAGTCGCATGATCTCTTGAATGTAGATATGTCCCAATCTCTATCCCGAACCCTTCTATTGATAACCAAGTAAGTGGGAATACTTTTTGAGTTGTTCCATGATTATCTAGATGGAATCATGCACTCTGGATATATGTTGTAACCCCTTAATGAAGTCCATCAATATCCTTTCCCACATCCACTCTTGTATATCAAGTGTTTGGGTCATGCATGTCGGTACCTGGTGCTCGACCTTCGCTTTTGGCAATGGAGACATATTGAAACAAACATTGCCACAACATTCTTCATCCCTAGTCATTAGTACTGACACCATAGTTCCTGAAACATCTTCATAATGCCTAGATGTACTTCTATGTTGGATGTATGGAACTCACTCCACACCTCCTCTCTTAGTGCCACTTGTACAACTGTACATCCTCCTAAAAATATAGCGTGCTCATAACCTTCACAATATCATTCAGGTGCATGGACTGAGGATATCTGAACAAATTTAGTCTCGCAGTTTCTTTCTCCGATTTGTGCTTCCCGGATCCTCTAAAGGTGTGGAGGGGAAACAACCATTAAGTTGATGTTGACTATCTCATCGCTATCCATATAGGATATCTGAAGCAAGGATAACTACTATGAATCCTAGTTCAGTATCCGCGAACATGATCTCCTCATATGTGCATCTGTAATATTGTTCCCCTACCTATTAGTATAGACTATCTCAAAGTCATAGTCCTGGAGATAATCTAGCCAATTTCATTGTCTCAGATTAATATCTTTTTGTATGAAGATATATATGAGACTCTTGTGGTCTGAGTAAACAATGAACCACTCACCCGTAATGTAGTGTCACCACATATTCAGTGTGAAGACTACAGCTACCAACACCATGTCGTGAGTCACATAATTCTATTCATGAGGCCTCAGATGTCGTGATCCATAAGCAATCCATGTATTATACTCCATTAGGAACCATCAAATTTTGGGCCCTGATGCATCATTACAAACCACGTAGTTAGTGGCATCCTCTAAAAACCTCGGGATGGGAGGCCTTTTCAAGGTTTTTCCCAACCGTTGATTTCCTTTCGTGCAAGTATATAACCATAGGAAGGGTTTACCCTTCTTTGTAAAGGTAGTCATAGGTTCTAGTACTCTAGAAAAATTATGTGAAAACATTGGATAGTAGCATGATATTCAAAAGAATATTCTATCCTTAGTAACACTCCTTGGAGGCTCCCAAGAATATACTACCTTGAACATCACAGGATCTACATTAACTCCAGTCTCTAAGATAACATGTCCCAATAAGTAGACATCCCCTATCCTGAACTCACACTTTGAGAGCTTACTAAATAACTGGTTCTCCCGGATTTTCTCTACAACTATCCTCAAGTGTACATTGTGCTCTACCTTGGATGCTAAGTACACCAAGATTTTGTTGATGAATACCACCATGAAGTGATCAAGGTATGGCTAGAAGATCCTGTTCATGAACCCCATGAACAATGCTGAAGCATTTCTCATGCCGATAGTCATCACCAAGAACATGTAATGGACATACCAATATATGATGACAGTCTTAAATACGTCCTCATCTCGTACCCAAAGCTAGTGACAACCTGATATATGTTCTATCTTTCAAAACTAATGATATCCCTTCAGCTGGTCAAAGAGATTATCGATCCTCTAAAGAGGATACTTGTTCTTCATGGTCACCTATTTGAGGAACCTCAAGTCCACACATAGCCTCAAACTATCATCTGCCTTTTTGGAAAACAACACCATAGATACAAATGAAGAAACACTGGGCCTTACAAATCCCTTCCTCTGTAAGTACTTCAACTGAAACCTCAACTCCTAAATCTCTGTAGGGGCAATCTGATATACAGGTATATATATCAGTGTTGTTCCTTGTAACAATTAAATTTTGAAGTCTACATATATGCAACAAGGTAGTCCTGATATTTCTTTTGTAAAGATGTCCTTATACTCGTCCACCACCATTGGGAACTATGGACTTGACTCATCCACTATGTTGATGGTTATGAAAATCCTACTGATATGTAATCAGCTACACCCACCAGAGTGCAAGTCCATCTTTTGCAGCTCTGTTTTCCTTCTCACCAAAAAATGAAAAATGGATTCCATCGTTGCGCGTACATCAAACTATACATCTCAAGTAGTCAGTCTTTCAATGATCTACTGATATCCAGTCCATGCCTTGAATGAAATCTTTGGGATTCAATACTGCTACTATAAGATCCCATCTGAAACTCTCCCCTCTGAAATTACGATCACATTGTCGACACCAGTTTGTAACCCTGGAATCTCCTCCCATAAGAGTATCCAAACGCAAAGGCCGAGTTAATTCTCAGTCTAAATCTCTTAATCCCGAACTATTTCCATGGAAAGGAAATAATAGCTATCACCTGTGTTGATAATCACTTCTTCTAATGTTGAGAAGATATAGATTATACCTCATATAATCACATGGGAGTTTGGATCATGAGCCTCTACTGCATGTAGCTGGTCCTTTCCCCATACACCTGCTCCCTGAGCTCGTGGCGAACAACCTAGGGGTGGTGGTTGTAGTGCCTAGTGACCCCGACCACCTCCTACTGCATATCTTGTTCCCTTACCTCATCCACCACCTAGCTGATGCTCATGATCCTTCTCTTGTTGCTGCCTCGGTGACACCACCACTATCTTCTGATCATCCGAGCAGGGAGTTAGATATTCACTAGCTTTGTGACCTATCCCTCACAGGAAAAACAGATCATGCATCCGAAGTTGATTCCTTGGCCTCTCAAGCCTCGCACCTCTGACTCTATGTCCCAGGGTCACCCTCTATAAGGTCTATCCCACTTAGGATTAGTCATCTTCTATCTAGTGTGCTATGTATATGACTATTATACCTATCATCAAGTAGGGGATCTCATTGTCGGTGTCTGCTCGGCACAGAATATCTCCATCAACAATGCTCGGACTAGCACCCCAACCTACATTGGGATGCGGAGAGACACTGCCACATCTCTAATCTCTTGTAGGATCCCCTAATCAATGTTCTAGACCCAAATGTAAGGGTCCCATACCATGTCTTTGGAGTATCGGGAGATGTTAGTAAATCTCACCAAGTACTGAGCCATAGTAAGGCTGCCCTACTACAGATACAACAACTCCCGAATATGCACTATAGAGACCCAAGCTTGATGTACAGGGAAATTACAATACTTTTTTGGAATACTTAATATGCAACAAAATGATACAACCAAAGACCCTAATTGTTTAGTGTCTTTGGAAACTCGGAAAATAATCTTCTAATCTTCATGAAATTTCATCAACATCTCCCATAAAGATCATCCCATTTAGTTTTCATACCTAAAAACGACCTTTTTATCAGGGGGAAAATAAAACATAAAACATAGAATTGGTGATCTCGAATACTCATTAAGGTTAAACATGGAGAACATAAAACCATCAATAATAATTTGAACATAAAAACATGAACATAAAATCTAAACATCAAAATCATGAGCAATGACATAAAACATTGTAATACGTAAGGATTTTATCATAAAAGTACATTAACCATAAAATAATATCATTGGAATAAAACTTGTCATTATTGTAAACTAACAAGTACATATAATGATTTCCATAGTTGCCAAGGCATTTCTTCCAATACTATCATAGTGGACGAAGCCCATTACTAAACCGGGTTCACTTGCTGCTCCAGCCCTATATTGTTGAACCATATTTAGTTTTCATTCCATGCTTGTTTATCTCATGAGATATAAATCATTACCTAATTAATTGGAAGGATATATAGTTCCCACCCAACTCATAATGAAATTATTTTTACGGGTGCCACAAATTAAACATAAATCATTCATCAGAACCCAAAAAATAAAATGGATTTCATAAACATCATCCCTTAATAACATAATCTATATAAAATGAATGGATACCATTTCATCATAAAAAAATAAAAACATGTAAATCATATTGACATTATACTTGAAACATACCCATATTAACGATTGTCATCTTAGATGGAAAATAGTTTGGATAAAACACTTGAAATGAAATCTTGAGGAAAATATCATTTCTTATTCAAAATAAACTTCTCTTCTAGAAATTCAATGCAATATTTAAAGAGAATAATTTTGTTGAAAATAATCATGAAATACTATAGATCATTATTCCTGGAAGTAAGGCATTACTAAACTGCTAAAATATGTTCATGCCGTATTATTTTAAAAACATTCTTCGTACTTTTCCCAGAAAATTCCAAAAGCAACCCTTATGGTAAACAAAATAATGATTTCATTCATACTACATAGTAAAAGTTAGAAAGGGGTAAACATTAATATAATCATAAATGGAAGAATAGTAAACACTTTGTTAAAACATGTTTATAAAACATGGACATGGATGAAAAATAGTACCCCAGTAAATACCAATGTATTAGAAATCTCTGATAAAATTTAGATTTCCAAATTATCCCTTACCATAGGTCTGATATGCTTTTTACGTAACCATACCACCAATATAATGATTTAAATAATGTAATTTAATTATTCTAGAATCATATTCTCTTTTTTGATATCATAAATTTTCATATTCTTATAGGTTTATTATTAACATTTCATTGTTACTCATTATTCGATTGTTAACTACTTTAGGTTCTTATCCATGATTTGTTGAATAAATTATTATTCCTCTTTTTAGGATATCTTTATATAATTTAAATAATGGTATTAATATAATATATACCATATTCAGTCATTAAATTAATTTATATAATCACCATTCAATATAGATCATGTAGAACAATTCACATCACATCGTGGAAACGGTAGGCCATACATACAGAAGATTGACGATTTCATTCACATGATTATGGAATTATATTGAAGTGTATAGTGTATAATATTTGAGAATCAATATCAATTTAAAAAAATAATATATAGTTCTTTGTTCCATCATTATACCCATCCAAGCATGTGGGTGACGAAAAACATTTTACACCATGGTGTGTAGATGGTAGGTCGTACATATGCACATGTGGTGATTTCATTTTTCATAGTATGGATAAAAGATGAAATATGGTTGTTTTATATTCATAATAACATATCAGTATACAAGTGATATTGGATTTATTACTTAATAATGAAATAGCTCATATAGAGGATGTAGAATAAGGAATAAGTTTAAAGAATCACTACATGATATTACATCTTCTTCGATGTGGCTCTTCTAAACCTTCAATAAGGGTACTAATTTGGGACATTGAATAAGATTAGAACCTCTAGTATGTTGTTAAAGAAGATGATAATTTAAAGGGTTAGTTTTTTCTAAGTTTTACAGAAGAAAACTGAGAGAATAGAAGATGGAGGATGTACCCTTCTATAAGAGTGGAGAAAGTCTCTTTTAGAAGCCTCCAAATTATTAATTATTTATAATCTAAAAACCCACCTAAAAACCTCCTAAAATGACTCAAATTATAATATGAGATTATTTAAGGTTTTAATTTCATCAAAAAATAATATTTATACATGTTTGATATTTATTTTAAACCTTATCATTTTGATTTGACCTTATTTAATCTATTTAATTTTATTTGATGTAATAATATTCTAAATTTTAAACGGTTATAAAAAATTACGTATGTGTTATTAATTGTCCACATAGGGATAATTTATGACATTAGAATAAATATAATATTCCATTTTTAATTTTTAAATATATTTTTTGATTTTTAATCAAATTAATAATATGTTATTTTTATAAAATGTCAATAGTGTCAATTTTGACAATATTAAATTATTTGAATATAAATTAAATCCCCAGAGAAGATATATTTGAAGAAAACTATTTAATAGATTAATAACATGTCATATTAATGTTGAAAATTATTGGGGCACAATAATTAGTTCATATAATATTTATTTTAATATTTTTACAACTGTTTATTTGATATATCTCTTAAAAAAATTATTTAAACAACATTGTTGTATAATTATTTAATATACATATTAATTCATAAAAATTAAAAATAAAATTCAATGATGAATATAAATCTAATATATTTCATAATAGTACTTTTAGTCGAATATATCTTCCAAAACACCCAATATTTAAAATTTTATCTTTATTAAATTATGAAGGTGAGAACTTTGACATCATTAAAAATAAAATAATATAAATTTCAAATATCATTTATAATTCTACAAATAATCCCCAAGTCGACACATGGATGATTATGGAATAAATATACTCGACCAATAATGATTGTTCTTGTTTTTGGTCCTTTTAAGGGGTATTATAATTTTTATAGAAACAATATTATTAAATTTTCACTAAATGAATAATTTCTGTCTCATTAATGTAAAAGCTTTTTAGGAAATTATATATTTTTTAAAAATTACAAATAAAATACCACTACAAAGAAAAACATTCTATATTTCAAATTAGTATTTAAAATATAATTTATATTTAGTGTAGCCTTATATTAAAAATAATTTAGTTATTAATATTTGAGTGGGAAATATTTCACTTTTCTTTTAAAAAAATAAAACAAATGTCTTAATAAAATACAAGTGGGTTACAATAGATATCATTTCAACCCAAATATATTTTAGGATGAAATATAATGATAAAATTATACCAAGATAAGTGATAGGGTAATTTTATAATATTATTTTTCCCTTTAATTACCTGATTTACCTTTAATAATGTAAATAAAATTTACCATAGTTACTATCCATAATGCCCAGAAATAAAAGTATTCTTTTAACATAATTTGAACAGAGTGATTCAAAATATAAAATAAATGTTTTCAAATTGAATATATATAAGTTTAAATAATTAACTTAAAATTTGTCTATTTGTTTAGAAAACAGATTTTAAAAGATAAAACATTGCAAAATATAGAAATGATTTTACCTATGGATTAATTGTAAAATTATTGATATTTACAAAAATCAAATTAAATGGTAAAAATATATTATATTAATACTTTAAAACCATTAAATAGTATAATTTAACTATATAAATTATCTTGATAAAAAATGTTGGTTTTAAATAAAATTTAGGGTATTTTTATTATTCATTATAATATTAATGTTTTCAGAAAAATATACCAAATTTATCAAAAGATAATTTTTATATCTTGATTCCAAAGATGAATTTTAATTTTTCAAATTGAACTTATATTCATGTTAAAAAATATATTTAAAATGGATGTGACATCAAAAGCTGGAAAATATCATTTTTTTAAAATACTACTTTTATCTGAAAAATATATTTTGTTCTCATACCATGTTATAGAAAATGTGTACGATGAATTATAATAAAATTTAATTTAATTTTTTTAATACTATTCATAACAGTTAGTTCATAATAATATTATAATAATATATTAATATTTAGTGAAACTCGGTATTCCGTACAATGCAATATATTGAGGAAGATCAATCTAAGATGTAACACAATCTTTGTCTGTGTTGCGTGTAGTGAAAGAATCCTTTGGTTTTTTGTATAACATAATCCAATATTAGTTCATTTATATAGTGAAGTAAAATCTATCCTCAATGTTTCATGAATATAATTCTATCAAAATAACATGAAATTGTGTGCAACACAATCCAAGTGTAGTGTTGTGTATACTGTAAGCTAATACGGTATTGCATATAGCATAATATAATCATGGTGTATCATACATCACAAGACATAAAATAAATTTGAAATCATCATTCTCATAAAATCATGGCTTGTTACATTCTACCCCCCTTAAAATGATTTTCGCACTCAAAATGTCGTCAGGGTTATGAAGGGTTTTCTACTTAAAAGATTCATTCATTGAAATCCACATCGAAAAAAGGAACACTAAAACTTCATTTCAAAGAATTACAGTTTGAAACATATACGTTAACCAAATTAACTCATCATTGGTTTTCCTTATTATATATCATTGCTGAAAAAATGGATATAGAAGACAAATCTGACCATCAAGATCTGTTGGAGAGTGGTGGAGAACATGGCTTTGAAAAATCCAACAATCACAAAGCCATAATTTTGTGATTATCTAAGGTACCATATTATTAATCGGATATCAGTGTACTAGGATAACATTTTTTGGGTTTCAATATAATTTCCCTACAGTTGATGAATACTTGCAAAAGGAGAAATACATACTTGATTTTAGTGTAATATCATCATTGGTCATTCCGTAAACAATTTCCTATTAATCTCTTATTTAAATAAATGAAGTTGAATTTTTCATTCTTTATGTGGTAGATGATCATGCGATAGAATGATTAGTCATTCCATCCGTCTCTATCTGAAAAAAGGATAGAAAAAGTTGTTAAATATACAAAAGTCCATCTACGGTGAGATTAATCGTATATGGTTCCAAAAATAGACTTATACTTCATCTATCATACATATTAATTAAAAAAAACTAATTTATACTATCTAGGGACTTCCTATAGGATAGTGGAAGGTGATAAAGGCCTATATCACTTTGGTTATGGGTTCGATTCCCACAGCCTTGTCCGACGTGACAAGTAGTCACTCATCTTGCAGGTTTTCCTTTTTACTAAAACTACACTATTATAACATTCTAGAAATAATATCAGAAAAAAATGTTCTACCACCAAACAATACTATTTTATTTCTATCATAATCCCTTCCAAACTTTAGGATTGTCAAAAATAATTCTATCTAATCTCACAATACAAAGAAAAAAATTACCAGAAAAGTCATATAGAAAACATGTTAATACCATCATTTATCCTTCATATATCACTAGATATATCTTGTTGGTCACATTACATACATATCAATACCGTAAACAGGTATTCTCTTGAAATATGAATTACCCTAGAATCTTAATGTAAGCATGAATTCTGTCAAAAGTTAACTCATTCCACTCCACAAAAATACCAAAAAAATTTCCATATAATCAAACCATGTTATTACATCATCCTTTAATCAGTCATGAGATCATTAATATTATCAATCGTATTATTTTATCCTTATCCCCTCATTATGTTCATATCTTCTTCTTTCCAAAAGTATTTTAATCCATTTTCATGGCTACTATTACCATTCAAGAAATACTTTCAAATACTCAAGGAAAAACAATAGAGTAACAATCCTTAGAATTTTATTTATTCCATAGTACCACCCAAATTACTTATAAAACATTACTCTTGATAAACATGAAATCATTCCACTACCTTCTTAAACCATTGAACGAGCATCACCGTTTGATTCATTAACACTTCTTTCATATCATATATTATTTTTAGTCTCTTTGTCATCATCAACATAAATACTACCCATAAGATCATGTGGATTCAATTAATGGTATTTTCCCTTAGGGAATTTGTTTGTATAATGTCTGTACATTCAACAATTGAAACATTTTACCATGGTTGATGTATTTACAATGACATTATCCTTGTCCATTGTGTTAACTGAACCTTTTTATTTGTAATTTCTAGCTTCATGTCCTTCTTTTCCAAACTGAAATCATCTTCCTATTCCTTTTATACATTCTCCATGATGCCTCTTCAAACATGATTGACACGAGGGAAGTTGAAATTTCTTTCCACTGTGATCATCATAAAACTCCATCTTTCTCTTATTATATGAGTCGAGAAACATTCCATAGCTGATATAATAGATCATATTATGAGATTACTGATCAGTCATAATAACTATGTTTCACCTTCCAAATCTCATTTAATTTTCTTTATCATGATGAATATCATTCCATTTTCCATCATAGTCTCTATTAATATTCATCTTCTTTTTTCTAGAAATTTTATAAATCCCAAAAAGAATAGTGTGAGAGGGAAAAATCGCAATAGGAAAACCAAATAATCAGGGGGAGTACATTCAATATCTAACATCATAGGTTTAATCATGGGTTATTCAATATTTTTATCATAATTATAGGACTGTAACATATACATATACATAACATTAGGGACATCCCTATAAATACCTTAGAAATATATCTAGGGATCCCAATAATGTTTTCGTATCCTGGTTTCCAATGGTGGACTGAACCTTTCCTCTGATACCAACTATAGAGACCCAAGCTTGATGTACATCGACATTACATTACTTTTTCGGAATACATAATACATAACAAAAACAGAAACCCAAGAACCGTAATAGTTTAGTGTCTTTGGAAACACAAAATATAATCTTCTAATCATGGTGAAATATATTCAACATATCCCATAAAGATGATCCCGGTTTTTTCATACCTAAAACATTTCTTTATATAATAGGGAAAGGAATACATAAAACATAGAATGGGTGATCTCTAACGCTCAGTAAGGATAAACAAGGAGAACATAAAAAAATCCATAATCATTTGAATGTAAAAATATGAACATAAAATATAAACATCAAAATTATGAGAAATGACAAAAAACATTACATTACGAACAACATGGATCATAAATGAACATTAACCATAAAATAATTGAATTTGAATAAAACATGTAATTGTGGAAAACTAATAAACACATATTATGATTTCTATAGTAGCAAAGGCATTTCTGTCAAGACCATCATGGTGGATGAATTCTATTACTGAATCAGGTTTACTGGTCGTTCCAGCCCTATATTACTGAACCCTATTTATTTTCCATTACATGCATGTTTGTCTCATGAGATATAAATATTTACCCATTTCTATGGAGGTAGATATATGTTCCACCCATCTTATAATGAAATCATTCTTACGAGTGCCACAAAATAAACATAAATCATTAATCATAACCCAACAAATTAAACAGGTTTCATAAATATCATAACATAATTACATAATTCATATAAAATAAATGGATATAGTTTTATCAGTAAAAAATCAAATCATGTAAATAATAGTGACATTATACTTGAAACTTACCCATATTAAATAATGTCTTCTTATATGGAAAATTGTTTACATAAAACTCTATAAATGAATTATTGAGGAAAATATATTTTCATCTTCAAAATCATATTATTCTCACAAATTTCATGCATTTTTAAAAGAAAATAATTTTGTGAAAATAATCATGAAAGCTTTATTCTTCATCAAAAAAAGGCGTAGTGAAACTCTAAAAATATGTTCATGCCATATAAGTTAAAAAAACAATGTTAGTACTTTTTTTGGAAAACTCAAAAAAGGACTTCATGTGGTAATCAAAATTAATATTCCTTCCATACTACAAAGTAAAAGTAAAAAAGGGGTAAACATGACTTTAAAAATAAATGTAAAAATAGTAGACACTTTATGAGAACATTTTTATCAATCATTTACATGGATGATAAATATAACCCTAGAAAGTACATACGTATAAGAAATCTAAAAGAAAAATGAGATTGCAAATTTTTACCTTACCATAGGTCTGATATAGTTTATACATATATGAAACTATGGTATAATTATATAAATAATTTCATTGAATTATTCTAGAATCACAGTAATTTTTATGATATCATATATGTCTATATTCTTATCGTTTTATTTGTAACATTTCATTGTTACTCATTATACGAGTGTTAACTACTATATGTTCTTATGGATGTTTTGTTGAATAAATTTCAATTTCTATTTTTTCGGTTATAGTTATATCACTTACAGAATGGTATTAATATAATATATATCATATTAATTCATTAAATTCAATTATATAATCATTATTCAATGAAGATCATGTAGAACAAGTCACTTCACAATGTGCGGACGGTAGGCTGTACGTACGCACAAATGATGATATCATTTCCATGATTATGGAATAGTATTTAAGAGTAAGGGGTATAATATTTCGGAATAAATATCACTTTACAATAATCATATATAGTTCTTTCTTCTATAATTATACCAATCCAAGAATGTTGGTGATGAAAAACATATAACACCATGGCATTGAGGTGGTAGGGCGTACGTACGCACACGTGGTGATTTCATTTTTCATAAGATGGATAGACGATGTAATATTGTTGTTTCATATTCATAAAAACATATCAGTATAAAAGTGAGAGTGGAATTATTTCTTAACAATGAAAAAACTCATATAGAGGAAGTAGAAGTGGAAATAAGTTTGAAATAATCATTAAAGGATATTACATCTTCTTCATCATGCCTCTTCTAAACCTCCTATTAGGGCACTATTGTTGGCTTTTTAAGAATACCATGTCCTATATTATGTTGGGAGGGAAGTGTATAAGCAAAACAAATAGGGTTTTTCCAATTTTTAAGGCTCAAAATGAAGAGAAGACAAGAGAAAGGAGGTGCCCTTTTATAAGTGGGGAGAGGGGCACTTTTTGAAATCTCCAAAATATAAATTTATAATAACATCAAAGACTACATAAAAACCCCAAATAATAACTTGAATTATAATATGATATGTGATAAAGTTGTAATTTCATCAAACAATAATATTTAGACATGTTGGGAATTTATTTTATACCTTATCATTTTGATTTATCCTTATTTAATCTATTTATTTTTATTTGAGTTAATTATATTATAAATTTTAAATAGTTATAAATACATACTTTTATGTTATTAATTTTTTATATTTGCGTACTCTCACATTGGAGACCTTATAATTTTAAATTTTTTCTTTTAAAATTTTTTTGTTAATTTAAAACAATGTAATAATATGTTATTTTTATAAAATATCAATAGTGTCAATTTTGACACTATTCACTTTTTTGAATTTAAATAAAATTCATATATAATATATATTCACCACTAAATATTTAATAGATTACTAAAATTTCATATTCATAAGTAAATTTTTATTATCACATTTATTAGTTTATATAATGTTTATTTTAATATTTTTTAAAATCATTTATTTGATATTTCTCTTCATAATTAACTACAACATCATTTTTGTATAATTAATTAATATACTTATTTTTTACATAAAAATTAAAAACAAAATACTATGACAATGATAAATCTAATAGATTTTATAATAATACTTTTATTTGAATTTATCTTCCAAAAAACTCAACCTTTAAAATGTTATCTTTATTAAATTATTATAGTGACAACTTTGACATCACTTAAAATAAAATAATAGAAATGTCATAATCCCTTTTATAAGGCTCCAAATGGTCACCAAGTAGACCCTTGTATTCTTATGGTATAGATATACTCTACCAATAAGGTTTGGTCAAATAATTTGTCACTTTGATGGGTATTATTATTTTAATAAAAACTATATTATTGATTTTTCACTAAATAAATAATTTATGCCTCATTAATGTTAAAGCTATTATGGTAAATATATATTTCATAAAAATTACAAATAAATTACGATGATAAATAAAAACATTTTAGCTTTCAAATGAGTATTTATAATAAAATTTATATTTAGTATAACATTATTTTAAAAATAATTTCAGTATTAATGTTTTTGTGAGACATATTTAACTTTTCGTTACATAAAATAAAATAAATGTCTTAATCACATACAAGTGGGTTTAAATAGATACTGTTTTGACCCAAGAATTTTTTAAGACAAACTATAATCATCCAATTATATTAAGACAAGTGTTATAGTAATTTTATAATATAATTTTTACCCTTAATTACCCGATTTCCCTTTAACTATGATAAATAAAATTTACCGTAGTTACTATTCATAATGCCCAAAAACAAAGTATTCTATTAACATAATTTGGACATACTAATTCCAAAAATGGAATCCAGTTTTTCCAAATTCAAAAAACAATAGTTGAACTAACTAATTTAAAATTAATCCCATTGTTGAGAAATTGGGTTTTATAAGATAAAACATTGCAAAAGATTGAAATGATTTTACCTATGAATTCAATGTAAAATTAATGATAATTACATAAATTATATTAAATGGTAAAAAAATATTATTTTTATTCCTGAAAACCATTAAATATTATAATTTATCCTTATAAATTATCGCGATAAAAAAATTTGTTTATAATTAAAATTTATCGTATTTTTTCTACTCATGAAAATATTAATGTTATCATAAAAATTTAAAAAAAAATTAAATATTAATTTTTTTTATCATTATTCTAAATAAAATTTTCAATTTATAAAATTGTATTTATAATGGTGTCAAAACTAGATTAAAAATGGGCTCACCATCAAAAGGTGAAAAAACTGTATTTTTTTAAAATAGATCTTTTATCAGAAAAATTTATTTTTTTCACATACCATGTTCTATATAATGTGAAATATTAATGATAATATTATAAAATAAAAAATTTTGTTACTACTATTTATAATGGCTAGTTCATAATAATAATAATATAATAATATATCATTGTTTAGTGAAACATGGTATTGCGTACAACGCTATCTGTCGAGGAAGGTCGATCCTGTGTGTAACACAAGCCATGTCAGTGTTGCGTGTAGTGAAAGCTTCCTTTGATTTTTTGTATGAGATAATCCAAACATTGTTCTTTTATACATTGAAAGAATATATTTACTCAGTGTGGCATGAAATGAATTCTGTCTGAAGAACCAGATATTATTTGCAACACAATCTAGGAGTAGTGTAGAATATAAAACATTATAATATGGTTTTTCCTATAGAATAAGATAATCTTGCGGTATCGTACAACTGAAGAAATCAATGAAATTAAAAATCATATTTCTTATAAAATATTTGGGTGTTACACGCACAGAGCATAATGAAGCTGTCAGAAACATTGCCCAGAAATGGCTCCCAAATTCTAGCTAGGTGAGGGTCATCACCTCATACACCTAGAGCATCAAGCTCCACCATCATACTTTTGAGCGCAGAATAAGGATAGAGGGAAAGATCTCCATATATTCGGCAGGTGTCTCTACTAAGAGAAATTCCCACACAACTGCCTCAAGATAGTCCTCTGTACCCGGGGGTCTGTCCCTCCTCGAAACATCAGAGGCCACTATCTCTAGAAATCAGGCAACGTGATCATCCAACAAGAATGATCTACTGGTACCATATGCTGATCATCAGGTGGTGGTGTTACTAGTACACCACCTGAAGGGGCCATCACTATGAGTGGTCCCAGTACTGACACATCATCGCTTGGTATGCCACATTCACGATCTCTAATAGGAATCATAGATGGATGTCTTCATGGAGGCATCCAATAAAAAACAGATTCACCATGGTCAATAAGTTACACCTAGAGAGCTGTCTCAAGAAAGATCAATAAAACTTTTCAATACACTAGCAACTGTTGTTTTCATGTACATAGTCAGAAAGCATAATTTAGGGTGCTTGTGTATGGATACATCAGCTACCGCACCAATACTAGACTCCCTATACTGAAAACCGAACTCAAGACAAAATACATCATTTCCTCATTAAAAGTATACTTTTAATTCTTTTGGTAGAATCGACCGCCCTTTTACACCACATTGTCACAACCCATGTTACAGGGCCTTGATGTGACTACCCAAAGCCTGCCTTCCATAGGCCAGGGGTTATGGACTAGCACTTGAAGGCTATTCCCAGGCATGGAAATCATTTACATATTGATCCATACACACTCAAAAGTGAAACTAATGTAAACAACAAAAAATAAGGTATATCCATGAGAGTAAAGTACAATCACAATTATAACTGTTAACAGAAAACAGTGGGCTAGAATACAATCACTAGAAACTGAAAATAAAGTAAATTGTTTTCACATCTACCATGGAGCTCTGCATGGAGAGTAGTATCTATTAGTATGATGTTCAAAAATAGGATCTCAACTAGACCCATTGCACCAACCTCTACCAAGTACAGAACCTCCAAAGTCTGCCTCAAAGATCAGTAGTCTACACCATACACACACATACAGGCGGATCCCATGTAGGGTTGAGTATAACAACTCAGTAGGGGAGCCCGACACCCCCAAATGTCTCACATTAATCAAAAAATAGAAAACATCAAAAGAAAAACTACAAAGGTAATATCATAAGAATGATCAAAATCATGAATCACAAAGAAAAAGAGACAACTCACTCTAAGGGTATAACATCATGGTTAATGTTATAGGGATGAATAATCATAAATTCAGATCATCCTATCCATAGTAACTCTACTTCTAACCCGTATAGGTCATTGTATATTGGCCCATATTGGTGGCTAGATGTTGACCCGTATTGGTCGTTCGTGCCTACCCGTACTGTTCACTGGATCTGACATGAATTGGTCACTGGTGTTTACCAGTATTTTTCCCTGGTACAGAGTTTGGGATGATTAGTTGTACAACAAGATCATCCAAATTTGGAGTTTCTGATCCTGACCCATATTGGTTTCTCTTATTCTATATGTCACATCCAGCCACTGGATTCCCGCACGATGCTCGCCTAATCTCCATGATATTCTTCTCCTCAAGGCATCAGTCATATTTCATCTAGTATTAAGTCTCGTATGAATCATACCCAAGGGACCTCCTTGTCATAGGGGTCCCAATGTGAAAAACTGTGTGTCGATTGGATGCCCGGTCTGTGAGACATGGGCACTTTTGTAAAAATGGATCAGTTGGATTCAAGTCTAATCCATCCTAGGTATCATGTAAAACTCCATCAAAACTCACTTATAATTTTTTCAAATGATCAACTTGTCAAAAAGGTCCTTATAACATAGACGTCTCATCGATTAGACACCTGGTCTGTTAGTTACAACAATTTTTGTGAAACAGGGGTGATCACTCCTTGGTCCGGCCTGACACGGTCGAACATGCTAGAATATGCCAAAGGGTCCGCCTCGCAATATTTTGTCCCAAAAATAGTGTTTGCGTGTCAAACAGACACTCGGTTCATCAGTTATGGGTGTTTCTATATTTGGGGTCCGGTTGGGCCTTGGCCCAGCCCAAATCAGTCAGGTTGGTCCTGCGCAACAGGTCCTTGGGTCAACCTGACACCAACTGGGACTAGCCCGTTGAGGGTCATCCCAGTCTACTAGGTTTGACCTGACAAGTTCGTGGGCCTGGGCCATGGTTGGTTTGGCCTGTCAGGTGGTGCACGACCCACCTGCACTAGACCGCAGGGCTGGCCCACAGGGTGGGTCTGGCACATTTGGAAATCTCGCATCCTCAAAAAGGAGGACCATTTATATAGTTGTCCTCATGGATATGGGGTCGTTTCATCTAGCGGGTGGGGCACTAACCCACCCGGTGCAACAATCGGTTAGGTGGTCGACCGGTCTCAAACTGACACAATGCAGCACGGTGCCACGCTGCCCCCTCCTGCCGCAACTACTACCACTGGAGGTACCTGCGGGTGCTGGCTGCCTCTAGCCACCATGCCACACGATGGCACACTACCTCCCCACAGCCCGCAGCAGGTTGGTGTGGCCCTCCAGCAGTCACATCTAGCCAATGTAGGCAGAGCGGGCCATTGGTTCTTTCCACGGCCACCAGATGTGCTCCAGTGGTCTCATCTTGGTTCCATCTGTGCCTACGAGTCTCTCAAGTCACCGCTACCACTTCATGACCCCTATCTATTACATTTCGTCAGATTTTACGAACACATAGGGGAAACACAATAACAACAATATTAGTAGAGGGCCTAGGCCTTCTTCATATTGGCTCATGCCCTCCACATTAGCATTTTAACTATTGGTACTACCATCAATCAGAGAATTAAAAAATATATCCCGACTTGTAACCATGAATCTCCCTCACGTTTTTATTATATGGTTTTGGATAAACCCATTGTTCGGTTGATCAACATGTTTCATATAAATCTGGAATGCAGGAATGAGGAATATCGCAATATAAAAAACAAAAACCCCTACATAGATGAAATGTCTGATGATGATGATCAACATAAACTCTTTCATTATTTTCATCTATTTGTGGTTCGGTGGCCCTCTTCACCGCTCTATGAATCTGGTCTCGTACACCAGGTGGTTCTTCATCAGCATTTGTTATTCTTGTTGAGGAAGAAATTTTTTGGCATTTGGTTGGAGGTTCTCCCGTGTTTATTCCATTTGTTGTCCAATGAATGGTTATAATTAAAAAGAACCCTACCAATGCTGTGTTAATTAATGCCGGGAATTAATGAACCACAATTAATCGGGTTCCATAATAGCATGAGCTGTGCAGTTACGCAGTCTAAGTATAACAAGACATTTATTGACTTGTAATCATTCCATCGCTAGACTTCCGTTACATATCGTTGATGCTCAGCGGTTATAGAAAATAAAATTTTTCTGTTTTATTTTTTATAAAAAAAGGTCTGAAAAATATCTTTCCTGGTTGACCTTTGCCGACTGACGTTAGGCCCCCCTTAGGAGAAACCCAATATTCTAGATTGAACAGTGCCCTTATATTTTTAATCCTTTCACTGGTTCGAAGGATAATAAAACTCAGTCACACATCCACTGAACATACTTAATGAAAGTTCAAAAATGTATTCTGAGTTCCCCAAGCCTCAAAATCACGTGCCATCTTAGATCCTATTCTTACATTCACATCCACAAACCACATAATTTTTTTATTGTAAAATCCAGGTTATTATAGTTCCTTAGACAAAATATAATGAATAATTCATTGAGGGTTGAATAGATAATTTTGATCCTCCATTACATTAGTGGGTTTCTATAATATGTAGCCACTATCTAGGTATAATTATATCCAACACATAAAGCACTAGCCTATCCTCCTTATTCAATTTGTGAGGATTATTTTCTGTACCTATTACATTTGTGATGTTTAAATTTCATTATACCATTAGATTTCTCCATCAAACTCTTAGAATTAGACTCCACTTCCCACTTCTCTTCCCCATGGATCTATTGATATTCACTAGTCTCCATTGTAATTTTGATAGAACATCTGAAAATTTCCTCACTGTAATAAAATTTATGGATTAAAATTGATTTTTGTTGACTATGTTTTATCCCACCAAAGAAGTAGTCAAACTTTCATTTAGGGGAAATGAAAAATCTAAAGGTTTATTATCAAAGTATTTCGATGTTTTCCTTTTATCACTAATATATAAATAATCATTATTCATTAGATATTGGAAATTCCTTTTTATTTTATGTTGGAGACTGTGAGGATAATATTTATCAAAAATGATTTTTTATATTTCTTTCTATCACATCACCTTCAACTCTTCCATAAGAATCATATTCTTGATCAAAGTCAACCACTGATCACATTCTCTATACATTTGATATATATGCAATAACTGCATCTCTATCACAAAACAATAATGATTGAGGAGATATTCTCATTGGAGTTTATCCATTTTTTAGTGATTAATTGATCGAAAAATAAATTCAAAGATGAATTACTTTTTCACATTAATTTCATAGTTGCATCTTGTTCATTCTTTGGGGGATTTTGGTTTTCCTCAGGATCCATGTTTAAATTTATAATATCATTTATATGAATGTGTATAAACAAAAATTTTACTATTCTCTATCAAATTTGGTTTATAATCACATTTCGGTAGTCATCACATTGCCCTACACATTGGATGATTACAAGATTCCTCCTATTTATAGCCATTGGATAGTATAAAAAGAAAATAAGGTATGATTATTTTTATAAATTTAAACTCAAAAATAGGAATCCAAAGAAATTGAAGGGATACAATACTAATTACCTATCTTTACTTAACTTATGAATTTCATGGAATCAATATATGTCATTCATCATCTACATAAAAATATATATTATCATGGGTGTTTTTTTCACTTACAAATGGTTCATAATGAGATTTATAATTTACTAAGGTGTATCCCATGGGAGTGTCAAATGAGCTCTGTAGCGGGGCCCATTTTCATGCACCAATTCCCAATCGAGTCTATCTCAACAATGTGTTTTCACGTTTTACCCCTATAAGTATATGTTATAGAGCTTGATGAACAAGTCGTATATAGGCATGGAACTATTTTATTGATAAAACAATAACTCATTACTTACCAAAATTTAGGGTTATTATCTTATACATAGTTTTATATATATGCATTTCCATAGATTTTTATAATATTAATCACACAAAAAACCTATTTTTTATTTCGATACCAACTATAACATCCCTGAACATTATTTCACATTAATAATGGATTTAGTACACATTATTATAAAAAAATCAAACTCTGAGTAACAAAAGTATAGTTTATTTTGAAATTAGGTATATTACATAACATCATGAAACAAGGAATATATAATATTTTTTGAAAACATCCCAAAAATTATCATATTATTCCATCATATATAACATTACATGGGATAACATGGGGACTATAAAAATGGTTGAGCTATAATGAACATTAAGGGGACAAAAATATCATAACATGAATAATGTAAAACAATCTAGATAATCGGAATATCAATGGGACATAAAAGGGATGAGAATAAAAATAATGAACAATGTGGCCTGCTATATCATACTAATATAAAGGAAACATGGAAAATGTGGCAACAACACAAAACACTAAATCATAAAAATAGGGAAAGGAAAACTACCAGTACATCAACATTTTAAATGTGAAATGAAGAATCAGGTTCATTCTTTAATCCCATTCATGATATCACAGATTTAGACAAAATTTACCAATGAATTGGAGTACTTAATAATTCAAGGTGGACCTATCAAATTCATTTTATTCTCAAGATATTGTTTTACACATAGATCATAAATCATGGAACAATTTCTTTATAATTGTTTTAATCACAATGAACTGTAGAATAAATAAATTTTTCCCCAAAATCGAATAGGTATTGATGTATAAATTCAAACACCCTAGATAGTTAATGGGTATGGTATACACTATAAATTTTTTTTGGCATGAAAAATCACAGTGAAATTTCTGCCGGAAAACACCATCCCATAAATATTCATAAAACGTATTGAATAAATTGAATGGGGATTCTAATAATTTCCAAATAAAAATTACTATTATATGGAAATGGAAAAACATATCAAAATATTATAAATTGTAAGCATAAGGAATATGATGATGAAGAAAAATGAATAAAATGGAGAAGTAAATGATCCCTTGCATTGAGAGTATGATGCAAAATGATTGGGAGGAGCATCTTTAGAATTTTAGGGAACCATGGGAGAAATATATAGTAGGGAGAAATGTGTAGTGAAAATGAAAAAGGCCACGAAGAATTATCATACTCCCCTCCTGTGGTGCTAGGTTTTCCGCCCTAGGAATCACTCTCTCATATACTCCACCATCCAGTATGTCTCATATGCACGGCTATTGCACTCTTCTTGGCGACAGTGCGTCTACCTTTTCTTTTAGATCATATTCATTTTCTAAATCGTCTTGGAAGTGGCATGATTCATTGTATAGGGGTTCTACTTCATTCACGAGGGGCTAAGATCTAGTGAGTCTCAACAGACGAGGGCCAGTAGTAGTGATGGCCATATATCTAGGGGCGACAGTGTTGTGGCGGGCTGTTGAATGGTTTTTAGTTCCATATCCAGTTTTTACATCAGATGGAATTTCTTCGTGTCAGGCAAGGTGTTCTAGCCATGTCCAGTGGGAATGTCATCTACCCCATAACGATGCAGAGGGGAGGTGATTTCTATTATTTGGAAGACTTTCATTCATTCCAGTAGGTCTAATCCTGGTGTTTTCATCAGTTTGTAATATGTAATTTTTTTTGAATCTATGGACGTGTGTCGAAAAGAAAGTTTCAATCATACTTCATGTTTTATCTTCAGTTTTATGTGGTTTTGTGTGTTGGACTCTAGAAAGTGTGCGTTTGTGGTCCAGTTAGGAACAGATCCAGGCCCAGATTTGTGTTTTTGGATTAGAGTGTCCTAGAATCCTTCACCGGTGATGTTCATTGGTGTTTTGTAGGGACATCCTATCCTTGGTGATGATGACATGGATTCAAATTATTTGGATTCTCTTATAATTCCTCTGACATCTATAGTGATGGTTTGAAGTTATGAATAGTGTGATAGGGATTTTATGGTTTTGTCGTTGTTGAGGCTGACTCGTGTAATGCAGTTTTTTATCATCGTATTTTGTTAATGGTTTAGTGAATCGAAACTGCTCTCAGATTGATCCTAAAGGTGGAACATCAATGCATATACACTTGAACACTTAGATAGGTTCTGGAGGAGGCTCTAGAGCTGACAGTTCATCATTTAATTGCTTTACATATTTGGTTGTTTGAGAGGGTATGGTGTCAGCCATCAGATCAAGCATGTGCTTTGTCACATGACAATTGCTTGCCGAAAATCCATTAAATGGTGGAGAGCTCCATCATGATCAATTTCATGAGAAGGGAAGATCATAGTTTTTACACTAGTTTTACAATTTTTTTCCTTTGAGTGTGATATTTCTTATGTCTATGTAGTCTGTTTTGGTTCCCCCTTCTTCTCTTAAAAGGGGGATTTTTTAAAATAGTAAAACAAATTGAAGGCCTTTGTGCCATTGGATGGATGGGTGGGAAGTTTAAGGAAGTTCTCAAAATATATCATGTGAAGGTAGCTGGTATTTTTCATCAGTGTTCACAGTAAATGAGGGGGGGAATATTTATCAATTCTCTAAAATATGTTTTGGTCATTATATAATAAAATAACAAAACATCCAAACCATCCCAGGTTTCCATTGATTTCTTATAATGAGAAGTGGTTTAATTTTTTTTATGATGTCATAGGCCAATAAAAATAACTTGATATTCTTTGTTCTGTTGAAGTGAATCATACTATTAATGAATGGATTTCAAAATCATAAAATATATTAATGGTTTTGGGGGATTCATAATTTTTTTATTATATTAGACAAATATACATGAAAACAAATTAGTTTAATGATAAAGCATATATTTGGTATTTGAAAAAATTTAAAGTACTTTTTATATAGTAATGGGTCATTATGATGTCATAATACCCAACATATATTACACAAGATATATTTTTTGGCTAAAAATTGGACTGTCTTAAAAATATATGAAAAATTCACCATTAAATACCATTTATATTATGATTCCAAAAACATTAATCATTTTATCAATATAAAGTTTTTAATATGTTTATATTCAATAATAAAATAATAATCGACATGTATTAATAAAAACAATATTTATTTAAACAATAATTGCTTCCAAACACTTAAAAAATTATATTTGACATTATAAAATTTCCATGATAATTCATATTTAAAAAAAAATTAGAAATAATATTTTATTTCAAAAATATTTATTTCAAAAGTCCCATAATTCTTCATTGTAAACAATATAATTTAAATAGAATACTAATTTTAGGTAAATGTATTATTTTATTGAAAAAATAATAAACAATGATTTATATAAAAATGTTAAGAAGAATATATGAATATTATTAAATTTGAAAATACAATATACATGTTTTTATTTCTTTGGTCTTGATAGATATACGACTAATAAACCAGGAAACACCATAAATATGTGCTGGGAGCTGTGATAATTTAATGGGGTGGTTCAACATACATGGTTTAGATCGTGATATCGATGATCATGAACATCTCCTATAAATGGTTTCACTCATGATTATGTTGTTGTATTTTAGATTAGGTTTGATCATTGTAAAATCCCAGTGATGCTTTCTCCCACAACTGCTCTGATAATTCGGCTTTATAGGATATAATCCTATTAGTTGTGGCCACCACTACCAATCTCAATGACAATTGGATTTTCTAAAATCATATATTTATACTAATCATATGTTCTATGTCCGAAAACTATATAATTGATGTCTGAGATACGTAAATGTATTTTAAATATGATAGGATGTAATAATTACAAATAAATCCTTGTGTGTTCATTAAACAAAATATAGAATACTAAATTTGATTTAACTCATAAGAAGTATTTTGTTTATATATTCTCGTGACATTAAATATGGGTACCTATAAAGACAATTTGGAAGTAGGTTTAGACTTGGGAATGTGGCCAATGTTAGATGCTTGAATGAGTGAAATCCATATGAGAAGGGGATTACATGACCAAGCTAAGGATCATGATGCTAGTCTGGATGATCATTGGTATTTTTTTGTTACATGTCATATATTATTTCCAGTATTATGGTTTTGGATGATTCGTAAAAAAATGACATGAAAATAATTGTATCTATTATTACATCATATATATATATTATTTGGATTTTTATCCATATTCTGATTGATTTACTAATTCTTCTACTGACTGTATGTTTTATATCATTGTGTTATACTCTTAAAATAAGACACAGTCTCCCTATAGACACACTTTATGCCCCCACTTCTAGTTGGAAACCTCTAGTGTTTGTGGATCTATTATTTTGGACATATAATAAACTAGGATCCAGAAAACATTCAGTGACATTAGGGTCAGAAACTTTACAATCAAACCATAAAAAATTAAATCTTATAATCAAAAACTTAATAAAATATCATTTAAAAAGTAATCATAAAGTCTATTAAATGAAAAAACATACCACTAAATTTATACAAAAAATAAATATTGTTTTACTGAATCAAAAATTACATTAATATCCAAAAAAGTAATATCCGAATTCATTATAGAAATATACATGGGAAAAAATAAAATTAATATATATATATATGTAGTCAATGATTAAAATTAATACTCAGTTGGATCAAATAAATGGTCTCTAGTGAACTGGATAACAGAGTATACTACTTCATCAGTGAATGTAAAATAAAAATAATATGCACCAACAACGGCTAAGTATCTAATACCAACTTCAGAATGTGATACTAACCAAATGACACAACAATTATAGAAACATGGTATTAATGGAACATAATGAAAAGGAACCACAAAACCTTTTAACCACTGGTTTTCTTCTCTCATTCCTCAACATAAAAAATTTTATTCTCCCATAAAATATATATATATATATATCATAACATAAACACTAATCTCTGATGTGGGTTGAAATCCACCCTACTGATCAAGACCCCCACCAGGTGTTGAATGTAGTTCTAGTTTCATATATCATTACATGACAAACTCATCATATAACAACTTTATTATGGGATCATAAACATAAAGTACATCAAAATAATTCCCACAACCTACCAGTAAAGACTACCACAATATATCACATCAACATTACCAACAAGTAATCTATGAAACAATCTCCTATCATCACTGGTTAATCTCAAACATAAACAAATATCAATATTGAGTAATATAGAAAATCAACCCATATAATCCATACTACAAAAGGGAGATTGGTTAAGAAGGGGTGGCCCAAAATATGAAACAATACCATCCTTGATGTTGGGGAATACAACTGAAACCAATTTTTTGTAAATGGATTGTCTGTCATAAATTGGTAGGGGCATAAATAAATAAAACAAAATAAATGATTGATAGCTAGTATAGAATACCCAATATATTGGTTCCCATCAACTCCTAAGGTGTTCTCTATGACCCCTCCACTCCACCAAACCACATCCATAAAAACCATTTTTAGAAATTACTTCTTAATACAACACACCATCACACACATCAAAACTATTCCACATTAAATTACATGTTACAACAATCACAATTTTTTATGATTTTCCATGACCAATAATATATGAAACTATTTTCTTCATAATAAAATATATTATTAATTTACTATTAGTTTAATCTAATTTAATTATATCAATTTAAACTACTTTTTATTCATTTCCCTAAAAATGTCATTTTATTTTCGTGTAGTATTATTTAGGTAACATCCCACATAAAAACAATTTTTTTTAAAAAAAATTATTATGATTATTAAATTAAGTTGATTAATTTTTTAAAATGTTTTTAATGCCCTTTATATGTTATATATTCAATCAAAAGTTTTTAAAAATCTTTCAATATGTTTGATAGTCTTATGGTAAACATAAAAATTGTTGTTATCATAAAAACGTATATTTTTCTTAATTCATTTTTTCAGTCTTTTGATGGGAAACCTATAATAAAAAGAAATTTTTACATTTTTATAAATCTTATATGATAAAATAAAATTCAGATTATAATTTTTAATATAAAAATTTTAAAAGGATGACATTGTGGTATTTTTCATAGAGGAATAAATTTTTTATGATTATTGAAAATATTTCATTTCAATTGCAATCTGCTATTTTTTTCAAATTTATCACTATACTAAAATTATATTTTAAATTGTGCTTAATGTAAAATAAGTAATAATAAATATAATTAAAACCAATTGATGTCATTGGAATCAATTTTCTATTGAAATTATATATAAAAATTATTAAAATGTTTTAAATTTTCACCATAAATCCCTATATTTTTGTTTAGTTTGTTGGATTAATTTAGATTATAAATTTTATAATTATATTATTTGAATTTAGTGAAATAGATTTAATATTAGTAATATTAATTTATATATTATGTTTTTATGTAATTATATTTATGCATATAAATTTTTCTATGGTAAAAACATTATTAATACCGTTATAGGTCCAAATTAAATTGTGTTAATGTTAAAAAGGTAAAAGATTAAAATAGTTAAAAACTAAAAAATATAATTGATATATGTGGTATTTGTTTACAACAACCGTCCTAAAAAATAGTAATATTTTGAGAATCTCATGTAATCTAATGCCACCTCAATGTGGTTGGATGTAAATTTAAAATAATCATTTTTTGCAATCACTTGAACCCAATTGTCCTGGATTAAAAATACCATCTCTTACCTCCACGTTTCTACTAAAAAGACTTGATGATTATACAATATCCTCCCAAAACCCTTAAACTAACTATCCTAATGACATAAATTTATGTGCCTCACAAGAAAACCGAATCCATGTTTCTAAAGGGTCTCTCAAAGAGGTGGTTATCAAGATGCAATTTTCTCCAAGTACATCTCAAAATTTCTTTTATTTTTACACTTTTTCCACACCTCCAGGAATAAATGCATCGTAACAACAGAATCATGTATATAATTTTGTTTTATGACAATAATTGAATATCTCATATTTATTTCATTTATCATCTCCTTTTTATTAAGTGAAATGTTACTATTTTCTAAATTATGGCGGTTTACCATATCTGTGAATAATAATTTTATGTCTCCCATTACCACCATCATGAATGATAATAAAACAATAATTACAGTTAATTATATTTAAATATGTTTGTTGAAACATAAATAATTTTTTGGAACTATTATACACACCGCATTTTAAATAATTCTAAACTAGTTCATGATATTTGGAATCCCTCCAAAATATGCTAGACATTTATCATTAAAATTATATCTAATGAAACATCCTCATGTATGAAAAAAATGATATATGAGACCATTCATAAAAAATGTAACTTCAATAATACAACTCCATTTCACTAATAGAGCTTTAATTAGAATTAGGATATTATCCATAATTATATACAAATTAATTGATCATGAAAACATGAAACAAACGCACCAAAAACCATGGAAATACTGAAATATTTTTCATGAATGGGTCATAAGATAGTATAAATTTATAAAATTAGGTATTATTAATATGAGTATTTCTATATAATGAAATTATAACATTATTTAATCCATTATACAGTCATAGGGAACATATTTGTAGGATGTCTAGTGTGAGAAAATGAATTCATAACCCAATTTCCATTATTTGTCTTAAACATAATATTCATTGACATTATACTTCTAAAATTATGTGTGAAATGATTTTTTTCTTATTTTTATACCCAATTATCTTATTTGGATTTAAATCCAATATACACAATGTATTCATTGTATTTACACTCACTTTAATGATACTATATTTGTACTGGGAATTCATTAAAAAACCTCTTTTAATGTTACATTTTCAAAAAGAATGTTTTTATTACACATATGACATGAAAGAAATTTTACACATTTATGTTGAATTAATATTTTTAAGCTGAAATTATATATTTATAGGTTTACTTTAATAAAAAATTTATTCTATTTATGTTATAGTTTTTCAAAATGAGTGATTGAAAAGTAAATTTTTATCAAACATTGTGTTTTTTGTTAAATATTTCATTATTTAAGATTATGATATAATTCAATGGAATTATTTTATATTAATAAGTTTTTATGTTATCAACAAATTATGGGTCATTACATTATAAACTAGGGATGTGTAGTTATGTGATATCCTCCAATATATTGGGTAATATAGTGTTTGATTTTGGCTAAATTTGTCACTATTTTTTAGAGTGTTTTATAAACTGATCTCTGAAGATTCCGAAATTATTATTATATGAATGATAATAATTTTTCTTCAAATGGAATATTATATTATAAATGGATGATATTTATTATTGGGATAATTTATTCTTTTCTTCAATTAAAAACATCTTTTTTATGAAATTTATTTTATAGATTTTCATTGGACTAACATTTTACCTTACTTTATTTCCCATAATTATAATTTTCCCTTTCCCAATATTTTTAAAAAATTCACAATATTTATGATATAATTTGGGAGAAGACGAGAATAAGGAGAAACTAGAAGGATTTTTCATTAACAAAAAATATGTTCATTTTCAAACGTGTTCCCACTTGTATGAAAAAATGGATATTGAATATAAGAGACCACATGAAATTTATCAGTATAAATTTTACAAGTTTTGATAATTTTATATAAATAGAAACCATAGAAATAATAGTGAGTGAAATTGAGGGAATTATAGTTTATAATAATTACAATATGTCGTGATTAAAGCCATATCCTTACAATTGGTATTAGAGCATGGATTAGTTAACATTAGGGGTATGGATTATGTAAATAGAATACCAATTAATAGTTTTTTTACATTAAAATTTATATGAATTGATATAGTTACTAAATATTACAATTATTGATTCGGATAGGATACATATGTTATAAATGTTTTTATATTGACTAAATAGGGTAGCTATAGTGGGAATCAATCATGAGGAAAACAACTTTCAAATTCAATGTCCAGATATGGATCGAATCATAAATGAAAAATTCCCTCCAGTTAAGGACCAATTGAGTCAAGTGATATATTATTGTGGTATCCATTCATGGTAGTATCTTTATTGACCAAAGGGGAATATTTTAGTTGTATATCATCTTATGGAGAAAAAAAGCTCCATATTTCATTGGAACCTCAGATCTAGTAGTAGTTGATGGGTGGATGAGCTCTATCTAAAATATACTTTAAGCAATGGGTTGTTCATTACAACAAAAGGTAACCCTGTTAATTTATCATTTTAACGGTAAATATGAATTATTGTGGTATCTCGTTTATAATTACATAGGAAAATATTAGTTGGATGTTTTGAAATTAGATGATTTTTTAAATTTTTTATGGAAAATTATTTCCCTAATATAGTTATACTCAAAATGGAGAAACCATTTTTTGGAACTAATATAGAAGGACAAAAAAATGTAGCTATATATGAGTCTAACATTACAGCACCAGTCAGGAATATCCATAATTTTTTTAACACATTAATAGTAAAATTTATATATTTTACTCTAGTTTGAAACAAAATTTCTCAAATAACTATAAATTAACAAGAGATTATTATATTGGTAAAGATAGTTTATTATTCAAAAATGTAGTTGTGGTTATTTCTAGCAAGTTTTTGACTTATTATGACCTAAATAAGAAACATTAAGGTTGGAAGGATTTTAGGAATAATTTTTCAATATAATTTAGGGGTATGAAAATTAATTTCCCTACTGGTAAAAAGTGTGAAAATAAGAAACATAGGAAATTTATGTCAAAATATGGGAAGTAATTTTTTTTGTTGAATGAATGGTACCATAGATCACTGAAATATTGAAAATTAGTAGACCCGTAATGAATAACTAATGGTACGATTCTGTAATTGTAATGAATTGAAACATAATTCAAACGTGTGTCCAAATTTAGTCACTTAAGGTGGAAATCATAAATATCAAATATATAAGGGTGTGGAAATGTATGTTTCATTTACTATTTTTTATTTATAGACATAAAATGAACTTCATACATGTACGTTACTTGTGTTTTCAAAATATTCCAATACATTTTCTTGCTCTGGATCATTACATTAATTCATTTCTATGAAATTTGAAACAATAATGTGAATATAAATTCATGAAATTATATTATAACTTTTGGTAAAAACTATATATAGAATAATTAAAGTTACCATCATTTAATTTAATATTTCTATTATTTTCACCAAATTTACTTTTCAAGGAAATATTGTCGAGATACTAATATTTTGGTTTCAAATTTGTTTGGGTATGGATTGAATTTTTGTTTATCATTCAATGATATATTGTAGAGATATGTATTTTGTGTTAAATGATTTCTTACTTATAATAACATATAAAGATGTATTAAATTTGATAGTAAATGATTTTTAATGTTACATAGAACTTGTCAGTGAAATGAATGGAACAATTTATATTAGTGATGTGACAATTGTGAACAAATACATGAATATAATTTCAGATGATTTACCAAGTGTAATTCTAGAATGTTAGCTTAATTTTAATGTTGACATTTCAATGATGTTAATACATTTCCGAAAACCCCTCACCATTTGAGTCAATTAAAAAATTTGGAATTAAAAATATATTGCAATATTGTTTTGATATTGTTTTAATATTAACTAGTCATCTCCATGTGGATATTCTATTTTCTGTATTAAAAAGAAATATGTTTCTATAATTCTTTCTCTAGATTATAATGCCTTGAAAAACATCTCTATTAAAAAAAATTCCCTTTTTCTCACTATGATTATTTTATTGTTAGATATATGGAGTGAAATTCATTATAATGATTGATCTTAGGTTACGTACCATCATCTAAAGGTGAAGGATGATGAAATTCTAAAAATAGTTTTTTACACTTTATATGGGAATATTTGAGTTTACAGTTATACCTTTTGGGTTTAAAATTTCCCTTGATATATTTACTGTCCTCATGAATAGAGTGTTTTACTAATATATGGAAATTATTTTTGGTTTTTTATACAATATTTTAGTTCATACAATTAGTCATGAGGATCAACAAAATCATCTTTTGATTATTCTAAAAACAATTAATAAAAAAACTTATATGGAAAATTTATCATATAATATTTTCTTTTATAATATATTTAATTTTTGGAAAACATCGTTGTTAATGATGAAATTATGATTGATCCCCCCAAAAATAAGTAGTTTAAGAATGTCGAAGAACAAAAAATGTTACCATGAATCATATTTATCTTAGATTATCAGGCTATTATAGTTTGTTTTTTGAAATTGTTTCATGGATATCATTCCCACTAACTATGCTAACACTGAAAGGTCTAAATTTAATTTCGAAAAAAGAATGTGATGATTGTTTTCAATAATAAAAATGAATATTTTTATATTCACTAGTGATGGAACTACCCTCAAGGTATGGTGATTTTATTATCTATAGAGATTCTTCATTGAGGGTACATGATGGCGTTCTATTACAGAACTATTAGGTAATCGATTATTCTTTTTATAAATTAACGAATGATGTGAATATATCTTAAAAATGATTTGTAATTTGATAATGTGGGGTTTTTAATGTCTAGATACATCAATTATATGGGAAAAAGTGTGAAATATATAATGATCATAGAAAATTGGAGCATATAATAATTTCTAAATAAATGATCATGAGATATGGAAGTTTTTTTAAATTGATTATTTTTTTTAATTACAAATTAAATTACCATCATGGGAAAATAAATAAATTGGGTGATTTATTGAGTAAAAAACATCATGAATAATTAATAATTTAACTTTCTCAAAATGGTCACCTTTTTTATGAAATAATGAGTTTTGAATTATATGTTTTGGATACAGGTACTTCATCTATTTTAAGTTTTCTGTTAGTGAAACCATCTTTATCAAATAAAATTAAGCATGATCAGATGGATGGCCATGAGTTATAGAAAAACCAATACTGGTTTAAAAATGGTAATCATACTAATTTAACATTAATAAATATTATGCTTTTACATTTTGGAAGAGATTTTTTGGTTTTTGTTATCAATATTAGAAGAATGATGAGTTAATCAATGCTCATATTTATCCACATTCATTTCATCATATATGAATTATGATGTATATGGAACACTAAGAGTATTACTAGGGTAATGGAAAGAAAAATATATTTTTCTGGTTTAAAAAGGATTTTTTTACTTGTCTAAAGGTTAAAATAGAATATATGTAAATATTGGGACCCTTTATCCGTTGATAGTATTGGAGGGGAAATGTGAAAATATATCAATGTATTTTGAAGTGGGATAAATAAATACCTCTCAGTGTAACAATTTGATTTTGGTCATTTCTTATTGGATGAGAAAAACTACACACTTACTTCATTATATATATATATTATTGTATTCAGATAATCATTCTCATCATTGAATTATGGGGATATTAAAGTTACATGGAGTAACACTCTTTATTTTATCTGACCATGATCCCAAGATTACATTAAATATTTTGAGATATAATTATATATTTTAGAACTGAATTATGAATCAACACAAAATTTAATCCTCAATCGGATTGTTATTCAATGAGAACAATTAAAAAATTGGATGATATGCTTTGACCCAATTCGATTAATCACCTAGGAAGTTGAAATATGCATCATTATTTTGTTGAGTTTTGTTATAACAGTATTTGTCATTCCATTATACAGATGGAATATTTTAATGGATTACATGAAACACTAGGTAAAATAATAGATTTTTGGGAAGAACACGGATAATGTGAGTTTTTGGGACCATAATTTGTATATGATATGGTGAAAGTGTTAAGAAAAATAAGCAACAAAAGTAGTTAACATAGAGAAGGAAAACAATTATATAAAAAACAAAAGGATACGTATTACTTTCATGGTATGTGATCATGTATTTATCAACGTATATCTATGGAGAAGTGTGTATTATTTTGGTAAGAAAGTGATTATAACAACACGGTTCATTGTAAAATTATAAATCTAAGAGAATATTGGAATAATTTCTTATATTGTGGATTTGACTATGATTTAATCCTAGGTACACAATGGTTTTCCAGAATCGATGATAAGATGTTTGTTATGGATTTATCTAATTTTTGATCTCTAATGCAGTTTAGTTTGAAGTGAGTATTTCAAATGAGAAAAAATAGTTTATTTTCTCGACTGAAGAGAAAATGTGTTACCAAATAATGGAATTTATCATGTTAATATTCTATAGAAAAACCATAATGTTGGAGAAGAAATATTGTAATCTAAAAATATTATGAAGAAATATTATCCCTATATGTTTTTTAAGTGAATTAAAACATGGTGACATAATTTCTAGAAGTAAGGGAGATTGTAACATTCCAAGCACCGATAGAATAAATTATTTTTAAATTTATTGATTGTATAAAATTAAATTAAATACATTTATTGAATTAGTTTCCTTAATTTTATATTTTATATATTCTTTGTGATGTTCTTTAAATTCATCTGATAAATTTTATAGCCATAATCTATGAATAAATGATATTTAAAGCATAAAAAAAATACATTTTTCTAAAGACATTTTTCCTCACGATAAAGCTTTTATATCAAAACTAAAATTTTAGAATTTTATTAATTTTATTTTAAAAAACAAACTACATTTTTGAAATCATAATTTAAAATTATCTTTCAACGATATTTTCGTATTTTTTGGAGAAAATTTGTTTTTTATGAATAGTGACAATATTTAATAATAATTAAAAATATCATTTTCTAATAATCAATTTGTGTAGAAAAATATAATAATAAATTCATAAAAAATGTATAATTATTTAAATATTAAATCAAAAAGACTAATTTCTATCATGGAAATCAATTTCACTTTAATATTGGATTTAAAAATATTTCACCTTAAAAACCTACTTTTTCATTGTCTGTGGGATTAATTTTAAATATAATATCGAAAATTACATTACATAGATTGTGTAAAATGGATTCCATATTTAGAATAATAAGATCCAAATTTGTTTTTTTTTCATTTTTTATTTTTTGAATTTAAATTAAAACATGGAAGAAAAATTATATACCAGGGTATAGGTAAAAATGAAACATGTTATTGGTAAAGAAGTAAGGGCTTATAATACATAAAAATAAATCATTTAATGGAAGGTTTTTGATGTTAATAACTATAACCATATTAAAAATTATTATATTTCATCCAATTTAATTTAATTTTATACAAAATCAATTTTTTTGGGTTTAAATATAATAAAAATATATATTGTCATCACTTAATCCCACCTCTCCTCATGTATAAATACCACCTCTCACCACCCCATATCTACTAAAAATTCATTAAACTCCTCATATATCATCCCAAAACTATCCTCATATCAATAAAAATATAATATTTATTATTATGTCCCAAAGTACCATATCTATGCTCCTCAAGGGTCTCTCATGAAGGACATATTTAAGAAGTTATTTTCTCAATGTACATCTCTTAATTTATTTTCATTTTCTATATTATCATAAAATCCTTAAAAATCAATTATTGATAAATATATACTCAGTAATATACATTGATATATTTTTTTTGATGATATATTTCATATACATTTTATTTATAATATCATCTTATTAAAATAAATTAATCAATTGCCTAAAATATGACATTTTTCCATCTCTGTGAATAATGATTATTCGTATTCTATTACTACCTTCATGGATTGTCAAAAAATTTTAATTCATGTAAAATAATATTTAAATAGTTAAATAATAATTATATATTTAATTTTATATGATGAGTATTCACAAATAGTATTAAATAATATAAAACCAATTCATGATGATCAGAATACCAGCAAAAATAAACGAATCATTTATCATTTCCATTTAATCTAATGACCCATCATAATGTGACAATAAAAAGGATGAATTGTATCATAAATATCTATAGAAATTCGTTTATTATATTCCAATCAATTTATGTATTTTTAGTTCTATTTAAAAAGATCAACCTTAATTATAGTCAGATGAATTGATCCTGAAAACAAGATACAAATTCACCAAAAAATCATCATAGAACAAATTACAATTATTTATATATTTATGAAATTACTTCATAACAATTTTCAAACAATTATAAATTATATTTTGTCACCTTTTATGGAAGTCGAATGTGAGGTACAAAATATTTAACACAATTTTCATTCGTTGGGTTAAACATCACCATCATTTATAATGTCATTCTGAATATATGCGTGAATAGAATATTTTTATTTCCAATTTTCAATTGGATTTATTTAAAATATAAATAATTTATTTTCAATTTATTTATTCTATTGTTAAAAATACAATATTTTGAAAAAAAAATATTTTAAAAATTCTCATTTAAAATTCTATTTTCTAAAGAATTTTTTATTAAATGTATATACTGAAAATAATTGTCCACATTAATGTTTCTTTCATATTTTATATCATAAGATATATAGTTATATGGTTTTATTCGTTTAAAATTTTCCATTATTATGTGCAAAATTTTTCAAACTAAGTTATTTCAAAATGAAAATCCCATTTTTATCAATTGTTTTGATGAAATTTTTTATGGTTTAATTTTTTTTTTGGTTTTAATTATTTATTTATGTGTTGTGGTTTGAAAAAACAATGATTGGGAGTTCTATATTAAACTGAGGACTTCATTATACATGATATCCTCTAATTCATTGGGTAATCTGGAGTTGGAGGTTGGCCATAATGGTTACCCCATTTGAAAGAGTTATTTAGAGAATGATCCTAAATGTTATATACATTTATCATAAATGAATATTATTTAATTTTCAGTAAAATTTATTCCGTTTAATATCCTATGATATTGATCATTTTAAAAATACAGTTCATTTTTATAAATAAAAAGCTATGTTTTTTAGAAAATGGTTTTGTGGATTTTCACTGGACTAATGTTTTCCAGAAGATTACGATTATTACTATAAATAAATTCAAATTCCATTTTTTAAAATGATTCCATAGAATTTAATGGATAATAGAGACAAATAAGAGATCAAGGTAAAATTTTTAAATACATTACAAGATGATAAAACATCATTTATTTTTAAAAGAGTTTTCAGTGGTGAAAATAGTTGATACTGAGTATAAGAGTACACTTATAATATAATTGTTTATAATGTAATAGTTATTCTAATAATCAAAAAATCAGAATACAATTGTCATTTTGGAATTATTGAGATATAATTGTAATTCAAAATCACAATAATATGTGCAGTTTAAGGCCATGACATTATAATTGGTGTGAGAGTACAATGTTGATAACTTTAGGGGTTATGATATTGTTTATATAAAATACTTTAATGATTCATAATTTATGGTTAATTTTAAATGATATAGTATTTTTATACTACCTTGTTTATTCGTTTAAGACATGTTTGAGCAGAATGGTTTTCCATAGTTGGAAAAAGCCAATTATGGTGGGAAGACATCGTGATGAAAACATCCTTCCAAATCAGTTTCTTGATATGGTTCGAATAGAAATATAACATCTTATAGGAGAAATGGATCAATTTTAATAAGTGATAAATGGTGTTGGTGTCCATGAAAGGGAGAATTTGGATAAAATATAGTGTAATATGTCTGTATTGGACCATATCATTTTGTAGTATCCTCCAAATTTTAGGGGATCCCCAGATCAAGTGGTAGCCTAAGGATTTCTTAACTCTAACAAAACTTTATTATAAGTAATGGGATTTTTCGAATAAAAAAGATATCACTATACATTTATCATATTTTAGTTAATGATTATAGATGGTTACATCTTGTTAAAAAAACTATAAATCGAAAATATATAAATGTTATGAAATGGGATTACTTAAACAATTATTTCCAGAATATGTATTATCTATGGAAAGTTGGATTTATAATAGATAAAAATTTCATGTAATAGATATATAAGGATAATTACTCTATGGATTTATACGAAAAACTATTTATATTACATGAAAGAAACATAAAATAATTTTTGGGTGCGTTGATTTCAAAATTAAAATATGTTACTCTGGTTTGAAAACAATATTATGAAGATATTTGTCATAAACAGAGATTAAAATATTTGATAAACTTTATCACATTCATGAAAATGTGGAAGTAGAGTATTCAGAAACATATGATCCAGTTGATAAAATTAATAAAGAAACTAGTATTTTTTATGGAATATCGGATGAAATCATTAATTAAAGTTTTTTTTAGAAAATTAATTTCATTACTTGAGAAATTAATGGTAAAAATAATACTGTGGAATGTCTCTAAAAATGGGAATTGATTTTGATGTGGAAATATTGGTCGCATATCTCATGAAGGTAAATAAATTGAGTAGACAAGTAATGAAATGTTGATGGTATAGATCATTAGTTGCAATGATTTGGGATATTCAGCTAACATGTGTCCAAAATTATTAACTAATGGGGAAATAAAAATGATAAAAAATAGATCGTTCTTAAAATCATTTTTCTGCTACTACGGTTGATGTGGTACCTTCACATGCCGAAATACTTTTTATTATTATTTTCAAACACTTTTAAAAAAATTGAGAAAACCAGAGACACAGGAAATCCCAAAGACAAACAAATAGACACCCAAACAGTAAAAAAAAATCATAAATTCCATAGCCGTCATCTCCACCAGCGCATGAACTCCCCTCTGCAGTGGTCGTTCCCCATTCTGAAGCCAGATTTAAACACCTCATGCATACTAGATGATTTAATATGGGTATAAAATTCTGATATTATTGATAACATTTCATGAAGACTATGAATATCACATAATGAATGTATGATTGAAATTTTGGAAAAATTCTAGGTGGAAATATTTTAGTATCCATGATTTATAAGAATCATACTATTATATCCAGTGAAATTGTCATTCATGTATGTCTTTTTGACCTACTAATTGTTTAGAATGATACTATTTATGGTATGAATTGGAATTTTTTTGTCCATTCTAATATATATTATTGGCTTAAGAATGTATTTTTTCAATGATTCCATACCTATAATAACATATTAATATGAAAATAAATCGATTAGAAATTGTAGTTAATGTCACTTAACAAAAGTCATTAATAAAATGGATCTGTAAAAATTTGTGATGTCCCAATTGTGAATGAATACATTCAATTTTTTTAATATCATTTACCTAGTTTTATTCCTAATCAAAAGTGTGAGTTTACTTTGGACTATGTCCGTAATTCTTTTCCAATTTAAAAATTCCCTTACAGAATGGAATAAGTTGAAATTTTAGAACTAAAAAATAAATTTTCATAATTACTAGATAAAGGTTTCATTCGACCTAAAAACTTCCATGGAGTTATCTTTTTTTTTGAATTAATGATGGATCCATGAGACTATTTATTGATTAAAGATCATTGAACAATATCACTCATTAAAAAAAGAACCGTTTTCCTTATATCTTTGATTTCATTGATTAAATATATGGAGCGAAGTACTCATTAAAATTTTTTCTCTGTATGGGATTCTAGTAGATATAGATGAAACAGAACGACATTCCGAAAATAGAATTACTTAGTAGATATTAGCATTATGAGTGTGTAATTATTCCCTTTGTGATTGAAAATTCACATGTTGTATTGATAGATATTATTAAAATAATATTTCATGAATCATTAGATATGTTTGTGGTTTTTTTATTTATGATATTTCATTTTATTCATAATATTATGAGGATCATAAATTACATTGAACGATATTTATGTAAACACTTAATGAAAATAAATTACACTGGAAATTTTGGAAAAGTGATTTTTGGTTTGAAATAATTTATTTTCATGTTAACATAATAAGTAAAGATGGAATTATTGTTGAACCCACCAAAATGAAAAAATTTGATGAAGGGACAAGAAACACAAATATTCCAATAGTCATATATTTCATATATTAAAAAGGTATTAGTTATTGTTTTTTAATTATATTTAACTTTATCTTTCCCACTTATTAGGATGACATGAAAAATAGTTAAATTTATTTGGGAAAATGAATGTGATGATCATTTTCAAGAATTAAAATGATGATTTCTAAATTCTTTAGTTTTTTTCATACCCTCTAGAAAAGGTGATTAATTTATCTATAAGGATAATTCATTTAAGTGACATTGTTTCATTCATAAAGATAATGAACAGACAATTTCTTATACTTTTTTTCAATTATTAAATCATGATAGAAATTATCCTAACCATTATTTTTAATTATCAACTATGGATTTTTCAATAAAAATAAAGATAAATCACTTATATATATCCAAGGGGAAAATATATAATGATCATAAAAATTTAAATTTTATATATACACATAACGAGATGAACATGAGGATAATATGATGGTTTGAGTTGATTCAGTATTATTTTTACACAATCAATTACCATCATGGAAATAAAAACAAATTGGTTGATTCTTGGAGGTGAAACATCATTCAACATTAACCATGTTCTTATTGGAAAATTTTCATTTGGTTAATGTTGTGATGAATTTTGGATTTCATTTTTTGGATGAATGGACGTCCATGTTTTTTTCAGGTGGTGGTTCAATCTCCTATATTGAAAATAATTAATGAAGCTCAGAAGGATGGCCATGAGATACATAATTAGGGGCAGTTGGTAAAATATGGGTTTTTCCTTATTGTAACAATGATAGAGATTATTTTTTTGATAATTGGGTATAGAATATGTGTGACCTATTATTAAAAGTTCTCCAAAAATTAGTTAACTGATTATTATAGTTCTGCATTTTTATTTCAACATGGTAGTACTAAGATGTATAATTAGGTTTGAGAATATTACCAGTGGTATGAAATGAAAAAATATATTGCTATCATTACTATTAAATGATTGAATTGTTAATATATTAATGTATAAAGACTGTTAAAAATGTTATTCTTCATCCTCTTCTAGTACAATAGTATAAATGGGAAAATATATCAATGTATTTTGTAGTGGTATTACCATAGACACCTAAAGGTAAAAATGTTATTTAGGTTGTTTTCGATTGACTAATCACACAAACATCATATCTAAGATATATTAATTCAAATAATTATTTTGGAATTTATTTTATGGAGATATTTTGGTTAAATAGAGTAACTATCCCCATTTTATCTGACCTTGATCCAAGAATGACATCTAATTTCATAATGGGACTACAAAATCATTTAGGAAATAAATTAAATTTAAGGAATAATTTACTTATTCAATTCAATGGATAATCTATGTAATTAATTAAAACATTATAGGGTATTATTTGATCATATTCGATGGATTTATAGGGAATTTTGGATCATTAACATTTCTTGGTTGAGTTTTCTAATAATAACAGTTATAATTCTTGTAATAATTTGGAACTTTTTAAAGAAGTATATGAAATGTAGTGTCAAAAAAAGCCTTTTTGGTATAAAATAGGATTATAGAAATTGTTGGTACTGTAATTAGTAGAGGAAATTGTTTAAATGTGATGATATTTTACACACTCATGATGTTAACTCATATAAAGAAAAAATCTATGTAGATAAATAGAAGAAGGATCGTTATTTTGAGGTATAGAATCGTGTATTTCTCAGTTTTTCTTGATGGGATTGTTTGATTTCTTTTGGTTAGAAAGGTAATCTGAGTCCACGGATCATTGGATCCTGTGAAATCCTAGATAATATTCGATATGTTTCATACTAAGTGGTTTGGTTTCAGATTTATGCCAGGTACAATTTTTTTTATGTATTGTTGTTAATAATGTATGTTCCAAATATAACCCATTTTTTCTACCATATAGTTGATAAATTGGAAGAGAATATTTCTAATAAGGAAAAATGACTTTCGTTTCTAATCCAAAGAGGTAATTTATTGAAAAATTATTTTATTATTCAAGGTAAGGATTAATGGAAAGCGATATTATTGAAGAAGAAAATGGGAATTATACCATTCTATGATAGAAAAATGTTCCCAAATTTTTATTTTGTAAATAAAATGAAATATCCAAACCTTTTCAGAATCAACATTGGGTTTGTTTTTAGGTTCCTTTTGTTGTTTATAATTTACCTTTTTGATGGGGTATGACTTGGTGTGTGTTTGGAAGAAGTTTCTATAGAATTTTTATGATAAGAGGTTGTACATGTTTCATGGACAATTTGGTCATGTCGTGCGCATGCTAACCATACAGACAATGGAAGTCAGCATGGTTGGATCATAGTTTTCCAAACTTTGTACCATCAAGATGTTAGGTTAGTTGATCACCACCTGGCAAGCACATGGTTTGGCCAAACTGGGTGGCCTCCCAAGTGAAATAGTTTGCACGACCCAATTTATTCCAAATAATTTTTTAAAAATGTCCTGAACCCGTGAATCCTCTTTAAATGGACCTAGTCTCAGGCTTGAAATTTATATGTTTCCTAATTACTTCTTGAGGGATTCTAAGGTGATAATTTCACCGTTATTCAAGATCTAAATCCGGAATTGATGATCTTCACTCCTCCCTATATGTGGATTTCATCCCGATGCTTCTCTCATTCTTTCTCTTATCTTTTCTAGATCTTGTCATGGAATATGTACCATGTTTTCTATGATCAAAATCTATTATTTGAGATCTAGATCTAGGAATTTGGATATAGATTCTTATTTTCAAGAACTTGATGCCTTTTATCTTAATATTGTATTTAGGGATTTAGATCTTGAGCAATATTGATGACATTATGTCGCTCGGATTTTGGGATTTACATTGGGCTAACATCTATCAAAAAATAGGGGTAGGTGGTCTAAATAGAACTCCCACAGTTGTGATTTTGATATATGTATGAGTTTATGATTTTCTATATTCTCTTGATGATGGATTTCCTAAATTGGAGTAATTAGGAATGATGAATTGAAATGAGTTTTCCACAGTGATTAATTGAGAATTGAAACATTGAACAAACGAAGGGAGGTTTCCTAACAAGATTGTTTAGAGATTTGTTATCATTTTAGTTATTTTAATTGATATATTGGATTGAATGTGATAAATAAAAAATTTTGTGGGGGAGTAATTATTAAAAAAATGATGTAGGCCATGTAAGATAAATAATTTTGAGTATTAATTATGTGCCATAATTTTGAAAAAATAGGATTAATTGTGAGAATTAATTTTGTGTCATGATGTTTATGAAAAATAATTTATTTTAATAATTAACTATTACATGTTGAGAATTGATATGGATAATTAATTGCCAAGAATTAATTATGGAATGAGAACTGTTTTGATCAATTAATTAAATGAAGCATTAATTAATGGGTAATGTGGATAGTTAATTATTGAATTAACTAATGGAATATCAAATGTTCTATTAATCATTGGATTTGAAAAGTAGTAATATGGAAAATTCTTGTGAATTAATGAATGATTAAATAGTTGAGATTTATGTGGTGATATAAATGGTATTCCAGAACGAATGGAAGTTGGGACATGGACATGAAGATCCTCCCCAATAGTTATTAACGCTTGATGTTATGGGGCACTATGAATGAAAACCTACACCGAATGGGAAATGTAGCTCTAGGATTTATGACCTACACTTAATGAGATTATGGTTCTAAGAATGAATACCTACAACAAATGAATGATAATAATGAATGTCGATTGAAATGATATTTGGGGTGATATGAATGATGAACTATGACAAATAAATAATTATATTGAATGATGATTCAATTGGTAAACATGAATAGAAATAGGGCCTAGTGTGATGACTATGGATTAAATGACAATGTGATAACTGTTTAAATTATGCATTGTATTTTTTATCCCATAAAACTGCATGCACTATCATTTGACTGGACCTGTATTAGACACCATTGCTTGTGGCATACAGAGTGATAATCACACTCTAATCTTGCTGACTGATAAGTACCTAATCAGACATTGTTGTTACAAGACATGATAAGGTCAGGGCCTTGCGATATGATCCAGTTTGGGATTGAAGCATGGGAGAGAGAACTAGATGTTGTTCAGGACCTGTTTGGGAGTTTTTGTGTCTTTAAGTTCAGTTTAATTATAGAAACTATACAATTTCATTATCCTAGAATTATTTACCTTTCAGTTCAGTATTGCATCTTCATATTTTGGTTATTATATGGAATGTATTTGTTCTGGTTTTTGATACAGTACATCACTGGGTTATTTTTATTTTCTTTCGTTGGATTCTTATTCTGCTAAAAGAGCATATAGTTTCTTCAATACTAACTTACCAGAACCTTTCTTCTAGTCATAACCCTTTGGTGTATGGGGATATTTGGTTTAGGGCATGTGTCCAACCAAATTATGGCACCATTTTGTGGCTCCCGATTCGGGACGTCACAAAGTGGTATCAGAAGAGTTTTCTTTTCTTTCTTTTTCTTTTGTCTTAATATTTAGTGAAATGTAGGTGGGAAACATTAATGAGTTGTGTCTTGGTAATGAGCTTGTGCTTGGGTGTTTCAAACACATGTTTAGTGGGAAATCAATGTACATAGGTTGGGATTATTGTGATTGATGTTTGTTGTAATAGTTGGATAATATTTCACCATGGGTGACGTACTAGAGGTATGATGTGATATAGTTTGGAAATTTTGAGAATTTTTATACATGGCCTAAAGAAGCACTATATTTTATTCTACATGCACCATTCTATAATTATAAGGTTTTTTTATTGGCATAATGCTATGAACTAATGAAAAAATGGGTTATTGGTATGTTGATGAACATGAACTGTATTCCTTAGGGTGAAATTGAAATAATGATGCAAGATGAGAATAAATGGGTGTCTAATCCAAAAAATTATTGATCTAATTATAATGATTAATTATTTAATTATTGAACATGTTAATTTGAGGTATTTTTATTAATTAATTTATTGATTTATTAACAAAAATTAATATACCATTGTCAACCTAGACCTAGGGGTATGATGGTTAAGGGTAGTGCTAAGGCCTCGGTGTTGATTGTGTTGCGAGAAAAAGTGAGAAATGACATGTTGAAACGAGTTGGGCTAAATTCATCAATTACATAAATTTTTTAATGTTGTGTTATGATACCTATGAAGTGTATTTGGATTTATAGATATATACCTCCAAGTCGCTTGCTAAGGGAGAGACTGAGGGGTATGGCCAAGAAAAAACATCTAGATAGGGATCTTGAGGCACTAATTTTTCATTCTAATGAAGGAGGGGAACAATTTCGAGAGATCTTTTCATGTTTCATGCATGTTATAGAAACACACCTAGGGAGATATTAGAAAAGAATGTTTGTGTCGACAAAGGTGTCTCAGCTGCAGCACCCTCCTACATTTACTGGAGAGGGCGGACCCGAAGGATCTGAATTTGTGATTGAATCCATAGAGATGAAACATGACCATTTGGAGAATCCAGTTGAGAGGAGGGTCATATTGGCTAGTTATATGATACAAGGTTCAGTAAAACGTTGGCGTGACACTCAGGTACGATCTAGAAATACTAATGAGATGGTATTGAAGGACTTTTTGGAGAAGTTCGTAGTGCACTTAAATCAAGAGATGTTGAGATAAGAGATGGATTCAAAGGTTATGCATGTCAGCTAAAGAAACATGTCCTTAATTGAATAAACATGATGTTTCTTTTATTGAAAACATTTTTCTCTAGATTTGGAATCAGATGAGACTTCTTCGGAAAAACTATTTTGAGGTAGATTTAGTGTGAAATTAAGTCCCAAGTGAATATATTTATGGTGAAGAAAATTTCTTAAGTTGTTAATTAGGATCTCATTTCAGAGAGGAACTTGAAGGAGGATTCTAGTATTGGACATGTAGATGGATGATCAGGGAGTGGACCTTCCAAGAGTAAGAAGCACCATCACGAGAATCTTAGTTAGGATAGTGGAAAAAAGATGGAATGTCATAAGGAACTTTTTTACTAGAACATTCTCATGTGATTTTCCACCAGTGCGGTAAGTAGGGACATTATCATACACATTTTCTTAGACTACAAGTGGAGTTCCATTTTTGTGGAAAGGTTGGTCACCTAAAGAAGTTCATCAGGATGTTGCAGCAAGCTACTGCTGAGGGTACCACTTCTCAGAATCAGATTGTGGGAAGGGGGTGATCTAAAACATATAGTTCTGGAAGATGGAATTCTAATGGGAGGGGTGGTGGAGACTATGGATGTGTTGCTTCAGCGTATATGGTATTGTACCCAGATAGTGATGCAAATAATTGGAGTCAATAGACACAACTTTTAATGGGGGGGGGGGATGGTACATGCAGTATATCGTACACATGAGGAGAGTGAGGCTGGTCTATCGACTATGAGAGGTACTATTCTAGTTGACTCTACGTTAGATACATCCTTGTTTGATATTGACCTTTATCTTTCCTTTATATATGAAAATCATATTTATGGATTGAGCATGGAGGTGGAGTCCATAATTGGGGTTATGATTATTGATAAACCATTCAGAACATAGTATAGGGATATCTATTTCTGCAAGCGATGTTTTCTAGAGATCAGAGAGTATCATATCCTTTGGAATATCTATTTCTATGATTTAATGAGCTTTTACCTGATTATCGGTATGGAATGGCTAGTCAAATACTGATCCCACAAAGATTTGTTCCTCAGAAAAGTTACTTTCGTATCTCCCAATGATGGTTAATATGTTCATAATGGAGAATGGGATATCTATGTAAGCAGATCATGGAAAATTACTCAGCAACATGGAGAGACCACAACCAATGTTTCTAGTCAATTTTTTAGTTGATGGGAGTGGTAGGAAATAAGTCCATCCATTATTAGTGGAATGGTTTCTGGATGTTTTTCCTAAATACATTTCAGGGTTTTTTCCTGAGAGGGATGTTGAATTCACTATTGAGATCATGTCGGGGGATGAGCCAATATCTATTCCACCATACAGAATGACTCTGACTGAGAATCAATAGTCCAAAACACAGTTGGAGGTGTTGGAGGATAATGTGTTTAACCATCAAATACATCACCTAGGTGTTCAACAGTTTTTTATGAAATGAACGATGATGGGAGTTTACACTTGTGTGATGATTACAAGAAGTTGATTAAAATGATTGTAAAGAAAAGAAATCCTATTTTTTGTTTTAACGATCTATTTGAACAATTTATGGGGGGTGTGTTTCCTCTAATACTGGTCTGATATTAGTGTAGCATCAAGAGAGGTTTTAGACTTATGATATTCCAATAAAGGATTTCATGAAAATGTATGGCCTTTATGAGTTTTTCGTAATTCCTTTTGGTTTCAAAAATATTACAACTATGTTTATAGCTTTGATGGACTATATCTTTCATCCGTAATTCGATCAATTTTTGGTTGTGTTGGTTGATAACATCGTGGTGTACTCTAACACTCATGAGAATCTTTCCAAATATCATTACATCATCCTAGGTACACTAAGAGAGCATCAACAATATGTCATTCTATCTAAATGTAACTTTTGGATGGACAAGGTACACTTTTTTGGGAATATCATCTCTAATGAATTTGGGAAATTAAACCCATAAAATGTTTAGGCAATGTTCTCTTGGGTGTAGCCTGATATTTTTTTTTGATATTAAATGATTTTTGGTTTTATCTTATTATCATAAAAGGTTCATCCCAGACTTTTCCTGATTGGTAGCTCCACATACTAGTTTTACAAAGAAATGGATAATGTATGTTGGACCGAAACACGTGAGAATGATTTCCAAGAGATGAAGAAGTGACTGACATCGACACCAATTTCGATCTTACCTGAGTCAACTGAGGAGTACACAGTGTATTATGACACTTCTGAGGTTGTACTCAATGTTGTTTTGATGCAAGGGGATAGAGTTGCTTCTTATGGGACTCGACGGTTGAGGCCACATGAACAGAATTACCCAACAGATGATATCGATTTAGTAGTAGAATTTTAGGCTCTTAGGTGTTGGTGACACTATATTTTGGGTGACTAGTTTACATTTTTTAGGGATAAAAATTCATTAAATATATATTTTCATAGCGTCACATTAATCTTCAGCAGTTAATATGGGTAGAGTATATGCACTCCATTGATTTTGAACTGGAATATAAACATGAGAATGGGAATAGTGTGGATGATTCATTGAGAATGAATACTCAGACTCATTTGGTTCATGAGTTGTGTGTAGAGTGGAAGATAATGACTTTGCTGGTGGAAATGCATGTGCTACTTCAAGAGAGTCCAGAGAGGATGATAATGGTTTCTGTATTAGTGGATTTTATACTCTTGATAAAAGTCATGGATATGAAATATGTGGATTTAGATTTTTTAACATTGAGGTAAATCCTTTAAATTGAGGAGACACCATTTGGATAAATAATAGATGAGGATGAGATCATCAATGTAAAAAATCTGGTTGTTGTCCCCTCAAGTATGAGAGAGGAAATCTTGTGAGAATTTCATGCTTCAAGGTGGGCAATACATCCCAGGGTGAAAAAAATTTACCATGACATATAAAAAATGTTTTGGTGTCCAGGAATGAAAAATTAGATAGAAAGGCTTGTAACGAGATGTTTTACCCCTCATTAGGTGAAGGTAAGACATCATTGGCCTCGAGGCCTATTGCAGTCATTTCCCTATTTTAGAATGGAAGATGGAAAATTTGACTATGTATATAATGGTAGGAATTCCAAAAAATCATTGGAATAATTATTATATTTGGGTCATTTTAGATCAACTACCAAGGTTAGAACACATCTTACATATTAGGGAAACCATTATAGTAGAGCAGTTGGGAGAACTATACATGTGAGAGATGGTTCGTTTGTATGGGTTTCCACATAGTATAGTTTGAGATCAAGATTCACGCTTTACTTCCTGATTCTAGAAGAGCTTACATAATGTTCTTGGTACACAGGTTCTCTTAAGTATGACCTTCCACCCACAAATAGATGGGCAGTCATAGTGTACCATTCAGGTGTTGGAAATGATGCGAGCATTTGTTCATGACGTTGGTGGTTCATTGGAGAAGCACATGGCTTTAGTGTATTTCACCAATAAAAATAGTTATCATGCAATAATAAGGATGTAAATATATATATATGGAACCTTATTTTAGACCGTTAAGACCACTACTATCTTGTTTAGAGGCGGGTGAGTCATAGCTATTGGGACCGAGTCTCATTCAGGAGACATCAGAGTAGGTACAATTGATTTGAAAATGTATTGAAATGTATCAGAGTAGGCAGACGTTGTATACTAAGAGATGGAGATGACCCCAATAGTTTAGATAGGTTTTTCGTTTATTCCATCGAGATTCTCTTAGATTGGGTCAACCCTGGATATAGAGGTACGACCAGTTGGCGCCTAGGTTTGTGGGGCCGTTTGATGTACTGTAGAGAATCAGGCCAGTGGCATACTGATTAGAAAATCCATGAAAAATAAGAACAATGCATGTTGTTTTCCATGTGTCATAACTACATTGGTTTCACCCTAACCCTTATCATCTATTTGATGTGGATGAGGATGAACACAAGATAGATGCATCCTTTGAGGAGCATCTGATACGTGTTCTAGGTCGCAGTGAGAAATGTTATGGGAAAAGACAATGTAGTTAATTCATGTGTTATGGAAACATGGAGGTGTCCATGAGGAAACATTAGAATAGTAAATAGATTTTAATTCTTAATGGCCCAATATTTGTATCCTAGAATCTTAGAGAATTTTGGGAGTACAGCTTGAGGATGAGCTATTATGTGTTGGGAGATTGTAAGATCCTAGCCTTTTTGGGAGAAATATCAAGTGTGTTTTCAGGTACATTATTTTATTTAGTACCTTTGGAATGGGGTATGACCTGAGGTGATTTTGCGTGATGTCTCTATGGAATTGGGAAGACAGGGGTTGTGCACAGTTTGTGCATGGTTTGTGTTAGAACCATCGTCATCTATGCATCAATTGGAGAATGGTTTGTGTTTGTTGACAATCCTTAGAGTATGTTCAGAATGTGTTCCAGCAAAGTGCTCATACCGGTCAAGAAGATTACAGTATTGAAGGTGGCACCATTTTCCATGGTTTTCCAAATTTCTGGACCCCAAAATTTGTCAAAAGGGTAAAACAGTGTATTTGGGAAAGGGACTTGTGCGCTGGATATGTGTCGAGAAAGTGACTTGCATGCTGAGAAAGGACTTACGCGTCGTTGCCTAGGAGGTTTGGAAACTTGCGCACCTATTTTTCTCCATGATCAGAACTTCATAATATGGAAAGGCAAAGAGGGACACACAATTATTGGTTTGGTCACTAAAGTGAGTAGCGCGATAAAGGCTAGGGCGGTTGGAGCTGTTCGCCATGGGCTTGCGCGCCGTGATGAAACTTGCATGCCACCGCACAGGGATTCCAGTTTGCCTATAAATAGAGGACCACCCCTCTTCATTCGGAAAGAAGTTTCAAAAGTATAGAATTTTAGATCTCCTGTCACACAGGTGTTTTGGTCATTCATGTAGTGGTGGGTGGCGCAAGTTGAATTTGCACGATAGTTGTTTGATGCATGTCCAACGCGGTTTGGGTGGAAAATAATGGGGTCGTGCATGTTAGGTGTTGAGGAAGTTTGTGTCACGCAAGTGGTCAAGGTAGACTTGCGTGCCAGTAATAACATGCTCGCCGTCTATGAAACTTTCACGCCGGCCTGGAGAATCGTGCCTGCGGTTGTTGATGTATGCCTATCTTTTTGAAGCTGCACGAAAGCTGGAAGATTGCACGATATCTTCAGTGCAATGTGAGATAAGTCTATTGGTGAGATTTAGACTTCAACAGATAATCTACATACAACATATAATTCATTATTTTGCAATGTTGAAGAGACCTTCACATCTAAAAACTGAGTGGGCCTTCACCAAAGGAAGTGAGCAAGGGGGAGTCAACGGGAGTGACCCGTGGGATACAGTGAGCTATCCCTGAACCTTTGTAATGTCCGTGAGCCTGGGAATGAGTTATTGTGTCCAAACCTTGGTAATCCACAGATAGTGAAGTTTAGTGGAATTTGGTATGACCAACAACCTATCGACATATGCTCCTTGGACGTATCCCTTAGTGGTGATCCAAGTAAAAAGTGATATCTCATCTCTTTGTATGTGAATGTTTCCATTCTGATCATATTTATCATATAGGTTTCACAAGTTCCTACCAACATGGGAACAAGATCCATCACATTAAAAGAAAACGTTGTCACCTTGATTCACCCCTCCCCTCTCAGGGTGTTCTGGGGTCTTACAAGCGGTATCAGAGGGTAAAGGTTGCTGGTGTTGAACCTGTCCTTTGTCGTCAAGGAGAATGGAGTCAATGTCAGGGGAGTCCCTCTCTTTAATGGAAGTAAGTTCCAGGTCTGGAATAATAGAATAAGATCTCATCTAATATTGCATGGAATGGAAGTTCTATTTTCCACTATGCAATGTATTCATGTTACTGATCCAACAGGGATAACTATAACAGATGCTGATAGGAAAATTCTTGATGCGGATGCTAAATTTCATAATTCTCTCACCGCAGCCCTTTCTAATCAGATCTATCTAAAGGTACTGAGTTTTACCTCAGCAAAGTCAATGTGGTCTAAACATGAAAATATTTATAACGGAGATAGAAATGTGAAGGAGGAAAAGATACAAGTCCTACACAATAGGTTTGATGATCTGAAGATGCATCCAGATGAGAATGCAGAATCCTTCTTTAATCGAATTACTGAACTGGTTGGAGAAATTAGAGGTATATCTAATGAAATCAATGATGTTGAAATTGTAAATAAAATATTAATAAGACTTATACCCCTATATAATGCAAAGGTGTCATCCCGTGAGGAATGATATGTTTACAAACATTCTTTGGATGATCTGATGAGCAGCCTAGTGGCATATGAAATGAGAGTCAATCCAGAAGATTCTACTACATGAGTAAGCAATGAAATGGCATTCAAATCCATGGAGAAACTGAAAAATTCAAAAGATATTAGTGGTGAAGATGGTGATGAAAATGAAATTCTTTATCTCATATCCATGAAGATCCACAAGGGAAAAGGGAAATTCAAAGGGAAGTTACCTCTAGCCTACTTTCGTTGTGGTAATGTTAGGCACATTTCTTCTCAGTGCTCAAGAATGATCGATGATGATGATAGCGATGATGAAATCATTGAGAGGCCCCAGAAAAGGTTTTTTCATGAATGTGGACTTCAAATCTAGAAATAATGTTCTGAAGAATAGTTTTTTTTGGGAATATGAAGAAGATGATAATGAATTCTGTGATGAAGAAGAACCAGAATTTAAAACTGGGAAACATGCTTCCTTGATGTCCACTATTGAAATGTCAGAAGATACTAGTGGAGAAAATTAGTTAAAAACTAGTCCATATCTGGAGCTGCAACTTAAGGATGATTTTAGAAAGCCTAATATTAAATTTTAGAGTTTCAATATGTTGAAAACAATTATAGAAGAATCAAATTATTATGTTGATCAACATGAAGCAGAAATTGAATTATTGGAAGAATTGGTGAATGTATAGTCTAAAATTCATTAATGTAGTGATGTTGTAGTGGATCTGAAGTTACGAATTGAAGATCATGAAAAGGTCATCATGGACCTAACCTCTAGACTAGAATAATCCACGACTATTGAGGGTCTTGAGGAGGAAGTTGTTACTCATAGGAGTAAACTTAAGACTGAATCAATTTCATAAGAATCAAGGAAGAAAATACAGTTTGGAAGATTCTAAGATGTAGAATTACATGAAAGAACCATGATTTGTTCATATGGGGTTGGAAAAATCATGAGTGATCAAAGACTCGCTTGCATGTGAAAGAGTGGAATTGGCTTTGAAGCTGAGACGTCAACTGCTGGAAGTAAAGAGAGCCAAAAGAAAGACAAGATGAATGTTCGACATGTTGAAATGCTGCCTGAAGTGCTGAAAAAGAAACCCTCTATCCAAACTAAATGAAGAACTGAAAATTATCCTCAAAAATTCACAAATTACAGGGAATCCAACTATTCTCCCAAGGAAGAATGTGTGAGGATAAATTCAAGTGAGACGACATTTCCTCTCATGAAGTATTAGTTATATGGCTATCTGGTCCATACCATGTAATATTGAGAAGTGTAAAAGAGCTACTTGAATGGGGAAGATCTAGAACATCAACAAAGGAGACAGACATTATATCCTCCATCTTATAGAATAAATAGTTTCTATTGATACTGTTTTCATTTCCTTAACTTTGGTCATAAGTCTATTAATTGCTGGAAGATAAGGGACAATGACACCTCTTACCGAAATGCAAGACAAGTCAAATATCCTCAGAAAGATAGTGTTGCTCTTTCAAAAACGTTTTCTCTTCTCTAAGAAGTCTTCAAAATATGAAGAACCAATGTACATAGAATAGATAATTGAAAGTTCCTCAGTGTTCTATAATCATTCCAATGTATCATGGGAAGAAAGGAAGAAAATTGAAAAATCCATCCTTGTAGAGGTGGCCCTCAAAACTACCAAAAAAAAGTACATGGATTCTGGATAGCGGTTGTTCATCCCATATGACAGGTAATGCTTGCCTTTTAACAGATATCAAAAGGAAGATTGATGGAATGGTTTGATTTGGTAATGATGGAGCTCTTAAGTCAGCGACATTTGAAGTACTGAATTAGCTAATGGAGAGCTATAGAATACGGAAGTCCATTATGTAGATGTCCTACGTCATAATCTACTCAGTGTGGGTCAACTCTGTGACTTCTGACATGTTGTTAATTTTAATTAGAAAGGTTGCACCATCAAGGGAAGAAGGGAAATCCACTTATGAAGGGATGCAGAATAGAAGGCAATGTGTATCAAGTTTATGGTAAATAAAATGTCTGCTACATGACTGTTGAAGTAGAAAACAATTTGTGTCATAGGATACCGGGACACATCAATCAACAATACATGGATAAAATATCAAAATTGAGTATTTTCATGGACATTCCTAACCTAAAGCGTGAGCATCAAATGTATTGTGATGCTTGCATTTGTGGAAAGTTAGTATGCTGTTCATATCGGCCAAAGAAGAAAATGGCATCTCATCTTCTTGATCTAATTCATACAGATGTATGCGGTCTGATAAATGTTTCTGGAACTCATGAAGAAAGATAATTTTACCTTTTCATTGATGATAATTGTAAAATGGAACGTGTTATGGTCATTCACAGGAAACGACAAGTGATTGAATTCATGCCAACATATCGGCGAATCACTGAGAATGATACTAGACGACCAATCAAAGTGTTTTGATCTGATAATGGAGAGGAATACACGTCCATTTTGTTTGAGAATTACCTATAAAAACATGAATACAACATGAGTCAGCTGTTGTGAGAACTCCACAACAAAATGGAGTTGTTGAACGCCAGGATCGACAGGTCCACAACATGGCCAGGACTATGCTAATTGAGATTGGTATCTCTCGCCATTACTGGAAGGAAGCTATTGAAGCTACAGTGCACATTCAGAATTGAATAGGGCTTTATATGGGAGAAATGAAGACACCATATGAATTGTGTCAAGGAAGGAATCCTTTGTTGAAATAATTTTGAGTTTTCAGAAGAAAATGTTTTATCCAGAATAAAGAATGAAATCAAGGGAATTTTGGTGACAATGTTGATGAAGGAATTTTTCTTGGGTATCCAATGAACAGCAAAGCCTACAAGTGTTTTAACAAGCGATTAGAAAGGATTTTCGAAAGCAGTGATGTTATGATAATTGAAGAGAAAACCATAAATGGCTCAAGAACATCATATGCTGATGTGATAGAATGTGAGGAATAAAGTGAACATGGAGAAAATAAAAATATAGAAATAGAGGAAGTTATTCAAAACACTCAAGAGTCACATCATGATGTTGACTCGGAAGAATAATCTAAAGAAGAAACTATCGCTAGAGAGAATGAAACTGAACCTCCCAGGAGAAATCAAAGAGATGAGATTGATCCATCTTACATAATTGGGGATAAGAGTGCACCCACACAAACATGGAGGATGAGTAATAACACGCAATATGATTTTCTGTCAATTGTGGAGCCATCCTCATTTAAAGAAGTTTCAAAGGATGAATCATGGGTGAAATCCATGAATGAAGAGTTAGATCAAATTGAAAAAAATCAGACATGGGATCTTGTCCATAGACTCGAAGTTCACAATGTGATTGGTACAAAATGGATCTTGAAGAACAATTTTGATGATAATGGAAGTGTTATTACAAACAAGGCATGAATGGTATGTAAATGATACTCCCAAATCGATGGTGTTGATGTTAGGGAAACCTTTGATCCAGTGGATGGACTGGATTCTATCAGGCTGGTATGTACCATGGATCTACAAAGAGGATATAATGTATATCAAATGGATGTCAAGAAATAATTCTTTAATGGCATACTCAAAGAAGAAGTCTACATTGAACAACCAGTGGGATTTGTTCTTGGTACTGATGAAACAAAGGTCTCCAAACTAAATACAGCACGTTACGGCATGAAACAGGAACCACGGGCGTGGTACTCCTGGATGGAATCTTATATCAGGAAGCTGGAATTCAAAAGAGGATCCATATATCACAATCTCTATTTGAATAATTATCTAAAAGATCAATTCACGGTTCTGGTCTATGTTTATGATATCATATTTGGTGGTAGTAGGAAGAAATCAGTGGATGAATTTTACAATCACATGAAATCAGAATTTAAAATGTTTATGGTTGGGGAGCTCACATATTTCATGAGCCTGCAAGTGATTAAAAAGAAGGATTACAGTTTCATTTTTCAGGAAATGTTTGTAAGAGAGCTGCTGAAAAAGTTTAATATGCAAGACACCAAACCAATGTCTACTCCGATTTCAGTTGGAACTAATCATGGAAAACATGATGCTTGGACAACTATAGATCCCACCATGTACAAGAGGATCATTGGAAGCCAACTGTACCTGACAGCGACACGGCCATATATTGTCTTTTCAACACATCTTGCAGCCCACATTCAAAGTAATCCAAAGGGGGAACATATGTAAGTAGTAAAAATAATCATGAGGTATATTCAAGGTTCTCACAATTGTGGTTTATACTTTGCTTCAGGAATAAACAATGAATTATCATCATTTTATGATGCTGACTGGGCTAGAGATGTAGTTGACAGAAAGTCCACCAGTGGTGGAGCATTCTCTATTGGAAATAAATGTATTGCCTAATTGAGCAAGAAACAAGAATGTACTTCTCTTAGTACTGCTGAAGCTGAGTATATCTCTTCCAAAAAGGCATGCACTCATCTTCTATGGATGAAGAAACAACTAACTGACATTGGTGATGAGTTGAAGCAACCAATGGTAATTTTATTTGATAACAATAGCGCAATTGATCTTATGAAGAATCTTTTTCAGCATTCTCATAAAAAACATATTGACATCAGATATCACATTATCAAAGAAAAAGATGAGCAAGGAGTGACTAGATTGGATTATGTGGGAACTGATGAGAAAGTGGATGATATCCTGACCAGGCCACTGTCAATGGATGATTTTGAAAAACATCGGTTGATCCTTGGTGTTCAGCCACCTCCCAGTTCATAAAGAGGTTATGAAAATATCTTCTCCCCAGTTTTGTTAACTATTTTTAATCTTTTTATCGATGTGATACATGTTTGTGGGGGCAGATACTATCCTGGTGGAGTGTGGTTTGAGATGAACAAGGAACAATTACCAGTCATTAGATTTTTTGTCAATGGGGGAGAAAGGAACAAATTCAGTCATGTAATGCTTCTATGACATGATGAGATTCAGCGTCGGTGATAGGATGAGAAGGATGATAATGAATACATTGGACATGCAATGCTTCCATGACACTGTAAGAGATTTTCTTGGGGGAATCATTGAGAATTCCAAACCAGGGTAACCCAAATCAAACTTCCTCTCTTGTTTTCTACACCGAGCAATGCTCACGTAGAATTAGAGTGTTAGATGAGTTGTTTCTTGCATTTTTGGTTTGCATGAGGATGGTGATCTATTTAATTTTATTACTGATTTCCAACAAACCCAAAGGGGGATATTGTTGGAACCATGGTTATGTATGCATGAATTGGAGAATGTTTTGTGTTCTTTGACAATCCTAAGAGGATGTTCAAAATGTGTTCCAGCAAAGTGCTCATACAGGTCAAGCAGATAATAGTATTAATGGTCGCACCATTTTCCAGTGTTTTCCAAATTTTTGGACTTCAAAATATGTCAAAAGGGGAAATTAGAGTTTTTGGATAAAGGACTTTCACGCTCGATATGTGTTGCACAATTGACTTGTATACTGAGAAAGGAATTTCGCACCGGTTCCAAGGAGGGTTAGAAACTTGAAACCTTGTTGTTCTTCATGATCAGAACTTCAAAATATGGCAATGGAAAGAGGGTCGCGCATGTATTAGTTTGGTCACATATGTGAGTAGCGCGACAAAGGCTAGGGCAGTTGGAGGTGTGCGCCAGGACTTGCACGCCGTGATAACACTTGGGTGCCACCACACAAGGTGTCCAGTTTTCCTATAAATAGTGGACCACCCCTCTTCATTCATAATGATGTTTCGGACTTAGATATTTTTAGATCTCCCGTCGGGGAGGTGTTTTGGTCATGAAAGTAGTGGTGGGTCGCGCAAGTTGAAGTTGCGCGACAGTTGTTTGCTGCGCGTCCAAGGTGGTTTGCATGGAAAATAATTTGGATCGCAGAAGTTTGGTGTTGAGAAAGTGTGTGTTATGCAAGTGGTCGAGGTAGAATTTCACGCCAGTTATAACTTGTGAACCGTCTTTGAAACTTGGGTGCCGGCCTGGAGAAGTGTGTCTAGGGTTGTTGAAGTATGCCCATCTTTTTGAAGTTGCACTAAAGATGAGATATTTCCTGATATCTTCGGTGCAAAGTTAGATTTGTCTACTGGTGATATTTAGACATCAACAGAGCATCTACATACGATAGAGGATGCATTAATTTTCAATGATGAAGAGGCATTCACGTCTATAAACTGAGTGGGACTTCACCAAAGGCAGTGAGCCCGGGGGAGTCAACGGGAGTGACCCGAGGGACATAGTGAGCTATCCCTGAACCTTTGTAAAGACAATGATCCTGGGATAGATTAACTATGCCCGAACCTTTGTAATTCATATCTTGTGAAGTTTAGAGGAATTTGGTACGACCAGAAACATGTCGGCGTAAGATCCTTGAATGAATCCCTTAGTGGTGAACCAAGTAAAAATTGTTGTGTCATCTCTCTACATGTGATGTTTTCTTTCTGATGATATTCATAAAAAAGGTTTAACAATTTCCAACAAACGTGGAAAACAAGATCCATCACATTAAAATAAAAATATGTCACCCTGATTCACCCCTCCCCTCTCAAGGTGTCCCGGGGTCTTACACTTTGGCCAAACCGTACACAATATAACAATGCAAACAGAGGATGTAAACATGGTTGGCACACAGTTTTCCAACTTATGTGCAATAATGCTATCTGGGCAGTGGAATACAACACAGTTGGTGCACGATTTGGCCTAACCATGCACCCACCTATGTGAAACCATTTGTGTGGACAAGTTTATTCAAAAAATTGTTATTAAAAACACCCAAACCCCTAAAACCTCTCTAATATACCTAGGCTCATTAATGACCATTTCTATGTGTTTCCCAATACTTCTATATGGAATCCAAGGAAATCTATGCACAGTTATTCTTGATTGGAAGACCAGATTGAAGACCTGATCTCCTCCTAGTAAGTGGATTTTGACCCAATGCTTTTATCATTCTTTCTCTTTTCATTCAAAGATCTTTTCATGGAAGGTCTCCCCCAATTTCATGGATCTAAACCTATGAGATGCTGTCTAAATCTTGAATTATGGATCTAGATCAAGATATTCATGATCATGATTCCTTTTATTTTAATTTCGAATTTAGGGATTTAGATCGAAAGCGTGATTGACGACATTGTGCCACTCAGATATTGGGGTTTTACCTTATGTTAACTTCCATCAATAAGGTGATGTAGGAGGTCGTAATCGAACTCCCATTGTCTAGATTTTTATATGTGTTTATGTATATGATTTGCTATATTATATTGGCTATTTATTTATTTAATTGGAGTAATTAGTAATGTGTAATTGAATTTAGCTTTCCCACAACATTAATTGAAAATTAATCACATAAAAAATGAAGGGGGATTCCAAAATAGTTTTTTTATAGTTGTTATAGGTTGAGATATTGTAATTGGGATATTGGTTTGACGGTCATATGTTAATTAATTGGGGGGAGATTAGTTATGAAATAATTATGTATGCTATAAAACCTCGCCCCAACGTCATTGGCATGAGGAGGTAGTGAGGGCTACATGGAATTAAGCGACATTCCCAAGATGTTAAAGGCAGGAAATAATTGAAGAGGGCTTCAAGATCAAGTTGGTGAATGATTTTCCCTTAATAAAAAACTAACCAAACCAACAAATAATGATGCATGCACTTTCAATCCCAAACATGTATTCCAAAAAGACAACCAAGTTGTTCCACAATACAACCCAAAACAAATACAACCAACCATATCAGAGTACAAGCGGAAAATAAAAAACCAACACTAAGAGCCATGAAACCACCCCATCTCCACACCAAGCTCCAAGCTCCATGCTCCACCGAGACATCACAATGCACAACTAAAGGAGGGAGATGCCTTACCATTTCCCACGTCACGATATACAATATCTACAAAGACACCAACGTGTCAATGAAGGTGGTGAGTACTAAATATCAAGAGGATTTCCCCAAATGACATACATACACATGTCACTAGTATAAAACCATTAGCACATTTCTATAAAATAGTTTATATAAAATAAATTACAAGTGGAACCATTTTCACAAGCCAAACATGCCATTACCAATCCATCACACCCAAACCAAGTAACCAAAGGAAATTAAACGAAACATGCCACAAGACATCTCACCATTTACACATTAGCACAACAATTCCATCCTGAAATCAATGAACAACAAAACAAACATAACAACCAAACGGTGGAGATTTCGTCTAACCCATTCACCCATTAACACCATGTGGCACTTCCAGTCCACTTTTCCTTGATAGTGGCCCTTCTATCCACTATCCTTCCCATTTTTATAGTGGTACTTCTCGCCACTTCCACATAACCTTAAAAAATCCAAATTCAAGCATATAACCCACCAAGGTCACAACCACATGCAATCAACCATTTCCATTTCACATCTAGCCACTTCAATAAATCAACCATTTATTAAAAACCATTTTCCATTCCCAAAAACATTTCAATAAACCAAACCCATTTATTAAAAACCATTTCCATCATTAATTTTCACAAATTATCCATAGAATCCCATTTTAAAATCTCCATTTTAAAATCCACATGAAAATCATTTGACCCAAAAACCCCTTTTTTCCAAATATCCTCAAAAAATCCCCAAATGATTTCCAACCGATTTTTCATAACAATTCACAATTAATTTTTAGCTCAACAATTAATTGTAACAAGGAACCACTAGTTCTAACCAAGTGGAGTCGAGAGAGAAGCCACCTACCATTAGGGGTTTTGAGAAATCGACCCACGAACAATCGCACCTCAAATCCGGAGAACACACCACTTAAACCTCTCTAGATCACCTACCCTTACATTCACAAGCCGTAAAATCATCATCCAAGGCAACCATAACCCTATATCTATACACAACAAGTGTAGATATAGAAAAACAAGAAAGAGGGAAGACCAGATCTAGAGGAAAACACACCGAAACCCTGAGAGAAGACATACAAAGGAAAAACCACCTTCAAACCACATTGAATTCCATTTGAAACGCTTCCAAAACTAGTGGGAGAGCACCCTTAACCCCTGAGAACCCAAAATACCATGTGAGGCTCGACTGGGAGGATGATTGGAGTGAAATAGGTTAAGCCCGAGTTAGACCGGAAGTTATAACCCTATTTTTTAGTGGTCACATAGTTAGCCCGCATGATTTGGAAAACCGTGCACAAACTATGCGCACGCTACTGCCTCGGGAGAAAGGGTATGCATAGTTTCCTCGCACGGTTTGAAAAACCTTGTGTAGGCTGTGCGAAGCCTACTGTCTCCCTTTCATGGTTTCTTAGAGAACCCGCATGGTTTTCACTATATGTGCTCACACCGTGGACCCCATTAATGGCCTACTACTCATCCAAAACCATTCCAAACACTCCCAACCTCTTCCCACATGACCTCGTGTACTTTAAACACATTCAAATCCATAAACAATCGCCACATACCTCAAAATGGGGGTGCAAAATTCTCCCCACCATTGGAATTTCCGTCCTCGGAAAGTAGTGAACCCACCCTTTGCCGAAAGAGCTCGGTCAACTGCTTGACCATATCTTTCTCCCACTCCCATGTATCCTCTAGAATCTGACCATGTTTCCACAAAACAAGAACTAAACTGATGTTTTTACCAGGAAAGAATTTCTCTTTCCTATCCACAACCTGCACTGGCACGTGATCCAAAGAATCATCTGGTTTTAGCTCAACATGATCCCATCGAATCACATGGTCACGATCCGGTAGATACTTTTTCAACTACGACTCATGACACACATTGTGCACTGCACTAAACCAAGGGGGATAAATTCAAAGGATAAGCCACCTCACCAACCAGATCAAGAATATAAAAAGGTCCAATATACCTCAAAGATATCTTTCCATGCTTCACAAACTAACGTTGTCCCATCCTAGGAGAGATCCTCCATAACACATGATCACTCACCTCAAATGACAACAGTCGTCGATGATGATCCACATATGATTTATAAAGACTCTGAGCCGTCTCCATTCTATTTCTGATGAACATAATCTTCTCTTTAGTCTCCTGGACAAGGCTTGGTCCAATCATCGAGGACTCACCTATTTCCACCCAACATAGTGGAGAACCATAGGGCCGCCAATACAATGCTTCAAACTGAGAAATTTGTATGGATTCCTGAAAACTGTATAAGTTCGAGAACATAACCAATGACAAGTGATCCTCCCATGACCCACCAAAATCCATGACAAAAGCCAAAAACATATCCTCAAGAGTTTTTATTATCCTCTCATATTTACCATTCGTCTGAAAGTGATACACCGTGCTCACAGTCAACTGTGTCCCAAGGGTTTGCTGGAAGGATTTATAGAAACAAGATGTAAACATTGGATCTCTATATGATACAATCGAAACTAGAACAACATTCCTCTTTACCAACTTGTAGATATAGATTTTGGAAAGGTCCTCCGTCGTATGAGATTCACGAATCAGGATGAAATGGGCCGACTTCTTTAGCCGATCCACTACCACACAAATGGAATCGTGATTTCTGACTGTTCTTGGGAGACCTGTGACAAAATCCATCACAATTTGATCCCACTTCCAAATAGGAATTGGTAATGACTTTAACATTCCTGATGGCCTTTGGTGCTCTGCCTTGACCTGTTGACTGGTCAAGCATCTCAAAACAAACTCAGCCACACTTTTTTCATACCATCCCACCATAACTACACCTTCAACACTTTATACATTTTCTGATTTCTATGATGAATAGCCCACTTGGAATAATGATACGCCATGAGAAGATCCTCTTGACAAGAAACAGGTATAAAAAACAATTCTGAAACCACAAAATTGAATCTCCATTCAGTTTCCAACCCTCAATGGTCTCCCAACCATTGAGTATCGAACCCATGGTCACACAATCAGAATCAGATATCTGTTCCTCTCGAACTAGGCAACCTAAGTCAAGAATCAACAAATTCGTAAAAAAGACCGCTATATCGCCTTTTTCCTGACATTCCAACCATATATCGGCTATAACAGATATCAACTACCACTGGTCTGATGCCTGTTTTACCACCTGAGTATATTATTTTCTACTTAATGCACCTGCCACCGAATTTCCCTTACCTGGGGTGTACATTAAGTCGAAATCAAACATTTGGAGATATTCCATCCATCTCCTTTGCATCTGGTTTAAATATATTCAAGAGAAAATGTGCTTTAAGCTCTTATGATCTGTATATATTGTGAATTTCTCACCGAAGAGATAATGACGACATACTTTCAAAGAATGGACCACTTTTGCCAAATCCAAATAATGAGTTGGGTAGTTCATCTCATGCACTCTCAACTACTATGATCCATACGCAACCAAATTATTCCCAGGAATGAGAATTCACCCCATCCCTGATCCCGATACATCACAATACACCACATACCCTTTTCCTAATTCTGGAAAAACCAAGATTGGTGCTGATGTAAGACGACCAATTAGCTCTTTGAAACATTGCTGACACTATTTATTCCACTGGAATGGAACATTCTTTCTTGTAAAAGATGTCGTTAGTGAATAAAAACGTGAAAAATCACGAACAAAACACCGATAATACCTAGATAGGCCAAGAAAACTCCATATCTCAAACACATTACTTTGCGGTTGCCTAGAGATAATGGTGTCTATCTTTTCTGGATTCACTGAAACACCCCTTTTATAAATCTTATGGACAATAAAATGGACTTCCTGTATCCAAATGTCACACTTTGACAATTTGGCATACAACCGATGATCCCCCAAGATCCCCAGCATTTTCGCCAAGTGCTTCTCTTGCTCCACCCTTGCCTTTGAATACACCAGAATATCGTCTACAAAGACCACCACAAATGAATCCAGATATCTTGTAAATATCTGATTCATGAATTCCATAAACACTGTGGGAACATTCATTAGACCAAGGGGCATAACAACATATTCATAATGGCCATATCTACTTCTGAATGCTATTTTAAGAATATCCTCCTTCACCCATAATTGATGATATCCCAACCTCTGGTCGATCTTGGAGAACCACTGGGCTCCCCTCAACCGGTCGAACAAATTATCAATTCGTGGAACTGGATATCTATTCATTATCGTATCATAATTCTTTGATAATAAACACATAGCCTCAATGTTCCATCTGATTTTTTCACAAGCAATACTGGTGATGCCCACAGTGACATGCTAGGCCAGATAAACCCATTGTTTTCTAGCTCTTCTAAATGGATTTTAAATTCCTGTAATTATGTAGGGGCCACCTGGTATGTTGGAAGTGAGATATGACTAGTCCCCGAAATGAGATCATTCATAAACTCCATTTCTCTTACAGGAGGTAACCTATAAAATTATTCAGGAAAAAAAATCCATTAACTGATTCACCACTTCCGGAAAAACACTCAACTCAACACCATTTACCGATTCCAACGACAATACTATCAACTGATATGATAATGAACACACTGGTCATTCCAAAAAAAACAAGTTGCACCCTGCCTTTCATGCCTCTCTTCTCTAAAGATATGTCTAACACCATCATGTGTCATAAATGTCACTGTTCATACATCAAAATCGATGTGGGACTTAAATGCCACCAGAAAATCCATTCCCATGATTACATCATTCCCATCCATCTCAATAATTGAGAAATTCCACACTATCTCAACTTTAACCACAACGATACAATATTCTCTACACAAGAAGGCTCGACACTCTCTTCGACCCCGAGGATTTTGAAGTATCAATACTGAGGTCATCATTTCTACCCTTAAACCCATCAAATCAACCACACGTGGAGCAATAAAAGATTGGGAAGAACCCATATCAAACAACACTTGCATCAAGGTAGAATTTAAAAGAATATTGCCTCACACAGTGGATGGTCCCGACTGATCATCCACCACAACCTTCTCAGCTCCGAACTCATTTTTGATTTCCACACTCTGCTCTTTATTGCCCTGTGGATGCATCATCGTATTCTGAGAATCACCATGACCCACATTACTCTACTAACGAGGTGTATGATACTGTCCCTGTCCCATCGAAGCATATGACATTTGAGATCCCTAAGGAGTGTCACACACACCTGACCTTGGATAATTTTGAAAACAACGACATAGATGCCCCATCTGCTTTCAATTATGACATGCTCAAGGTTGTGTCATACAATCCCTTTTGATTTGGCTCGTAGAACCACAATGAAAACATCCTGGCTTGCTCTGGGGATTCAGAGGAATATTTACTAATCCTTCCATGGGATTATATGCCATATTCCCACCGTGTAAATAAGTTTCCCTCCTTCAATTGAACCCATCGTTAGAGTTCCCACTACTCCACATGGGTACCACCATGCTTTCTCCACTCGGAGCACCCAACAAACCCCACTCAGCCACCGAATATCTATTCACCATCTATGTGTAATCATCTATACACATCACTGCTGTCTTTTAACAGATTTCAGGCCTTAACCTAGATTCAACGATCCTTTCCATCAATGACGTTCTACCTGCCACCTCGGGTTCAAACCTCACTAAGTTCATAAACATAGCTACATACTTTGTCACTGACATAAGCTCTTACTTCAAACTGACTATATCAGTCGTACGCTGAATTATGAATTTATGTGGGTGGATTTTTTTATTAAAAAAATTTCAATGCCTTCACACATCATATTATGGTCCTTCCGTGCTTGGACTACCAACTCCCACCACTAAAGGGAAAGATATTCCAACATATACGTGGCCAAGTTCACCATTAACTCTACCGGTGTTCCCAAGAACTCGAAAATCATGTTCATTTTATTTAACCATGCTTCATCCCTGTCAATCACTAAATCACCCATGAATATGGGAGGATTATGGTTTTGAAACTGAACTTCATGATCCACATTCCTTGGTTCATCCACATTATTTCCACTTCCCACCACATGGAAAGCTTTCACTATGCTTTTCACTAGCTGCTAGTTCACCTGAGGCTCAGGTGCTACCACATTCTCAGGAGCCTCCTCTGGTTGGTCTCTACGATGCCTAACAAGTGACATTTCTATAAATAGAAAACAAAAAAACATGAGTCTCACTTCTGTAGACATCACTAAATCCCATTTCAAATCACAATACACAACACATTCAAAACAACGCTTTCAAGAAGTTCACATTTCCCAAGTTTCACCATTTTGAAAATCATTCCATTTTCAAAATACCAAATTTATTCACATTATTGTTTCACACAAAAACCATTTCTCAATTTATCCCATTGATCATTATACCCCAATGAAATATTCATCCTAGTGGGAAGTAATTTCTACCATGTATGCCTTGATCATCTCATTGGCTACACCCACGATAATGAGATATCCAATGCCTATAAGTGTCTTCAAAACTCTTTTATACCCAACTCCCTGGTAACTTGGATTTCAATATTAAAGGGTTAGCTACATAATTTTATACTATACATTCCATGTTCCGACAATCGTACACGTTGATACCATCCCGACCTAAGGAATATATCACAATGGATGTCTACACCAAATCTGAGAATCAACTCCAAAGGACCATACAAACTGATACCACTTATAACACCCCGCCCCTACCTCATTGGCATGAGGAGGCAGTGGGGGATACTTGTCCTTAAATGACATTCCCAGGATGCCCAAGGGTGGAAAATTATTCCATGGGCTTCAAGATCAAGTTGGGGAACAATTTTCACTTAAGACAAAACCAACCAAACAAACAACTAATGATGCATGAACTTTAAAACCCAAGTATGTATTCCCCAAAGACAACCAATTTGTTCCACAATAAAACACAAAACCAATACAAACAACCATATCAGAGTACATGAGGAAACTAATCAACCAACACTACGAGCCATGACACCACCCCAGCTCCACACCAAGCTCCACTTTCCATGATCCATCGAGACATCACAATGCACCACTAAAGGAGGGAGATGCCTTAACATTTCCCATGTCATGATATACAACATCTTAAAAAGACACCAACGTGCCAAAGTAGGGGGTGAGTACTAAAACTCAGTAGGATTTCCTGAAATGATTTCCCTACACATGCCACAAGGATAAAACTGTTAGCACATTTATATAAAACATTATATATAATATAAATCACATGTGCAACCATTTTCATAAGCCAAACATGCCCTTACCATGAAATCACACCCAATCCATGCATCCAAAGGAAATCCAACCAAACCATCCACAAGTCATCTCACCATTTACACATTGGCACAAAAATTAAATCTTGCATGAAATACACAACAAAACAACCATAACAACCCAATGGTGGAGTTTCCGTACAACTCATTCACTCATTCACACCAAGCGGCACTTCTTGTCCACTTATGCTTGATGGTGGACCTTCCGTCCACTATACATCCCATTTTTATAGCGGTACTTCATTCCACTTCCACACAACATTCAAAACAAGCCAATTACAGGAATATAACCCACCAACGTCACAACCACATGCAATCAACAAATTCCATTGCATATCAATCCACAACAATAAATCACCCATTTATGGAAACCCGTTTTCCATGCCAAACAACATTTAAATAAAACAACCCCTTTTATTGAAAACCATTTACATCAATCATTTTCACAAATTATCCATAGAATTCCATTTTAAAATCTCTATTTTAATATCCACATGAATAAAATTTCACCATAAAAACCCCTTTATCCAAATATCACCAAAACATACTCAAAGGAGTTCCTACCAATTTCGCATAACAATTCACAATTAATTTTCATCACAAAAATTAATTGTAACAAGGAAACACTAGTTCTAACCAAGTGTAATCGAGAGAGAAGCCACCTACATTTAGGGTTTCCGTGAAATCGACCCATGAACAATCGCACCTCAAATCTGGCGAACGCACCACCGAAACCTCTCAAGATCCCCTTCCCTAACAATCACAAGCCTTCAAATCATCATCAAATAAAACCACAACCCTATATCTACACCCAATAAGTGTATATATAGAAAACCAAGAAATAGGGAAGATCATATCTAGAGGAAAACACAAGGAAACCACGAGATAAGACTTACCAGGGAGAAACCACCTTCAAACTGCCTTGAAACCCCTTTGAAACACTTCCAAAACGAGTGGGAGGGCACCATTAACCACTGAGAACCCAAAATCCTGAGTGATCCTCGAGTGGGAGGAATATTGGAGTGAAATAGGTTAATCCCAAGGGAGCCTGGAACTTATAACACTATTTTTTAGTGGTCGTATGGTTTGGAAAACCGTGCACTAACCGTTCATGCGCTACTACCTAGGGAGCATGGGTCCGCACAGTTTGCTCGTATAGTTTGGAAAACTGTGCGCAGGCCGTGTGAAGCATACTATCTCCATTGCACGGTTTCCTAGAAGACCCACATTGTTTCCACTAACTGTGCTCAAACCATGCACCCCTTTAAAGGCCTCCAAACTCATCCAAAACCATTCCAAAATCTCCCAACCTCTTCCCAACTCATCCCATGCACTTTCAACACATAAAAATGCATAAAAAAGGCCACATACCTCATACCGAGGGTGATACCAAGGCCATATAAGATAATTAATTGTGATAATTAATTATGTATAATTATATTGACTGACGATAAACTACATTGAGAATTAAGTCTGTGTCATTATATTGATCAAATAAAATTAGATGAATGAATTAGTTATGACATTTTGTGTTTTGATATGGATAATTAATTTTGAATAATTAATTGTGGAAGGTGAACTATTTTGATTGATTAATTATTTGATGAATCAGTTAATGGGTTATGTTATTAGTTAATTATTTAATTAACTAATGGCCTATGAACAAGTTAACTAATCATTGTATTAGTAATGGAAAAATGTGGAATATTATTTAGAATTAATTAATGACTAAATGGATGAGATTTTTGTGGTGCTATGCAAGGTGTTCCAGATCGATTAGATGTTGGGACATAGAGATGGAACTCTTCACTAAAAGTTATCCAAGAATTAGAATATGGGATTCTAGGCATGATAACATACACTGTATGACAAAAGATGTTCTAGGCTTGATGTCCTACACTAAAAGAGATTGTGGTGCTAGGCATGATGACCTAAACCATATGAATGATAATAATGAATGAGGATTCCACTAATATTTGGGGTGGTAGGAATGAACACCTATGAAAAATAATTAATGATATTGAATGATGAAAAAATTGGGATACATGAATTGAAATTGGTCCTAATTATCTTATTAATTTTTAAATGAAAATTTGATATCTATTTAAATTATTCATTATATTTATTAACTCATAAAACTGCACGCACTATCATATGACTAGACTCGATTTAGAGACCGTTGCTGGTGGCCCACTGAGTTATACTCAAACACAATTTAGGCCTCTTGATTGGCACCCAATTAAATTTTTTTCATGATAGGATAAGGTAAAAGCCCAAGGATAGGATACATGTTGTTATTGAAACATGGGAGAGGGAATGAGATGTCGTTCATTACCTGTTTGGGAGTTGTTGTGTCTCTACCTTCAGTTGCATTGTAGAAACATGTTATTTTCACTATCATAGCATGATTTACCTTTATGTTGATTATTGTATCTTAATGATTTGGATATCAAATGACATGGATTTGATCTGCTTATTAATTTTCTTCGATATTTGATTGTTGTAATTTGATTCTATTGGAGTCTTATTCTGCTAAAAGAGGGTATAGTCTCATGAATACTAACTTACAAGACCCTTGATGCTATTCAGCACCCTTTGGTGTATGAGGGAACCATGATTTAGGGCATGTGGCGAACCAGCTCAGGGAACCGTTCAATTGATCATGGGTCCGGACGTCACATTAAATTTCAAGGATGTAATTTATAGAAGTGGTGGAGAATGTAAAAACCCAAGTACCAATGGAATAATTGTTGTCATTTTTATATGTATTATTACATTAAATTAATTATTTTTATTGAAATATAATAATTAAATATATATTTTATATATTTAATATTTTTTTTAAAATTAGTCAAAATTGTTTTATTGAATTAAGGTTAGAATAAATCATATTTTAAGAAAAAATGAATATATTTTTCTAAAGTTTGTTTTTCTTATTATTTTGGCATGGATGTTTTAAAAGAAAATATTGAAAATTATACAAATTTTATTTTAAAATATAAACATAATTTTATATATAGGAATATCATAGTTATATTAGATGTTAAATTCATGTATAATTTGGAAAACTTTCATGTTTTGTTGAATAGTAAAAATAATGAATTTTAATTGAAATGACCTTTTTGATATAATTTATTTTTATATTTATGTTATATATTAAATTGGTTTGAGATACTAATTTGTTTAAGTATAAATAAATAAATATAACTTAGGAAATCGTTAAAAATTTCACATTAAAATTAGATATAAAAACATTTCAAACTATTGAACTTTTCACTTTAAAAAAAATCTTTTTTTTATTTAGTGGGGATTAATTTGAAATATAATTTTCAAATTATATGAATTGGTTTTGGTAAAATAGATTCAATATTTTTCATTAGGATGTCCATATTAGGTTGTTACGTTATAATAAAATTTAGCTTTAAAAAAATTCCATGGTTAAAAAATTATTAATCGTAGTATAGGTAGAGAATGAATCATGTTAAATTTAAAAAGGTATAGGCATAAAATAGAAATAAAATACAACATTTAATTGTTATTTTACACATTTATTTAAAATAACCAGCCCATACAATATTAATAGTCAAATATTTTCATGGAATTTAATTCAACCTCAATGTGGTTATATTTTAATATTAAATAGAAATTATTTTAATAACTTAATCTCATATCTCCTCAAGTATAAATAACATCCATCATCACCTAATTTTGACTCATATGACATGATGATCCATAATAATCTACACTGAAATCTAATCCTCACACTCATTATTTTAATGTGTTGTATTTTTACAAAAAAATCCTAATCCAATATCCCAAGGGTCTTTCAAGGAGGTGATATTCAAGAGTAATTTTTTTTTCAAATTACCACACTTAATTTACTTTCCATTTCTTCATTATCATCAAATCCTTCATCAATTAATTCATGATAACATTAGAATATTTTATGTACTAGCGGTTTATGTTCGTAATGTAATATCTCATATACATTTCATTTCACATCTCTACATATATTATGAAATAAAAATAATATCCAAATTATCATGGTTTACCATCTCCGTGAATAATAAATATTCATTATCTATTATTGTCTTCATGGTTGGTCATAAAATTTTCATTATAAATAAATATAATGTAAATAGGTTAATTATAATAAATTTACTATTATTTAACTAATATACACATGTAATATTACAAATTATGAAACTAGTTCATAATGTTCAGAAAATCGACCAAATTAAACTATTTATTTATAATTACTCATTTATATAAGGAATCATAAAACGTACTAGAAATTAATGATATATGGGACCATTAATACATATATAATTTTATTATTACCATTCTATTCCACTTATTGAGTTGTAATTCCATTTTAAAAGAACATACTTAATTATACACAAATGAACCGATCATGAAACATGAAAAAAACATATGAAACCATGAATATAATGAAATATTATTAATGAAGGGATCATAATATGTTATAAAAGTATCACATAAGGTAATATAATTTAATTATTTTTTTTAGGTTATGGTTCATGGGAATTGTTTATAAATATGGTTGGTTATGTTATAATCCAATTATTGGTGGTTCCATGATAAACAATGGATTAGTGGTTATGTGATAACCTCCAATGCATTGGGTACTCTGAATTTGGTAGTTTTCCCTATTGGTTACTCATTTTTTATGAATTATTTTGAAAATGATATCCCATGTTAACTAAATTTTTTATATGGTTGATAATGTTTTCCATGAAAATAGATTTATTTTCAGGTATTATGATATTGTTATTTTTTTAAATGATTAATCTTTTTTGTAAATAAAAAATCAATGTTTTATGAAATTATTTTTATATGATTTCACTAGAATTGTATTGTTCCATCCATTATGCCTCTTATAGATCATTTTTTCTCATTCAATTATTTATAATGGTTTTATAGGATTTACGGAGGACTAGAGGAATATAGTAGAAAAATAGGAATACGATGATGATTTTACATGAAGAGAAAACATGTCTTATGTTTAAAAGGATTTAATTGAGTGAATAAATGGAAATGTAGTATATGAGATAACTTGTGATTTATGGTTTTACATTGTATGATTTTTCCTATTTCTATAAAACTGTAAACCCTATTGAAATTTGGGAATTAATTAGATACAATACTTGATTAAATTTACTAGATTATTTTCCATTAATGATTGGTTCATTATAATTAATTCTATTTATAACAGATGAAATAACACAGAAATACTATAACATAACTCACCAAACTTAAATCCACTAAAATCACAAAAAAATACTTCAAATTTATCTCATTAAAACCCAACCACTTCAACATAACTTCCACATGTCATAACCACTAATAAAAAACATGAGTCTTATCTAATGTCAACAAACACTCACATCACTACCCAACACATTCTATAATAAATCCATTCAAAAAAATTCCACATTATCCCCAAGTTCGTTCAAACACCCTTTGTTGATTCATAACATACATATCGACTAAAAAACCCATTCAAGATTCCTCACATTTACCATAATTTAAATATAATCATTTATTAATTAATAATCATCCTTATATTGAATGTGTAATCTCAATGAAATTTCAATATATTCTAGGGAAACCAATTAATTTACTATTTATCCATACATGGCCATCTGTTTTTGATGATTCCAAAAAAATAATAAAGCATGGTTTCCATAAGTACAAAAACAACAAAATAATAAAGGCTCATAATATCCTTGATTCACAGAATTGGAATCAAGCATGAAAATTATCATAACTAATTCCAATCCATTAGTACATGAGGAAAATAATCCCCATTATTATAGAGATTCAATTTAACAAATTAATTATCTTATTAATTCAACAGTGAATTTCTACCCAATGAAAGAAAAAAGTATGAAATCCTCACCCAAGTCTGTAAATTGGGAGAGAACATGGATCCTCACCCATAAATAATATTACAAAATAACTTGGCAAAACTGGGATATTGAGGAACAACCTGGATTCTAGAATTGAAAATATAAACCTCAAATTAGCCTAAATGATTCCATGGGATCATAATAATGTACCAAAAAATAATTCAATTAAAAATACAACACCAATTAGAAATACCTGAATTTAAACTGTGAAATTATTAATGAAAAGGTGATTTACTCACCAAGGATTTTCAATGATCAATGAATTGTTTCCAAGGATATATTTAAGAGGAATGAAACTCAGAAATAATAAAAAACATTAATGGTTATACCATGGTTCAATGTATATATGATAAGAATAAAATAATTTGGGATATTTCTAATTTTTTTTGAAATGTTGGAACTCGATAAATTCGGGACATGAATAATCAATTTATATCATGAGTATTAAGGATTCCCTCAAATTCAGACATAGAAATAGATTTGGGTTTTCAATCCCTCGAAATAAAACAGAAATATACATTTACTGAAATCAAGGGGATCTGAAATTTTATTTAATTCAATTATGGAATATGTTATTCCCATCATAAAAAATATATACAGAAAACAAAAATATAAAAAATTCAAAAATGGAATCACCATTAACTAATCCATGAGATAACTCTAAATTCATAATGAAATATTCCAAATGTTAATCACCTACTATAGAATAATTTCTACTCTAAACTCTTTTGAAACCTTCCTGTGCATAATTAGAACACTTCTAAATCCAAAACCCCTAATATAACATTGCAAAAAGGGATATACAATTTCATTAGATACCGATTTAATGAAATTTAACCATGAAAATAAATTCCAAACTAAAAATTTAAAAGGGAGTTCCATAATGACATGAACCTGAATTCTAATAATATAATTTTCCTTCTTATAATTATTTCATAAATTATAAATCACATAAAATCAAATTGTGAACACAAAAAAATCATCAAAAATGAATAATGAATGACATAAGATAATTTAATTAACATTTACCAATAGAATGTTATCTTGACCCTTGGAATATTATTTTGATGATTAAGAATAAAAACATAGTCGATATAAATGTAACCCCCAAATGAATCTATAAATAAATTTTTCCTTCTGGTAAATGAAAATATAATTTAATCATGGTATAAGTTAATAAATTCTATTAAAATATTAAATGATATGATGGTATTTGTATAGAACATAATTATATATTTCCAATTTTATAATTCCTATAAAAATTTAAAGGAAAATTTATTTTCATAAAATATATTAATAAATTAATATGGTTTGGTCTTATTATTATAGGATAATCTTATGCATGTGTAAGTAATAGTTCAATGTGTTATAAAATTAGTTATAATTTTTAAATTGGAAATGATAGAATAAATAATGATTTTATTTAAAAATAATAATGTACAAAATTGAAAAATTATTTTCATAAAATGGAGTGCATTTTTAAATTATACACATCTATAAATTATAACCACTATTTTTATTATATATTTTTGAAACAGTTGAGTTTATGGTGAATAGTGAAAAATGTAATTTTTTGTATTTCACAAATTCATGAATAATTGAGTCTTGCATGATGTATGGATGATGTTAGAACCATTGGTTCTAAATCACATGCCTATTATATTATATTTTTTCAATATAATGAACATTATTCACATTTTAGATAAAAATAATAATCAAATGAATAAAATAATATGAAATACCCCTCTCCTCCCCAATAATTACAACCCATCAGCACAACTTCCTCTTACACCTTACATGCCTTGAAACGTTTATAATATTTACCCAATACTATTTCCAATCCCTTTCCAAATATCATGGAGACATTTTTCTCAACAAAATACCCAAAAAAGAACCCTAATGTGGGTATGAATGAGATATAATCAAGTGGTAAAATCCACTTTGTTTTCTTGTAATTTCATTTAATTTTATTTTATTTTCATATTATCTCATAACCTATTATTATCCAACATGAATTATAACTCTAGTATAATATATATTATAATTTATTTATGGTAATATAATAAACCTTCATCACTTCTTTTACCGTCATATTTTATCCCAAAAATGAAAACATCATCCATGATATGACAACCCTACTCTTTATTTCACATGTAAACATGATTTATTACATAAAAAATTCACATGATACAACATGTAAGATCAAGAATTATAGTGTATTTGGGTCTTATGATCATTACATAAAAACAAAAAACATAGGACACAACTTCTTAGTGAAATTTTCCCTTACATGGCAACTATATACCCTCGTATAAAGCATTGCAAGGTATAACCTGGGGACATGCATAAGAAATGGGTGAGCTATAAATACTAGTAAGGGATTAAAAATGGAATTAAATGAATATTAAAATATATGTTAGGAAATATAAATATCATTGGTGAACAAGAGAAATATGAACATAATGGCATGATAAAGCCTGATAATCATAACATGGAAATGTGGCAACAACACTTAACCTGGAATTAGCATGAGCCAAGGCTCATTGATCATGGATCATGAGTAAACCCTCATTACACATGAATCATGAGTAATACCACATTTAAATTGAATTGGAAATATTAAACACTAATTGAACATGACCAATCATGATACTATAATTTACCCAATGTGTTGGAGCGCTATCAAGGCACACCCTTCTTAAACATTTCATTTCATGAATATGTGTGCCACATAGATCATAAAACATGTTTTAATTAAACATTATAATTTATTTTAGGATAAAGGGTTTTGGAATTAATACATGAATATTTATAATCAATATGTTAATGTTCATAAAGGTTAATTCCCTTGATAGAGAAAAGGGCATGGAATTTATTACACAATGACATTGGCTTGGAAAATCACGGTGCAATTTCGGCAGCGTAACAACATGAGATAAGAATTCATAAAAATAGGTTGATGAGATAGATATGGGTTTCTCATAATATTTAAATGAAATGGATAGTAATGGGGTCATATATATACATTTCCCAAAAAAAGTAATCGAATTTATACTCATTATACAAGAAAATTTCATGATGGTAAATGAGGAGAGAGAAATTCCTTACAGAATAACAGCATGGTAAAAGGTATACATGTGAGACATTAATGATATTGATATGGGTCTACCATCATCTAAAGATAAATAGGTAAGTATGGTGGAGGTTTTAAATCCTAACCAAACATTTTTAATTGAAAACAAAAGGGCATAACAACTTAATGAAAATTGGACAAAAAGGAGAATGGAAGAAATCCCTTACATGGAAGTGTGTTCCAAAAGGCTTGAAATAGGATAAAGAGAGGCTTATTGGGGGCTTGGGGCGCTTGGGGAGGATTATAGAGAGAGTAGGGAAGAGTATTGATGAAATACAAAGGATTTGGGTGAAGAGGATGTGTGAGAATGGGTGGGTTTATATATGAAGGGAGAGGGAATGATTTATTATTTCATATTAGGATACCTCACATTTGAATAATCAAAACCTCAAACCAGCCCATGGTTTTCCCATGTTTTTTGAAAAAGGGGAGTGGGGAAAATTATTTTATATGGCCAATTTCCAAACATCTTAAAATAATGGGGTTTCTTATGTGGAAGTGAGTTGCACTCTCAAGGATAACAACTTTAAAAAACAAAATGTTTTATAAGATTTGAAGTGTTCATTAAAGCTTTGTAAAATAAATAAAACAGAACAAAAATCACAGTATTTAAATGGTAAAACATATATTGTCCGAACATAATTTTTATATTATTTTATTACGTAACTATTATGTCATTATGATGTCATCAAACACATTATATATTTAAACTATATTTAATTTTAACCCAAAAAAACGATTGTGTCATAAAATTATGAAAAATTAACTGTTGGATAATATCGACATCCTAATTCCAATAATAATATACAATTTTTATAAATAATTTTCTAAATATGTGTATTTTTAATTTTAAAATAAAAACTGACATTTATCAAAAATTCAAGGGTTTTGACAAAAACTACTTTCAAACCCTAATAAAAATTAAAATTTCCTTAAATAAATTATACGATCAATTATATTTAATAAAAAGTAATTTAATAATAATAATATTTTATTAAAATATTATTTAATTTCAAAATCCAATAATTTATCAAAATAGATTTCGTAGTTGAAAATTAATTAAACATACTATTTGTTCTTTAAAACTATTTACAAAGTGAAAATAATAAAATGAATGTACAGTTAATATTATATAATAAAATAATGAAAATATTAATAGTTCTAAGGTATTGTAACATAAAAGCTTGTAACACCCACACATGACCTCAGGGTAAGGTGCATGATGGTGATAAACTATTGGGGTGGCTCGAATAACTTTGCTCGAGTGGTTACTTCTACCAATTTCCACTTCTCCTATTAGCTGTTCTACTAAATCTTATCATATTCTAGCATGGATTGGGCTTGTTCATGAGTGATGTCCAATGATGCCACCTCCTTTGTGAGCCCTGATAAATGGGCTTCATAGAGGGAATGTCTACTAGATGAGTACATTGCTTCCTTTTTCTGAGTAAATTGGAATGGTTAGAGCCTTATATTTATACTAATTATGTGATCATTGTTCATCAACGATATTAGAAACAGTCACAATTCTTTATGGTATTTTAAAATACAAAAACAAAAACCCGATTATGTTCACATTTTATATAATCATTTTACAAATTGATAAATTCGATGAGATCAAAAGGAATATCCATTAATGAATGTTTGGGTCCTTACAATATTTCCCCCTTAAGAGTTTTTGCCCATGAAATTTCCTTTTCCCACACTAAAACAGATTTGGGTAACTTTGCATCATCATTTCCTCTGATTCCCATGTCGCTTCTTCAAACATTTGGTTTTTCCACAACACATTGACGAGGGTCATTATATTATTTCGTTGAACTTTTTCTCTTGGATCATTGATCTTCACTTGTTGCTCTTAAAAATAAAGATAGTCCACAAAATGTACTACCTATGAAGAGATAACATGGGAAGGGTCTAGTATGTACTTCCTTAAGATAGATAAATGAAAGTCATCATGTACTTTTTCCATGTTAGAGGGATGTACAAGTCAATATGCCACATCCACGACATGATCATGAATCTCAATGGGGCCGATGTACCAAGGAATTATATTCCCATTCTTTCCAAAACTCATGACATTATTCCATGGGGATATTCATAGAAATACCATTTATCCAACTTTAAACTCAAGGTCTCATCGATGGATATCAGCAAAAATCTTCATTTCAACTCTAGGCTACCTTGATATATTGATGAATGGTTTTCACATTCTCCCCCATTTATTCGATGATTTATGGTCCTAGAAGCATACACTAACTGAATTCATCCTAAAATGTAGGTTTTTTCACCTCTTCCCATATAGGGCTTCATAAGGTTCCATGTCAATTCTCGAGTGGAAACAGTTATTATAATAGAATTCCACCCAAAGAAGATGTTGATCCCATCCTCCTTTAATATCGATTGCGCATGCTCTCAACATGTTCATAAGTGTATGGATAGTCCTCTCATATCGGTAATCAGTTTGAGGATGATATGTTGTACTGAATTTCAGCTCAGTATCCAGATCATGTTGAAGACTCTTCCAAAACATAGAGGTTAATCTTGGATCTCGATCAGATATAATAGATAGTGTTACTCCATGCAGCCTTACCACATCCCTGATATATATCCATGTAGGTTGATCCAATGGGAAATCCTCCCAAAGTACATTGATGTGTGCAGACATTGTAAGATGATCCACAACATCCCAGATTTCATTGTTTTCTTTGTTTTTCTTTAGAAGTCCAGTGACAAAGTCCATGGTGATGTTCTCCCATTTCTATGCTAGTATGGGCAATGGTTCCATCATCCCCTTAGACATCTGCCTCTCAGCCTTCACTTGCTGAGAAACCAGTCACTTTGATGTATACTCAATGATCTCCATATTCACATTATCACAACAATAATGATCTCATAGATCTTGATACATCTTTGTGTTTTCTGGGAGAATAGATAAATTTGATATATGTGCATCATCCAAAAGTTCCTTCTTCAATTATGAACATGATGGAACACATAGACTTTTCCCAAGTCTCTCATTCCCTTCTTCATTAACATTGAACACTGATAATTTCCCTTTTTGGATAGCTTCCACTTTCTTCAGAATTCCCACATAATCCTTTGGAGAATCCTTTATCCTTTCCAAAAAAGACGGTTGAGAAATCATTTGTTTAAGGATTAATGATGTTCCATTCATTATGATTCCCATGTCCATCTATGTCAAATCAAAGATGATTGGATCATTCTCAATTCTCATCAATGATAGAGTCACTGGTTCCTTTCTTCATAGATCATCCTATACGTTGTTCTCTTTCCCATGGTGGTAATGGATTGAGCAGTCATAGTCATTGATCTTCCCCAACCATCTTCGTTGGCGCATGTTCAACTATTTATATGTGAATATATACTTGAGACTTTTGTTGTCTTTATATATTTCACATTTCCCCAAAGATATATTGCTGCAAATTTTTTAAAACAAAGATCACCACAACTAACAAGAGATCATGTGTTGGTAAATTCTGCACATGAAAATTCAATTGCCTTGAAACATAGGCAATGACATTTTCATTTTGCATCATCACACATCCCATGACCTTTTTCGAAGCATCATGATTACAACAAAAAGTTATCCACTTTTTGGTAAAGTGAGAACGAGCTCATTGATAAGCCTCCTTTTTTAACTCCTTGAAGCATTCTTCTCATTCATCACTCTATGAAAACATTACACCCTTCTGAGTTATCTTGGTATGAGGGTTGTAAAATCATGAGACATTTCTCACAAATCATCGATAATGTCCTGTTAACCACAAAAATCTATTGATATCTGTTACTGATGTTGGCCACATCCATCCCAAAATTTCTTATATTTTAGATGGATCCCATATATCCCATTTCTTATGATGATATGGCCCATGAATGAGAACTACTACAAACGGAACCCACACTTTCTATACATTTCTCATAGATTCTCCTTCCACAAGCTCTCTACTGCAGTTCTTATATGCTTCACATGATCCTCCTGGGTTTCAGAGTATATCAGAATATCATCTATAAAGACTACAAAAAAATTTTCAATAATCTATAAAGACTATATTCATTAATTACATGATGATTTCTAGAGAATTAGTTCGTCCAAAAGGAATTAATATGAATTCATAGTGCCAGTATCTTGTATAAAAAACATTATTGGGGATATCTTCTTCTTTCACACTTACTTGATAATATCCTAACCACAAATCCACCATGGATATGTATTGTTATCCACGCACCAGTTCAAACAATTTACCAATTCGTTGGAGAGGATACTTTTTCATTATCATGATTTTGATTAGATCATGATACTCATTGCAATGGTATATTGTTCCATCCTTATTATTGACGAAGAGGACTGGTGCACCCCATGGTGAAGAACAGGGGCATATAAACCCTTTATCTAGATTCTCATGTAGTTGTTTATTCATCTCCTCAAGCTCCACAAAATCCATTCTAAAAGGAGTCTTGGATATTGGAAATGACCTAGGTATAAGATCAATTGATAATTCAACATCTCTTCTAAGAGGAAGACCAAACAATTTCTCTGAAAACACTTTAGTGAACTCCCTCAAAATAGGTATGTCATCAAGGACAATTGCTTCCTTAGACTCAAGAATCTGTGCGAGATACACATGCTCATAGTGCAGTAATGTCCATGCTTGAGATGATGGAGCTAAAGATGATTCATCTTCCTCCTTGAACTTGTATAGAATCGGGGGATCGATTCTCCACATAGAGAGCGATTTCCCTCTCAATGCAATTTATTTTGGATCTATATAAGGAAAGTCATTAAATGACAAGAATTTCGTCAAATTACACTAGAGGGAGTATGATGAGGTTCTCCATGATGTTTAGTCCTCAAATTATAAAAGGTGGGGAGTTATATTCATGGGATGCAATGATTGCCCCATTATTTGTACTCACCAACATCTTCACTTCCATGATTTGTGGTGGTGCTAGTATTGTTCTACTAAACGTTCATGATATAAAAGAATTAGTAGAATCATTAATGATAACTCTACCTTTCACTTATTGATTCAGGTTTTACCTTTTCTGATATAGACAGGAGATGAGTACATTAAACTATTAAACACATAAAGGGGATTCTAAGAACAAAAACATATGACTTAAAAATAGATTTTATTTATATAAATAATGAATCTAAAGGAATCAATCTATTTAATCCTTGATCTAATTTCTAACTTATATTTATTGGGAATTTTTTTTACGCCCATAAAAATGGTTCATACTAAGCTTGTGAATTTACCAATGCATACCCCCCAAGAATGTCATAACCAAGAGTGCAGAAAATCCCATTGTCATGTTCCGGGATACCCCAGGTGAATTCTAACACTACATGTTGGGGCTTTCACCCATAGGTACAACTGTGGCAGAGCTGCCTCTACCTAACCAATCCATACAAGTATTTATTTTCTTGATAAACCACTTACTAAATACTCAAAAAAACATATGGATGTTTTTATTATACATTGTCTTGTCTCTATGGATTCATTAGGGGTTTCTAATCCTTATCCCATAAATAACTAAACATATCTTCTAAAACCAACTATAAAAACCCTACTACTTATTTCACACATAAGCATGATTTATTACAAAAAACCATCACTTGATACAGCATGGAAGATCGAGAGATATAGTGTCTTTGGGGATTAGTATCATTAAATAACAAAATAAAACATAGGACACAACATCTTATTAAAAATTCCTTTACATGGCCACTACATTCCCTCATACATAGCATTGTGTGGGATAACATGAGGACATTCATAAGAAAATGGTGAGCTATAAAGCCCTGTCAGGGAGTAAAAAAGGAATAACATTAATATTACAATAATTTTTAAGCAATAGAAATATCAGTGGAGCACAAAAGAAATATGAACATAAAGGCTTAATAAAGAATTACAATCATAACATGGAAATGTGGCAAGAAAATTTAATATGGAATTTGCATGAGCCAAGGTTCATTGCACATAGAGAATGAGAAAACCCTCATTGAACATGAAGCACGATTAAACCCGCATTGAACACGATATAGGATGATTGAACACTCATTGCGCATGAAGTATCATGAAACTATACTTTACCTAATGCATTGGAGCGCTATCAGGGAACACCCTTCGTAATCATTTTATTTAATGCCTAAGTCTGCCACATGGATCATAAAACATGGATTCATTAGGCATTATAATTTATTATCCAATAAAGGGATATGTAATAGATCAATTTATATTTATAATAAATATGTAAATTTTTATAAATGTGAATTCCCTTGATAGAGAAATTGGCATGGAATTCACTACACAATGACATTGTCTTGGAAAATCATGCTGCAATTTTGGCAGTGTGACAACGTGACATAAGAAATCATAAAAAGGGGTTTATGAGAGAGATAGGGGTTTATAATAATATTTACATAAAATGGATACTAAGGGGGTCATATATATACATTTCCCAACCAATGTAATGGAATTTAAACTAATAATACTAAAGAATTTCTTGAAATTTAATAGGGAGAGAGTAATTCCTTACTGAATTTTTGCATGTTAATGGGTTTACATGGGAGTAATTGATGAGAGATAAAGGGGTATTCCATCATTCAAAACTAAATAGGGAACTATGTTGGAGGTTTGACATCATACCCCAAAATTTTTAATTGATAAGAAAAGGTCATAACAACTTAATAAAAATTAGACAAAAATGAGAATGGAAGAAGTCTCTTACATGGAATTGTCATCCCAAAGGAATTAGAGAGGCTTGAGAGAGGATTATTGGGAGCTTTGTTCACATTGACAGGATTCTAGAGAGACTAGGGAAGACTTTGGATGAACTTAAAAGGATTTCAGTGATGAAGAAGTGGGATCTTGGGTGGTTTTATATACCAAAGGAGATGGAATTCATTATTATTTAGGTTTGTGACACCTCACATTAAACTAATCAAGAACACTAACATTCCAATGGTTTTTTCCCATGGTTTTTTAAAAAGGGGAGTGGGAAAAAAAATTATATTAGCCCAATGTCCGAACTGCATAAAATAATAGGGTTGCTTATGTGGAGGTGATTCACACTCTCAAAGAAGACAATTTAAAATTGATAAATGTTTTATAAGCCCTGAAGTTTCCAATAAAACATTGTAAAATAAATAAAACAATCACAAAATAAAATTATTTTAATGGTAAGTCATATATTTTTTGAATATAATTTTTATATTATTTTATTACATCACTATTGGGTCATTATGATGTCGTAAAACACATTATATATTTAAACAGTATTTAATTTTTTCCCAAAAATTCGAATGTCTAAGAAAATTTTGAAAAATTCACCATTGGATAATTTTGAAATCATGATTCAAAAAATAATATTCATTTTATTTTAATATTTTTTTTAATATGTGAATTTTTACATTAAAAATATAAACATACATTTATCGAAAATTCACGGGTTTGACAAAAACTGCCTTCAATCCTTAATAAAAATTACAATTTCTTTCATAAAACTATAAGATCATTTATATTAAATAAAAATTAAATTTAATAATAATAACACTTTATTAAAATATTATTTAATTCAAAAATCCATTAATTTATAAAAAATATATTTCTTTAGTTGAAAATGAACTAAAATTAATATTTCTTCTTTAAAAATATTTTCTCTGAAACAATAATAAAATTAATGTATATTCATTATTATATACAAAAATAATGCACATATTAATTGTGAAAAGGACTTGTAAAATAACCCATTATAAAACCTGCATAATACTTTAGGGTAAGGTGCCCGATGGTGACAGACTCTTGGGGTGGCTCAGATAACATCGCTTGAGGGGTAATTTCAATCAACTTCTACTTCTCCCGTAGGCGGTTCCGCTAAAGCTTAATGTATTCAAGCATGGCTTGGTTTTAGTCAAGAGAGAATCCAAAGGAAGCCACCTCCTTTCTATGATCTGATAAATGGGATTAATATGGGGCCACTCTACTCGTTGAGTCTATCACTTCCTTTTACTGAGTAAATTGTATTTGTAAAAGCCCTATATTTTTACTAATTATGTGATCTGTGTTCAATGGATATATTAGAAACGGTCATAATTAATAATGGTATTTTAAAATTAAAAAACATAAATCAATGAATTTCACATTATATATAAAGATTTTACATAATGAGACATTAAATTAGATAAATAAGAATTTCCATTAAAGAAAATTTGGTTGTTACACATGATGTGTTGATTTATATCATTCAAGGATGAGGAGTTTTAAATTTACATTACCACCTTCATAGATGGTCATAAAACCATTTTTATAGTACACAATTATTATAATATTTTAATTATAGATTATTTAATATTCTTTGACCATTATAAACATAATATTAATTAATGAAACAAAACTGATTTGTGATGATAAAGAAAAACTGACAAATCATAATGGTTATCATTAACATTGTATCTAATGAATCATCTTAAAATTTGGAAAAATGATATATATGTAAATTAAATCATCTATATGACCATTAATAAAATATAATATATATTATAGATAATTATCATCATTTATCACTAACTTCCACACATGTATATTTCTAAACCGATTATGAAACCCAAGAAACGAACACTTTCAGAATGATGAAATTGAACACAATAACTCATCATAATGGAAATAAATGAACATAAAATATTAAAATAAAAAAAATTAAATTACAAAAAGATTTTAATTAAATAAATAATGGATTTAATTTCATTATCTTTAACATTAATTTCATGATGAAAACACTTTCAAACAAAATGCATGGGATTATCTCCAAAGCCTCATTTTCAAATTGGGTTATGCTTTCTCTAAAATTACCTAAATGTAATTATTCATTATATTTAAAAAAATCATATATATTATACGTATATATTAAAAACAAATTTACCCATTTCATAAAATATTTATCTTAGGGTAAAATACATGTTTTAAAAATGTTCCCCTCTCAAATATTCATGATAAACACGATCAATTAAATAGAACATCATAGTTTCATACCCATTTTCAGGTGCGATCCATAATCTTTTTATGCAATCACTTTTTTTAAAATAACTAATATTATTTGAGAAAACAATATGGTTTAATTTATTATTAATTATAACTGATAGTGTGGTTCTTCGTTAATGTCTATTTAATATTTTCCATCATAATCCATAAAATGTTTCATTTATATTTCCTCATAAACAATCATAATACCTTGTATATTTTAAAACAATTATTTCTTGGAAACCATTACAATATTCCATTATATAATTCCTTATTACTTTATTATGATACCCAACTCATTCTATTGGTTAAACTTATGCTTGAACTTTAACATGGAACAAATATACATGAAAATGTTATGATTTTTCAACCAAAATAGCACTCCAATGCATTAGTTAATGTTTAGTCTCATGAGACATCATGTTAAATAAAGTTTGTGATTATACTTGACTCATGATCCTCCATGGGCAATGGTATTTTTGGTTTTCATTGAATCATGCACACCTATGGCTAATGGTCTTGGTGGTTATCCTTGAATCATTCCCCTCCATGTGAATGTGTCTCGAAGGTTGTCCTTGACTCATGATTATGTCATGTAGTTTGTTTTTTCTAGGATTATTTAATTTCATTATTATCTGATTCCACGTTATATATGTTGTGCTTCTATTTGATTATTTATATTGAACTACTTTTTATGTTATCAATCAATTTATTCAAACCCTTGTGTAATGATTTATTAATATTCTTATTCCATTACCAGGCATTTTAGCTCATCCCTTTATTCATTTATTCCCCACTTTACATTATGAATATGTGAGGGCTCAAAGGATGTTATAAAATCATTATTAAGATTAAATAAAAAAATATTTTTATTTTGGTTTCATGTTGTTTTATTATATACCTAATCATCAAATGACACTAGATTTTTTGATCGAAGTACTGTTATTGATTGATAATTAGGCATAAAATAATGTTATGATATATGAAAATGTAATGGGATATAATACATTAATATACATAATAGTCTAGTAATTTTTGATTATTTTGACTGGAGAAATTCATAAGAACCCTAGGGAAATTCTGTTAATACAAAGTTTAATTGTGACATTATTATTTCATTATGATTGGAAAATCAAATTCGCATTTCCACTAACATTAATTTTTTTTAAAGTTAAATTTAAATAATATTATGTATGTTTGAATATAATTATATTTATAATAATTAATGTCTTTGGTGCTGCTTTACATCTATGTCTAAAATAGTTTATCTTATGACCGATTATATTAAGTAATCTTTGAAAAATAGTTTCATACTCATACAATCAGATACTCTATTTCATAGAATCTAATTCCAATATTTCATTTAATTTGGTACAACATGTTAATAAATTTTAAATCACTATGAATTTTGAATCTGATTCACTGTGTTTCTCAATTTCAAATCACTCTTATTTTCAAATTCGATTCACCATGATTCACATTTCTGAATCACATAGATTTTTTAATCTGAATCACTATGTTTATCAATTATGAATCTATATGAATCTTGAATCCAATTATCATTATTCATTAATTATGATTCAACTAAAATATTGAAACTAATTCACTCAGAATCTAGAGTCTGATTCTCACTGTTTTGCAAATCCGATTAATACACCTTCCCAATTCTAATTTTCAATATATTTATAATCCTATTCACTATTTTTCTAGAATATAATTTTTCATTTTCCTAATAATTTTATTTCATATAAAGACAATTCATTAATATATATTTTATTTATACTTGTAATCATATTCTTACATATTATTTCATTGATATTGATATCATATTATTTTCCCTTATACTAAACGATGTCATCTAATTAATTACATAATGGTGGTTGTGAGTGATAGTTCCATAGGTCCCTTTAAAATATTAGGAAATATATTACTATTTGAAGAAAATTAGACCATTGGAGATATATCTTATAAATAACCAGTCATTTGGATGTGCTCAAAATACAAACACACTTTTGTAATTCGAAACACAAGATAACTCTACCAAAAGTTCATGGTACAAAAGCCTTGATGTGATGAACTTGTGAACTGTTTGGTCAACATACCTAAAATCTTCAACTTGCATTGTTTTTCATTTTTTGAAACCAATAATTTGTAATTATGAATGATGGATTCCATGCCTAAGGAAGAAATATTTTACGATTACATTCTTAATTGTTGGCTTGTACCTGAAGGAAGTCAGAGGTGGAAATTAATTTCTTAATTGATGGATTTCAAGGATGGAATGGGAAAAGCTACATCTGATATTTCAACGATCGAGGGCTTACCAAGGTGTGGGTAAGATATAAATTCATGAAATTATAAATCAACGAACTTTTATCCTAAGTGTTTTGATACCCTAAACATTAGGATAATAGAATTTTTCTCTCTTACATGTACATTAAATTTCTGTTGTATCTTCATACGAATAGAATGTGTTTATTAAAATTTCATTTTTTATTATAACCCTGATATATGAGTCTATACACTATATGGAAGAACAATTTTATGTATAGCTGTGTTCTTATTTAATTATTTTTCTTTATCAAACTTATGGTTATTTTTATTAAACATACAAAAGAGTGGTTAGTTAATCTAATTTGTTAAACTTTTTAAAAAAATATATAAGTTTAAAAATGATGGTTTTTAAATATACAGTTCACTCCTTCTTATATCTAATGATATTTATATATATTTCTATACTAAAATAATTCTACTTCCATGGAAAATGGGTCAACCAAGACATAGGATGCAAGCATCTCATGGAATTTCACGATATGCCTCAAATATTTTCATGATCATAAAAATCAAGTTTGATCACATATTCAGTAGACTAAAGATGATTCTATGAAATTAATTGGGGGTTAGAAACATTTACATCTATGATGTGATTGTTCATTGTTCCCTTAAGGGTGAAATGGGGATCATATACTATCAGTGGTATTATTGGACCGAAAATGAATGTATGTAAATATAGATTATCATATGAGGATTAACATAGAAATTACATAATCCCATGGGTCAAAATTGATGAAAGAAGAATCCTATAAATTGTTTAATAAGAAACTGGTAATTCATAAAATTTAGAATAATAGTGAATATGTGTAAGGAATACCAAAATATTCTTAGAAATCAAACTACTATGGATAAAAAGAGTAAGGATTAGATAAAAACTCATCCCCTATTACATTTATTCAACATTAGGTAAAATGTGCATTATTTGATCCATTTCCCAAAAAGAAGGGTTATTGGAGGAAATCAATAATTAAATACTCCAAGGAAACAATGAAGGAAATATACTATCACTATAACTATGTTGGAGATCAATATTGATGTTGTGGAGGGTACACTTATTATACATTCAATAATATGGAATATTATATTTGATTATAGTCCTATTCATTATTATATATCGTTCCATTTTTTAGAACTATTCAAACAGGACATCAAAATATGTAGGAGAGGCTATCCGGGAGAAAAAAATTAGTGAAATTTTTTAATCCAGATGTTATAACTCCAACCTAGTTAATTTTATGGACTAAATGTACCATAAAATCTTTTTCTACATCCTTTAGTGCAGTTTGATGATATAAAGGGTCTGGATTAGCTATATTTTTTAGAAATCCAAGATTATCTGTTAGGATTGAGAGATCACTCTTAACATCTTGATGCATCATCCAAATTTTTACAATTGTAATGTGGAGGATTAATGTAATTCAAAATGATTGTCTCATTTGTGTATATTTTTGTCTTGTGAGAAAAAATATCTATAAAAAATTATTAAAAAATTTGATATGAACATGATTGAAGACATTACAATTCACATGGACTAAACTGATGTGTCCCTTGAAGACTTTTATGATCTTTCTCATGATATACTGGACAATTTCTATATTGAACATATTCCTATATATTAGCCTATATGATAGACACATTTTAGGATGTCTAGAAATTAATTGGTTGGATAAAATAATAAATTACATCAGAATGTAGATAAGGTTATTATGTTCCCCAGTGCATAACCATGGGGTAGGATTGTTGTCTTTCTTAAGAAGAATGACAGATCAATGTACCACTATATTTATTATCATTTTATAAACTAAATACTAAAAATGATCATGAATCTCATTCCAAAGATATATGACTTTATTGGTAAAATATGTGGGTCCAATTATTTATCTATGGTGGACCTTTAATCGAAAAAGAACCAATTAAGGTGATGAAGGGAGATATTCCCAAGACATCGTTTTGAATGTGGATAATAGTGACGTCTTTAAGACTAACAAATACTAGAAAAATATTAATGGATTTAATGAATAGAGTCCTTTAAGATTACCCCGACTAATTTTTTTTCATCATAATTAAATATATTTTGATATACTCCATGATCATGGAGGAACATGAAGACAATTTGAATACTATGTTGAATACATTTCGAAGGGAGAAACATTGTGAAAAGTATAATGAATATGAGTATGAGATGGAGGAAGTATCATTCTTAAGGAAAGATATCAAATGAAAATGAATAAATTTGGACTCTACCAAGAAATATGTAGTTGAGGAGTTCCCCAAGACAATATCTATAATAGAGATCCATTTGTTCCTTGGGTTTCCATGTTATTAACGATTATTTGTGAAGAGAATCTCATGATTATCAAAACCACTAACCAAACTGACCCAGAACTGACAGATGTTTTTCTAGATCAGTGAAATTGAATGTTGAATCAACCTTTTGAAAATGACTCTTATCAATTCACGAGTTCTCACACTACCGACAATTGTAGATCTTTCTGTAGTTTACAATGATTCTATTAAGAAGTGATTATATTTTGTTATTATTTAAAATAATAAATTCATTTCTTACACCTCAACAATGATAAAATTTAATGAGAAAATCTATACCACAAATGATTTAGGATAGCAAGCTCTGGTCGTTATGTTGAAAATATGGTGGAGTTATCTCTATGGGGATAATTGGGGGATATATTATGACTATAATACATTTTAATATATACTCACATAGAATGAACTTAATATGAGCTTGTGAAGATTGTACGATCTTAGAAAGGATTATGAATTCTCAATCCACTATTATATTAGTAATGAAAATATGGTGGAATGTGGTCTAATTAGAAAGGATTATACATCCTCCTAAATAATGATAATTTAGAAGTATCTAATGTACATAAACCTAATAAGGATGAACATGGGAATCATTTGTGGAAGGAACATCATCATTACGTTCTCAAATGATTTCTCAACCATAACATGTCATGAAAATATAGTACTCTCAATGAACTAAAATGGGAATTTTGAAAAAGGTGTATTCATTAAAAAAATTGAAATCCTCAGAGCTCATGATTGACAGAGAATGATTAGAAAGATGTGGGACATGATTATAAGTACCATCCAATTAAATGATAAATAAATATATTTTGATTTATCCTTATAGATAAATCATCTCTATTAACATTGGGAGTACCATGTTATATCAATGTCTAAACGAAAACTAATTTTTGGAAAATATGAATTAGGGGATCACTGAACATACATCAAGGAGTCTAGTAGTTCAGAAAGTGAAGGATGAAATGTAAAATTATAAGGTAATGATACAACCATTACTCATACAAACTAATAAATGGGAAAAAATCAGAATGGAATTTGTCATTGGACTTCAAAATACATCTTGAAAAAACAATGCTATTTTTGTTATTGGGGATCTTCATAAAAAGACATCTCATTATATCTCAATTCGAGAGGACTTCTAACTAGATAAACACTCTTGGATATACACTGGGGATGTTGTTAGGAAGCATGATATACCATAATAAATGGTAACTGAATGAGATACAGTATTCACCTACCTTTTAAAGAAAATTGACTAGCATGATCTACAAATAAATATAAACATCATTACATCTTATCATACTCAATATAATGGAAAATAATATTAGAATTAAAAAAAACTAAATAAAAGTTGTGAGAATAATTTATGGACTTCAATGGTGGTTGGGACCAACATTTTCCTATGGAATAGTTCCCTTACAATAATAATTTCAACTCGAGCATCTACATGGCTCTATATAAATCCATTTTAGGGAAAAGATGTTGAAAATCCACATGTTTGGATGAAGTCGGTTAAAACAAGCTAATATGACCTAAAATGGACAAGTTAACAGTAGAATAGTTTAAAACTAATCAACAACAAATCATGGTATCCAAATAATGACCAAAGATCTATAAATACATTCTTCGATAAGACCTAGAGATGTATGATGGAGAAAATGTATTCCATTTCATATCTTTATGGATGAGGATCAAGAGATTTGGGAATAAAGGAAATATAAGTCCCACATACATCAATACCTTTGTGATTCCTGATTGTTTAGATGATATGACATACCGACTAGAACATCCTCAGGCATTGTCTCATATACATGTAGTATTCTATCTATCCCTCTTGAGGAAGTACATCCTAGTAATCTCACATGTACTAAATTAAATGGTTTCATAGTTGGAAAATGATATATCTTATGATGAGCTGCTGATGAAGATCATAGACTATAGAGAAAAAGTTATACACAACAAAACTAGTCACCTAGTAAAAGTACTATAGTGGAACCATATGTATGATGAGTAAACAAGGTCACTAGAGCATTTAATGAAGTATATGTATGCACACATCTTTCCCTATATTTTGGGGAAATAAATTTCGAGGGAGAAATTTCATATTGTGGGAAGCATGTAATGAAAATGATTTCTATCAATGGAAATTATGGTTGTATTATTATTTTATATAGTATTAATCACATAAAATGAAATTGAGAATAAAATGAAAACATTATAAATTAATAATAAATTAAACAAGATAAATTATGTAATGTTTACTAATGGAATAGTTACTTGACCATTTGATTTGTAATGTGACCATTAAGAATATTAACCCAAAAAATATAATAGTAACCTCAATTATGAATTTATTTATTTAAATTATACATATTATAAATAAAAATTTGATAAAATTATACCATAGTATTGGTAAATAATTGTTTTTAAAATGATAAATTAATTGATTATATTTTTATAAAAAATAACAATTCTTTACTATATTATAATTATAATAATTTTTTAAAGATATTTTTTTTATAAATATCCTCATAAATTTATATTTTTCTCCTTATTCCTATATATTAATTTTATAAGACCATAATAAAATTTTAAAAGTGTCATAAAATATGGAATTCTTTTAAAATTGTTATTTTCGAATAAATGAAGATTTTATTTTAAAATTAAACTTATAATATTTCTAAAATTACTTCTTAAAATGGATCCCATTTTTGAATTATATTTGTTGATAAATGGTAATGGTGTATTTTTTGTATTTTCCTAAAATAGTTCAATTTTTGGTGAATAATGAAATATGATAATTTTTGGCATTTATCAAATAAGAAAATTATTTTGACATGTTTAATGTTTGAAACATTGGTTCCATATAAATTCACCAAACAATATATTTATCCAATTGAATAGAACACATTAATATTCTTGAGAAAAAATAAAAAAATTAAAAAAACACACTCTCCTCCCCTATAAATATCACTCATCACCACCTCTTATCCTCACACCTTAGAAGCCTTTTAGTTTTTACAATATATACTAAATACTCTTCCAAAAACCATTTCCCACTTCCATAAGCCTTTAGTCTCAACAACATACCTAAAACAATCCCCCTAAAGAGGTCTCAAGGAGAATGATTGAAATTTTGATATCATATTTCATTTCGTTTAGTTTTTTTCCAATTTATTTTCATGTCATATTTAATCCTCAAATCCCCTAATCAAAGAAGAATGATAAATATAATATATAATATAAACTAAAATTTTATTATTTTAATTTAATAAAACATAATAATTTCTTTTCACATCCCGTTTGTTTCAAAATATAAAAACATTGCAATGATGTGTTGATTTACCACATTCAATGACCGAAAGTTTTAAATTTCCATTACCTCCTTCATGTCTTGAAATAAAACCATTCTATGGGTACAATATATTATAATATATTTTTTTATTACTTGTCTAATGTACTATTACTAGTATGTAAACATAATATTAATTAATAAAACACAACTAGTTTGTAATGATTGAAAAATAGAAAAGAATTCTAAACAGTTAGAATTATTGTTTCATGTAATGAATCATCCTAAAATATGTAATTAAAATTCTATATAAAAATATTTATAGTTTTTTTATTTTAATTAATAAAATATAATATCAATTATTTACAATTATTTTCATTATACACGAACTTCCATACATGTAAATAATTGAACTGATCATGAAAATCAAGAATCAGACACTCTCAGAATGATATAATTTAACACTATAACACATCATAATTTCCCTAAATGAACCTAAAAAATTTAATAAATCAAATATATGTATAAAATTTTATTAACTAATTATTTAAGGGTTTTGATTTAATTTTCTAGACATTACATACAATGGACATAACACTGTAATAAATTTGGTAAGTGATTCTCTCTAATCCTTCATTTTTCCATCATGTTACACTTTCCCTCAATTTATCATAATATAATTCATATTTGTTTTTATATTTTTAATATAAATAATTTTTATATGATCCGAAATCAGGTTTGAAGAACATTTCATCCCTATTTGAGGGGGTAATAATTATTAAAAAAAGGATCACCTCCAAGATCATGCCAATATGAAATCCCGATTAAAGGGAACTTCTCGATTTCATTCCAATTTTTAATTGAGAAAACATATTTTCTTATGAAACCATTATTTTCATAAAATAAAAAAATTTATGATGAAATAATATCACGGTTCACTTCATGAACTAAGAAAACAAATGTACCTTTTTAGTAATAAGCACTCTTTAATATCATCCTTAAAGAGCACTAAAATGAATCATTTATAACATCTCTTAAACAAAATTTTTGGCTTTTTTCACTTTAGTATGACATCACTGATAAGATATATACCTAATATTACTTATTTTTGTCTCTGTATAATTTAAATGAATTCTTTCAAATACACCATTATGATATTCCTTTTTATTATGCCTTATAACATGATCGTGATACAATATTATTTTTAGATGTAACTATTATGATTTATTCTACATGTGGAACACATGAGCCTTCCCATTATCTGGAGGCTGGTCATAGAGGTCACTCCAATTAATTAGGAAATGTTTAGAAAAAAGATATGTAATTTTCAATGGTCTTTATATTTATCCATGACTTAGGATTATCGATTATCAATGGTCTTGGTGGTTGCCCATGACACATTCTCCTAAATGTGAAATGGTATTACTAGTTACCCACAACTCATTCTCATCCATGTCAAATGGTTTTTCATATTATTTTGATTTAGAATTATTATTTTAAAATTTAAATTTCATTTATTTTGGAAATAAAAAACTTATTTTTAAATATACAATTCCAAAATATGTTTGTATGTAATATTTTTTTACAAGGTTATTATGTAAAAACATATTATTTTACCATACATAAAATAGTTTTGAATCATTCAAGAATTTAAATGAAATTTTTATAATGATCTTGAATCTGATTACTATCCTATTCACCTTTTGAAATAAATTTAAAACTATTTTTGTGAATTTTTTAATGATATATATTTTAATATGAATTGAAATTTGAATTTATATAATCAGATTCACAATCATAAAGAATATAATAATAACATCTATATATATCATATTAAAAAACCTCAGAGTAATAAATATATTTTCTTGAAAAGACATTCAGGTTATACTCTATTTTACTTCGAATTATGGAAAACTATGTTATTTTATGGTAAACCATTTCAATATGAATGAAACAAAATAATTCCATGCATTTAGTTACAAGATGACCGTTGAAGGGACAAGTGTCTTGGACCCTCAAAGAATTCTGAAAAAAATATGACCATTGGAAAACATGGTGACAATTTTGATTAATTACTCTAAATACCAGGCCATTTTATGAAAAAAAAAAGTTTTTCTACACCATGTAAGATCCTTGCATAAATTTCTACAAGTGAATGCCCTAAATAATACATGTTTTGAAAGGATTCTTCAATAAACATGTATCTTTATAGAGTTTCGTTTTCCCTTTGTGACATCAATTTTTTATATTATGATTGAGGTATTCCTAGGATAGAAAGCAGTAGGATCGAATCAATTTTTTTATCGAGTCATTCAAGGGATACAAAGACTTTGTATATAATAAACTTCTTGATCAAGGTCTATTAGGGAATGGTAGGGAGACCAATGATGATCATCGTATTGTGGTATTACATTGGTGTGTGTTATCTAGACATTCATGAATGTATAAATCATGAAAACATTATCTAATGTTTTTGGATTCCTTTCTCTTGGATTATGTTAACTCAAGTAAATTGTATTACTTGTTACAAACATGTATTTGATATTCCACTTATATTTTTAACTGAAGGTGATTTATTTTTTATATTCATTTTTCTATTCAATTCTTCATAATTACTGTGATTATGATACATTTTGTGTCACTATATTAATAATATTTTACTTATTACTATTATCACTTACTATGATTAAGATTATATATTCTATAATGTAGAATAATATATATGGTGACCTATTACCTAATAATACTATAAAAATAAACCTCATTACTATATCCTTGTAATCAGAACTAGAGTCTAGTCTGATTACAATTTTTTCAAAAAAATGGTTTTTTAAAATTAAATTTATTTAAAAAATTTTAATCTAAATTACTTAAAGGTAAGAAATGAATTTTTTTAAACATATAATTCACCCCTCTTGTATTTTTCCATCAACATATACATTTCTATCAATCAATTGGTATTTGATAAAAGTTATTGTAATTATGATACTCACATTTGGTATCATATGAGTAGTACATTTATCATATTTTTGAAAATTCATTTTCAAGTTAGATTTATTTATTTTTATGAATTTGTTTACATGTATTTGTCATAGTAATTTATATTGCAGATATGATTATTGTATGTATCTTCATAAATGGATATCCAACTAAATGATGGTTTTATTGAAAATATCAATCCCACAAGGACACCCAATTTCGAAGGTAATTATTATGAGTATTAGAGTGAAAACATGACGAATTTTGTGATCAACACATGGGTTTATAATTACGTTATGATAATGAGTGATTAAAAAATTTATAACCAATAGATTAGAAATTTTTGAAAACAATAAAATCTGGAATATCAGAAAAATTAAAAGGCAAAGAGTACTTCATTAGAATTTATAAAAAACATTTATAGCCAGTTGTTATTTTGTAAAGTAGGTATCACATTTTAGAAAAGGTTAAAAATCACTCATTCTGGAACATCTGATGTTATTGAGACTAGGAGAACTATGAAATGAATATATATCATGTTTCTGAATTTCATTATGTTGAACCGGTTTTTAAGGTACAAAAAAGTTTCATGATAATTTTTAATAGATTACATTTAATGGGTGAAAATGTATTATATTATTAAATTATTATTAAAAATAACATCGATATTATTCCAAATAAAAGGGAATCAAATTGAAATGTAGTTTTTAAATCTAGTAAGATTACACATATTAAACTTAATGAATTATTTGGATCTCTTTTACATTATGGGGGTTGGATAAAAAGAAATTCTAAGATAGTTAAAAATAATATTGGTGGATTTTATTTTACTTCTACATATAATTCGATGAAATCTCAGACTCCAGATAAGCTTTTCAAATAAATAGTGAAAAAATATATTAATGAATTAAACTATAGTTATTCATAAATTTTTGAGAATGAATTAGCCAATCGTCCTTGATGAATGAAAAATATTACTGGTAAAAGGGATTTTCAATATCAAGAAAAATAAAAGTAATATGGAAATAAATGATAATAAAGATTCTCATGATACATATGATGAATACAAAATAGATGGATTCATAAGAACCAATTGTCCAAATATAAATAGAAAAGATAGAAATGAAATATATTTTTAATGAAATTAGAATGTGTATTATAATCAAAAAGGAATTAAATTATTGAAATCTAATTAGTAATGGAGTTCTAGTAGATTATATTATCCTGACGATTCTTTAGATAATGAAAATTCAAGATAAAGGAATATTGTCTCTATTAAAAAATACCATTTGAATATAAATATCTTATGAATAAGGTACACCCTTTAGATTCATTAACAAATATTTCTTTAAATGTAAACAATCATAATAAGAAATTTATATGTCATCTGATTCAGAAAATTACTCAGATAAACCAAAAAGATTACCTTTATATGATGAATTATCTAGATTTTCTAAATTTCATGGAAATGATCATTTTAATGTTAGTAAAAAACATGAGATCGAAAACTCTAGAATATATTTCTGGACTAATGAAGTATCATATCATTCCAAAGACCTTAATAAGAAATATTTTGATATTTTTTCGATTTCCAAAAAAACCATGAAAATATTATTCATAGAGGGATAGGCTCTATAAATATTTTTTAAAATACATTTCTATGAAAAATGTTTTATAAAAAAACACACTGGAGAAACTAATACAAATGTGGAATAATATTTTGTGACAAAATAAGATTATGTGCTTTTTATTTAATAAATATTTTTTAAAATATCACCCCTGCGGTGAGAGTATTTGAAAAAAATTTAAGCAACTCTGTGCACAACCAAATAATGGAATAATGAGGTATAACCATTCAAAACACTTATTTTAGTAATAATTATTTTATTCCAAAAAATTCCCTCCTTTGCACAAAATTTCCGTGTTGGGGTGTTTGGAATAAATTTTTTTCCTTAAATAAAATTCAATAACTAGGATTCCATAAATCCCATTTTTCATAACAAATATAGATTCCCAAAATCATGTTTAATTAAATTTCAAGACTGCTAAATTATTGGGTTCCCAAAAATTAATTGTTTTCATTTCAGTAAAATAATCTAAGAACCATAAAAAATAATACATGGTACATAGATAGGGGTCCTTCCGGATATTTGATTGGCAATAAAGACATAAATAAAAATATTATTTATCTAAAAGGTGGAATAGTTATCATTAGCGATAATTCTAAAAGATTGATTGATAGTATTGTTAATATTTTTCTTCTGGTAAAATCTTTAAATTAAAATTTTTTATTTGTTAATGGTCATAAGAAAAACCTTATAATTATTATTCAATTATGTGATGAAGGTTACCTAATGAATTTTAATATTGATAAAATTGGTGAACACATTTTCAACGTTGAATTTATTCTCTCTTCCCATATATATGATAATTTTTATACACATAACCAATAAGACTATAGGAGTCAATATACATCATGTTGTAGTTTAATTTATTATCAATATTTTCTATGGATTAAATGGTTATGATACAATAACATATGAAAAGTTTTAAATAAATTAAGAAAATACTTATTAAGGACCTATAAAATAATAGATTTTGATTCATCAAAAGTTTTTACCCTTTTCAATATGGAATGAATCATATCAAAATATTTAAATCCATTAGTGTTGTCTCAAATAAAATTGTTTTATAGTTAGTGGACATGGATTTATTCTTTCCCACAAAAACAAGTTGTATCTTTGTAATAGACTAGGTATTTATTTAGTTGATGACTACAAGATAGTACATGGGTATATTTTCATGAAATGAAATAAGATACCTGTTTTGTTTAAAAACTATTTTTGCTAAAGAAAAAACGTGACAAAACCCTTCTATTGATAAAAATTCATAGTGCTCATGGTGGGAATTTGAGAATAATAACTTTGAAACATTTAGTGGAAATATAGGTATTACTCATAACATTTCATCACCTTGAACACCTCAGAAAAATAGTGCTTTTGAATGATGAAATTGTATTCATAAAGAAAAACTAAGACCCATATTGTTTGAATACTGAATTGCTAAACAAATTTTTCCTGAAACTATTAGTATTGGTTTTTATACTATTAATCGAGTTTTAATTCAAACCAATATTAGTAAAACTTTTTTTGAGTTATAGACATGATAAATGAAAAAATTTTATACTTCATAGAATTTGGTTTCAAAATATTCACCTCGAAAAAAATATAATTTACACATATTTTCACCCACATCTAATGAAGGTATATTCTTAAATAATTCCACTGCATCTAAAGAATGTAGAGTTTTTAATAAAAATTGTATTACTATTGAGGTCATAGTACGTGTTAAATTTGATATAACTAATCCTTTTGAATTTGAGAAATTGCAACCTAAATATTAGAATGAGTTCTCCAAAAATTATTATCTACCTATGATAGAAGAATATTATAATACGAAGAGTGCACAAGAAACTGAATACGATGTATTCACTATTGAGTATTTTTTTCTCTATTTTGATGAAGATGTTATAAAAACCCCATGTTAGTTTTTAAGGAATATTCATAGTTATAGTATAATTGGATATGTGAATCAACCAGTAAGGACTAGATTTTATTTGATAAATGAAATAAAAAATTTGTATTTCCTTTCCCAATTAGAACATAAATGTGTAGGTGGGTATTTTAATAAAGAAGATATCATTAAGGGTTTGAAGGATAAAATAAATGTGTTTGAATGGAACAATGTCTTGACCCTAGTCAAAAGACCTAAAGAATCCATTGTAATATGAGTAAAAGGGGTATTCAGAAGAAACAAATGTGATGAAATTGAAATATTAATCATAATTAATGCAATAATTGTTGATAAAATTATAATAAAAAAGGGGAAATAGATTATAAAGAAACCTTTGATCATGTATCCAGAATTGAATTGATTCAAATTATAATATCCTATGAAGTATTCTTTAGTTTCATATATTTTTAAATTGATATAAAATGTACTATCTTTAATAGATATTTTCAAGAGGAATTTTTTATTGAATAAACATCTGGTTTTAAAGATAGAAAATACCATGAATATGGTTTTAAATTTTCTAATGATATATTTGGTCTTAAAAAATCTCATAGTCCCTTGTATGATAGATTAACATGATTTTTTTATAAAAAAATTATGCTATGGGGACTTTTGAACCAATATATTTATTAATTAAAGAAATAAATGTTTTTATTGTTGAAATTTATGTTGAAGACATTAAATTTTGATCAAAAAAACAATATTTGATAGATTCTTTTGCGAATATTATGAAATATTATTTTGAAATGATTATTATCTGTGATTTAACATTCACTATTGGTTTTAAAATATCTCAGAAAAAGAAGGAATATTTATATGTAAACATAAGTATATTAAAGATATAATAAAAAAATTGATATTGCAATACAAAAATTATTAGAACTCCAATGGTACCTAAAAACACTTGATCTTGTTGAATATGGGTGACTAGTTGATCAAACAAAATCACACGGTATGAAATGATGTCTACTATAATTAAAAGGTAGTCATCCAGACTTAATTTTTTCAGTATTATTATGAGCAAGATATTATAAAAATCCCTATGAATCCCATTTAAAAGTTGTAAAAAGAATTTTTGTTATTTATTTGGAACAATGGATTTAGGAATATTCTCTGTATCTAGAAATATTTTTTTGGAATATATTTTCATAATATGACTTTTTAGTTTGTATAATGGATAGGAAAAGTACATACAACACCTACAATTCCATATAAGATAAATTGGTTTCATGTTCTTGAACAAAACAATGCGTGGTAGCACTTTCCATTAAGGAAGATAAATATGTTGAAGATGGAAGTTGCTATGTTCAAGTGTTGTGGATGCAACATAGACTCACATATTGTTGTATAAGTAACATTAAAACTCAAATACTATGTGATAACACTACTACCCTTTGTTTTTGTAAAGGACCTCCACATAACTCTAATGAAAAACACATAGATTTTAGGGATAAAGTTTTTAGGGATCACACAATAAATGTATATATAATTTTACAATTCATTGGAAGGCAAGAAAAATAAGTTCATATTTTTACTACACCATTACCTTTTAATATAATTGAATACATTAAACGAAATAATGGAATGATCACAGTAATGTGATCAGTCATATCTAATACTTATTTAAAACATCTATTTAAATTAACATACTCCAGTTTTAGTGGGAGTATATATGACTGTTTTTTATATTTTTTATCATATTATTGTTTTAGAAGATGATTTCAAATTTTTACAGATATAAATTTTTCAATTGTATTTAGAAACACAATCCAATTAATATTTTAAATATGTTTCAGAAACTCAAGTGGATTCATATTTATAATTAGATTCTAAAAAATAATCAAATTCACATTTCTAATCTAATTTAGAAAAATAATTGGATTCATATTCAGAATAGTATCCCTAAAAATAATAACATTTCGTATATCAATAAAATTTTATTATATCAATCAGAATCAAAATGATTTATTATTTTTATATTAAATCATTTCATTGGATTTCATAAATATGTTTTTTAATGATGATGAACTATTAATCATATCAATGACTCAACTATAAAAGGTATTAATCTTTCTTTTAATAATTAAAACTATTTTATTAGTTTCTTTCTTAATTTTTTTATAACAAATGATTATAATTCAGAAATTATTATTTTTATCTTAATCTTATTCACCCAAATAGTATTAATGTTTTTTGTCATAAATCATCTAGAGATTATAATTTATGAAATACAAAATTGGGCTTTAATATCTACAATCAAATTAGAATGACTGATTTTCAAACATTAGATTAATCTTGGATGTTCAAATCATGATAAATTTTCCTATAAACAGGGTTTCCCCTATCCCTCATCAATTATCCTCAGGAATTTTCTTCATGGAGCCCTATAACTGTTGAAACATGAACTCCAATTTATTCATGGAATCTTCTTCCATTTAAATCCATAATATGACAAATTAATTATAGGACTATATAATGTTTTTTCTTTCCATTAATGCTTAGTATCTCGATCGATTGATGATATTTTGGATTTTTCTCTAAAAATAATGATATAGTTTCAAGGATGTGAGTTGATTTTTTTTAGGAATCAAAACAAATGAAATTTATTTCTTTTTTTGAGATAGTGTTTCTTATTTTTATAAAATTGTAATGTTTTGAAAGAAAGATGAAAAGGAAATTATTTCATTCCAGGTTCATGAAAAGTATTATAAGATATTTTTCTTTGTTTTATTGGTGCATAAGATGAGGGAGACGCACTCTTCCATTGTCATAAGTTACTGGATTCAAAGGGTTACATTGTCAATGGAAGAGAAGAAAATTCATTATTGAAAATAAATGAGAATCTAATGAAACTTTTACATATTATCCCTAATTATTGAATTCTAGAATCATTGATAAAAGGGTTTTGTATCCCATGGATATGAGATAGAGATAATCATAAAGTCTCAAATGTTTTCATTTTATACAATCTTTTTAATTTGATAATGATAAATCTTGACGTATTTATTCTACTATCTATCAAGAACAAAATGAATCATTCAATAAAATTAAAATCATCAAGTTTCATTGATTGATTAAAAATATTATAGAATATAGTATTAGGAATTTAAACATTTCTATCTAATATAATGTGATCATTGAAAAGATTAGTTTTTAATGTGAGGATATTATCCGAAGGATGAATCATTTTTATGATTCAAATTCAAAACTATTTGTACGGAATACTCAGGTATCTAGTCCATAGGAAAAAATATCATTGACTAAGAAATCTCATAATTATGAGAAGAATGAAAGAAAATAAGAAACCCTTCCAACTATGAAACAAAAGAAACAATATATGTATTCAAAGGATTTTGTCGATGAATGGAGGAAGAAAAAGAAATAATAAAATAGGAAGATCATAAGATCATTCTTGACCACGCATAAGTATTTTTTTGTTAACCTTCATATTGATTAAGTCTTAGAGAAACTAGAAATAATTAAACAAATAACAAAGCACTTAGAAGTTTATATTTGGGACAACTTATTAAATGATGTTGAATCAGCCTAAGACAAAGTAGTTTTACCTAAATATGATGCTTGTATTGTTTTAAAGAATTCATAAATAGTCGATTAAAATGTTCCCTATTGAAAAAATAAAGAAAAACATATCATTATTTCTCAACAATCTATTCTAGCACGAAAAGATATCTTGAGGTCATAACATCAAATTCAAGAAATTTTTGGGAATGATTCTAATGAGATTGAAGAAGAATAAAATGTATTCAAGGAGATATAATAATTTAAAGAAGAATAAGGAGAAGAATAATATAAAGAACAAGAAGGGGAAGTATAATATGGAGAATAAGAATTAGTAGAAGAATAATAATATGAAGATAAATGTTACAGAAAATGGGGATAATATCATAAAGGGAAAATTCTATAGATAAGGAAATATTTTTTAATCCCGTTGTTAGGTAGAGAATTTCCATCAAAACTACAGAATATGATATATATGTAATTTCATATACTAAGGGGTAGTTAATCATATTCAATCATTAATTTCAAAGTGTTATAAAAATTTGGGAGTTATTTAAATGTTTACTTCTAAATATAATAGTTTTGAAAAGAAATATGGGAATTATATTTTTTCAATGAAAATTTTATTTCTGTTTTTTGTTTTGTTATTTCCTAAAAGGAGGACATCATTGAGTGTAAACTATCATTTTAAAATTTAGACTCTTTTTATTTTGGAAATTTGTAACTCAATCTTAAAAATAAAATGTCCAAATAATTCTCTATAAAATGTTTTTTATAATGTTTTTTGATAAAAAATTTTATATTACCATATATAAAAGAGTTTTGAAGCCATTATGTATACACATTACAATTATTATTATCATCGTGAATCCTATTATTATCAGAATCACCTTATCAAATCATTTTAATATTCTTTTGTTATTTTTTTTGTACTGACACATATTTTAATCATATTTTACATTGGAATTGGTAAAATCAAAATCAAAACCATTAATATAATTGTAATATGATGTAAATCTATAGTATTAACATCAGATATACAAATCCATCAGATTATAAAATCCATCTGTTGGAAAAATCCATTAGATTGTCCTCCTTTTTACTTTTATATACCAAAAATTATTTTATTGTAATGGAAAACATTTTAATATATATGAATCAAAATGCTTTCTTTCATTTACATATCAGGTGACATTTAATGTTCAAGGTGTCCATGACCGAAATTTTTTTTAGTGAGAATCATACCAATGGAGATCATGATTACTATTCAGAATAACATATATAAATACTAGGTCATTTGATGGAAAAAATATACTTGATCTACCCTATGTGAGAGCTCCAATAGATTTTATATTGTTGAAATCTATGAATCATTGAAGTTATTAAATACTTATTCTATACAATTATATCATTATAGAGTTTTTTTGTATGACAATGATCGTTGTGACTACGATTGATGGTTTTCAAGGATAAGAATATTGAGGGTCTGATTCCCATCATGATTGAGGGAATTGGGGGACATGAAGATAGAGGATCCAATAAACATATTAATTTAGGGCTATTGGGGATAGTTAGAATGGCCAATGCCTAACATCATATCCATTGAATACTATTATGTGGTTAAGATATAATATATTGAAGGTATAAATCAAGATACATTTATCCAATTTTGCAGGACACCCCTCTATTTGGGTTAACACAATTGAATTCAATTTTACTAATCGTTACTTATAGTTGTTTTAAATTCGGTTGCAATTTGTAAATGAATGTGAATTATTTTTTATATTCATTTTCCCATTCATTGTAACATAATTACTCAGAGGATGATAAATTCTCTATGATATTGTAAATATTATTTTAGTGATTACAATTATAACATAATATAATTAAGACTCTATAATCTCTTCGGTATAATTAAATACTAGGTGACCTTTGACATTACAATAATATTGAATTCAACCTAATTATGATTTCATTATAATCGAATCCATGTTCCAGTCTGAATATTTTTAAAAAATATATTAGGTTTTTCAGTTAAATTAGTTTAAAAATGATTAAACAAAATTATTCTAATGTAAAACTGAATATTTTAAATATATAATTCACCCCCACTTGTATATGTCCATCTACATATGTATTTTGATCCAATAGGTTATAGTGGACTCATGCTTATTTCATGATGTTTTCTATTTACACATTTCCATGAATCCATGTTTTATATTTTATTATTCAGTAATTTTATTCACGTTCAATTCCTTTTTATGACTTCATTGAATTCATTTTAACAAATGTTTTGTTATTCTTTCAAAAGATTATTCCTTTACTCAGGTTTTGGGCCATCCCACTGTAATTGTCATCCATATGTTATTCTATGAAGATATTCGATATCAAATTATTTTAAGAGATCATGGTGAATTTTAGATAAAAAATGTTTTTATTTTGGTTTCAGGATGTATAATTTTGTACCGAATCATTTATAGACATTATAGATTTTGACCTTTGTTTTGAAATTTATGGTTAATTATGCATAAAATCATGTAATATTTATTTTAAAGGTAGAGGTCATTATACAAAAAAAAACACATCAAAATGATACCTCTCATGGATCTCATAACACTCCAAAAATTATCACTATCAGAACACAAAAATTCAGGAAATAAAGAAAAAATCACTATAAAAAATCATATTCTTATGAGATTATAATATCTCCAAAACTTCTCACACCAACATCAAACCGTAAAACACCTCAAAAATCATATAATACAACAAAATCATCCAAATCATGGAGTCCATGACATTATATCAATTCATATTGTCCACATGGGATGGAACTAACTCATATACATGGTTTTATAATTTGTTATAAAATATGACACATCATGATTTGGGTGGAATATTCCCCATATGATATATGTGAATCTATAACACATGACCACACCAATGTACAAATTTCGATATATCATAAATAATCCTTATTCAATGATCGCGTCATCATAGAAAAGAAGAAAAAATAAAAGAAAAAAATTACTTGTGGTATTGGGAATATATTTAAGTCTCACTCTACTATGTACTCTCTTCATAGACTCCATGACCCCACAAAAGTCAAAAACTGTGACGGTAGATCCATGTAAGAAAGTCTTGTAAATTTAATTCCTCCCAATGTTTCATTCCAAGAATGCCACAATATCAATTATATAAAAATAATAGTTAAAAATGTTGTGGGATTCATCATGAGGACTTTGATGAATCATGAACTCATTGAAGGAAATTTCCATTCTATCTAAACATGTCGGATGTTCCAACTGATACAACCTATCATGTTTTCTACTTTGATAATATGTCATATAACAAAATTAGGTTGGATACTAGACCTCAATCATATAACCACGCATGCAAGACTCTACTAACTACCATTGGGGTAATAAAGAGCATAGTGGTGACACTATACCTCCTCATACAGAGTTAGAATAGAAATGAAAAAATATAGTTATTAAATAGTGGAATATAGTATATAAAATAATAAAAACCAAACAATAATTTCCTACTAAATAATAAAATAATAATAAAATGATAATTTAATGATAGATTTTAATGGATCAAATTGAAAAACTAAATGTATTAAATATAAAATACCTCGATGAAACAAAAATACTCAAAATTCCCCAATCTCGAACCTCATATCATTTCTCTCTCCAGTCTCTAATCCATCAAGGAACAAATAATAATAAAAACATACTTTTAGCTTTTCCAAACTTGTATCCATGTAATCTACTCAGGTAATAATATATTATCGAGTGGGTTGTGAGTAAAACATGGATGGTCTAAAACACCATTTCTAATCAAAACCAATCTGCTAATACATCCTTGAAATAAAAAAAATAAAAAAACACTATTAATATATCAATTAGTATAATAAAATAATAAAACATATTCAGAACAATGATTTAATATCTATGAGAATGTATCATAAATACCCAAATATAACCACAAATGCATTTATTAGTAACAAATTTTTGTCATTATCTATAATCATTATAACAAAACAAGTAAAAGACATTTATAAATGCATCTCAACATCACTTGGAGATACCCTTTAAATAACCATTTCACAATTACTCAATAAATCCCTTTATATATGAATTTATGTATATAGAGCAATGAATTGAGTATAATAATTTCACTTTGAATAAGAAAACATGTCATAATAGAATTAATGTCATAAAATCGCATCATATGATACAATAGTTTATTCTACTAATTACCACATTTCATTCAAACATCCATTCATTTATTTAAATTATTTCTTAATCTATTATCATTACAATTTACAGACACATCACAAATTAAATTATAACTACTAAATTCTATAAGAAATAATTTTCCCTAGGTGAATCAATTTCAGTAAATAACATGTGTTCTCATATCTTGAAAAAATAATATTTTATGCCATTACACGTTCATTAATTTTCAACGGTAGTCTCACCTAATTGGAATCATCAAGCTTGGTCTAAACACTACTAGACCCAAAGGATTCTAATGGGTAGTATAGGCACATTATTATGATCCCCCATTATTCCATTAGATATGGTTTATGTATTTTTGGGAAAATCATATAATATTCTGCATAAATAACTAATTAGACATAGACTATAGAGGTATTTTATAGACAACCTACCTATACCGAAGAACATCGAAATACTTCATATAGGTAACTCTAACTATAGATGAAAGGGATGTGATCACTATGAAATCCTATATCAAACAACATCAGAATCAAAACCTAAAATAAACATGCTATTTAGATTACACCATAATAATGGAGAACAAGTGGAAGTGATAGGAATAATGGAAATAAAATCATTGTTGATTAAATTATATATTGATATATACATAAGGGAATAAATACCCCATGATTTTCCATGAATCATAAAATTTTTGGATATAGTCATAGAAAAATAAGGAGAGACATTTTCACCATTAATTAACTAAAATCATACATGATACATGGTTTCAAACCTTCGGTCATGATATTTTGGCAGCATGAAACCCTTTAATGATAAGAATTTCATAATTTAGAAGATATGTTAAAAAAATTAATTACCATAGGATAAAAACCCATGGCCTATCATTAATCAATGTGTATTAGTTTCATGATTTAGACCTCTTTCATGAACCAAAATGATTCATGATAGCTCCTAGAGAAATGTGTCATTTCATGAAAACCATTAACGATGTGAAATTATAGAGAAAACTTCTTCTAACCAAGATCATATAGAATGAATTTAGGCCACCTATAACATTTTCCAAACCCAATGATAAATATTATAATCCTTTCTTCAAATTCATTCCCAAACTCCATTAATTTAAGAAAAATAAATCCTTCAGCTTTATTTCCTTTGAAACTAAATATTTCATCAGTCGTAAGAAGAGACTCCATCACCATGGGTTAAAAATAAAGAAAACCCAAATTAAAACAGGATCAACCAGAACTAACAGGGGGGACATACCTAAATAAGTGGAGATACTTAAACATCCCCTCTATATAACCACTCATCCCATAGTGACTCCATGAATCACAATGGGGTCTCTTGGAATACGTCTCGCCACTACTGTAACCTATCTGATTACCTCTCCTATGTCTCCTATTAAACATTCCCATACTACCACTACACCCGGAATAGAGGTATAGTTATTTTCTATAGAAAATTATCACTATAGTCCACAATATGTATCAATTTCCCCTCAACGGATGTTTCTGCAAAAAGATCAATTCCATTGACATCTACCATATTTGGATGGTTCAGATGATATATCTAAAGCCAAAAAATATGTAACATTTCGTGAATGGAATTTGCACAACATAAACCCCTCCCCCATAAGATAGTCCCCCATTATATCTGTTAATTTTCCATTGTAACTAACTACAAATCTTTATTAGCACAATTCCTCTCAGGCAATATTTGTTAGTAGGAGTCATTTAGAACTAATCAGTCCTCCTATATCAAAATCACATAAAGTCCATCTCTAGAGGAATCATAGTATATAGGAAATTTAGAAATTAGAACATGTAAGGTGAGGATAGGTTTTAAAGTCAACCATCTCTTGAGTTCACAAAAAGATATATCAACTAACCGTAAAAATTAACTTCTTTCCTGGTCTACCAGATCTTCAATGCCGTTAGATGGAATAATTCATAGATAAAATGCTAATAATAACTGTCTAAACCCAGAAATATCCAAATCAAAAAAATATTCTTTTGTGCCTCCAATGATACCATAGTTGGAACCTTCTTTGGTTCCACATACACTACAATCTATGATATTACATGAATTACAAGGATCATTTTATGGATATAGAAACTATAGTTTGTGACTTTTGTGTATATTAAATGCTATATAAAAGTACTTAAAATGTTTAAAATACCTTGGGATTTATCAACTTCTTTTAGGGAGTACACTAAGATATTGCAGACATAAACCACCACAAAAAAATCTATTAAAGGATGAATGATCTGATTCATCAATTACATGAATACCAATGGTGAGTTTGTATAACCAAAATACATCACTATAAACTGTAATAACCCAAAGCATCAATTAAAATAAATACGAGTTATATTATATGGTTTATATCTCATCTAATGAAACCCTTATCTCAAATCAATATTATAGGAATGTTTGGAACAACTCAGCTTATCGAATAATTATGAATACATGGAAGGGAATGCCAGTTCATTATAGTCAATTGGCTCAATCTCTAACAATACACACATAAGTTAAATGTTCCATAATTTTCATAGAGTAATGATTTATAGAACTACATGGTGATGTACTAATACATTTGAATCCATGATCTTATAGATATTCCAAATGTACATTGAACTCATGATTCTCAGTTGGTGTCATGATATAAATTAGAATAGAAATAATCTCTCCTCCAAATAGTAAATTGATCATGAACATGATCTACCTATTGGGTGAAAATTTATATATATATATATATATATATATATTCCTGGAAAACACCCTAATAATTGCCCACATCCAATGATTTAAATGTGATAAAATTCCATTATCATCCATATCAACACATTCTATCTGTTTTTTTCAGAAAATCCAATCTCCACTAAATTAGTCATGAATGACTAGCCAAAAGATATAATTCACCATAGAAAATGATATTGACTCCTTCTATATATATAATGTAATCTCTTAAATAGTAAAAGTTGAAATGAAAATAGTATAAAAATTAATAACTCCAAACATTAATTAGAACTAACCATTCCATTTGGAGCACAAAAAGTTCTCAAATGAAATTGTTACCACCAATTCTTACATAACATGCCTTTAAAATATCATATTATCTTAAAAAGCATAAAATAATGTAAATATGGTTAAAAAACTATCCTAAAAGTATATAACGATTAAAAATAAATTAAAAAAATGGAAATAATAAAATGGGATCTGATGCTCTAGTATCAACTAATTGATTGGAAGAGTATATGATAGAAGAATAGTAAATATAATTTTTGAAGGACATGAATCCAATATTTTCAATGTATACCACATTTCATGAATTTGACTTTACCTGATTCCCATAGCTCATGTGTAGCTATGATGGGTAAATTCCCTCTTCCTTGTATTTCTACTCCTCCACTGGGGTAACACATCCCTTACTTCTACCTAAGGGTTCAACAGAACTATATCTGCAAGTCTGTTGAGGGGATGTTGTGTCCATTAATTAATCTAGTACCTTTCATGGTCCCCATGCCATGAACTACTGTAAAATTCCCCACAAAACATCTTAATGGGAATAATTTTCCTATATACTAGAAAATTCAATGTATGGTACAAATATTGAGATAGATTGGGGAAAAACATTCCACAGTGACAACACTAAAATAGGTAACAATCATAAAATGGGTTCCCACTTCCCTGAATACACTTCACATTGTTTTATTGGTGATAACATTCATAATGGAACATCTAGAAATCATAATTGGAGCACCCAGTTCTCCAAACTAAAATTTCTTATCTAACTAATGGGTCCACATTTAGATTCCCATTTAGTTATGAATTACCGATTCAAGACATTTGAAAAGATACATAAGATAAAAATGTTCACCAATGCCTTGATATCATATTTAATCCCACAATGGAAATATATTTCCCTAGATATCGCTTGGACAAATAAATATGGTGTAGTGTTAATCATATTGGTGAAGAAAGAATATGTAGTTAATCATTGACATGCTTTCCAATTTTCCGTGTGTGAAATCACTATCCTTCTCGTCACTCAATAAATAGTGTTAAAATTAGCACCAAAACATCATCTCATGGTCTTTCCAAGATGATTCCTCTTCCATCCAATCTATTTCATAGTCTCCCACAAATGCTTAGAGAATGTATGAAATTTTTTTTGTAGAATTTTCCACCCTTCTATCTATAGATTTATCTAGGTTCTTGATGATTTTATAGATAGAATTGATCTAGAACATGACTACATGGGGGCCTCACACCCGAGTTTATATTTGACGATGATATAGTTCAAACACTCGTATCAAATCACACATTGAGGGAACATTGAAAACAATATCCCTGTCCATGGAATGAATGACCCTCTAGAAGATTATGTAAGGATGAACATAAATGATTTACTCATGCTATAAAGGAATCTTGGGTTTATCTACATTAGGAATGTGATGATTACCTCTCTCCAAACACTATAGTCAATGAAAAGAGTCTTCTTTTTTCATACATGAAAAATGAACTCCTTTGTATAGTAGATATCAACTAGTTCAACCTCAATAGGAAATAAAAAGAGAGTAATCTTTATAATGTTTAATCTAAGCATGGATTAAAATGTGAATCAGAATGACATAATAGATCTATCATTTTATTTTTTCAAAAATATTAGGTATATCATTTCATGATTCATTTAAGAAAATATTTCACAAGAAATAAATATGTAAACATCACAAAAATTTCATGTGTTTATGTATCCCTATATTCCTATCATAATTCACATATAATCATCTCAAACCATGTTATTTATTAACAATAAATCACAAGAATCTATAACATTACACTATATGTGAATCACACATGGTGAAATAATGTCAATCGTAATAAGTGAATATCTTGATCTACTATACTATCCTTTGGAACATGTATTTTTTCCCATACATGGGTTAGATAATCCGATTCACATGATTAATAAAATTTATTGAAAAATTGGATTATCCTTTTTATCATTTCCAAACAGTAATGTTTATGAAAATATATGCCATCCATATCTGATAAAACATTGAAATGTATCACGATTCGGCCATATATCATGTGGCCGAATGATGTTAGTTACTGGGACTCAATCAAACCTCCTGATATGGAATAAGTTTTCAAGTATTAATAGGGGTGTGACAAGAATATTGGGGAGAATAATCCCTATGGTAAAATATTTCAATATAATGTAAATAAACTGATATCTGTGAAAAAATAGAGGATACTTTACATTACTGTGGAATAACAAAACTATAAATTAAAAATAAAAATCACAATAACAACAAAATGATAATGTAATGATAGGTTGAAATATATCCAAATTTAAATCTAAATATAATATAAAAAAGAAGATTTAAAAATTAATCTCAAAAGATTCATATCATGAAGCAAATGTCGGTCATGTCACTATGCTCTAACCCATTCAATAAGAAAAAATCAAAAAAAAAATTGTTCCCCTTATCTAAACCTATATCCATGGAATATTCTCAGGTACCCAATGGTGGCCGGAATAGGGTATGATTAAAACATAGTAGGTCAGAACGACTAGGTCAAAAAATGATATGTATAATATGTTGTTTAAAAAATGTGATAAATTCTAGTATTAATTTATAAATTATTTTATTTGAATGATAAACCTTATTTGGAATCATGTTTGAAGATAACTGATCATGTATCATAATCAAGAAAAATATAACAAAAAATCTCCGGACAAATCAAATATTATGGTCAATCCAAAAAGGAATAATAGTTCGACTTAGAAAATAGATTTATAGAAAAATTTCATTATCTAATGGAAAATCCCTTAAAATAAGCATTCATGTATCATCAGGAAATCCCTTTATATAATAATTTTAGTTTCTCCACGAATAATAATTTATACGAGCATTTAATTATATAGTTTTAAGCCCTTTACATTATCATTTTAGGATGAATCTAAACATTGGTCCTAACTGAAGGAATAACACAATGTCATATCATAATCAATAGTTGTTGTATCAATAAATCACTACCTGATTTTTAGAAATTCAATAATTAATTTATATTATTCTTTTAAAGTTATCAAAATAATGTAATCACCCATTTCATAATTTATTATCACTTATATATTCAATATTATGTAAACCATTTCCAATGTTGATTATATCACAATAAATCACATCCGGTATCATGTCATGTTATATAATATTTTAATCCCTTAGCCAATGCATTATTGTTTTGTAGTAGGATCTCCCTTTGAGTAACTACATTCCATCACTGAACACTATTGGAACCAATGGAATCCAAGACCAGTCAAAATACATGAATAAAATAAATCATTATTCTATTAGTTAATTTGAGTTTTATTATGGTTCAGTTTTATAATTTTTCACATACTTCAATAATTAGATATAGAGGATAGTGATTTTTTATAGACCATGTACTGTTATTAGAGATCAAATAAATTCTTATAATTGTTAACCCCCCCAAAAATGTGTTGTGATCATGTAGAAAACCACGATCTTGTAAAATCACAATCAAAATACAATACTATTACTATCAATAGTTTTCAAAACTATGATGGATGACAAGTATAATAAGGGAGAGAAACAAATATATTATATTCACTACAGATTAAATGAAATATTAAGATTTTTCGAAGGGGTAAATCAACCCTAAAATAAAATGGAATCACTTCTGATTTTCAAATAAAGATAGATGAAATATGAATGAAATGAAGTCATACTGGTTATATGGTATAAAACAACTGGTCATAGTATTTTCACATTGTTAAGCACATGCACAACGTCAATGTATCTATACATGAAATATTCCAAATGCATGTCTCCTAGGTCTAAATTAACACTGACATACCATTTCATGATATAAACTAGTTTTGTGATGTGTAAAAATTGTATACTCTAAACAATGTAACGAAATCTTACCAATAGTATTCTAGTAAAGTGAAATTCTTTCATGATGTGAAGTTTTCGAGAAGATAGCTTCTAACCACGCTCTTAATAAAATAACCCTATCATCCAATGAAACATTCTGGATCTATGGAGAACACTTGTAAACCCATTGAAATTTAAAAACCATAATCAATTAATTTAACAAAAACAAATACCAGAACTTTATGTTAGTTTCCTTTGAAAATTCTCTCTATCCCTATAAGAAACATGACAAACATGGGGTAATGAATAAGGAAAACAAAAAATAAAATAGGATAAAACAAATATCACAGGGCAAAGTACCTAGAAATAGAGGGATCATAGAATCCACCTCACTATCCCACCCAAGACCTTAGAAATCATGATAAACTAGTTGTAAATATTACAGCCTCTAAAAAACCACTACTACCCTTAGCGAGGTGATTCCATGAAAAACAAAATATATATTATCTCGGTGTATAGTTTCATCCACATTTAATAAGAATAATCCATAATGCCTTTATATTATACCAGAACATAACGATTATCTCAATCATGCTCTTCACTACATCAAGAAAAATAACTATTAACTCCCCAACCTACATCCATCACAATGTCGAATGAAATTGTGTTCAATAAAAGGAATAAAGTCGAAATGATATAATATATGACAGATATATATTATTTTAACATTACTCATAGAATGGAACTACCAAAAACCAAGATCCTTTAAAATACACAATGAAAACTCAAAAAATATCTTCTAGTATCTACATAGTCTTCATCATCTATACATTTGTTTGGGGATAAAAATCCGGGAAATGGAACAACTGGGAGAAAATAGAATACTAAAATCCACTGTATGAACATTTAGTTAAAAATAAATCCATAGTTGATATTATATTCATTATCACCCTATTATTCATAACCATATAAAATCTATGACACTTTCTTATATCATATGTGACCCTCAATTCAATGATTGAATGAAAATGAGTTGTATTCCTCATTTTTACAACTCTCACATGAAATATAACACATCCTCCCTATGAATGGGGTAACCCATTGTTGAATTCTGTTGAGGTGGAAACCCATTTCAATATAGATATATTTAATGGACAAAGAACATCATTAAACAAGATTTTAAATGTTCTTTAAATGAAAATAAAATACATTTTCTAAAAACATATCAACTAACTCTTTCATCATAAGAATCCTAATATTGTCCTAAATCCATGATACATAATATTCATGTAGGTATATACTATTATTAGGGATTTCTTATACTCAAATAAAAATACCAATATAATATATTATAGTATATAGAATCATCCTATAAAGACTACCGATCTCAAATAATCCATTGACCATCCCATTAGAGTATCATCATTACCAACATGATCATAGAACACATGTACCCATGAGTCTCCCAACTAGTAATACTCCACATATTTTATAAATTATGACAAAAATCATCTAATAAAGGAAATAAAATTACCTCCTAACCCTCATCTGTAGATGCATCACTCTATTCTCCTCTATCCCTTTCAATCATTCACTTTCCCCCAAACAACATCACATTGGTTCTTCAAACTAAATTAATCAGCCACACCATTCCCATTTCATAGGGATATGATATTTAAAAATAATAATCATGGAGAATATTCATCCACCTTCATAGATTAAAATTCAACTCCCAATGATAGAGAGTATATTTTAGGTCTTTGTGGTCAATCGAAACAATATTGATCTCGCTGATGTGGATGTTTAGCTGTAGCTTTAGTTCAAATAAAACCACATTAACTCCAGAAATTGTGTACAATACTCAAAAATATATAGACCTAAAAAAATAGATTCATAATAGATTATATCCATCTATTATGTCATGAAAAAAGTAAATCTAATAAGAGATCCACTATATTAAATTTAAAACATCATAGCCTTTGTAGGAAACTGAAGAACTAAAGATATACTCAACTTCACCCGTAGATATCCAAACACATCATAGAAAATACTATACCACTGAAACTCTGTCCCTTGTTCATCATATCTATTAATGGTGATTAATTCTGGGAAATTTTGTATGAAAACATTTAGTTATAGCCCTCCATACCTTGAAAATGATGAACCTTTTCCTCATTCAAAGGTTCTTTCCCTGAAATAAAAACCTCAATATTCAATAGGATTGTCTCATAATGGGGTTATGAAACTATGTTATAATGTAAATTAAAATACCCAAAATATAACATGATAATGTATATAATCCCATTTAAATATTGATGATCATGAACAGATAAAAGATAATTGTTATAACTGGAACTCACATCTTATGATTATTATAATATCACAATTTCATCAACTATATTGATAATGAACTTGTCTAGGAACTCAAAAAATATGGAATTAATGTGACCCATTAAAAAGATATTGAATAAATGGTATAATATTTAAAGACCCTATATAATAAGATCTATTAAAATAATTTGGCCACAATATTCAAAAAATCACCATCTATAACATTTATTTCGTATATCAATATTAGTTTATTGGTAATTATGAACCAAATACCACCCAATAGCTGGTAAATATTATCACAAATCCATGTAAGATGGTACAAATTCCTAACCCTCTCATAATTCTACCTCCATTAGCCTATAAAAAACCTCATATAACTGTCCTACTTCATTGAGGTTAACCCTGGTCCACCCCATAAACATACAATTCATCAGATGAAACCCATCTATATTAGATCACTCACTTGAATCCTCAAATACCATAGTTCCATATACACAATTTTATAAGGATCTGTCTAAATTAGATAGACAATAGACTTTATCCCTAACTCAAAATTATGGAATATAGGTTGTTCCATCACCTCATATAGGTGAAAATAGAGTAAATCTTCTAAAACCCTATGAAAACCCTATTCTTTATCTTTAACTTCAAGATCATCCTATCGAGAATTAAGGGATACCAATTTCCTACCACCGATCTGATATCTCAAATATCTAATGAATTTAACTCACTATTCTATCACATAAAAAATGAATTTATCATCTTGAATTATTTGATGAATGAACAAATAAAACTCTATAAATCTGTAAAAATTACAGAATCAAATAACTATAACAATATCACAATGAAATACTCCATGGAATTTAATACCGACATCACTAGTATATATACAAAACATACATTATGAAAATAATTCCATACTCAAAATGTTATAGATATCATATAGGAATTATAAGGACCTATATATTTATTACGAAATGATGGAATACTATTTCAGAATTAATGGATGAGATGATCCTAATTAAAATATTTTAAAAACAAAGATAGAGGATAAACATATAATATCACGGAGTACCAGCAGTCATACAAGAGATGGTACCTCTACTAAATGAATTTTCCCATTCCAATATCTTGTTAAAATCAAATTATTACCTCCATTACTAGGATATATACATTAATGTGATAATGTGGAGCATCTAAAGACATACCTCTGGAACTCTATATTTACATAGTCGATGAACAGTCAATGGGGTTCCATATTGTTGAATCGTCTTTATATAAGACTAGTGCATCTAAAAAATATGCACTTAACTGAATTCTAAAAATTTCATCACATGGATATCATAAAATATTCATTAATGTGAACATAAAAACCACTAATGAAAAATGAAAACATTAATCCCTTGGTTGGTGATCTGGAGCCACCTTCCCTATAATGTATAATAATTTACAATTGAGGATAGCTTTTGGATATACAGAATACTAAATGTATGGGAATCCCTGATCCACTACCAAGAGACCTTCTCCTCAGGATTCCATACTAGCCATACACTCATGGATAACCTTATAGAGAAATATTTATTTCAATAACCAAAAATTTCTTCTATACCTTCACATATATATGGTGTATAAATGACTGGAAAACATACAATATTATTCGGCAGAATTCCTGATCAAGGCACTGCACTCTAGAAACCATGTATAGAATTACATTATTAGAAATTTATAGGTGGTCATTATAATTTTTCCCATACCCCCACACAATCATACTAAAAAAATATAGACTTTGAATCTCACATCTATTTTTTTGACATCATTATCTATGAAAATGGTAACAACTGAAACTCCTTATGAATATAATCACATTAAACATTTCTTCATATTTACGTCAAAGATAAAACACCCACCAAAAAAAACTCACTACATATAAATAATACAAGAGGAACCCCAAAATAAACTCATTCATTAATCAAACCAATAGTGATCTCAACATCCACCAACTAGTTTGGTATATCATGATTATATATTCTTACCTCATACATTCATATGCGCCACATAATTTTTTTTCATTATTCACTCTTCTATGAATCATCCCCCCTATTAGGTCTATCCTTTGATAATCAATCAAATCATACATCCAAGCATATAGAAGTTTAGATATATAGGTTTCGCCTATTTTTGTGAAATAATTATTTTTTTGTTATTATTTTCATAGAATATAGATAATTGTATAAATGAACTACTAATATTAACTATTTTTAACATATCGATGATTTTTTTATCATCTCTCTAGAGCATACCGTATTTCAAATGTGGATTTCATTATTAGTCTCCATCGATAGAATTTATTGGGACATTGAATCGTTAATATAGTGTTTTTTCATTATATTTTAATTAAGGGTTTGCAATTGTGAAATTTTTCTTCAAAATTTATCCATATATTTTTAAGCTCCTTATGAATTGATTTTCCATGAATATTTGTGTAAATTTAAGGTTCTATTTATTTATAAAATATTTTATTCAAAATATTATGATGACCATAAAAACATATATGAATTTTTCTAAAAATACATGACTCAATGAATTCATAAGGAAAAATTATTAAATATATTTTTTTGGTTATATAAAATTGCATTCCATGGACTTATCTTTTCAAACGGCGTAAAAGATTTTGAGATTTCAAAAATAATGTGGTTAATGAATGGATAATACCCATAAAAGTTACTAAAATTTATATTTTTCATTGATTGGAATACATGTACTATCATTTTCGGGAAAAATTGTATTATTATTAGACCACGTTCCAAGATAATAACAAACATGTTTATGGATATCTACAAAAAGGACTAGGATGAATGTTTCCATGAATCGAAAAATATGATAAGTGTATGATTTATTATTGTCCCAACAGTCCAGAAAATGTGACATCGTTATCTATAGTAATTCAAAATTTGATGTGATTCATTTGTGTATTATTGAATTTTGATCACGTAATTACTTATGATTCTTGTAAATTAGCACCTATATTAAAAAACTATCCAACACATGACCTTAAATTGTTAACATTACTATTATATTTAAAAAATTAAAGAATTCATTTATAAGGTTAAAATTTTGAAATACATAAAGATCATTAAGGATTGAAATATATATTTACATAGGAATAACTCAACATGAGTGATATGATATAGTTTTAATCAATAAAATAATATGACATCACAATTTATTAACATCATGGGAAGGAATACAATATAGTTAATAAATTCTGTTGGAATGAGAATTAATGGTAACTTTTTTTTAATATCTAGAACATGATCCAATGGATAATAATTTTATTAATTAGGTATCATAATATTGTTATGGAACTCCCTCTATTTGGTACCAAGTGTTAGTGAAATCTTATTCAAAAAAATAATTAACCAGAATTAGATGTAAGACTTTTGGATACCATACAATGTAGAATTGGTTACGAAATTTATATAGACGATATAATAAATTGAAAAATAATGTTTTTTAGATCAATGAAATTTCTTTATTCTTCATGTGACCCATTATTTATAATATACATTGATTGATGTATATATATAGCAATTTTTTAATCCCCTGGGATGTACACAAATTTATAGAGGCCATTAGAATGATTTCTAATTTGAAGGAATTATGATGTGAAATAATGGATTTACTATTATTGTTTTAATTATATATTGGATAAATACTATTGATAATTAATGAATGGTGTGATTAAATATTTTTTAGTTACATAATTTAAATGTTAGAATATATTTTTGGATTTAATTCATTGATTAACAATGGTATATTGAGTTTATAATGATATTTGTAAAATTATTTATCTGATAATTATTTCTTCTAATTTTCATTCCATTTGAGATAATATGCTATATAAACATCTTTATCAACTAAATTATATAGAGTTAATTACAAATAATGATGTATCAATTCCCATAATATCTATTTATGATCTAATATTCACTAATTATTTATAAATAGTATATCATAAATCATTATCTATGAATTAAATTTCAATATATCTTTTTCCAAAATATATTCCATAGTCTGATTAAAGGATTAAAATATTTTATGATATGGTTTTATCGTGTTCAAATTATTGTCATGGAAATTGGGGTTAATATCTAAAATTAGTTGAGTTTTCTCCCAATAATATATTTTATTCCTATATAAAATAGAACATCAAGAAGAATTATAAATTATACATTATAAAACAGTATCTTGTTTGGTAGAAATAAGTGTGTTTCATCATGATCAGTGTCATGGATGGGATCCACTTTATGATTTGATTGTGGAGGAATCTAATTTCCACAATCATGAAAATGGGGTTAACATTGTCTCATTAACTAGACATTTCCAATGGTTCTCTCATCCAAAACTTGGTATAAATAGTTTTTCTAAAGGCAGTCAATCACCTTGTTTTTTCGGCCCATTGGCAAATGGGGAATCTTATTGTTCAAGAGAATGAGTGGTTGGGATAATCACCCATTTAGGGGGAATTAATTCATACTCCAGTAATCTATTTTATATTTTTGATAGGTTTTTGAATCCCATCCTAATCCTATTATTGGATCAGTTACCCTAACAAAATGGCTATATGTTAATTATCATTAATGTTCAAAATAATTGGGTCTCATTGGTGAATCCATCTATATATATCTGAGGTTCCCCATAATTTTCTAATAATGAGATTCTATATATGTGTTGAAGTCATACAACTATGGGATTCATGATTTTTTTCCACATGTGGATGAAGTAAATATTTCTAGTAATGTATTGATCCATTGTGATTAATATTACAGAACTTGTTTTTTACAAGAATCACAAACCCCAAGGTTTATTGGGCACATCTAGTTTAACATCATGAAAACATGACATATATAGGTTATAAGGGAAATGAAGTATTCATCCCTAAGTCTTGGAGGGACATCCTATGTATCCTAGGTATTGTAAAAATTATGGTTTCCATAGATCATTTGTTTGAGGCCTATACAATGGAATTTCCCGTAACACTATTGATATATATGATGAAAATGACATGATTACTAATGCTACCTAATCCCACGGGATCAATGATTAGTGTTAGAAACAAGGGATGGAAATGATCATTTTCATTTATCTTGATGAAATCTTGTGTATCCTAGTTATGGTACTAATCATAGACATTTCATAGTTGATTTCTTAGTCTGATGATTGTTGAGTTAGAGTAATCATCCTATTAGAATTATTGGGTACCGATGGATCATATTTCAGAGTCATAAATGGGTTTATAGCAATTGCTGTGTTTATTTGAGATCAGTTATTAGGAAGGCTTTATACTTATTCTAGTTATTGCAGGAATTAATCATCGTTTGATTCAATCATCAGGGTTTTAAATCAATGGTTACACTTCTATTTAAAGAGGTTAATTGTGTAGATTTTATAAAAATTGAAACTCCCTAAGGACATGTGATCCATCGTTATTTTGAGAAACAAGGTATAACACATAATCCATTACATTTAATTGAATTAGGGACATAAATGATGTGATATATTTGGATGATCAATATGGAGATTTAACCATAGGTAGAGGTGGCCTACATTTCCTAAATATAGAAAGAATTATTGTACATATAGTTACCTTTTTTAGGTTTTACACAGTGAGGTTTACCTATCAATAGAGGATTACACACGATGGATAAGATGCATTATAATGTATTTGGATTACTTTATGACCTATCATTCTTTTCGAGCGGGTGTCTCATGGCCCAATTGACTAGTTCGGGGGACCTCACATGATCGAAATGGTTTTTTCTAGAGGCTATCGCATAACCCGACTAACAATCTAGGTTTTGTCACATGATCTAGCCAACATTCCTGACTATCATTAAATGGGTATTTTAGAAACATAAGGAGGGTGTCTTTAGAATCAGTATAACATGTCTCGGAGGGTGTTTCAAGCCTTGACGAACATCCCCGTAGGGAATCAGATGGACTGGAAGACATTTATAGATGGGTTCTCAAGCCTCGGTACACTTTCATATAGGGTATCATAAGGGATTAGTTAACATGCCCTAATGATTTCACAAATCATGGATTAAATGAGTTGGAATTGTTATATAAGTTAGGTGATGTATCTGATGGATATCATAATGCTTGTGAGACAGGACCCAAGGAATTCAAGATGTTAAAGTGGCATGCTCGAGGGGGACCAGGTGAAATTATCTAAAATGATCGAAAGAGTTAGCGTGACCTGGGTGGCATACAAAAGGTGCATCATGAGATTCAGGTTACATGTTCCTGATCTTTCTCATGTTATAGACATCTCCCATTAATATCCATAGGGTCAGCGAAGATGTATTTTTTTCTTATGAAAATCCACATTACTCTTTGTTCTAGCCCTGATATTGTGAATGCATATGATTTATTCAATATCTTCATTTTTGTAGTCTCACATGATCTTGAAGATATTACTGATTTTTATTAGTCTATCTGGACAAAAGAACTCCATTTTATCTATAAAAGATCACTCTACTTGCTTTATTAATGATGTATGATCACTCCAGTTGTCCTCCAGCATATTAACCGAATGAAAATTTATCACTCACAAGATCATACACTCCAAGAAAACAGATATTGTTTTTTAATTAAATTCATAGTTTTTTCCTCTTGGAGGATATAAGGAACTATTAATTTTTCATGATGGGGTAGGGGATTTATTGACCACAAAACAGTGATTGCTAACTTGTTTGTGTGGAATACTTGGCATGGTTTCAGGCATGAGTCTGTGAAGCGGTTAGGTTCCACGCATCATTATGACCCATTACCAGGGATCACTCTATGGGAGTAACCTAAAATTTAGTGACCACAAGTATCTCTCATTAAAGTCTCCATTATTGGTTTATTTTCAAATAATATGGCCTTTTTTATCTTTCAATTAAGTCAAATGACATTCAGATTTTAATTTTGAAAAGTCTAGTGGACTTTAAATGATCATAGAACCCATTTAAAGTCCTTATCACGATGCTCGATTCGTTTTCTGGGACATTTCTTGTGGTACAATTGGCTTTTCTGGGGGGGTCACCACGAGATCAAGGTGTCTGGTATAGGAGTCTTGCTAGATCACATTATGTACTTCATGAGACCGTCATAATTATTTTACAACCATTTGAGCCTTCCACCTCACCCATCATTTGTCCATATATTTTATTTTATAATATCTGTAGAGTCAGGAGAGATTACAAGTGTAATTTAATTGAAAATGAAACTATTTTATAATTATTTTTCACGTAACCAATTGGGGTCCATAGGTGGCGTTTTATAATTTTCTGGAAAAATCCATTTCAATGTCCTTATGGAGAAAAAAATGGAATGCATGGTTTCATGGGAATAATATAGGCCCTTAACATGATGGGAATGAAATGTAAAAGTGTTTTTATGAGATAGGGTGGGTGCATCCATAGGGTCCACAATGTCATTCTGATCACCATTGGGTTGTCAGATGGAATTTATGGACATTGAGTGGTCTTGGCCTCCCCTCCTATTATTTCCATTGTTTTATTTGAGAATGGATCCAGGGGTCTCACATTTTTTATCGAATTTTGGGAGGGAAAAACATTCTCCCTATCTATGGTCCATCACATGTAATTTACAATCATAAGAGGCTTTCTCAATTTGGATATTTTTTCTCTCAATTTATAAGGATTTTTGCATCGTTCTACCACTTATTATCTATGACTACATCGCATGATCAATATGGGATCTTATGATAGCACATACATCTTGTCTTGTTCAGTTTTCCTAAATTATTATTACAGGTATCATGATTAGTTATGGATCTCTTGAAGAGAAGTAGACATTTTCAGTGATAGTTTCATTACATGAAATTCTTGCACAACATGTTCAATAATGGATCTTGAGATGACATGATGACAATGTCAATGAGTTTTTTTTTCTTTTCTCTCCATTGATATGTCATATGTTCATGGTTTTATGATGCCATTGCATCACCATAGGAGTTTTATTGTGCTGGAAAAATGAAAAAGGATGCATGGATAGTGTTGAATGTTATCTCGTAAATGTATGATAACAAAATACACTTGAGTGTTTTGTGTAGATGATGATTCACATGAGGGAATCAAATGAGGTTCAAATCAAAATGTGATAACCTAAAAAGGATATGATGGTAGAGTCTCATGAAGATTTTACTCGTCATTCCTATGAATAATACACATGGAATATTTATCATTCTGACATGGAGATTTCAAGCATGACCTGGATCATTATATGCACATATGAATATTGCATGTCTGTGGTTTGAACCTCAATTATATCAACAAGGTGCATCATTTCTTGAATTTTGTTTCATGATCAGATTTTGTGATTTATCAAATAAAGTATTTTGTACTTGATAAAATCCAAAAACTAGCATTCCTTCTCCAATTCAATTCATAATAGGATATGTAGTAATTTTATACCCTTTTATGAGGAGTCATGACTGTGATATGCTCATGATACAGTGATCAACTAATAGAGTACATACATGTGGTGAATCATCACTCCACATGATAGCATATGTGGTTCCAAGCCCTTTCTCAATGTTGGTAATGTGATTATTTTTCTTCTTCATGTAAAATAGATCATTCATTCTCCAGTGTATGTGAGATAATTCTCATAACCCTTGTACGGGGTCTCATAAGCTCGTTCGTGTAACCCCAATGTGGGATTGTGATGCTATGTTTTTCATATAAAGCTAGGTAATTTTTCTCATTATAAGAATATTCCTAAAACTATTAATCCACCACCTATATTTATAGAAAAATTCTTTCACTAACATTTAACATTTGGGTAATTTGGTGTTTCAAGTAAACATGATCTACATTCCATCATAAAAATTTACCGTGCCACTAATTGTATTTTGTTTGTGTCTATATTTTTATTTAATGAAACCTAACTCTTTTTGTTGTCAAAAAATTCACATTCCATGTGTAATGAAAATTATAACCTATGAAATCTTTTTCTTATGTAGTTACACCCTCTTTCTCGAATTAAAGAAGTGATTTTAAATATCATGGCACAGAGACATCATGTGAACCAACCTCATGGAATAATCACATCCATTAATGTGGCATTTGGAAACATGGAGACACTCATCTTCATAATCTATTTTTTTGACATATTATCATGAAAATTATATCTATATGTCATTCCATATCACAAACTCCATGATCCTTATTCTCATTCTGTGAAGCTCTTGTAAGTTGGCATGGTGCTTATTGAACATTCCTCCTCCTCCTCCTACTACTACTAAACACACACACACGCGCGCAAGGATGACTCCCATTATGGCTATTTCAGACCAAAAGCATCTTAAACTAACCCCATCTATGTATCATATTCATCACCTCATGTGTCATTGTGATATATATGAGGGATTCACACAAGAGGGACAAATATTCAGGACTAGAGTATAACCACGTTGAAAGTCATGCACACAGACCAGCTTTCCAGACTAGTCAACGTAAATAGGTGTGTCACTCATTGAATCTATATAGGATTCATGCTTGATATGTGTAGAGGATATGGGGATTTACAATTTGAGTATGGATATTCACTTGAGGTTCTTCATGAATTCAGTATCCACTATTATTATAAGAGGAATATGAAAATTATACTCCATGATGATATATAATATGGAACATGATTTTATAAATTCACCACATGATATAAATCTTCGTGAATAAAATGGAATGTTCCATTTTTTCATTTTTGTAAATAGTATTATTATTATTTGATAACACATGAAAATAATATTATTATTGGCAATACCACTCCTCCAAATTACAGAAGGAAATAATATCATCCCAAACACCATTATCATGTATCACAATGTGTCATATCATCTTTTAACTTATTACATGAATCCTTCTGCAGAAATGTGTGTGATGTCCAATTATAAGCATCAACATATTCTCCTACATATAATTAGATTCGTTTGAAATGAAAAGGATCTAATTCTAATGTTAATGTAAACCACATTTCTACTTTTTTTTGAATCAAATATCTTTTATTATCAGGCAAAATGGGATACATTATCAAGTGTGTGGTGAAATAGGGATTTTATGAATTATAAATATGTGGATTTTGACTAAGAGATAATGTATTTGAATTTATGATTTATTGATAATCAATGGTACCAATCCTTTATATAAGATTGAGTAAACATGAAATTATGAATTTGGATATTTTTATAAAAAACAATTCCTCCAAATAAGTGTTAATTAATGCCCCAAATAAGACGTCATTTAATTATATATCTATTCTTGTTATCTGGATATTTCTTATTTTTATGAAGGATCATTTCTGTAGAATACATTTACTGAAATAGAGAATTAAATATATATTTCCAAAGATAGTAGGCTTGGCTAGTGTTTCTTGCTTGTGATAAGGCTAGGTAGTGGGCCTTAAATTCTTTTTCAGAATAAATAACTATCATTCTACAGATTATGTTATTTTATCTAAAACCATTATTTGTTTTAGTTCGGGGTTATTTATTTCGAACCATGATATTTATCTTGTTTTATGGTCTTTTAGCTAAGATCACAATGTGCTATATTTTTTTGGTCTTTTAGCTATGACCGAGATTTTGTAGTAGTTTAGGGTCTTTTGGATTGGACCATTATATATTTTATTTTAAGATCTTTTATCTCATCCCTTGACATTTCTCTAGTTTTATGGTATTTCAACTCATTCCTTGAGGAGAGGTAGTTAGGGTATTTTATCTCACACCTAGATGTGTTGTAGTTTAGGGTCTTTTAAAATGGCCATTCATGTGATGATGTTTAGGGTCATCTAACTAGGAACTGATATTGATGAACAAGGAATGTGATGCATACATGACAGGAATGACCGATAACACAATGATGTGCTAGGTTCAACTGTGGAGATGTTAGGGCTCAAAAGGATTGGAGTTAATTATTATTGGATGAGATGCATTTATTTGGTGGGTGGAATCCATTATGTGTTGATATCGTGGACAATAAAATCTCCTCTAAATTAATTCACCATTTCATTTTATATTTATTAATGCAATATCAATTGAGGTAGAGAAACAAGGGAATCCTAGTCCTCTTGGATATTTGGAATGTGGGTGATATAATATGTAACCCAAAATAATAAATATATGGATATATGTTAGAGTGGACCTAATGTATATGTTGCAAAACACATTAAGGTGTTCACTTCTACCTTGGTGTGACTAGGGTTCATAAGGATCTGAGATCCATTCTTGTAATGCATATTCCATTAGTTGGTTGAATGAATACCTTATGAATCGATAAAATGTACAAGAAAATATGATCTCCACTTATTTTCAATGGTTATGAAATATTGACCAAGACTCAAAATTCAAGATTATTATATTGGGTTTGGAATTAATTCCATCCATGAGGGGATTTGGAACCCAAGGAAAATAGAATTCTTAATGTGAAGCTCGAGCTACCCAAACTATGGTTTACAATCAAGAGGTTTGAGACATCAAATCTCTGAGAATGGAGTGTCATGATTTATCATTGGTAATGGGTAAATACATGGTAAAATAATATACAGGATGTATAATCCACTCTGATTGTTTTGTATGGGGATCAAAATCAGGGTCTAAAGTGCTTATGTCGTGGGATTGATTTGGGAGAGTCACAGAGGGATAAATATATACCATGATTATATGATGTGTTATTCCTTGGGGATTTTAGTATCACAAGTGTAGGAAATTACATTATATTGTTCCTATATATCACAAGGTGGTGGGTATTAATCCCTTCTACATCAAAAACATGGATGAACTGAATAATCGCATTTCCATATCGAGGGATATGATAGGTTTCTGATGACCCAAAACAATCACGTCATAATATATTATTTATGGATATTTTAATATTGAAAAAGTGTTCTCGCACTCTAAAAATTATTCAACATCCTACAGAACATGTTATTATCGTAATGGGATGTTAAAAATATCATTTCTATGACTTTTTTCTATAAAAAGGGATCCAACAAGCATATGTTGGTTTTTACAAGGACAAAAAGTGTACCCTAGGAACATTAGGGCTTATTCGTTTGTGAGATAATTTTTCCCTAAACTCTTAAGATGAAGAATTTATAATGTAAAGACATTAATTTTTCACAATCCACTCAACTCAAGTTTTCAAGTGGACATGTTTTTTAATTGTTTTTTGTCACTTTCAATAGATTATAAAGATATCGTGATATAAATAATCAGGGGTTAGAGCATAAGGTCATAATATTTTGACCATAGAGGAAGTAGTTTAAGGTCCTTAATCACATGGACCTGATATGAGAAATGATACAAAATAGCTTAATTAGGATTCCCATGTTCAAGAGCACTCAAAAATCATTCTGAGAGGGAGATGGATATGTATTAAGCATGTCTTGGGGTTTTTAGGTCATGAGTAATGATATGGGGAAAACATGATGAGTATGTACTGTAACAAATTGAGATGTTTAGTTCTTCCTCAACGTCCTTGTAGCTCAAAACAATTAGAAATCCCTTTATGTTTGACAATGAAGTTGTCTATTTGTGGGTCACAAGCTATTCTCTATCAATAAAATTGGTAAACTGAGATATTTATTCTCTTTTCAATGAAAAATTAAATGATTTACTTTACAGGGGGTTTCCAAATAATTAAATATGGTATACGGATTTTTTTGATTATGAATGATAAATGATTCACCATGTAATCATGGTAGTCCAAGTTATGTCTCTTGTGTTCCATTGATAACGAATGAAAAATGGGTGATGGTTAGCACAATTTAACATCAGATAGTGGAATCATTTTCAGTTCGGTTTAATGTTCTAATGTAAGAACATTTACAATGTAGTTTATCATCATGTAGTGATGATATATTATCTGTAAAATTACAATTTCATATGAACAATATATTTTCCTTCTAGTTTAACATCATGTGGTAATGACATACTTCCACACATTCTATCATCCTGCGATAAAAATGTAGGATCCCACGTGAATGGATGGAAATGTTATAGTTGGGCACAATGGTGTATGTTGAGAAATCTCTATGTATCTAATGAAATTGAGAATCAATCATCATGTAGTTCTGAAAGGTTGTTCATTTTAATGTCATATGGTGTGGATGTTTATCTTTTAACATCAAATTGGGGAATAGTATAGGGGCACATTAATGGAATTAAGGGTGTAACTATGTATCCCATAATGATGTGAATCAATCCACACATTGTTTTAAATGATTTTCCTTGTGTATGTTTCATCTATGAACAATTAGGGGGCATATTTAAATATTTTTATTAATGGGGCCGGTTTGGGAAATTATGGAATCCCGACAAATCCTATTATAATTGGAATTAAGACACATGTTGTTTTAATGTTCAAAATAATCTATGCAGGTCTAGAAAAAAATGTGGTGGCGGAAATTATATATGTTATTTGTCTCATTTGGTCCCATGATTAAGTTTCTAGGTGTCACTATATATCCTGTAATTATATAAATCAAGCCATATATAGTTCTTAATGATCTAAGTAGTAAAACTTCATGTAACAAAAGTCAATACGGACTGACATGGAATAATGGTGATGTTGTGGACAGTTCTAGTGATGAAAAATTGGTAATTCCAATATATCTCATAAAAATTTGAATCAAGCCACATGTACTTTGTGATTATATCAGATGTTTACCTACTTGGAGAATGTATGTGGTCTCCTTGAAATGAAGATGGATAGACTTTCTAGGGCACAGAAGAAGACCATCCCCAAATATAGTGGTCCTAACACATAAGGTTCACACGACTGTGCTATTACATATTGTAAAGTGGAAATTTACTATGAAATTTAACATCATACATCATGGACTCATTTTATTCCATTTATGTTCATTCATTCATGACCTATTTGGCTCGGTCAAAAGTGGTTATGCCTTGTTTGGGCAGGGATGTCCTTACCAAAACATCAAAGACCATGTGAGATATGCTTAGTGTAAGGAACAAGGAATGAAAATGGTTACTCTCACCATGAAGAGTTATTTTATAGTGGGATAGGTTCATTTTGTGTCATTTGGTGGTTGGAGCCAGATACAGGATCAATGCATCCCTACACATCTCATTGGAAATGATAATATAGCCAAACATAGTTATAAGAAACCAATCCCTTTTTTTCATCGTTTTGTATGTACATGGGTGACTCAACTTGAATGGAGATGGATATAACAGATCAGTTATGTTTAATATCAAGTTTTATGGTCATAGATAACCTTATGTGAATGGAAAAGGTATGTTATAAATTATTTCAATATTATGTCATGTTTTATTGACATTTTCAATCCAGTTTAATGAAATGCAGAAAACACATTTTCATGGAAATTTAATGTTATAATGTATGTAAATTAGAGAAATAAAAAATAAAAATAATGCAACAATATGGGTGGCCCCAAGAATAATGATTCAAGAGTAATCGTGTATTCTTTTATAGTAGAAATCGAGCCATATGTAGTTCTAGGGAACTGTGTAGTTTAGCATCATGAAACTAGGATGAACTCTATACAGTTTATCATCGTGTGGTCAAGAATTAGTTTTATACATTAATGTCATGTACCCAAGATAATTTATGTGGATTATTTTGATGTATATTCCCATTTTATTATCGCAAAACAATTTATTTCTTGAGAAATCTCACATTGGTGGGTGGTGTGACACACTCCCCATCGATGGTGTGCAATGATTAGGCTCCATTATGACAAATATTATGTATTACATAAGGCACGTCCTAAATGGTATCCTGTTTAGAGTTATTTGAACCTAGTATAATTGGGATTCTAAGTGCCAACACATATGTCCCTTGGATGAAGAATGAAGGTGAACCTTCTTATTAATGGCTCATGTTATCAAACTAGGATGGACCTCTAGTTTGTGCAATGTATGCAATCTGTTCTCATCTAGCCATTCTGATTCATCCATATTCATTTTAAAAAATTCATTATCTAAGATCAATCTACAAATTTCTATTTACAGTGAAGGAATTCATACCACTATGGGTAACACGTCCTCATTCTTATACAATAATGTGTATGGTGTTTCTTGTCTAGTAGTATATGTGGTGGTATGGTTGGCCAACAAAGCATGGAAGAGTATTTTTTGCCATGAAAGGTTCTCATTTTCATGAATTTCTGGATAATATTATATATTATGTCATTGAATTATTATATCTATATATTTTTATGCATGATATTGAGATGAATTATTGGACTTGAGGGTATACTCGTGGTAATGTCTCTTCAATTCTATAGATTAGAAGCTGGTGTCATTGTCTATCATTATTGTTTCATGGACCCCTATCATGATAATGATAGGGGACTTCATTAAATCAACGATATTATTCTTCCCATATTTCATGATGGTTGTTTCCTAATCCTATTTAGAAAAGAACGTGGTAGTAGTAAGAATATAGTAGAACGGCTTAGCTATATGGCTGGGGGATATGTCCTAATAGCAAAAAATACACAAACATCAAATGGACATGAATATTTAGTTGTATGTACCAATTCCACGTGCATATAGATGAATTCATCATGGACCTATTATGGATTATATTACCTGATGAATTCCACATAGTCATGTGTCATGGTTTTCTAGTAATATCCCAAACCTACTAATATGGTGTGAGTGGCTGGATCTGGATTGATGGGTGTCATAAGAGCCATCATGGACATTTTTGACGGTGGTGGGAATCCCCCCATCCACTATCCACTAGAGTATTATTACATAATTACAAAATTATTGAATAAATGTTTCTCATTTGGAACACACATTAGAGTAAATTTCAATGTCTAGTGTCAAATCTATTCCCTACATGTGAGACCTGTTGGGAGAAAATTGTTTCAAGTATAACCAATTATGGGATCCATCCATTCATGACTGGTAATTTTTTCTTCATGATATAGTAAGGTTCTATCCTATTTTATATCATCTATATCAAATATGACAATTGATGTGACCATTATTTCTTCTGTGATACAAAATATTACATCATCTAGATTACGGTCGGAGAGGATGGAGGATGTATTAGCTAATGTGTCAGTGCAAGCATTATGTGGTCAGGTACATTGAGGAAATGTGGGATTAAAAGGTAATTATTCCATTAACCCCCCCCCCCCAATTAAGCGAATGAGAGGGCCCAGTTCCATATTTTTTATTTCATTCTCAACATTGATTTACTTTATCACAATTTTATATTTCCCTTTGATATACTGGTAGGATATGTAAAGCTATAGTGCTTGTTCCAATCCATCGATGATGGCTTTATATTCATCCTCATTATCCATGTAGCCTTCGGATAGTGAGAATGTGTATCAAAAAAACATTATATAGAGGGATAAATAAACCCCTTAAACCAATCTGATTGAGCTGCGGGGCTTCCATCCTTGTGACAACTGGGCTCCTAGAGGAACCATTAAAATAAATCACCAATTTTCAGGGAGAGTCATTATAATGAAAGACCACATCATATAGATGCATGGTGAATTCCAATGTATTTTCTATGATAGTATGTGTTATGAGGAAATCATCCAACTATTTTCCTTTCCTAGACTTCTGTGATATGAAATGAATGTAATATTGATGTAAATGAACACCCATCAATCCATGAAACCAATCAACAAAGGAAATATACATATGTAATTGAGAGGATATATACAAGTGACCAGGTGGACTACATGGTTCTTCATGTAATGCATCATCTTTCTCACTCTAAAGATATGTGATGCGTAGCCATTATCAACATCAGAATACCAGGTCTTAGAATCTAAAATCCTCTATCTGTGGTAATAGATAATTTCCATTCATCATGCTACATTCTTCTATGTGATTATCATTCCTAGTGAACACTCTATCATGGCCACATATTAGATGACTGTCCTTCTATCCACTGGAGTCAATAGAACTAATTCATGTTGAATGTAATATTTGAGATATCCATAGGATTTGTGAAATCCATGATCATATTTGTAGGAAATTACATTCTTTATTATCATGGTTCCGGGGAGAGATTTGTGGAACAATCTTGTTGTGAATCATCAATTGAAGGAGTGTTTCCCTTGGACTCCTTTATGTTCATTGTGATTTATGGGGGTGACATTTCTGAAATTTTAATTTTTTTTCTCTCAATCAAACTCAATGTCATAGTGTCTTACCATGACCCCATGAAACATTCTTTATATTACCCGGAAGTAAAATTTTATCTAATTCATCATTTAATTATGTTTTCCAGTCCTTTTTAAAAAAATTCAGTGATTCGTGAAGTGGTAAAATCACTAATGGGATGTAAGATTGTTGTATTCAATATGAAAATTTGTTTATCCTTCCCAAGAATGGTTGTATGATTCAATGCATGATGCATTGGTATGTTGCACTGATGTTCATTAATACAAATTGAATGACCTTTTAGACAAAATCCCTTGAGGCACTTTTAATGTGCATGCTTGTTCATCATTATCAAATATATTTAGGTGATTGTACCTCGAGTACTCATCCATGATAGAAAGTGAATGGATGCCAGTCGTTGTATTGATAAATAGTTCTATTATTAATAATGTGAAATTTTATTTTTTGAAATGACCATTAAGGTCCCCAAATTCAATTAAGACCCCAATCTACCCATTATTTTTCTTCTAGAGGACTTTGCTAGAAAGACCACTTTTGTATTCTGCTTCTCAACGAAAGATTTATTTTGATAAAAATTCCAAATTTTACCCCTAAATTGCTGGAATTAGAGGATTTCATCATCCTAATTTAATTATTGATGCCCCAATTCCCTTAGAGAAGTATGAGATGGTGGATTACTGTATTTGGATTCAGTCTAGAAATAATTTTTTAGATATAGGGAAAAATATCGATGTTTCATTATAAATTCAATTTACAACTCCTTAACTGAAATGGGAATAGTGGAAGAAATCCGTGAATTCTGTGAGTCTTCTTTTGTTAATATATTTATATTCATGGTCTAATTTATTAAGGGGGAGACACCATCCTTGAATTATAGAAGATAATTTCTGAGGATATCCTCATCCTCTTCCATTTATGAGTCTTTGGAGACAGATTAAGGTAATAATGTTGATCTGGGGGATTCCCCATCACTATTACGGTGTCAGAGGAAATTAAAAGATATATCATCATCCCATAATATCTAAGTAATCATAGAATGATGTTAGAGATTATTATCATTTTTATACAATTGAGGAATAGAGGGGATGGGACCTCTGGGATTTGATCTTCTACTATAACATGATATAAAGGGAGTACAAATTCACTATCAAGCATACTCAAGGGATTCACAGGGGTTGTTCAGAAACCACATGGAGATGAATATTTCATATCATTATCTTCCATTGGTTATTCTACTCCCATCATGTAGAAAGATTATTCAACAGATGTGGCTCCACAATACTCATAGGGACACTATGACCATGTATATGACAAAATTCCATTAGTGGGGTAAATCAGACACTTATGTAATATTGAAGGGATTTTCATGTGTCTATGGATCTTGGGCCTCCGGAGTAAGACATTATATGTGGTGTCTATCAAAACTATGATGAATTTTTCATCAAATGAAAGTTCTCCAAATTTGGATTCATGTTTGATTATCCCAAGAGGTCATTTCTCAGATTTATTATACCCTTGAGTGGTCATATTTGATGATGATATATCCCCTTACCCATATCCCATAACATGGTGTGTTTGAAATGGGTTGATATTGATTCAATATCCATCATCAATCAGAACCCTTTGAACATTAACGTTATTGAGTATTTCTGACAAATATAGGGTCATGATATGTCTTTAGATGTCCTCTTTTTTATATTGATCAGTTAATGAGATGGAGAACTAAAATATCAAGGAAGTAGTCTCCACTCAAAAAACATTAGCTATAGTGACATTTTTCTCAAACTACTGTCGGACCTGTAGGGATTCAAAAAGTTCCTCTATGAGTTCTATTGAAAGACAAATAAAAATGAGGATTGATTTCTTGTCTTAGACTATAGCCAGATAATTTAGAATGATATGATTTATTTCCAATGTTTTTCACATACCAATTGGTCCTTCTTCTGGGTATGGGGATCACGAGTCTTGGAATTTTAAGTGCATGATCTATGTGCTTGTTCATAAATCAATGAAGTATCTTCTTTCAGGGGTGTAGGTCATGCCAATGTTCCTCATTGGTTGGGTTTATTATATTTACCACATTCTAGGTGTCAACATATGAATATAAAATATATGTGACTGTAGTAGAGCTCTGGAATACCTACCTACCACATTTGAGCTTGTTGGAGCACATTTCCATGAGTCTCAACATAATTTTTGTCCTCTATTGAGATATGAATTTTTTTTCACCACATCCATGAAATCAGTGATATATTATATTTCAATCCATGTGGGATGAAATTACATTATCATGTGTGGGAAAAACATATTTGCATGCATCTTAATCATCTGATAAGTTGTATTCTATTTGTATCACACTGAAAAAACCAAAGATGGGATCCTCATATGATGTGGATTATATTTTGTTGTATGGGTCCCATGATTCAGCTGATACAAGGAAGAAATATAGAAGATTTGTGGCTTGCATTAGTGTAGAAAATGATTCATCCTCCTCTATTTTTTCCTTCATCCAGTGGTAATGAACACTTTTGGATGGAATATTAGATGCTTCATATATCTATAGTGAGTCTATTATGGGATTTCTCATCTATTCTTTTAGGGTGCAATGATCTTGGTCAAAGAATTATTGATTCATCCACTTTTCAACAATTTTTTAATTCCTGGACAGAACATTATTCCGACCACCATCATCTTATAACTAGATGAATGTTATGAAATACACTTACTCTTGGAAGCTTTCTAAATCCACCGTTCTAGAGTTTACCATTCCAAGAAGTTTTTTGTTGAAGATAAAGTAATCATTGATGATATGACCCAACAATCTATTTTAGTGGTAGTAGTCTGGATGGTCTTTGAGGTTGAAGTCATCAAGCTTCATAGGATGTGGAAGTATAACCATGTTATTGACCATGGATTATAAAAAAATGTGGAATTTTTCATACTGGACAGTGTATAATTTTTCCCACCTTTCCTCAATTATTGGGAAACCCTAATTTTTTTATTCTTCCCAAATAGGGAGATTATGTGGTTTTCACCACTCAATAAGATGTTTCCAGTGGTTTGGAGCTTAATTTATTGGATGGGTACTATCACTAGCATGAAATTGATAATTGAAACTTCTTCTTTTATTATACATTCACTATGTGTGGTTGGCATGAAACATGTTTTGGATCAGGTTCATTGAATATCCTCTTTAAGACATCATTCCATTTCAGTGAACTCTAATAATCCACCATTATACGTCATAGGATTTTTAGGTGTCTATAACTCATCACTGATATTTTCAGTACATAGTTCTAGAAGATTCTCTTTAGAGATAGATGTCGATAGAATAGTTTCAATATTTCAACAATGATGTGAAATTTGGCACCCTCTGATTCTATCATTTTTTACATTTTACCTGGTTGAAAATCATTATTATTCATAGTTTGGAGATGATTATATATAGGAATTGATGATTATGGTATTCACATCCTATAATGGATCCTTGTGGCAGGCTGTGATACTAAAGAAAGGAAGCCCCTCTTAATGTAGGTATGAATCACCAACTATTTTTTGGGATATAGGGATTCCGAGAGAACATGTTAATCCTTTACCCATTTCTATGAAACTAGACACCATATTATTCTCATGTTGTTTTTTGTTTTTTAGGTCGATGTAATTAATTTCTCTTAGTGTTAAGATGAAATTATAATTGAACTAATGATGAAGGTCATACCATCCTATAATGGATCCTACTACTTGCCTTATACTCCAATCATTGTCAGGCTATGTTAGAGTTTGTATGAATTTTTTTTTTGTTTTTTATGGATCTTGAAGGCCCATAACCACCCAAAAAAGGGAAACAAATGTGTGAGTTGTTGTTCAGGGGGACCTTCTCCATCAATGTTAGAGAAGGTAGGATAGTCAATGTTGGTTGGAGGTGGAGTGTCATCCACCAATTCAAGATATGGATTCCTTTTAGTATGCACAAATGTGAACCACCAAACCATGGATACCATTCATGTGGATATTAACTAGATGAATTTTAGTAACACTAGGATAACTATTGTCGGAGCCCCCTTAATTATAAATGGAGTGAGCGACGACAGATGAGGTTTTATCCTAATCATCTATCTGTTATTCTCAATTCATCATATAACTGAATGATTTCACTAATGGGGAAAAACATATCACGTCAAATTAGGATAGTCAAAATCATTTTTGACATCATTATTATTGTATATTGGATGTTTAGATAAAGTGCTAATCTGATTCCCAGAAAGAGCTCTTGCAAGTAGATAGGCTATAGGGGGGAAAATATTAATTTATTTCTAAATAAGATACCCATTGAAAATAAATCTCCTAAGCAGGTCTTCATTTAGTTCTATAGTTCTATTATGTCACTCCAGTTTTTAGAAATTGTACCTCTATATATAGAACCATAAATCTTCTAGATGGGGATCTGGATGTATCTATACCGTTCCATTTTTCCATGGAATAATTCCACCTTGGCTGATGACACTCATTATTTTGTGGTGTCATATTTTGATGAATTCATTGGTTATGGGTGAAAGAAACCTCTTTTGGTGCATCCAAATCACCTTCCTCCAGTGTACATTTCCAATGTTGTGGCCCTATACATTTGTGTATTGATCAATGTCTTCTGTGTTGATAGTGATGAAATATATATAGCTATATATGGAAATTGTGATTTTTCCATTTTATTAATTGAAAACATGATGATTCCTCACGTCCTTCATTTGGGTTATTATTTGAACCCCTTTTATGCATTAGTCCATTTGGGATTACAACCCCCGTGGGTTAAGATAGTGTAACGAACAAAAACATTAATTAATGAATATTCATTTTTATCTAATTAATGTTTTTATTATGTAAAATGGTTATATATAACATATGAAATTACTTGATTTCATGTATCTTTTTGGATTTCAAAATACAGTTATGAATTTTTATTTTTTCTAATATAGTTGTTGAATAGTGATCACATGATTCGTATAAATATAGGGCATTAAAAAAAGTTAATTTACTCATACAAAAGAAGATAAGGACTCATCTATTAAAATTACTCCATACAATGCCCATTTTTTGGAGATCTAAAAGGAGTTAGAATCACTGGGATTATCTCCAGACCATTCCCAAGCTTAGCTTCAACATGTTAATCTTGAACGGAATCACATATGGGAGAAGTGGAAGTAAATAGATATTATCACTATATTGATGTTATCCAAGCCAGCCTAAGAGTTTGTCACCATCGTGCACCTTACCCTTATCTCTTATACGGTTGTTATAATCGGTTATATAATATAACCCTAGAAAAATGATTATGTGAATTATTTTTGTGTTGGATAATAAATAAACATTCATTTTATTATTGTTACCTTGTAAATAGTTTTAAAGGAAAAATTAGTATTTTTAATTAATATTCAGTAATGTAATAAATTTTGATGATTTAATTTATATTTGAATTAAATAATCTTTAAAAATAATATTATTACTTAATTGATTTTTTTTTAAATTTAAATGATCATATAATTTTTATGAATACAATTGTAATTTTTATTAATGTTTGAAAGCTGTTTTTTTCAAAACATATGAATTTTCAATTAATGTTGGTTTTTATTTTAAAATAAAAATTAACATATTTAGAAAATTATTTAGTTAAAATTAATATTATTTTTGGAATTATGATTCCGAGATTATCAAATTGTGAATTTTTCCTAATTTTTTGATACATTCAAATTTTTGGGTAAAAATTAAATACCATTTAAATATATTTTGTTTTTTATGACATCATAATGCCCCAATAGTTATGTATTAAAATACTATAATTGGGATTTTAAGAAAATATAAATTTTACCTTTAATATAATTTTGTTTTAGATGTTTTTGAATTATTTTACAATGCCATAGGGAGCCACCAATTCTTATAAATCATTTTAATATTTTTAAAATGATTTCCTTGAAAATGTTACTAAACTCCACATATGAAATCCTAATATTATAAAAATTCTGGACATTTTCCATATAAAATAATGTCTTCCACTCCAATTTGGAAAAATTATAAGAAAAACACGATCGGATGGATTGTGGTTTTGGATTAGTTTAATGTGTGGTGTTCAAAACTGAAATAATAAAGGATTCCCTCTCCTTTCCTATAAAAAACCACTCAATCTCACATTCCTCATCACTCAAACCATTTGGAGCTTGACCAAACCCTACCATAATTTCCCTATAATATTTCAAAGGTGCCCCAAGCTGCTAAGAAGCCTTTCTCAAGACTCTCCCAAGCCTTTGGTATCATACTTCCAATTAAGACATTTCCTCCTTTCTCATTTTTTCAATGTATCTTAATGTTTCTATACACTAGTATTTTAAATAAAACAATTTGGGGTATGATTTCATACCTCCCCTATAATTCCCTAAATATGTTTTTAATGATGATATTCCCCTTTCTCTCTCTTTAATGCCTCCCATGTACACCATTTTCCAAGCTGAAATTCCGTAAAGGATTTTTCTCTCCTCATTTACATTCAAGAAATTATTTTATATTATGAAAATAAATTCCATTACATATGATGGGACATGTATCTATATGACCCCATTATGTTCCATTATATGTACATATTATGAGAAACAACATTTTTTCTCATCAATCATTTTTATGAATTCTTATGTCACTTCGTTATGCTGCCGAAATTGCAACACGATTTTTCAAGACAAAGTGATTGTATAGTGAATCCCATGCCCATTACTATAACAAGGGTATTCAAAATTATTCACATTTAATTATTAATTTTAAAGTTTCATGTATGAATTCAACATTCCTTAATCATATAATAACTGATTATGTTTAATGAATCTATGTTGTATGATCTATGTGGTATAGTTATGGATGAAATGATATGATTATGAATGGTTCTCCTTGATAGTGCCCCAATGCATTGTGTAAATATTAGTCTCATGATACATCATGTTCAATGAGGATTTACTCATCCTTACTCATGTGAAATAATGGTTTAATTATTCTCCATGTGCAATGATCCATGGATCATGATAATATCATGTTAAATGTTGTTTCCACTTTCCCATGTTATGTTAATCATGATATATCATGACATTATGTTCATGTTTATCTTATTCTCCATTGATATGCCTTCACCTAACATGTAATATATTATCCATGTCATTCCATTATTTCTCACTTGCGTGGATTTTTATCTTACACTTTTCCTATGCATGCCCTCTCGTTAACCCATGAAATGCTAAGTATGAAGGAATTTTTTGGTCTTGCGAAAGAATTTTTCCATAAATATGTTGTGTTTTATTTTATAAATTTTTATGTTATAATTTTTTATGTAATGTTCTGAATTTCCGAATATACTATAAATCTCGATCCTCAATGTTTTATATATTGTATGTTTATTTAATAAATCGTGATTATGTGTGTAATAATGAGAAGGGTTTTATTAGTTGGAATTAGAGGATATGTTTAGTTTTGTTAAGGATTCGGATTAGGAAACCCTAGTTAAATCATTAGAGATAAGACTATGAATAAAAAAACATCCCTAAATTTTGTTGAGTATATAGTACAAGGTTTATCATAAAATACATCCATGTCTAGATATGAATAAGTAGAGGAGGAAATTGTAAAGATGTATAAAGGCGTAAATCCCGAATAAACCATTTTGAGGTAGAATCTAATAGGAACTGGTGCACGACAACGGGCCTTACATCACTCGTGGTTATGAAACTCCCATGGGATATTCATTGGTAAATTAATAAGAGTTTTATGTACCATTATTAAGAGAATAAAAAATTCCATTAAGAATATATGTTGGGAAATAGATCATGGATAACATTGAGTGAATTCAATAAATTTAGAAGTTAAGGAGATAAATGAAATTTATAAGTTAAAACAATTTTTATTGGATTCCCCTTTATGTGTTACCCATAACATTAAATGTTTTCTATAAAATGGCCGATAATTGGAGGAATCATTCTAACAACCAATGTGTAGATCAATGTGATGAATGTTCTAATGAGATGTCCAATTCGAGGGGAGTGTGAATCAAAAACATTTCCATGATACACTCTAAGGTAACTCATGTTTTGAATAGTATAATGGGTCATGATGAACATTGATCCCACCTATGAAAGATGAAGTCAATATCGAGAGATTCATGAGACAAAGGACTCCTACTTTTAATGGATCATCTGATGCCTCAATTGTCGAACAATGGATTTAATCCATTGAGAGGGTCTTCTCAAACCTTTAATGTTCTGAATAGGAGAAGGTTCTACATGATTTTTATCTAATGGAGGGAGAAACAGATCAATGGTGTTAATTGACAAAAAATACAAAGTCCTAGGATGAGATTAAGGCATTGGAATTGAAGTATCACCATAAAAAATCTTAATTCTTTTTTGCACACCCTTTGAGTTAAGATAGAATGTGACTTCCATGAACAAATGAAAAAAGATGACGAATCCATCAGAGCATATGTGTAAAAATACACAAGGCTTGCATGATATGCCTATAGCATTTTCATTACCCCCAAATGCATGGTTGAATGCTTCTTTGGTTGGCTAAACCCTAGCCTAAGGAAAACTGTAGCGATCCCTGACTTTGAGATCTATGAGTAAATTGTCCGATTTTCCATCAAAGATGAAATGGAGATCAGATAATCTCATGGGTATCATTGGGATATGAAGCGGAAAACAGACTTTTATTCTGGAGGTCTGATGGAAAAATATAACTGTGCGGTGAAATTCCAGCACCCCACTTTCCAAACGGGCAGAAAGAAGCACCCTAGAAATTGCTTGAAGGTTACGAGGAAATTATTTAGGTGTAGAAAATAAAGGAACCTGGACACTAAATGCTAAAAAGAAAAATCTACTACTGTGAAAGAGGAGAGTAATTCTCCATTCGTCCCTTAACTCAGTGTTCAATGCATCAACATCAAATAACCAAGGAACTTGGAAACCCAGTGTCCTATGAAAAGTATTTTTAGGCAATAAACAACCTCTAAGGTTGAAAGGGTGATATGTTCCCATCATTACCACTAAAGCGTACCCCAAAAATGAGGTAGTGATAAGTACACTAGGTATTCATTCATGAATAACGAATATACTTTTTGATTTTGGTTCTACACATTCTTTTATATCGTGAATGTTTAGTAGAAAATTCCCAAAACTACCAGAAATCAAGGAAGATAAAGATGTCAGGGAGAACGGAAAATGGGGAAATCATTACATCCCATTAATATAACTCCTCCAGTATTATAATTTGTGGACTGAACATCCTAGTGGACTATATAATACATCCTCTAGTATAATTTGAGGCAATTCTTTGCATGGATTGGATTTTCCTATATAGAGCCATCCTAAAATGACATGAGAGGGAAATCACTCTCCATATGTAGAATCAACCACTAATTATATAAAAGTGTAAGGAGGAGGGTAAATCTTCTTTAGCACCATCATATCTATTGTGGATGTTACTTCCCTACAAGCATGTGTATCTTCATCAGAAGATTTAGTCTAAGGATGAAACCATCCATGAAGACATTCTTATTGCGAGTGAATTCACCGATGTGTTTCCTGAGGAATTTCATTGTCTTCCTCCTAGAAGAGATATTGAATTCTTGATTGATCTTGTACTTGGGGCATTGGAAAAATCTAATAATTCATATAGAATGTCAGTTTTGTATCTTTAAGAGTAAAATAAACAACTTCAAGAGAATCTAGATAAAGGTTTTATATTCCCAAGTTCTTCCCCATGGGGGGCACTATTCCTCTTATCAAGAAGAAGGATGGGTTAATGCGACTTTGTATAGAAAATAGTGAGATCAAGAGGATCATAATAAAGAAAATGTATTATCTACGCCAAATTGATGACATTTCCGATCAGCTACATGGATCACAACAATTATTGAAGGTGTATCTATGGTCAGGATATTACCAAGTAAGGGTGAAGAAGGATGATATCCCAAAGGATTCTTTTTTGTACATGGTACGAGCACTATGAATTCATAGTGATACCTTTCAGACTCACTAACGATCCAAATATCTTCATGGACTTGATCAAAATAGTCTTTAGAAATTACATAAAATATTTTTAGTCTTTATTGACGATATTATAATATACTCCAAAACCAAGGAGGGTCAAGATGAGCATCTATGAGTTATACTATAGACCTTGCAAAATGATATTCTTTATGAAATGAAATGAAACAATGTATTGTGGATGAAGGAAGTTTCATTATTGGGTCATTTAATCTCAAGAAATGGGATATCTATGGACCCCTCCAAGATAGCATGAATTGTTGAATGAAAGAGCACAACATCAATAATGGATATCCATAGTTACTTGAGTTTTTATTTATATTATCACCAATTTGTTTCTCACGATAGTCAAACCCCCTTACCAAGAGATCTCATAAGAGAGTCATGATTTCATGGAGTGATGAATGTGAAGATAACTTCAAGTAGTTGAAAATAATTCTTATCACGATGCCTGTTCTCAAACTAACAACAAGTGGATAACATTTTCTAGTATATAGTGATGCTTCGAAGAAGGGAATGGGTTGTGTGTTGATGCAAAATTAAAATTAAATTACCTATACATCAAGGAAATTAAATGTTGATGAGAAAAACTATCCATCAAATGAATTGGATTTGGCTATAATAATATTCACTTTGAAAAAATTGACAACATTACCTTTTTGGGGAGAAGTTTGAACTATATTCAGATCAAAAATGACTCAAGTATATATTCACACAAAAATAGATGAATAAGTGCCAACGAATATAGATTGATCTAATAAAATTATATGGCTTCTCAATAAATTACCACCCTTGGTAAAGTGATCATGGTGGAAGATGCACTAAGTAGAAAGGACCCAATGATTATATAATTGATGATAATTGAAAAGGATCCAATATTCATAGATTTGATGAAGATGGAAATGGGGATCATAAAGGAGGGAACATCATGAATCCTTTCAAAAAATATTTCTTCACAATATCATTAAGAAAGGATAAAGGATTATCAAATGGATGATGTGGGAATTTAAAAGAAAGTGGAAACTATCAAAAAAGATAAATCCTCTGAGTCTAATGTTAATGAAGAAGGAAATTTGAGTTTTCTAAAAACACAATATGTTCCATCAAATCTGGAGTTATAGCATGTAAATTTGGATGATGCACATTGTTCGATTTTCTCCATTCACCCTTGAAACAAAAAGATGTATCGAGATCTCCGAAAGGATTATTCGTAAGATAACATAACGATTTAGATCAATGAGTATACATCAAGGTGCCTAGTATGTCTGCATGTGAATGATGAGAGAAAAAAGTATAAGGGGGATTATGCAAGCATTTTCCATAACAACATGGAAATGGGATAAAATCACTATAGACACTGTCACGAGACATCCGAAGAAATCCAAAAGAAACAATGCTATCAGGGTTGTTTTTGATTATCTTACAAATACTACACACCAAATTTCAATTTGGAAGGATTTCACAATTGATCAATTTGAATAGATATACATTAGAGAAGTTATAAGGCTACAAGGAGTACCATAATCTATTGTATCAGATCAAGATCCAAGATTCAGCTATATGTACTGAACGAGTCTTCAACATGCTATGAATATTGAGATGAACATTTGTATGTCTTATCATCCTCAAACTGATTTCAACTATGAGAGGAATATCCAATAATTGAAGGACATGTTTAGGGCATGGTCAGTGGAATTCAATGGAGGATGGGATCTACATCTTCCTCTGGTTGAGTTCTCTTACAATAACTTTTTCCGCTCATGTATCCTAATGGATTCTCATGAAGCCCTGTGTGGGAGGAGGTTCAGAATGCTGACATGTTGGGATGATGTTTCGGAGGAAAAACTACTAAGTCTTCCAATGGCCAAATAAATGGCGATGAATGTTAAGACCATCCAGCAGCACATTATTTATACTCATAGTTGACAAAATAGATACGATGATAATCATTGACAAGGTCTAGATTTTGATTTTAGAGACCTCGTATTCTTCCGCATATCAACATGGAAGATAGATATGTGATTTGGGATGAAGGGTTAGCTTATTCCAAAGAAAATCATCCCTTTTAAGATCTCTAATCGCATTGGAGCAGTTTTATATTGACTATAACTCCCACAAAACCAATATCAACTATATGATGAGTTCCATGTATCACTCTTTAGGTAGTAAATAACATACCCATTGCATGTACTCAATATAGTGGTGGTAACATTGTATAATGACTTATCCTATGATGATAATTCGTTGCATTTCATAGATCATAGGAAAAAGTTCTACCAAATAAGACAATGGCCCACATTACGGTGTTGTGGAGAGGAAACATGTTTGGAGAAGAAACATGGGAATCAAAGAAGGTGATGAAGAAGAGTTACACTAAACTATTTTAGTGTGGGAAAAGAAAATTTTAGAGGTGGAATTTCATTAGGAGGGATGATTATAATGAATGAAACTTTTATTAATGAAAAGTCTGATTTATTTAATTAAATGTATTATTATGTAAAATGGTTATATAAATCTTATCTGATTCCTTGTATTTATGATTTTTTTGATTTCAATATACCATTTAGAATTTTTAAGGTTTCTAATATAGTCTTTGATTATTGATCAAATGATTAGTATAAATATATCGCTTAAACAAATCAAATTTACTAAGAAAAAGGAAGCAATAGACTCATCGAGTAGAATTAATCCATACGAAGCCCATCTGTCAACGCTCGAAAAGGACATAGCATCACTATTATTTTCTATTGACCAACCCACGTGAGCTTCAACTCATTAATCATGAATGGAATCCGCTACGGGAGAAGTGGAAGTTAATAGATTTTACCACACTAGTGATGTTATCAGAGCCACCCAAAGAGTTTGTCACCATCACGCACCTTACCCTTTGGTCTTATGTGGGTGTAATAAGTGGTTATTTAACAATACCCAAGCACTATGATTATGTGCATTTTTTATAGAATAAATAATATATATTCATTTTGTTATTGTTACATTGTAAATAGTTTTTTATGCAAAAATAGTATTTTTAGTTAATATTAAGTTAAAATTATATATTGATGAATTAATGAATTTTCAAATTAAATAATATTTTAATAAAATATTAATACTAAATTATTTTTTATTAAATATAAATGATCATATAATTTTGATGACGATAATTTTAATTTTTATTAAGGTAAGAAAGTTGTTTTTTTGTCAAAACCCATGAATTTACGATAACTTTTAGTTTTTATTTTAAAAGTAAAAATTTAAATATTTAAAAATTTATTTATATAAAGTTGATATTATTTTTATTATCATGAAATAAAAATTATCTAATGGTTAATTTTTCATAATTTTCTGAGATAGTCAAATTTTTGGTAAATAATTAAATATTGTTTAAATATATAATTTGTTATATGACATCGTAATGAAACAATAGTGATGTAATAAAATACTATAAGTGGTATGTTTGGACAATATATGTTTTACCTTTAAAATAATGTTATTTTACATTTGTTTGATATATTTATAAATGCTTTTGAGGACCATCCAAGACTTATAAATATTTTTATCATTTATAAGATGATTTCCTTGAGTGTGCCACTCACCACCACATATGGAAGCAAAATATTCTAAATATTTTCAGCCATTGGTCACATAGAATAATTTTTCCCACTAATATTTGGCTAATACCATGGGCCAAAACCATTTGATGGTTTGTGGTTTTGATTAGATTAATGTGTGGTGTTGAAAACCTAAATAATAAAGAATTACCTCTCCTTTAGTATATAAACCAATTAAATCATTTAGTACTCTTTACTAAAACCATTTGGTGGTCAACAAAACCCTACCCTCATCACTCTATAATCATCCTAAGGTGCCCATTCCCCCATGAAGCCTATCTCTAGCCTCTCCAAAGCCATCGGGATGACACTTCCAAGTAATAGATTTCATCCTTTCCAATTTTTCCTTGTTTTATTACATTTTATACACTTTTAATTTCATTTAAAAAATGTTGGGTTATGATTTCTCACCTCCACTATAATTCCATACTTATATTTTAATGATTATATACTACTGTATCTCTCATCAATGCCTCTCATGTACACCTGTTACCATGCTGAAATTCTGTACGAGATTCCTATATCATCTTTTACATTCACCCTATTCTTTTGTAATATTAATCTAAATTTCAGTCCATATATTGGGACATGTATCTAAAAGAACCCCATACTATCAATTTCATGTAAATTTTATGCTATACCCATTTCTATCTCATTAATTATTTTTATGAAATCTTGTGTCATGTTGTTATGCTATTGAAATTGCCCCACGATTTTCAAATAAAAAGTCATTGTATAGGGAATACCATGCCATTTTTCCTATCAAGGGTATTCACCATTATGCACATTTTCATAGATATTATAGGGTTTCATGGATGATTTCCTCTATCTTTTATTGTGTAATAAATGATGGTATTTAATGGATCTATGAGGTATGATCTATGTGGATCACTTATGCATGAAATGAAGTTATTATGAATGGTGCACCATGATAGCCCTTCAATGCATTGGGTAAAGATTAGTATCATTATAAATTAATTGAAGTGAGGGTTTACTCATGATAACCCATATACAATGATGATTTAATCATGATTTATGTACAATGATCCTTGGCTACTACTAATATCATTTTAAATGTTGTTACCACATTTCCATGTTTTGTTAATCATGATATATCATTCCATTATATTCATATTTTTCTTTATCTCCATTGGTATTACTATTTCCTAACATGTACTATATTCTCCATGTTATTCCTTTATTTTTCCCTTATTGGGCTTCATATATTACCCTTTATTATTCATGTCCTGGGGATATCCCATATAATTCTAAGTACAGAAGAATTTTTTGTTCATGTAAAAGAAGTTTTAAATAATGATGTTGTGTTTTAGGTTCTACGTGGTTTTGTAATTTTATTAATTTCCCAAGACACAAGATCTCTCAATCCTCAAAGTTTTCTTAAGTTGATGATTATGTAATAAATCATATCTAACTAATTTATAAAGAGCATTATTGTTATAGAAATCTCTTTTCGTACATTGCTCCCGTCTCACCCAATGAACGATGACTTTAATGGATTTTGCAGTTGTGGTTACTATATAGGACCTGACCAGTATTGGTTTGTCTCATATTGGTAGTGATATGTGGGACACTAACTATTTTCCTCCTAAAATATAGAATACTGATTCTCTCTATGAGGATAATAATTATGTAAATTATCCCAGACTCTAGGGGTGGGGTTAATTCCATGCCTCAATTTGCACTAATTTGTCATAGTATTTCACTTCCAATTATTCTAGTCAGGGACCTGATGATTCCCAAGGCAGACATAATAATACAAATTCTATCAACCATATGGTTTTTGGGTGATCATAAATCACCGATGAGTATCCCATGTCCCTCTCAGGAAATGGTAAGACTGAATATGGTGATTGATATATAAATTGTCCCATCCAAATGGGCCAGAGTACACATGAAGCTTCCTAGGACATGTTCATAATCCTCTTAGAGATTGATTGTCCAAGGGCTGGAGGTGGTGGGATATAATCTTCTATACTAGGGGATCATGTTTTCTCATTAATGGCCATTATGGACACCTCTATTGTGTCCCTTATTATGTGGTTTAGTTGTTCTCCCATGGGATTTGGGTGTGATATTATCCCATGATGAGTACCCATATAAAATAAATGGTTATTGATTGATCACGTCTTTGTTATCCACATCCAAAATATATTCTCATTACTTCAAGGGGCCAATTTGATGTTCAATTAGATATCTGGTCCCTCTATATGTGATTTATGATGATCATTGATGTAAGAATCCAGTTCTTATTCTTGAGGTAAGGGTTTATTCTTTTCCTTTTTCCTTAATTTTTTTTGAGGAAATAAAGAAAATGGAAAAATAACAAATTTTTCGGTACACGCCATGTACTTTTCCATACACCATGTACATTGGCCGTGTTGGATGATTACACAGGGCGTATAGGCCTACCGACGATGAAGGGTGTAAAACCTGACTACCCGTCGTGTACATAGTATATACAAGCTGTGTAATCAGTCGACAGGTGAATAGTAAGGTGATGGACGTAGCCCCAAGAAGAGCGATAGTACAGGCCGTGTATTTAGAAATACAAGCCGTGTAATCATGACGAAAGATGACCAGTGTGATGGTGAAAAGTAGATGCAAGGGGAATAGTTATGAAATGAAAATTACATGTCGTGTACTTGAGAGTACACAATGGTTAGTTTATTATTTTTCATAAAATGGGAAGTAGCCTCCTCTATTGATAGAGGAATCTTAGAATTTCGGAAGAGCATGAGAAAGAGGTCCAGATCTTGGAGTTTCTCTCGACCGCACACCGGATCACGGAATCCTTCGCTGAAGGTCATGATTGAACTACACAACTGTGTTCTTCACTCTTCTGGAACATATAATTACAATTATTTCCCAACGGGATGTTATTTGGGATTGAACACATTTTTTCCCAGATCTACGCTATTATCGGGTGTTTCAGGAGGCATCATTCGCGTATATCAATCAGTGGAGATCGTGGTAGGTGGTCCGATGATTAATTCCAACTGTCAAGTGGTATTTGTGTACTGTTGTGCTACACGCCCATGTTTGGGATTTCTTATGGATAAGGCCTTTAATAAATGAGATATCTTGAATTTCATTGAAAATATATTGGCAATTATAAACTACTATCTAAGATCATATCTTGGATCTAGGGACACCCCGTGGGTGTGTTTCCATTGTTTAACCATTTGGCCAGGATACCTGATGGTATACTTTGATTTTATCATTCTTGAGTTTTCATGCAAGGAAATGCGTATATAATTGCTTGCTTATGTGTTGGGCTCGGCCCGGTAGCATGTTTATCTTGAGGGGAGTGTTTCTCATGCCTGAGGGAATGTGTTTTCATTATCCTGAGGGAAACTTTTCTTATGTCTGTTAGCAGTTGCTTCCATGCCAGAGGGAAATACATCATACAACTGAGGGCAATATTCATTATGCCTGTGGGAAATCACCTGAGGATTCCAATTCTTATTACTTAAGGGTATGCGTTTTCATGTCTGAGGACTCTTTTTTAATTGAATATTCACTATGGTGATATAAGAGGTTATATCTACCTTTCCATAGCACAACATTGGTATTTTATTACCTTGTACTTGTTAGATATCTTGTTGTAGTTTTTATTGTGACACTATTTATTATATTGTCGGCTGAGGCTGAGTCTCGGGAACTTATAAGTCAATTATATTGAATTTTTAAATAATAATTAAATGTAAATGGAAATGGTAGGAGTCGTTGCTTTTGAGTACTTCCATGTTTACTATATTTACATTACTACACATGTTGTTGCACAAATTCACCAACAGATGGGCACAGGCCTCTAGTGGTTGCCTACAGGGATTCATTTCTCACACACTATTTGGGTCATGGCTTGCGCCCAAAAAGATTATATTGTTGTAGTTGTAGATAAGGGCAAGGGATCCTATACAGGTACATGATGTAGCAGAGGAGTAGGAGAGCATGGGATAGAGCTTAGGCTTGCGATGCTACCTAGTTCATGATGAACTGTTTTATTTTTCTTTGTTTTTTTGTCCCTTGTAATGTATTGTTTCATATTGCAGTGTATCATGTTTTTCATGATTTCTTAGAATTAGGGACATATCACATCATCATGTATGATTTTTGGTCATTTATTACTTCAGTACTATTTTCCATTTCAGCTTGGTATTGTTTACTAATTGCACTTTTAGCATGTTTTTATTTTATCCGATGTGCTACACTTTGAAAAATGAGGTCATAGTTTTCCCACTATCAGACCTAGGACTTCACTTCTAATTGGTAGCCTCTGGCATTTGGGGAAATGCGCTTGAGGTCATGTGACCAACCTGTTTCAGGGCACCCGTTGAGTGGCACTCTGATCTAGGACGTTACAAAGTGGTATCTGAGGAGGGTATTTTCTTCTTGACATACTATTTGGAGGTTATAGTCTGGGATAGGATGGAATAGGTACTTGGTAATAAGTTGTGCCTGGGAGTAGCTAACCCGTGGAGAGGGAAAAGCCAATCTTCGTCGTTTAATTACAATTTATCTAGTGTTTCAATTTTACAGTTGATCTGATTTTCACCGTTGGGTGACAAACTAGTGTGTACTATTTATATTTTTATATATGGGTTATATTTAGTTGCAACCCGATGAGATGAGGGTAGGCCATCTCATGCATCATTTAGGCACATGTTAAAATCACATGGCATGCATAGTTTACATTCCATATTGGTTTATTAGAAATTGCATGTTTTTGTGATAGGTGATATGATAGAAAATGCATTCTGTTCTGATAGGTACCCTAATATATGTGCCTAATTTTGATAGGGTATTAATACATTTTATGGTTGGGCTATTGGATGCTAATCTGTGGTTCCCGAGAAGTTTGGGCTCTCTTAGACCAAAATTTAGCAGATCATGATCCAGCCTATTTTTGTGATGGTCGGGTGCTAAACATAGGTTCACGGGGAGTATGGGCCACCATTGATCAGAATTTGGCATACCGACGGTTGAAATTTAAGAAAAAGGGGCTCCAACATAGTTTCTAAGGACTACTGTCTAAAAACCCGGATAACACGGCATGTGGTTCTACGAATACACGCCATGTACTCTACTATTAGGGAAGTAATGAAATTTTTTTTAGTATTCGTCCTGTACCCTATGTACATGCCCTGTAGTTTCTAACCATTTCATAGGTAGTGTAGGAAGAAACTCGAGATAGGGAAGTTCTAGAGGGAACACACCGTGTACAGGTTGTACATGGCATGCATGTTGACCCTGTGTTTACCTGTGTAACTAACAACACGAATAGAGGAAATATTCATTTATACACTCTGTGTCACTGCCGAACATATCCTGTAGTGTAACCTGAGAATCCAACCATGTAACTAACAATACAGGTAAGTGTTATCCTTTATTGGACTTGTCGTTTCCTTCTGGAACACGCCATGTATTATGAGCCATGTAACTGGCTGTGTCTCGAACAACACGAGTCAGTGAAGCTCATTTAGTACACACCATGTAGACCTTATACTTTTCTTATAGTCTTGACCGGTGAAAGACCACCTGGACATGGCCATGTGACTGGGGAAATAGGGCAGTGTACACACCGTGTTGAGGTGTAGTATGTCATGTAGTGTTAGCCGTGTAGCCAGCCATGTCACTAACAACACAGGCAGTTGGAAATTAAGTTGTACAAACTGTGTATATCCGGAGCATGCTGTGTAGAGTAAAATGTGTACCCAGACATTTAACAGAGAACACGGGATAGTGAAACTCATCTAGTACATGGCATGTAGACCTTTATACACATTTTTTAGTCTTAATAAAAAGATTCGTGTGGCTAAGACATTTAGAAGGAATCAGACAGTGGTAGTAAATTCAAGTACACACTATGTGTGTGGACAACACGCCATGTGTTTGGGGTGTTACAAGACTCGTTTTGGCATAAGTACACGCCCATGTGGAAGATATAAGTGACCATACCCTGTAGTTATTATACACGCCGTGTAGTCATGTTTTGGAAAACATGAATGGTTTCTTTCTCATGCTCCAATCTGACACTCAATGTTTTCAGTCTATGATGACCTTAATATAAGTTGTGTGTTTGAGCATGTAGTGTTAATCCACCGAGACAACATTGAGTTGTTCGCCAATATAGTGGTAACAAGTATACTCCAAAGATGATAGGCCACATGCTACTGATGGATCCTCTAGTAGAGCAAGATGTTGTTCCAACCGTTATAGCAGACATAAGCATGAATGTGATGTTATGTGAAGGCATCATGAATTTTATGCATACCTTCCAGGAGGCACCGCAGGCTGCCATATCTATGGAAGAGTTGACTCATATATTCCAGTAGAAACATCTGCCTATATTTTCAGGGGATGAAGGACCACAAGCTGCGGAGTATTCGATGGATTCTATGCATAAAATCTTTGAGAATCTGGAGAGTCCTACAGGGAAGAGGGTCAAGCTCACTACATACATGATGCGTGATTCTGCCAACAGGTGGTGGGATGTTACCACCCAGACTAAGCATCAAAGAGACATGGCGTGAGAAGATTTTCAGGTGGCCTTCAATGAATTTTTCATTCCAGAAATGTTGAGGGCAGATTGAGATCAAGGGTTCATGAATCTGTTGTAGGGTACCATGTTAGTGATGGACTATTCTACCTGCTTCACTGAGCTATAGTACTTCGCACCTGTTTTGATGGGAGACGAGGCGTTGAGTCCTCGACTCATTACGGATGGTCTTCGATATGACATCTGAGCACTGGTGAATGTTTTCAGGTTCCCTACAGTGAATTCTATTGTCAACCAGGAACTGATTACAGAGCAGAACCTATGAGAAGCTAGCGGGTCAGGCCATGGTGGTTCAGCACCAATTTCTGGTTCTATTTCTATCGGAAAGAGGAAGAGACATATGAATTTCCCTCACAGTAGCAGTAATATCTAGATGAATTCTTCAGGTGGCCAGGTGACATGCTACCAGTACGGTAAAGATTGGAACACGAAACATCAGTGTCCACAAGACCCAGTGAAGTGCTGAGCTTGTGGAAAATGAGTCATCTACATCTCTTTTGTATGGTGTTTCCACAAGTGGCTACTGATAGGGGTCCTGTGTATACTCCATGTGCGGGAGTAGGGCCAACATCTTCTTACCAGTCATGGAATTGGAATACGTTAGGGCATGCAGGCCGAGGTGGTGGTCATGGCCGAGGTAGCCAAACACCGGGATCTTAGAGATTGTAGGACGGGTCAGCTCAGGGTATCCAAGATGTGTCACAGGGCTGCAGCACTGGGAGGGCATATGCAGTGCAATAGTCACAACTGGAGTAGGATCCCAAACCTTCTACTATCAGAGGTACTATTCTAGTTGCTTCTGTTTTATCTTCACTCTTATCAATACTGGTTCTACACATAGCTTTATATCTTTACATGTTGGGGAGTGCCATGGGATCTATGTTTCTTCTTCTAATATTATGACACTAGACACCCCGTTGTGGACTAGTGCAGTTGGAGTGTGTTAGTGCAGATAGTGCCCCCTAGAGGTTGGTGGGTGTAACTTTCTATGGGACCTCTTTGTCTTAGAGATGATGAGATATAACGTCATTCTCAGGATGGACTGATTGTTACCCTTTCGAGCCATTTTGATTTCTATCTTCACACGGTGAGTTTCATGTCACCATAGGTTGGAGAGTTTCTATACAAGGGAGAATGGGTTGTCCAGGCAAGCCAAGATGGACCCGACCATCATGGGTGAGGTGGAGTTACAATCCAGATTGAGAGATTATATCTGGATGATCTGGGAACATGTCCGAAGGATTTCCCTTCAGTAGTAGTTTTTTTCAAGGATATCTTCCCATACGACTATTCAGGTCTACCTTCTAAGAGAGAGATGGATTTCTATTTTGAGCGAGTGCTAGGAGTAACACCAGTGTCAATTCCTCCTTATAATATGGCTACACCAGAGTTTTCGGAGCTCAAGAGGCAGTTGGAGGAGTTACATGAAACAGTTTTCATCCGACCCAGTACTTCTCCTTTGGGTTTTCCTATCTTATTTGTAAAGGAGGAGGACAGTACCCTCATACATTGTGTGGATTATCTGATGCTGAACCTGTTGAAGATCAAGAACTGATATCCCTTGTTGAGGATTGATGATATTTTTGATCAACATCGAGGAGCACGAGTGTTCTTGATTATTGACTTGAGAACTGGATATCATTAGTTTCATGTTAGACCGTCAAACATAATGGTTATAGATTTTCGGAGCATATATGGTCTATACAAGTACTTGGTCATTCCATTAAGACTCACGAACACACCAGTAGTTTTCATGGCTCTGATAAATCATGTGTTCCACCCATATCTGTAATCTTTTGTGGTAGTCTTCATGGAGGATATCTTTGTGTACTCTCACACTCGACACGACCACAATTCCCATCTTGAGATCATTTTGAGTACACTAAAAGAGCATCAAATATATGTTAAGCTCTCAATGTTACCCTTTTGGATGGACCAGACACACTTCATGGGTCATATTATCTCAGAGGTAGGAGTTTCAGTGGACCTAGAGAATGTGAGGGCAGTAGTATCCTGGAGGAATCCAAAGAATGTGTTTGAAATACCGAGTTTCTTTTGGTTGGCTAGTTAATACAGGCACATTATATAGGACCTCTCCCACTTAGCAGCACCATTGATGAGTTTGACTAAGAATGGTGTGATTTTAATTTCTTCTGAAGAATGTGAGATAGCATTTTATGATACGAAGGGAAGGATGAAATCAGCACCAGTCCTGATACTTCTAGAGAAAGGGATGAGTTATATAGTTTACTATGATGCATTGGGAATTAGGATGGGAGCAGTGCTGATGTAGGGCGATCAAGTAGTTTCATAAGGGTCTCAACAATTGAGGCCACATGAGAGGAACTACCCTACACATGATCTCGTGATGTACATAGTTTTTCATGTGTTACGCTATTAGAGAAATTATCTCTTGGGAGAAAATTTTGTGGTGTTTACGGACCAAAAAAGTCTCAAGTACATATTTACCCAGCGTGACCTGAATTGGAGACAACGAATATAGGTCAAATACCTTTAGTACTTCAAAATCCAGCTTTCTTATACACCTGTTAAGGGTAACACAGTTACTGAAGCACTGAGTAGGCGTACTCAGTTACAAGCAGTGCAGGAGGCTAGTGGTGAGTGGCAGCTTATGGCGTTGTTCTCTAAGAAGAATTTAGAGGTGCACGATGGTCAGGGGTGAGCCTATTTTTCATCCTTAGCTGTGACTTCTACCCTCCAGGATAGAGTTAGGATGAGACAACTATCAGATTATGAAGTCCAAGTTCTGCGGTAGTCAGCGGCAAGTGAGGACCCTCCTCCTAGTCGGACGATATGCGTTGACGAGGTACTGTGTATCCATGGATGAGTGTGTGTTCTAGGGGATATACGTGAGGATTTGTTGGGGGAGATTCATGATTTAGCTTGGGAAGTGCATCACGGAGTTACCAAGATGTACCATGACTTGAGACGTCAGTATTGGTGGCCAGGTATGAAATGAGAAGTGGCAGGTTTTGTTGTGAGATGTTCCACCTGTCAGCTAGTGATGGCTGAACATCAGAGGCCAGCTGGACAGTTACAACAGTTACACATTCCGAAGTGGAAATTGGACGATGTCGTGATGGATTTCGTGATTGGGTTAATGAGGTCACCATGAGGTAGTGATGACGTGTGGGTTGTTGCGGAAAGGCTTACGAAGGTAGCCCAATTTTTTCCAATCAAGGAGATCTTCGGTTTTGATGAGCTTGGAACAATGTATACCCGAGAGGTAGTACACCTTCATGGGGTCCCTAGTTCTATCATTTCAGATAGGTTCACCTATTTTAGATCATGTTTCTGGAAATGTTTTCAAAGGGCGCTGGGTACAAAGGTGCTTCTAGTCACAACTTACAACCCTTAGATTGATGTTCAGTCAGAGCATACAATACAGGTGATTGAAGACATGTTGCGTGCATGCATCCTAGACTTTGGGGGCTCTTGGGAGAAGCACATACCCCTGATCGAGTTTTCCTACAATAACAGTTTTCTGGAATCCATTGAGATGGATCCTTACAAGTATTTATATGGTATTCTATGCCAATCACCATTGTACTGGTTGGAGGCTGGTGGGGCAGCTATACTATGACCATGTCTCGTGCTGGAGACATCAGAGTAGGTCCAATTGATTCCGAAGTGGATGGATACAACACAATCATGTCAGAAATACTATGCTGAACGCCAGAGATGATCCTTGGAGTTCGTGGTCGGGTATCGGGATTTATTATGGGTTTCACCGAGGGTGGGATAGAAGCAGATCAGGAGACATGGTAAAATTACACCGAGGTATGTGGTGCCATTTGATATTTTGGGGAGAGTCAGGCTAGTATCAAATCAGTTTCAGTTACCATAGAGGTATCAGGACATGCACGAATTCTTCCATGTATCTCATTTGTGCCATTATCACTCAGACCCATCTCATGTTTTTCAGCCCAAGGAGTTTGAGCTTCAAGTTGATGCATCCTTTGATGAGCATCTGATTCGTATTGTTGATTGGAGAACGAAGGTTCTCTGAGACTTGTTAGTTCCTCTCGTACGGGTGCTATGGCAACATAGTTGAGTGTAGGACTAAATCGGGGAGAGGGAGACTGACATAGATGCTCATTGGCTATATTTTTTCTCAACTTTAGCTCTACCACCCTTGGAAGTCCAATTCGGGGACGAAATGATTTAAGGGTGGAAGATTGTAAGAACCCAATTCTTATTCTTGAGGTACATGTTTCTTATTTTCCTTTTTCCTTATGTGTTTTCGAGAAAAATAATGAAAATGGGGAAAATCCAAAATTTTGTGGGTACACACCGTGTACTTTTCCACACGTTGTGTACTTTATCCATGTGGGATAAGTACATAGGGTGTGTAGTCCTGCCAGCGATTAAGGGTGTAAAAACTGAATACATGCCATGTACATAGTATATACACCCCATGTAATCAGTTGAAAAGTGAATAGTAGGGGGATGGAAGTAGCCACCAGCGGAGTGACAGTACATGCTATTTATTCAGAATTACACACCATGTAATCTTGTCGACAGATGAACCGTGTGGCAGTGAAAAGTAGTTTCCCATGAAATAGTTAAAAAATGAAAATTACACATCGTTTAATTTAGAATACATGCCATGTAGTTTGTTTTTTTTTCACATAAAATGGGCAGTAGCCTTCTCTTTCGATAGAGGAAGTTTAAAACATCATAAGTTCATGAGAGAGAGGGAAGGATCTTAGAGGAAACCGAACCGCACAATGAAACACTAAATCCTTCGCTGACATTCCCGATTGAACGGTGTGGGTGAGTCATTCACTCTCTTAGAAACCTACATTATAATTAATTCCCTATGAGATGTTATTTTAGATTCAATTCATTTTTTATTATCACAGATCTATGTCGTTCTTGGGTGTTTGGGGAGGTGTTATTCACATATACCGATCAGTGGAGGTCGAGGTAGGTGGTCCGAAGTTTAATTCCCACTATCATGTGGTTTTTGTGTACCTTTGTGCTACGCGCCCATGTTTGGGGTGTTTTATGACTGAGTCCTTGACTAATTGAGATACCTACAATTGCCTAGATAATCTAATGATAATTATAAACTACTATCTGGGATCATTGCTTAGATTGAGGGCCACTCTATGGTTGTGTTTCCCTTGTATAGCCATTTTTTTAGGATTCCTGAGGGTATCCCATGATTTTAGCATGGATGAGTTTTCTTGAGAGAAAATGTGTATTTAATTGATTTCATATGTGTTGGGATTGACCCGATTTCCTTTTTATCCTCAAGGTTGTGTTTCTCATGCATGAGGGAAAGTGTTTTGTTTATCCTTAAGGAAACTTTTCTTACATCTATGGGCAGTAGCTTTCATGCCATAGGACAATACCTCATATGCCTGAGAGCAATATTCCATATGCTTGTGGTAAATCACTTGAGGGATTCATTTTTGATTACCTGAGGGTTAGGTTTTTTATGTCTGAGGATTCTGTATACATGCATATTCACTGTGATGATTTCACATGTTATATCAGCCAAGATAAAGCATAAGCATGGTATTTTATTCATTTTACATGTTATATAGCTTGATATGTTTTTTTACGGCACTATATAGGATATTGTCAGCTGAGTCTGATTCTTGGGAACATAAAATTCAATTATATTGAGTTGTTAAACAATAATTAAATGGAAATGGAACTGGTAATAGTATATGACTTTGAATACTTCCTAGTTTTCTACATTTTCATTATTGCACACTGTTGTTTCACAAATTCACTGACAGTTGGTCACGGGCCATTGGTGGTTGCCTACTAAGATTTATTTCTCACACCCTATTTGGGTCTTGTCTTGGGCCCAAACTGATTATATTTCTGTATGTGTATATAAGGGAAAGGGTCCCTATACATGTACTTGAGTTTGCAGAGGAGTAAGAGAGAATGGGACCGAGCTTAGGCTTGCGATGTTGCTGAGTTCCTCCTGCACATTTAAATTTTTCTTTATTGTATTTTTCCCTTGTACTGTATTGTTTCAGATTGCAGTGTATCTTGTTTTGGCTGATTTCATATACTTAGGGACTTTTCGCATCATCATTTAAGAATGTTGGTCATTTCTTACTTCAGTGTTGGTGTCCATTTCATCTTGGTATTATTTTCTTCTTCCGATTATAGAATATTTGTATTTTATCCAGTGTGCAACACATTGAAAAATTATGGCATAGTTTTCCCACTATTAGACCTAGGCCTTTTCTACTAGTTGGCAGCCTTAAGCATTTGGGTAAATGCACTTGAGGCCATGTGACCAACCGAGTTCAGGGAACCCGTTGAGTGGAACCCGGATCTGGGACGTTACAATTGATGTAGTGGAATTCTATTTTAGTGACCAACTAGATTTACCATTTCCTTGTCCACCTATTTCGTAGGAGGATATAACATTAATGGACCCTGAATCTAAAGTGTTCTATTGTTCTAGGGGTGTGTAAAAGGGTAATGGACCATAATATCTTCATCCTAAAATTTTGATGTAGGATGTGGCTTTGGAAATTATCTATAGAATTTTCATGATCCTATGGTGGAAAGAATGTTACATATTTTTACTAATATTTTCTAGTTTTGGATCCTAGGCCATTGTGATAGTGGCCTTGTCTATATAAAAAAGAGTATATTTATTGTCTGAAGGTGACACTCATTTCATGTATAAGGGAGATATAAAAACATGATTCACATATGGGTAGCCCACAAATTTTAGCATAAATAAGAAATGTAGACCTTATCTAGATCATTTGGGATCACCTAACTATATGTATCAAGGGTACATAACAATATTTGGAGGTTTTTTGTGTTGTATATCTCCATATGTCAATGTCAGTCTCCTCCTCAGACATAAAAACCTCCATCCATTCAACCCAATGATGATGGATTTGATGGCCACATAGTGGTTAGAGTGAAGTATAACTGGAAGTTGATGGGGAACCAAAGACATTTGAACCATATTATTTTAGCACCACTATATATAAAGGTGTTTGAGTTTTGAACACCTCATTTTAATGAGATTTTTGGGAAATGAGAGAATCTAATTTTACTGGGGAAATATCATTATATAGAGGTTGAAAAAGTGGATTCTAGGTGGAGTGTCCCTATAGTCAATATCCACACTACTATAAGGAAGACTATCATGGAAATGAACATCTATTGCATCTACATAGATATAAGAATCTATAGACAATGATGGTGTTGATAATATACCTCAAAAAACCTCAAAAACACTAACATTGAGCAAATTAGGAATATGGGATATGTTCTACATTGTGGTTGACACATGTCAACATGCCTTTGGGAATGTGTATGGATATGTTAAAGGTGTATAATGGTTTCCAAAACATTTAAATAATTTTATTATTTTACATGAATTTCTTCCTAATACTAAAAAGTCATTGGAATGTTCCAATAGGTTGTCTCAATATTGATAAGAATATGGGTCTATCAGGAGGCATGTTCCATTCTCACTGGGTCAGCCTCTATTAATATGGGAGTATGATCCCGATACAAATCCAGAAGGATATTCCAATGGTAATACTTCATTGGAGTATAAAATTTCCTCGATTAGTGTCCCACTCTAAACTAGTGATCGTCAACTTGAATGGGAATATCATCCCATTTTGAATATGAATTCCCCATTGGAATGTGCTGATGAATCTCTTAAATGAGTTATTTAATATGAGACACCTAATGTATTTCCCTATAATTATGTTGGCCTAGTAATTTGATAGCATAAGTAGGAATACACTCCTTGTTTCATTTATTTGTATTAATATGCAAAGTAGATTCACTGATAAGAATATGAGCTTGTCCTAAGGGTTTTACCATTATCCATTGTTCATCGCCAACATGAAAGGTGGGATATTCCCAATCATTATTCCATGGACAATGTCACAAGAATTATTTTTCAGGAATATGAGCATATCCTAAGGCATCTTCCCCTCTAAAATGGTGATCCCCGACTACAATGACGATATGATCCTAATAAATTTCCATTGGAATATGCTGTCATAATTTGTCGACAGGCATGTGCCCCTATCATAAGGCATGTGATGCTCTCACCTGGTGCGCCCCAGTTGGAACATGAGTATGATATTGTTATGATTCTTTTTCCACCAACATTAAATGATGATAATCCTTATGGGAAAGATAAATATTGAATTCTTTCTCCAATACCACCACTTTTTCTTGATTATTTGATTATTGATTTTTCATGGATATTTGGATAGAAGGAGGTGAATGTCCCATTTTCTTAAACATAAATAGAACTTTATAGTGTTTTTTATAGCTATAGTTAAAATAAATTTAATTTTTAAAAAAATGTCTGCGAGAAAGTAAGCAAAAATATTTTCTTCTTCCAGTATGTACTGGTAGATGTATTCGATTGAAGTAATGATATGTGCCAATTTTGTTTAGTATTTTACTTTTGAATATTACAATGGGAATAATGAATGGGTGTAGGGGAAAGCGCCACCCATATGACTACTATGAGAAAATTCTTATAGACATGTTTCGAGTAAACATGTATATGAGTTCACTTTTTGGTTCCTATCAGCATATTTTGGTAGGCATCATCATCTGGAGGGGGGATATGAGACCACTCTTGGATATCCATCACCTTCCACTATTTATGAGCCTTCCTTGTTTTCCGTTCATGGTTGTTATAGGCATTATCATATTGTGTGGTACCCTTATTAAGTGAATGGTGGGTACTAGTGGGGTCACGTTATCGATGGTGGTTTCTACGTTCCCGCCTCAGTTGTACCTGAACCTACAGGAAGTCATATTTGGAATCTAGATCCACTATCATTAGAGATGGAATGTGGAAGATGTTGTGCTCCATGGATATTATCCCAAAGAAAATATGGTTATATTGATAAGGTTTATTGGGTTAGCAATAACCATCCTCAGATGATGTGGACACTCCAACTGTTGTGCTTCACGAACATTGCTGGAAGCATACATGGTCAGGAATGTACCATGTTTGTGGTACTCCTCTACCATCTTGTTTTAAAACAGCCATGAGAATTTTAGAGCTTCTGATATCACTTATCAACCCATGGGGTTTTCATGTCATATGATTTACCAGAGAGAATGCTTAATTGGTTGGGACACTATCAATGAGAATTGTATCTGAAATCACATAAAAATAGGAATATGGTTTCCAATTATTGCAATATCATTACAATGATGTGGTCAATCAGATATTCATGATAAATAAAATTTTCATATGTTTCTGATCTATACATTCTTCTCACGTGGAATTATCATTTTGAGGATATATATACAAGAACCTTAGTCACAGTGGATCATTTTCTAGATAAATGAATTAATAATTTCTTGTTTGTATATGGTGTACCAAACAACAGCTCCTAACACATGATTGTTCTATAATTTGGGAGATTCAGGTCAGATAAACCATCCTTGTTTGCATATGGTGTGCATAAAAAATGGCTCGATAGGTTATAAATTTTTTTTTATAACTATAGATATTCACATCGGGTAAAATATTTTTTTCATATAGTGAGAAGACAAAATGGTCCAATGGATAATAATTAAACATGTTTTTAGAGAAATTATTTTCAGGTTCTCCATTTTTTTAGGTGAAGAGTCAAGGATGTTATCTACTAGATACTTTCATTGTGGGGGGTTTATGTTGTGAAGATAAATTAACATCATGATACCATTATTTGACATTCTGAGAACTCCCATTTGTTCACTTATCCATAAATAAGTACAACACATTATTTCTAAACACCAGCGATCACCATTGTTTTCATGTCAAATGGATCTTGGGGACTCGCATTGGTCAATAAGATCAATGGTCTGGCTCATCACATCATTTTGGTGGGATTTTTCCAACTATGGGAGTCACTTATTGATTTACGATATTTTTTTCAATTTCATCCTAATCTTGATATGAGATAAGTTATCCTAAAAAATTAAAATAGATTAATTCTCTTTCATGTTCAATGAAAACGGTATATTTAGTGAATACATCTCTATATACTTGAGGTAATATATTATTTTTGATTAATTGGAATCTTTTTGGGTGATGAAGATATAAAAAATGTTCTTTGAGATCCACTACCACATATGGTGTTGGTAAATATTCTGAAGAAATTATTTATACATTAAATGGTGTCCAGCATATCCTTGTTGTTACATGAATCAAAATAAAAACATTGTTCGTTGGACCTTTTTAGATTAATGTCATGCATAATGGACAAATATTGGATCTATAGGACACTATGTATACAATATTGGGTCCTATATTGATATCATATTTATCCGTAGTATATCTATAATTATTATTTTCATAGTTAATTTAATTAGGTATTTCACAGTGCGATCACACTTCTTAATTTTCATACAGAAGTTGCAGATATCATAATTATTGCAGTTCCTAAATGACTTTGTGACCTTAGATCTATTTGTGATTGTTGGTTTGGAAAGTGATTATTTCTATTTCTCATGATTTGGGAATTATGTGATGGGACTACACCAAAATTGTTAAATAAGAGGCTTGGTCCTCACGGAGACATCCAAAATTTTATGTTTATGGAATGAATAACAGTCATCATAAGTCAGCAGAATTCTCAGTCCACTAATTTAGGAGGTAGAGTGATAATAAAATGTGAATGATTGGTTCATGAAGGATGAGACATCATAGTCATAAAAGGACATACAAGTAATGGGGTTGTTAATTGAGCTCGATCCTAAGGATGTTTTCATATACATAAAATATAAGGCCCCAGCCTTAAACCTTACTTAATCTTGATTTATTACAAGATTACACATTGAGGATCTTTTCGGGCTTAGAGTTTTAGAGAATTAGATCATAAAACTTGCATTACATTCCACATATAAACAAAGTGGTTACATAAAGATAGTATTCTTCATTCCCATCAATGGAAACACATTTAAAATAAAACATGGATTATTTCTTAACACATCCTTGACTCTATCATCTTATCATGTACCTTTCCCTTGACCTGTGAAAAACATTTCAAAAACATGGGATGAGCATAAAAACTCAGTATGGGTTATAAAAAAACATGGAAAGGAAACATGAGTTCATATATACATAAGAATAAAATCATACTTTACCCATAAAACATAGGCACTTTAACATACCTCATAAAATCATGAATAAATCATATAAATCATAAGACATAAAGGTAACTTGAGGCATTCATAACATTCTTACGTAGGGAGTAACCCTCTTGGTTATGTTTGGAATACCCATCAAAATATATTACCTAAATCTCTTCGGAGAAACCATAACATTTCACTCCTTCGCGTTACCCAATGCATTGGAGAGATATATCGGGCTCACCCGCCCTTAGTTTATCACGGGACCACCCGTCTTCATAATAATGCCCAAGAACCATAACATAATCATATCACATAAAACATGTATAAAGGAAACATAAAATTTCCACATTTCAATCGCGAGATATCAATACAACACATTGATATAAAAACATTATGAAAACCATTTTCAATACTAAAAGAAAAGAAAAGTAAAACATGGTATTTATTTTTCTTTTAAAAAGAAGGTATGGCTTGTAGAGGAAGCCGAAACTCAAATAACGGTCACGACGGCGGAGAAGTCGTTGTCGACGCATACGTACGACAAAAACATTCCCTTTTTGTCGTTTAGTAAATGCTTCGTATAAAAAAAAGTTTCCTTTTGAATAAACGCAAAAGTCAAAGATGTTTATACATCGTATAAAATAAAGTTGTGTATAAAATAAAATATGCCTCAACGAAAGGAGATTGAGACGAAGTCCCATACCTCGTATCCGACTTGACACGACTGTTCTTTAATCTCCTGAATAATAAACTTGAGTTAATCTCTACTTGCTTATGAATCATTTTCAAGTTCATTATTACTTTTATACCATGTTATGAACATCATGTAATCATTTAAGTTAATAATGATCATTTTGTCGGTATTTGGTTCTTAAGTCAAAAATAGACTTCTTACATTACATGTTGTTAATTTGGTCAAAGGTTCATTATATCCAAAATGGTATTCATGATGTAGATATCATATATGTCATAAATATCCAGTACATACATGCATTTATAATATTACATAATCATTTAGAGGCAAGAAATGAAATGCACCGTTCATGGAGACGGTAATCCGTACGTACACATGAACGCTACTTTCATTTCTATTTCGTATTTTATAGAACGGAATCATAATGTTATAAAGGTATATTATAATTCCAGTATAATATCATATATAATATCATAGTTCCATCCTTTATATGTCCCACATATGGTATTTAACGAATCAAATCACTTTGAGGGGGCGGTAGTCCACACTTCCTAAAATGAAGATATCATGTTTACCCATAATGGAAACCATAAAGGTATGCCCAAAATGAAAAAAAAAACAGAAGCTTAAGGAAAACATAAACATATTATATATCATATATAAAAATAGTGAAATAATAATGGCCACCTTTGAAGGTGTTAAATGAGTGTTGAACAATCATCGTTTCGGGAGGCAGAATTTCGCCATCCACAGAAACCGTATGTTCTTTAACCATTTGATGTAGTTGTGTGAGAGTGTAGCTCAAATAAATATTATATCAACATCCATGTATATTGAAGATACTGGTGTTTTTATAAAATAAGTAAATAAAAAGAGTTTAGGGGGTTGGAGAAGCAAAATAAAACAAATGAACATGAGAGAATGAATTACCTTTAAAAGTGTAACTCCTTTTGATTTGAGCCTAAAGGCTTCCTTTGAAAGGATTCTGCCCAAAGGGAATCCTCTAGGATGAGTAGAGGGATGTGGAGAGAGTAAATGGGCAGGGTTTGGCCGAGCCAAAGGCTTGAGGAGTGTGTGAAATGAGGTAGAGGTGGGGGCCTTTTATAAGAGGAGAGGAGGGGCACTTTTGGAAAGTAAAGAAATATTACTTTATTTGAAAATGTGTTTCGGTTTCAAAAGGTCCCACATTGATATAATTCGTGGATAAGGTGATAAGGCTTCTAAATAAACTCATCCAATAAGTTTTGGACATGTGTAGTTCATATATTTTACATTATCCTTCCATTTTATTTAAATCGTCAAATAATGATGTCATCGCTGCATCATTATTATGTCATAAATAATTTAATTTATATAATGTGTAAAAATTATAAAAAAAATACTATGATGTATTAAATCTTTTTATCTTTCCAATTAATATTTATAATAAAAAATATGACTTGTATAACCCCACTTAAAAATTGTTTTAGTAAAACATATCATGTTTGTGTCAATTTTACTTTTACATTAAAAAAAATGTTATTTATGTCATTTCCCAAACAAAGTGGATCCATGGGGTCCCTAAGTTGACCCATGGCTTGTCTTGGTCGGCCATGATACAACCAATGAGGTTAAGACATGTGTCAAGCTCATCTAATTTTATTAAAGCATTATTTTTACCTTAAACTACACTAATTACCACTAATCGCGATTAAAAACTTAATAAGTTACTATTCACCAAAAAAATTATTTTAATCTCATTGAACCACATTTTACTTCTTAATGACAACCATGTTTGTCGGATTTTCAAAATTCAATACACATTAGTGTTAAACTTTCATTTAACTGAAAAATCAGTTTGCTTGATTACCACTTAGTGGTTTCACTATTCATCAAAAATTGAAGTTTTTCAGAAAATTACCAAAAAATTCACCCTAAGCTATATTTGATATTCCGAATTCAAAAATGAAGTCAATTTTACAAAATTCAAATCATATAATTCACATTAATTAATTTAATAATTAATTCCCGCTGCTAGAGCCAATAGCGTGTTTTTACAAAACAATAAGTATCAATCGATTGACACCAGTTTAAGTCTAATTTCAAAGTGAAATTGATTCCAATGACCACCATTGGATAAAATGGTAAAAATATATTGTAATTTAACTTCAAAACCAATTCAAAACATAATCTAATCATATAAATAAATTAGATTAAAAAGCAGTTTTGATGTAAAATGCAGTATTTTTCACTATTCATTAAAAAATGAACATTGTCAGAAAAATACCAAAAATTCATACAAGGTAAATTTTGATGTCACAATCATAAAGAATAAGTTTATTTTGACAAACATAGTCTATAAAATTGTCAAAATATAGATTCAAAATGGGTTTCCATCAAAAGGCACTAAAACAATCTTTTAAGAATATTAGTGTATTCCATGCATAAGATTGTATCTATTTTCATTTTAAGCCTCTATAACACTATCTTAATCATTAATAGACATAGATAAAAATATATATTATTCATTACTTACTTGGGATGTTACATCCTTCCCCCCTTTAGAAAATTGCGTCCCCGCAATTTATTTACATATTGAATAAATGGGGGTACTTATCCATCATTGCATTTTCAGATTCCCATGTTGCCTCTTCAATCATGTGGTTTTTCCACAAAACCTTTACCTGGTTAATCACCTTATTCTGTAACACTTGCTCCCTGTGGTCAAGAATCTGGACCGGATGTTCCTCATAAGATAGGTTCTCTTCCAGCTGAACTACCTCTGGACTCAAAACATGAGATGGATCTGGCATATACTTTCTCAACAACGAAACGTGAAAAACATTGTGTACCTGAGATAAACTCGGAGGTAAAGCCACTCGGTATGCAACTGATCCAACTCTCTCCAGAATATTGTATGGTCCAATGAACCTTGGACTCAACTTTACTTTCTTACCAAATCTCATCACTCTTTTCCAAGGAGAAACCTTGAGAAAAACATGATCACCTACCTCGAAAGATAGATCCTTCCTCCGGTTATCCGCATAACTCTTCTGCCTGCTCTGAGCTGTTCTCATATGTTTTTGAATCAGTTGAACTTTTTCTGCCATCTCTTCTACCAATTCTGGTCCCATCAACATCCTTTCACCCACCTCATCCCAGAAAGCTGGAGTTCGACACCGCTTCCCATATAATGCCTGAAATGGTTCCATCTGTATACTGGAATGAAAACTGTTATTATATGAAAACTCAACCAAAGAAAGATGTTGGTCCCAACTTCCCTGATAATCCATAGAACAAGCTCGTAGCATATCCTCCAATGTCTGAATTGTTCGTTTTGACTGCCCATCTGATTGAGGATGAAAAGCTGTACTAAAATTTAATTCAATACCCAACGACTTCTGAAGGCCTTTCCAAAAGTTAGAAGTAAACCTAGGATCACGATCCGATACAATGGATAGAGGAACTCCATGTAACCTGACTATCTCTTTAAGATACAAACGGGAAAGTTGATCAAGATAGAAAGTATCTCGTATAGCAAGGAAATGAGCAGATTTGGTCAAGCGATCAAAAATAACCCAGATTGCATTATTACCTCGAGATGTCTTAGGTAATCCAACAACAAAGTCCGTGCATATATTCTCCAATTTCCACTCTGGCACTGGTAAAGGCTGAAGCATCCATTTCGGTAACTGCCGCTCTGCTTTAACCTGCTGACAAGTCAAACACTTCACAGTAAAATCAGCAATATCTCTTTTCATTCCATCCCACCAGTAATACTCCCGCAGATCTCTATACATCTTAGTACTGCCCGGATGAACTGAAAACGGAGAACTATGAGCTTCACATAACAACTCTATCTTCAACTGTGAATCACAAGGCACACACAATCTCTTCCCAAATCTCAAAACACAATCATTATCAATGTTTAATTCAGGCAACTTACCTTTCTAAACCAGCTCTACCCTTTTCTGCAACTCACTGTCTTGCTTCTATGCTTGCTTGATTCTATCTGATAGAGATGATCTCACTGATACCTGAAACAAAACAGAAGGACTTCCTGCACCAACAACATCTATGCCAAAGTTCATCAAATCCTTGACCAAAGGATCACGTTACAAACGCAACATTGCTAATGAAGCATTACTTTTTCGACTCAAAGCATCAGCCACTTTATTTGCTTTTCCCGGATGGTAATGAATTGTACAATCATAATCCTTGATTAATTCCAGCCATCTCCTTTGTCTCATGTTTAACTCTTTCTGAGTGAATATATACTTAAACTTTTGTGATCGGTATATATTTCACACTTTACTCCATATAAATGATGCCTCCAAATTTTTAATGCAAAAACAACAGCAGCTAATTCCAAATCATGTGTAGGGTAATTTACCTCATGAGTTTTCAACTGTCGTGAAGCATAAGCAATTACCTGATCATTCTGCATTAGGACGCAACCAAGTCCTTTCAATGAAGCATCACTGTATATAACAAACTCACCATTCCTGGAAGGTAGTGCCAAAACTGGAGCATTCACCAATCTTCTTTTCAATTCCTGAAAACAATCATCAAATTCTTTTGTCCAGATAAACATAACACCCTTCCGAGTTAGCTTAGTCATTGGACTAGATAATCGTGAAAAATTTCTAACAAACCTTCGGTAATAGCCCGCCAAACCAAGAAAGCTACGAATCTCGGTTACATTTGTGGGTCTTGGACATTCTTCACCAACTTTTGTTTTTGCAGGATCAACAGTTATTCCATCTTTAGAAACAATGTGACCAAGGAAATAAATTTGTTGCAACCAAAACTCACACTTGCTGAATTTCCCATACAGTTTCTTTTCTTTTAAGGTTTGCAAGATAACCCTTAAATGTCTTTCATGCTCCTCTTTACTTTTAGAAAACACCAAAATATCATCAATGAAAACCACCACAAACTTATCCAAGAACTCATGGAAAATTCTATTCATTAAGTCCATGAATACAGCCGGTGCATTGGTTAGCCCAAAAGTCATTACTACAAATTCATAATGGCCATATCTCGTACGGAACGCGATCTTCGGAATATTTGCCTCCTTTACCTTCAGCTGATGGTACCCCGATCTCAAGTCAATCTTTGAAAAAAACTGAGCTCCCTGGAGCTGATCAAACAAATCATCGATATGAGGAAAAGGATATTTGTTCTTAACAGTGATATTATTCAAGGTTCTATAATCAATGCAAAGTCTCATAGAATCATCTTTCTTTTTAACAAATAAAACAGGAGCACCCCATGGTGATGTGCTAGGTCTAATGAAACCTTTCTCTAATAAATCTTCCAATTTCTCCTTCAACTCTAAAATTTCAATTTGTGCCATTCGATAAGGGGGTTTTGAAATTGGCTTAGCATCAGGAACTAAGTCAACTGTAAACTCAACATCCCGATCTGGTAGGAAAAACATCAGGATACTCATTTACCACTCGCACATCATTAATCTGAACAGTTCCTTTATTTTCAACGACGTGTGCAAGGTAACATTCATTTCCATCTTTCACAAGTTTCTCGGCCTCTTGATATGTTATCAAAAGTAAGGGTTCATTCTTGTAAAAAAACAGAAAGTCTTTCTGAAAAGAAACTTATTTAGCTATATAGTCAATCTTAGCATGGTAAATAGAGAGCCAATCTATACCCAGGATAACATCAAAATCTACTAGAGGTAGAACAATAAGGTTTGAACGTAGGTTCTTTCCACAGATAAGGATAGGAAGATTATTATAAATTCTTTTTGCCTTGACACTTCCCCGAGGTGTTTTTACCAAAAGTTCAGGAGTCATTTCTTGAGATGGTATTCCCATTTTACTAGAAACGGTTTCAGAGATGAAAGAATGTGTAGACCCCGAATCAAACAACACACTGGCATAATCTGAAAAAACAAACAAAGTACCTGATACAACTTCATTTGATGGCCCAACATCTGCTGAAGTAGTTGCAAAGGATTTCACCACCCCTTTCTGCTTGTAGTCTAACTGCTTCCCATCACTCAAGCTCTTTGTCGGACACTCGTTTGCATAGTGACCCATCTCATTGCACTTATAACATTTCACTAACTGTAAATCAAATTTGTTCTTACCTTCACCTTGATCCTTTTCAGTGAAATCACGAGCCTTATGTCCCATCTTACCACATCGGTAGCACTTCCACGAATCCAGAAGACATTCCCCAGCATGCCTTTTGCCACATTTATCACAAACTGGAAACTTAGTTCTCTTACCATCTGACTTTTTTGAAGAATTCTTACCTTTCTCCTACCACCTCGGTCTCTTCTTCTGCTGGTTGTTATAGAACACTTGGTCATCGGAAAACTCCATTTCCACCTTCTCAGCACATAGAACAAGCTTTTCATAACTTTTAAACTCACGAGAAGCTAATGCCCTTCGATACTTTGGCTTTAATCCTGAGTAAAAACGATTGATTTTACTATCAAGGTCTCGAATAAAATTTGGAGCATACCTTGCCAATCAAGTTAACCTTTCTTCATAGGCAGCCACTGAGTCTTCCTCTTGCCTCAATTCCAGGAATTGCTTTTCCATCCTAAGTCGAACAGCCTTAGGAAAATACTTCTCAAGAAACATACATTTGAATTCATCCCAGTCAAGAGCATCAATCTCATCGGCGTCCCTGATATTTTTAACCATAGACCACCACTGATCTGCTTCACCCTCCAAACAGTAAATAACAAGACTAACCTTTTGATTATCTGAACACCACATTACATCAAAAATCTTCTCCAGTTCTTTAATCCACCCTTCTGCTAGCACAGGGTCAGATTATCCTCTGAATGATGGGGGGTGTTGCCTCATGAAATGTTCCACCACTGACATGTTCCTCTGCGGTTGGTCTGGCTGATCTCGTGTATGGATACCACCACCATTTATCGCTCGAGTCAACTGCGCCATTGCTGCAAAAAACTTTTCAGTTCCAATTCCGACCATTTCTGGATGCTGATTCGGAAGGTTATTTCCTTCCGTATGCCTTCCTAGAACTGCTTCCCTGTTTCCTCTGTGGAAAACCATTCTGAACAAACATGTCTTAGATGAAGCAACATGGTAATCTTTAAATGCTATATCAATTCAAAAAAAAATATTTTTGGATCATCATTGAATAGAATTCTAACTCCTAAAGTTATCTAAACCGACCTTTGATACCAACTATAAGGCCCCAGCCTTAAACCTTACTTAATCTTGAGTTATTACAAGATTACACATTGAGGATCTTTTCGGGTTTAGAGTTTTAGAGAATTAGATAATAAAACTTGAATTACATTCCATATATAAACAAAGTGGTTACATAAAGATAGTATTCTTCATTCCCATAAATGGAAACACATTTAAAATAAAACATGGATTATTTCTTGACACATCCTTGACTCTATCATCTTATCATGTACCTTCCCCTTGACATGTGAAAAACATTTCAAAAACTTGGGATGAGCATAAAAACTCAGTATGGGTTATAAAAAAACATTGAAAGGAAACATGAGTTCATATATACATAAGAATGAAAACATACTTTACCCATAAAACATAGGCACTTTAACATACCTCATAAAATCATGAATAAATCATAGAAATCGTAAGACATAAAGGTAACTTGAGGCATTCATAACATTCTTACGTAGGGAGTAACCCTCTTGGTTACGTTTGGAATACCCATCACAGTATATTCCCTAAATCTCTTCGGAGAAACCTTAAGGTTTCACTCCTTCGCGTTACCCAATGCATTGGAGAGCTATATTGGGCTCACCAGCCCTTAATTTATCACGGAACCACCCATCTTCATAATAATTCCCAAGAACCATAACATAATCATATCACATAAAACATGTATAAAGGAAACATAAAATTTCCACATTTCAATCGTGAGATATCAATACAACACATTGATATAAAAACATTATGAAAACCATTTTCAATACTAAAATAAAAGAAAAGTAAAACATGGTATTTATTATTCTTTTAAAAAGATGGTATGGCTTGTAGAGGAAGTCGAAACTCAAATAACGGCCACGACGGCGGAGAAGTCGTTGTCGCCGCATACGTACGACAAAAACATTCCCTTTTTGTCGTTTAGTAAACGCTTCATATAAAAAAAGATTCCTTTTGAATAAACACAAAAGTCAAAGCGGTTTATACATCGTATAAAATAAAGTTGTGTATAAAATAAAATATGCCTCAACGAAAGGAGATTGAGACGAAGTCCCATACCTCGTATCCGACTTGACCCGACCGTTCTTTAATCTCCTGAATAATAAACTTGAGGTAATCTCTACTTGCTTATGAATCTTTTTCAAGTTCATTATTCCTTTTATACCATGTTATGAACATCATGTAATCAGTTAAGTTAATAATGTTCATTTTGTCGGTATTTGGTTCTTAAGTCAAAAATAGACTTCTTACATTACATGTTGTTAATTTGGTCAAAGGTTCATTATATCCAGAATGGTATTCATGATGTAGATATCATATATGTCATATATATCCAGTACATACATGCATTTATAATATTACATAATCATTTAGAGGTAAGAAATGAAATGCACCGTTCATGGAGACGGTAATCCGTACGTACACATGAACGCTACTTTCATTTCTATTTCATATTTTATAGAACGAAATCATAATGATATAAAAGTATATTATAATTCCAGTATAATATCATATATAATATCATAGTTCAGTCCTTTATATGTACCACATATGGTATTTAACGAATCAAATCACTTTGAGGGGGCGGTAGTCCGCACTTCCTAAAATGAAGATATCGTGTTTACCCATAATGGAAACCATAAAGGTATGCCCAAAATGAAAAAAATAGAAGCTTAAGGAAAACATAAACATATTATATATCATATATAAAAATAGTGACATCATAATGGCCACCTTTGAATGTGTTAAATGAGTGTTGAACAATCATCGTTTCGGGAGGCAGAATTTTGCCATCCACGGAAACCGTATGTTCTTTAACCATTTGATGTAGTTGTGTGAGAGTGTAGCTCAAATAAATATTATAACAACATCCTTTTATATTGAAGATACTGTTGTTTTTACAAAATAAGTAAATAAAAAGAGTTTAGGGGGTTGGAGAAGCAAAATAAAACAAATGAACATTAGAGAATGAGTTACCTTTAAAAGTGTAACTCCTTTTGATTTGAGCCTAAAGGATTCATTTGAAAGGATTCTGCCCAAAGGGAATCCTCTAGGATGATGAGAGGGATGTGGAGAGAGTAAATGGGCAGGGTTTGGGCGAGCCAAAGGCTTGAGGAGTGTGTGAAATGAGGTAGAGGTGGGGGCCATTTATAAGAGGAGAGGAGGGGCACTTTTGAAAAGTAAAGAAATATTACTTTATTTGAAAATGTGTTTCGGTTTCAAAAGGTCCCACATTGATATAATTAGTGGATAGGGTGATAATGCTTCGAAATCCACTCATCCAATAAGTTTTGGACATGTGTAGTTCATATATTTTACATTATCTTTCCATTTTATTTAAATCGTCAAATAATGATGTCATCGCTGCATCATTATTATGTCATAAATAATTTAATTTATTTAATGTCTAAAAATTATAAAAAAGATACTATGATGTAGGAAATATTTTTATATTTCCAATGAATATTTATAATAAAAAATATGACTTGTATAACCCAACGTAAAAATTGTTTTAGTAAAACATATCATGTTTGTGTCAATTTTACTTTTACAATAAATAAAATGTTATTTATGTCATTTCCCAACCAAAGTGGATCCATGGGGTCCCCAAGTTGACCCATGGCTTTTCTTGGTCGGCCATGATACAACCAATGAGGGTAAGACATGTGTCAAGCTCATCTCATTTTATTAAAGCATTATTTTTACCTTAAACTACACTAATTACCACTAATCGCGATTAAAAACCTAATAAGTTACTATTCACCAAAAAATTATTTTAATCTCATTGAACCACATTTTACTTCTTAATGAAAACCATGTATGTCGGATTTTCAAAATTCAATACACATTAGTGGTAAACTTTCATTTAACTGAAAAATCAGTTTGCTTGATTACCACTTAGTGGTTTCACTATTCATCAAAAATTGAAGTTTTTCAGAAAATTACCAAAAATTCACCCTAAGCTATATTTAATATTCCGAATTCAAAAATGAAGTAAATTTTACAAAATTCAAATCATATAAGTCACATTAATTAATTTAATAATTAATTCCCGCTGCCAGAGCAAATAGCGTGTTTTTACAAAATAATAAGTATCAAAAGATTGACACCAGTTTAAGTCTAATTTCAAAGTGAAATTGATTCCAATGACCACGATTGGATAAAATAGTAAAAATATATTATAATTTAACTTCAAAACCAATTCAAAACATAATCTAATCATATAAATAAATTATATTAAAAAGCAGTTTTGATTTAAAATGCAGTATTTTTCACTATTCATTAAAAAATGAACATTGTCAGTAAAATACCAAAAATTCATACAAGGTAAATTTTGATGTCCCAATCATAAAGAATAAGTTTATTTTGACAAACATAGTCTATAAAATTGTCAAAATATAGATTCAAAAATGGTTTACCATCAAAAGGCACTAAAACAATCTTTTAAGAATATTAGTGTATTCCATGCATAAGATTGTATCTATTTTCATTTTAAGCCTCTATAACACTATCTTAATCATTAATAGACATAGTTAAAAATATTTGTTATTCATTACTTACTTGGGATGTTACATAAAAGTTCTTTCTGGATTCATATATCACATTTTAATACTTTGTTGCTTACACTATAATTTTCCCATTGACTACTTAGAGGTTTATTGTATTGATTTTAGGACCATGGAAACTCCCTAAGACCCCATCATCCTTGCTCATTTTAAGTAACATTGGATAGAATGAAATAAATTTCATTTAGTTAAATAAGTAAATTAAATTATAGGATAACCCTATATGATCATTATAGAACTCAATCCATTTGGATAGGTACCCTATATATCATCAATATGGTAGGAATAAAAGTCTACATTGTTCCCATTAATAGGTCCTAAATAGTATTTTTTCCAAATTTATTGGGGAATACACATTGGGTTTAGAAAATGATATAACTCACCAGAGGACCTTATTATTTGGAATTAATTTCAGGGTGATGTCGAATGATGAAATTGACTTTTTTGATGTATATCACAATAACCAAATCATTTGATAAAGAGGCTGCCACATAACATGGCTGACACGTCTAGGTTTTTTTTCATGATCTGATCAACATTAACTTTTGACATTCATAATATTTGGATTTAGACATATGAAGGGTTTCATGATATTAAAAAAATTCCTTAGAGGGTGTCACATTTCGTGGATAACATATTTAGAGGGAATCACATGACCTGGCTGGCAAGTCGGAAGGGCATCATGAGTCTCAAATGACTTTCCTAGAGGGTATTGTGGTGGATTAGCTAACATGTGAGAATATAGTCATGATACCTAGTTTTCATGAGATAAAAACATTATATAATTCATGTGATGTATTCAAATTATGACGTAAGTCATTGGAAATAGGCCCTGAGGGATTCCTGAGATTGAAGTGGCATGAGTCAGGGGAACTGTGTGACTTCCTCTGATATTCTCAAAAGACATAAAATTAACTAGGTGGAATACTAATGGAACATCATGAGATACGGATGACATTTACTAGTAAATTCATGTTTCCTGGATGGCTTGTGAGAAGTTCATGATGGTCATTGAAAATGTATTTTTTTCTTAAGTATTCATCATATGTTATTATTAAATACCTTGTATTATGGATGTATTATATTAATTTAGTATCAGTTTATTTTATGTCTTGTGTATCCATCAAGTAGTTCAACTTGTGATTTATAATTGATCATGTGATGTGTTTTATTCATGGTTCATGACCACTCTGTTTTTTCAACGGTATATTAGATGATGGGAGATTTTCCATTTTCATGATAAGCTACTCAGAAATATCATCTCATGTACTTCTATTAAATACCCATTTTCCTCTTAGTTCCAATTGGTAGACATTAATTTTTCATACTAGGGTGGGGGATTTATAGGCCTCCCCATGCCTGTTGTTCTCCAGTTTATAATGAATATATGGGACATATCAATGTTTAATTCAACCAAGGGGTATGGCACCATGCATCATTGATAAAATTTTTCATGGATTTATCTAATAACTACACTTAATTTTCTATGACAAGGAGTTCCTCTAGTCAACAATTCCATTATTGGATAATTTCCAATTATTGGGGAAACTTTTTATAATTCAGTAATGTTAATGGATTTAAATGATTTCATTTTGACATGACCATGATCCTTCCTGAGTTCAAATTTCTTATTTACTAGCCTTCGTGAGATTCTTGGTTCCTTTCATAGGATATTTTGTATGGAAAGGGTGGCTTTTCCAGGGGTTTCTATAAGATTATGGCATGTTATCTTGGAGTCAAATAGGACCACATTGTTGACTACCATAGCACACACAAAAATTTTAGAACTATGAGAGTCTTCAACATAATATTACTTTTATTCATACTATTTTATTTTAAGATGGTTAGGAGTCATGAATGATTACATGTGTAATGTCCCAACAAATTACTCAATTTGTTAATGATGAATCACATGACTAATAGATTTATTATGCTGGTGGATGATCATTTTATTGAAAAATATATTTGATTGTCTGTAGGGGTCTAATAAGGAAGTGAATTATTTCCTAGGAATACTCAAGGACTTTTGTGCGATGGTATTTACAAGACAAATGGTTTTTGCAAGATGAGGGGAGCATATCAGTAGTGACCCATAGTGACATGAGGATCATCAAAGGTGCTTTCAGGATATTTAGAGATCATGAATGGTATTTTTATCCCACCCATTTTTTCAAATATTTTCATTTAAAATGTGTTGTGGGTCTCACAATATTTTCCAATTGATTTCAAGGACTGACATTCTCCCTATCGGTGATCCATCACATGTCTTTTAAATTCGAAAGAGGCTTACTCCCTTGGGATATTTTTCCACCCAGTTTTCTAAGTAATTTTGAGTCCTTAACCAACTAATTGTCCATGAAAATTACACATGGTCAATATGGGATCTTTTGATGAATCTTGTGACTTTTCTTGGTCAGTTTTCCTATTTTCCTCTCGTGCATCACATGATCAGTTTTATATATCATGATGGAATACAAATGTTTCCAATGAATGTTTCTATTCATGAAATTGATGAAACAAATGTTAATTGATGGATATTATGATGGTTGTAGACATGTTCAAGGAAATTATCTTTTCTCTCCATAGATATATTTCATATTCAGAGATTTTTTATTCCATGTCATAACCATGGATGTTTTCGTATCAAGGCCATATAGAAAATGGTGTATGGAAATTATTTCTGGTTGTGGCCTAAATGTCACCTAACCCAATCCACATGAGTGTGTTGTGCAAATTAATAATCACACGAGGTTGTCTCAAGACATTCAAATCCTCATGTGATAATTTAAAGGGGATCAAACGATAGAGTCTCACACGTATTTCACTCCTCATTCATATGATAAAAATACATGGAATATTTATCTTATTCACAAGGAGGTTTCACGAATAGAACAGATCTTCACATGAACACCTGGATATTTCATGTGTGTGGTGTATACCTCAATCGTATCTACATGGTGCATTGAGTTATTTAATGTTCACATTTTTTATTTCAACAGAGAAACTATTTACGACTTGATCCAAGAAAAATGGGGATTTTCTATCCACAATAAATTACATAATAGGATATGTTGTAATTTTATCTCCTTTTAGGTGGATGAAGGACAATGATATGTGTCTGGTCCCTTGTTTTCATGGAAGAGTACATAAACCCAGTCCATCACCTCTCTACATGATAACATATGTGGTTCCGCACAAATTAGAAATGATGTTTATGTGATTACTTTGATACTTTACATGAAACAAATAATTTATTCTAATCTTAGAAACTCCACATAACTCTTTTTAAGTGTTTCTAAAAGCAGGTTCATGTATCCCTTATGTGGGTTCACGATGCTCTATTTTTCATAAATAAATATCATTTTTCTCACAATTGGAAATGGCCTCAAACTTGAGATCCAAAACTTTTATTTATATAATAATCAATGGACAACCTTTGTACATCTGAGAAGGGTGGTTTGTCCTATAAACATGTTTTACCTTCCATCAAAATCATTTACTCGTCTACTGATTTTTTTATTTGACTATGTTATGATATTTATTCGATGAAATGAAAATTTTGGTGTTTTAAAATAAATATCATATAGAGTATCATATAATTTAGTTACAATGAATCATTTTTCATATGTGGCGATACCCTCATGCTAGTATTCTTGATTTGAGGCCAAATATCATTGAATTGGGGAATCATGTAAACCAACCTAATGGAATTATATCATCTATAAACAGTCTCTGAAAAATCATGGACACACTCATCTGCATACAATGTTTTTTTTTCTTTATCACTTGCTCATGGAATGATTATGCATAGGAACTAAAATATCCTAACCAACAGGAGAAAAATTCTCCTGATGCATAACTTATGCATGAATGTTTGGTTCTCTTAAACTTATCCTACTACAAAAACACATGTGATAAAGCCTCCCACACTGTCTGTTGCAGACCACATGTATCTCACCGTAACCCCATCCACAAATCATTTTAATGACAAAATATATCTATGTAATATGAATGTGGTCATTTCAAAAGTGGTACCATCCTTCCAAAATTATGTTCTACCTCAATAAATGTTATGTACAAGGACCATATTTCCAGAATGGCCACTTTATGTAGGTGTGCCTCACCTTAACTATATCTCCATGACATCCTTGATCTATAATGAGTGTTTGGAGAGTTATAACATTAGAATTATTGTATACATGAGGGACTTACTGTATTCTACATCCGCTCTAGGTGTAAGAGGTAAGACGAAGATCAAGTTATATGAGGTTGAATAAGTTGACATGAAAGTCTATTTATTCATTATTTGATAATCACCTACATCAATTAAACAGAATATCCTATTTTTTCATTTTACAAAATAACATTATTATTATTTGATAACACATGATAATGATAATCGTAATAAAACTCCTCCAACTTTTTCAAATAATGAAATGATTCACAACATCATTTCATATGTAATTATTCATCATGGTCATCCAATCACTCGTATAATTTGTTCTTCCAGGGAAATGTGTGAGATGAACAATAATGAGTATGAAAAAAGTGAATTTTTTTTGGGGAATAAATTTTTTGTATATGACATTTTTGAGAAGGATACAATGATTCGTAATTATAAGAGGATTTCCCAAAGTATGAAAAAAATTTATGAAAACAGTAAGAGGAAATATCATTACATCAAGGTAAGAAATTAGGATTTTCTTAAATTATTTCCATGGAAAAGTCCTATTCATCTTTGAAAAATGTGAATCATCTAATGAAGGTTCAGTAGTACTTGTGAAATTATAGAGCTAATTTTATATTTTTCATATACAATGTAATTTCATTCACATTTTTCGCCAAAACATGGCATGTTTTGGGTTTCATTATTTTGAAAATATGTTATGGATTTATCTCATATCATATTCATTTATGCAATTCAGTTATAAGAACCCATTTCTTATGGGGAACAAACAATATTGATTCTTTTCCCCATAGGTAAATTGTTGTAATATAATTTCACTTACCAAGTTAATAATTTTTTAAAATACTTTATTTTTTATGAACAATAATTAAAAACATAAAATATTTTGATGCAAAAATATCACCACATATTTAAGAAATGAATACAAAAATTAGATCACAATTTTACAACTAAGGGAACCATTTTAAAAAAACTTAATGTTATGAAAAAATTATATTAATGTATTATAAAAATTCAATAATTAAGCATTATAATTATATATTAATTTTTAGAATATTATATGTTTTTTATTCATATAAAAAAGTGATTCATTTCATACCAAATTGGATCTTCATTAAATGTATAGTTTTATTTGAAAGATTTATTTTAATAATATATAATATTTAATTTACTAAACGAACAATGTTATTGAATTTTTAATTTAAAAGTTATTTTATTATTTATTTTTGATATTTAAATGAAAGGGTTGGTTTTTTCTATTAATAATTATAAATAGATATTTTTGTTGAAAATATTATTTTTATTTCAATGATTTATTAATTTATATTTAATTTTTAAATAACATTAATAATAAATTATTTCTATGATTTTATGAATAATTGAATCATTTACAATAAAATCCATTTTATGATTTTATTTGGTATGAAAAAAAATTTTATATATAAAGGGCATTTTTTTAAAAATTGTATTTACTCACATTTACAATATGATTTTAAATGAATTTAAACACATATATAAATTTTTAATTAGAAAATGGTTTCCATTTTTGGAATCAGGAGGTTCATAAATGATGATGTTGGTTTGTTTTTATTTTTAGTCAACATGAACAGTAACTGTGGTAGATATTATCCCCTCAGTAGAGGGAAAATCTTGGATATTTTGGTAAAAACTAAGAGATTTGATTTTTAATTTATTTAATAATAATTTTTATTGATGAAATGTTATTAATTCCTTTTCAAAATTGGATAAAAATTGTTTTTTAATGGAAACCTTTCAATAAAAATTTCTAATATAACACTTACAACCAACAATGTTATTAAATGTCACTCTCTTAGTTGTAAATATATATTGTGTGTTCATATGGGGACAAAAAAATTTATAATTAATCATGATTTTAATTTTAGTCATTTTGATATTATACATGTATTGATATTTTATTTTTAAGGTTTAGTTATTTATTAATAACATCAAATAATTTTACAATAGTATATAATGTATTAATTAGATTAATAAAAAAGATAAAATAATTGAATTTTAAAATATTAAAATGTAAATAAATTTATTATGTTAATATTTACCATGAATATTTTAGATATATATGTCATATTGTGAATAATTTTAATTATTATCTTTAGGTTGACATACTTAGTGTCATGATAAATGAATTGTATTGAAAATAATTTTATTGTTATTTCATAATAAATAATGTTATATTAAAGGATTAAAATTATATATATATATATATATTTATTGAAAAAAATTTATATTTCCTTCGAAATATTCAAGAACAAGTATGGGTTGTTATTTATTTTATATTAACATCATTAAATGTTAAACCATTGAAAATAGTAATATTTCTGTAATTGTCAAAAGGGTTAAAGAGGTTAAAACTAAAATGAAAGAGTAAAACCAAAACCAAAACATGTAAATTTTTTATAGTAATGTTTTATTTATACATATATTCATCCTAGTTTGTAAATATATAAATTTAGATCAATTTTTAATTGAAAAATAATTTATATAAATTTAATCATTTTTGAAATTCTATGTCTACGGCAATCCACAACTAAAAAAGGGAAATATTTTTTTTGTTCATAACAAAACATAAAATCATGTATTTAGACCATTATATAAACATTATTCTTATAAATAACCTTTTACAAATTATATAGGATATAAACCATTGAAAATAAATACCATAGAACATTTTTTATTTATTCTAATTATGTCCACTAAAGAATATGTAATTACAGTTAATGAGTCCTTTATGATTATTCCAACTTCTATATTCTCTTAATTTTTTTTCCAAATCCTAATATTATAGATAACATATGATTAATATACATATATTTTATTATGATTATTTTATGATCATATTCAATCACTCAACAATCATATAAAAATCCAAAACACCTCTTCTGTGTATGTTCTCCATATAGTCTACACATAGTGGTGTAATTTCTTATTCATCACCATTCACATGGATGGTTATAAAGATTAAAATAATCATTATATATGATAATAATGTAATAAATAAATATATTTAATTAAATTTTCTCATATATCTTCTTACCTTCCAATCTATTGTCAAAAGATAACATTGCAGATGCGTTTGTGTAGACCACCACCTTCACGTAGAAATTTGTTTTCTTTCGAAAATATATATAAGCTAATAAGATTAAATTTTAAAAAATAAATATAGTTTATGTCATTAAATATTTATTCTTTAAATTATAATTGTTTTTACCTATATTTCATTCCATTAATATAATAATTAAAACAACATTCACGTGTTTATAAGGAATACATTCTCAATGGATGCTATAATTCATTTTTCTATATATATCATTTTTGGATTAATATATATATATATATATATATATATATTATTAATACCATGAGTAATTATATGGTGACAATGGAATGATTGTAAATGTACAAGGACCATAATTACCACATCAAAATTTAATTGAAATATAAAGTTGTTTATACATGATATAATTTAAACAATAAAATATTAATATCAAATGAGAGATACAATTTCATATATTGATCAAGTATTATGTTAATGATACAAATATATTTGTTTGACGATATTATCAAAAAATATCATACATGAAACTAGAAAATTGTGGAGGCACTTTGAACATGTGGTAAAGGATATCTCTAAATTTACAGATCAATTATTCCAATTTTTCAAATTGAACCTATTTAATGTTATGGGGTGTATATATTTAACCCTTCAGTAATGTACCATGAGTATAGTATTTTTTTATTTCAATTACATTTTAATAAATTTTTATTCTTTTAATGAGATTCCATGTTGTTTTTCAACATCTCATATCTGATGTACATGAATCAAGCCATGTCAATTTAAAAAGAAAAAATGATCTTATTTTACATTTTATAAGATATATGTTAATTCAGTGTCAATTTTTTTTTTAAAATTACAGAAAAAGGATTTTTATTTCTATAAATATTATTTATATGAACATCATAAACAGTTTTATTTAAAAAATGGTTTAAATGAATCATTGTAGTTTGGTAAAAATGAGAAACTTATGGACTTTTTAGAAAAAATCCGTAAATGAATAATTTCTTTAACCAATTCCTCATGAAATTAATTTACCAAAAACATTACCATTAAATGATTTTGATATTATTTTACATGTTCACTAATTTATTTTATATGAAAAAATTTCACATTACATTATAAAATTTGAATTTTTTTAAATGATAATTTTCCTAGTGAAAATTATATTTTCCGCAAGAATATCATCTATGGGGTTTCAATTATATATATAATATTTTATTAAAAATTTTCTTTTTTATGTATTCAATAATAGTGGTATTTTTAAACGATTCAATTATATTAATTATTTAGTTATTGTGACCACTGATTATTACCTCTCCCTTAAATATCAACATTACTCTTATCATCCAAATTATTGTTTCCTAAACTCAAAAAAATATCAATATATATTGAATTACATTTAATTTCATTTGATTGACTATATAATTTTTTAGAATCCTAATTATTTGTATTATATGGAAATTTATATTTGAGGCTTATTATTCAATAATTAAATTAATCAATTTATATATAAGGAATGCATTAGACATGGAATGATGGGTGGGGCCCTAAATTATATATCCCTCTCACACCATCAATAGTTACCATGAGAAAAATTATTCAAAAATAATTAAAGCGTTTATAAGTGTATTTATACATTAATTTAATATATCTAATTTAGATTCCTCAATTTAATAAATACATGGATTTTTTATATGATGGCATCCAATATTAATAATTTCCACCATTAAGAATTTTGTTACAATTATCCATTATAATAATAAATATATATTACCCATTTATTTAGTTATTTCATATTATTGATAAAATTTCACATGTTTTTAGATATTTAAATTCCCATAATTATTATTATTTATTTACACAAAAATATTTCATTAGTAAATATCACTTGATGAAAATCTAGGATCAGTATTATATTTGATTTCTTTTGAAATGGATGTGAATAATGATATGATTAATTATTGGAATAATGGGAAACAAATCTATGTATTTTATGATTCTAGTGTTTCATGGAAATCATTTATGTATATGGTTCATAAGGCCTACTAAAAAATTCATCCATTTTGGATGTGACTATCAGTATATTTTTCCATTCTAATAAATTAAACAATTTTTCTAGGTTACTATAACTATATTTTTAACAGTTTTAATCACAGAATATTTTTTAGAATCTGTGGGAACTAGATTCAGTAAAATATAATTTAATTAGGGAATCTAATTTTATGATGAACATTCAGAATATTATAAATGAAATAGTTTTTATTATTTCATGACTACATATACCTTTATTTTTGAATTTATGATAACTGTTTCACTGATTTCTAAATTATACATTAATGTACCCTAATTTTTATCTAATATATTTTATTATATTAGTTAAAAATTGTTCCTATTAGATTATATAGAAGTATTACCTAGGTACATAATCTATGTATATATTTCCCTTATAGGGAAGATAATGAATCTAGTGAAAGAGTTGTTGTTGGAGATGAATGAATTACAATGATTTTGAGGCGAAAGACATATGATATTACTAAGAAACATTATAACAAGGAAAGGAACACTGATATATAATGTAGAATAATATTTTTTGACCACATCAGGTTTACAAAACCTCCCTCACTAAAAGGATCTATAAATCATTCTATAGCTAAAAAAATAGATGAGTTTAATAGAGAATACATTTCTCACATTGGGAAATAATGAAATGGAGAAGGTTATAATATTATTTCATCATCTCTTATGGAATGAGGATCATTTTTTGTCTTTGATTAAAAATTATAATATCAAGGAGGAAATATAGGGCATTTAATGAAAGGATTTTGAGGATATTTTGTCGTAAATGTATTACCCTTGTGAATAATGACTTGATATTGTTAGAAAACTGTCGAGTATGGGACAAAACAAATGTAAAAAGTTTAATTTTCTTGAATCCTTCATTACATGGATAGATATAAATGATTTATACTAAATCCACAATGAAAATAGAAATATTGAATATACATTTTATGTGATTAAGATCATCCATAAATGTATACTAGTATCCCAATTAGTTTCATCATATGCATATATATTATCACTTGTTACAAATATCATGGGAATAAATATATAACTTATGGATTTTATGGAATGTTAGAGAATAATTTAATGGTATAGAAAAAATTTATAGTGTTATATGTGAAAAAAATATTTTCCCATAGGTGCATTTTTTTCAATGAAATTACATGGTACATACTTGATGGGAAAGTGAGTTTTCATCAAGTGTGGGGAGAATGGACATGAGGACAATGAATTAATTAGTTTGAACGAAACCACAAATGTTTAGTGATTTAAATGTAATTATATGGTGATGTATTGAATGGAATTTTCAATGAATTAATTGAATATATATAAAAATACGTAAAGGGATAAAGGTATTAATTATTCCATTTCTATATCCATAGTGGACAGATTAGAATATTTATGTATTGGGACTAAATAATAATGTTGACTAAGTATTTTATTAATGATATTCTTTTTATGTTATTTGAAAAAATTATATGTATTTTACTACTATTTTTCTTATTCTTGTAATTTAAATAATATATTGAATGGTACTGATATCTATGAAATTTGATGAGTGGAAATGTGGTATTTTGAAATATTACATGAATATTATAATGATAATCCTTAACATGTTTCTTATTTTTGAGTTAGGATAATGATACGAGTTAAATTTAATATTTTAATGGGGTATTATTGGTGGCTGTGAAAATTGATTTGCGATTTGATAAAAATGCAACTTATTATTTATTTTATTTTATTTTTAGACTTATAATATATATGGATGAAGGATAATATTAATAGTAATCCAGGTTATATTTTTATGTGATCGAAGTATTCATGAATTAAGAATGTGTTTTTTTGAAAATTTATGTATTGTCTTTGGAAAAAATGTTGAATATGTTTCATAAAATGTTCTGAAATATTTTGAAGGAGTCTTAATGATTAGAACATATGGAATGAAAAAAGTTGATATTGTTCTATTTTTGATTGAGGTGAAAGTATGATTTAACATATTGGATAACTTATGCCGACCATTTTGTTTTTGTTAAATTGTTAGAATATGAAGGAATTTTTTTGGGATATTATGAATCATAAAAATTAAATTAGGCATAAAAAATTTAATCATCAATAAATATTTGATACCGTAAGAGAAGATGTTCAAATTGATCAATGAAAAATGAATGTTTTCATGAAAATGAATTGAAAATTAAAAAAATTCAATTTATCCTATTGATTGATTTATCTATATTGTAATGGAATCTCTTTAATAAATAAATAGAACTCTTAAAAAATCTAACCAAATAATATTTCCTACAAAAAATCAATGGCCTTTCTACTGATAACATATTTTTTTATTTGTTTGTTAACAATATAAATTCTATTTTCTCTATCACTATATATTAATCATTTTTCATTTTTTTATCTGATATTTACAATGATTTACTTACCATTACTATTATCTAGTATTGAAACCATGTTTTTTTTCTATAATTCATATTTCCCTTTCCCTCTTTTTAAGAGAAAATTTATTAACCCTTTTTACGATGTTTGTTTTCCTAAAAAGTATTCCCAAATGTATACCCCATTATTATTAAGGAAATTTTCATATAACAAGAATGAATTTTTTTACTAATATAATGAATTAATATACAACCCATAGATATAAAAATTAAAATATGTACTATAACATTCGAAACACACAACACCGAGTCTAAATGAACTATGATTTACTATTAAAATGTTATTATTTAATGTAATAATTATATCATACCTTTATAATTAATGAGTATTATTAGTAATAGAATAATTATAAAAAATAAGTAAAGGAACTCCTCAATAAAAATTAAAATGTTTATGTTTAGGAAATATGTACTAAATTTTCAGCAAGATAATTTTTTTATGAAATGGTTTTTAAAAAAATTAATTTGATTTATTTTTTAGTGGAATTGTTTTATTTAGTTTATAAAATATATTTCAAAATTATCTAATAAAATCGTTATTTTTTGAAATAAAAATATCAAAATTTACTTTATAAGAATTTTTTTTCTGAAAGTATGATTTCTTTACTGAATATTGAATAATAATAATTTTTAATGGGGATTGAATTTTTATTTCATATATTTTAGAATATAAATTATCATTTAAAGATTAATTATAATTAAATTAGTTATATTATATTGTTAATAATTTATTCAATTTAATTGGAATCACTTTTGAAATATATTTTTTTAAAATATTTTTTATACACAAAAAAAGAAGTTTTAAGAAAACATTCGTTTCATTGCATTTTTAAATATTTTTTAAAATAATAACTAAAAAATATTGTTATATTATATTAAAAAATGTAATATATATATATAATAAGTTATTTTACTATATTAAAATAATACCCTTTTTATTTTTTGTCGATATGAATATTAACTATTGTAAAATTAATCACCTCGGTAAACCTAAAATCTTATTAATATAGGTTAAATCTGTGTGAAAAGGGCATACTTTTTTTTATAATTTTTGGAGATTGAAGGTAATTCAGCCCATATCCCCTTATGATCATAAATTATTTTAGTCTACTATTTTGTTTAAAATTATTTGTATAATATTTAAATCAAATAATGTTGCGAAATGTCTCACTCTATTTTTTAAAAATCACTTATGTGTTCAAATTGTGATAGATCCAAGTGTAGAATAAATATATCATTCTCATTTTGTTTATAATTAAATTATATTCATTATGGTAATTTTTTAATATTATTTTGGTTAAATAATTGTCTTAAATTACTATGAAATGTTAAGACAAAATTTATTCAATTAAAAATAAAATAAAATATATGTAATTTAGAAATATTTAATGCTAGGTTATTTGATAGATTTAATGTATCCATATAAATTTATAGATATATATTTCATAATATGTTTTATTTAATGGATTATTTTAGAATTATTCATATTTTATATAATTTAATTCAATATAAATGTATAGTGTTAAAAATGACATTTATATTATTTTATAATAACATTTATTTTTGTGAAATGTTGTCAACATTATATAAATATTATAATTAGAAAAATTAAGGAGATCTTCTTTTAAACCACATCCATGGTCTATTTATGACTTTTTTCATCTTATAGTGATGTCGTTAACATTTAATGGTTAGGGAAATTTAATATTATTGTAATTTTCAAAATGGATAGATTTGGTTTAAACAAAAAAATGAGGATGCAAAAATAACCGACTCATGTGGAAATTTTGTTATATTATAATATTAAAAATTATAGTCATATTACATTATACTTTTTTATTTTTTGTTACATTTTAGCAAGAAATATATTTTATATTGGTTTGATACATTATGAAATTTCTATTGATCCCCTCCCCTAAATTAAAAAATTGAATCGATTTATTCATTTATTTACAATACATTTAGAATTTACCACAACAAAAAACTTATAATGCCTCATTTTATCATCATTAAGGATTTCATAGTGGTTATGGTACATTCTAATGTCTGACTATAGACAACATAAAAAGAGATCATAAGGATGTCTACCAAAAATTAGGTAATTTTATTAAAGAGTCCTTGAACTTTATTTCATCATCCACTTAATATTAATGTTTTATAAATACCTATATATATTATAATTTTTATCAATAATATCCTATTATTTTATTATGATTCTATGATAGCCATATTTCATATCTATTTCATCTTATCAAAATTTAAAAAACATCACTTCTGTGAGCATATGGCATACCCTCTATAAGTTGATTTGAAAAAGATTTATCTTAAACATTTCAATTAAATTATTATAATGATTTAAATAATAAATTTATGTGATATTTATGATATAAATCTTTTCTAAAATTAATATATGATATAAAATTTTTAGTTTTCAATCCATTGGAAAATGATAATGTCACTTGTGCATACTTGTGGACTACAACATCCAGGAATCTATGTGATCCGTTATTCAGGTACTAATTTCATGGAAAATATTAATTATTTTTATTAATAAATATATAATATATATATGATAAAATAAATATTCTTGAATTTTAATTAATTAATTACCTTTTTTCAATTTATCCATTGAATGATGAAAATAGTGATTAAAGGTTCTTTCATATTGCCATCTCCATGAATGGTGTAATTTATTTTTATATCTATATATATTATAGATCTATATAAAACTAAATATATTTAATATATATAGTTTTTAAATCATTAATAAAATTATGGTGATGATGTATCCCTAAAAAATGTACATGGACCAGAACTTCTAAATCAAAAAAACATGAAAAATAATGAAATTGTTATTATAGATAATGAAAAAAATAATAAATTCATAAAAAATGGGTAATAATGTATTATACCTAGACAATATCTGATATTAAGGTTTTAAATATGGTAATGTTAAGTAGTAATTATAAATTTATATTAATTTTTGATGATATTATTAAACATATAATGATATTGAACCTATGGTATGGGATATCGTCTCAATTTCCACTCCATTGAAACATTTTTTGTATTAGACACCTATTTAAATTTATGTTATGTATATAATCAAAATTTTAGGTTTTAAATAGGAATATATATCTATTCATGGTTATTAAATTTCAATTTATGGTTAAAATGTTTAAGAGTTCTCGTATTTTCTTCTTTCTTTTCCTTAATTTGAAACATGAACCTAGTAATCAAATGTTACAAGGAAAAAATAATTTTATTATTAATTTGATCAGATATATATTTAATCCATTTCCATATTATAGTAAAATTAATTATAAAATAGTTTTACAAATATACACTAATTTAAAAAAATATATTTTACTTATGTTTTATTTTAAGATAATTGTTTAAAAGGAATCTTTTTTCAATTTTCCAAATGAAGTAATTTTTGTAATTTCCTACATAATTATTAATATAATGTTTTCTAACATATAAAAAATGAATAAAATATTCCACCATCTTGACCATTAATTTTTTTGATGTATCCTGGATAATTTTCAAATTATATGTTCAAATAAATATTTCTTCCTTATTGTTTTGAAATTTACAACTTTTAAAAGTGAATTTTCATAGAGGAAAGTATATATTACTCAAAAAAATTAAATGAACATTTTATGGTATTTTTATTCATAAATTAAAAATTACATTATTCTAATTCTTCAAAACTATTGATATTTTATAATTATACCATCCTTTGAAACATTAATATTCTTATGACCATAAAATATTACATCTTAATTATATGTGCAAATTCCTTGTATTATGGATTTGACTACTTCTTAAAATGTATACCTATTCGACATATGATCTTTTATATTGAAAATAAATTTATCTTCAATGGAATTATTTATAATTATTATTCTCTTAAATATATTTAAATTATTAGATATGTAATATATTTCATGTGGTGAACTATACTGGATATCCTAGCATGTTGCTACCCTAGATGGCTCTAATATTTCTTGAAGTGTTTTCCCAATACCCATGGGTTGTTTAATAACACCTACAATCAAAAAAGAGATTCAAGGGAATTATTGTCAAAAAATGGTATTATATATAAACAACAATTAAAATGTTCTAGAATCAATTCTGTAAAAAAATCAAAAAGAGTATATCTTCTCATCAGACAATATATTCCATGATAAAAATCAAACATATCTGATGTATCATGTGGATAATAATCCGATCCTATAATCTTCATCAATCCAGGTCTTATTTATCAATAAAATACACTACCTCAAAGTGGTTCATTCCCATTCATTTTACAAGGTATAATATAATATACAAACATGAAAATTAAACATTTTTTATAAGATATACAGCCGTGTTGGGTCTCAAAAAATCTTCTATAAGTACTTCCATAATAAAAAAAATCATTTATTTAAAATTAGATAATATATTTCAAATAATTCAATTTTAATATATTGAACAAACCATGATTTCATTATCAATAAGTATAACAAATATATTAAAACATGGTTAAATTTACATTCTCTTATAAATATTTATATAATGAATTTGGAATGAATGAAAATATCTATAATTAATGAAATGTAATCATTAAATAAACAATTTTGTATAAATATTTAATAAGATATGCAGTATATTTTTTCCTATAAATATGATCCCTAGACTACTCAATAATTTATCATAGATCAATGTGCTCATACATCCCTTTTCTCAAGCCATTGGGACTCTCAGCTCTCCAATAGGGATATAATTGTTTAGAAATTTTATGATAGTGTAATCATAATCTATCCATTTATATGAGCTTAGATCCTTTCATACATTTCTTAATTACCAAAAACTAGAAGTTCTCAAATTTTCTTCAATCAATCAATCAATCAATAAAGGGAATATTAATACTTCCCGATTAATTTAAAATAAAATTTCCCAACTATAGTTTTCAATATATATTTCACATTAGAAACCCAAATAATATGTTATCATCATTCAATGTATTATAAAATAATCCTTCAATTCAATCCATTTGTATAATGATACAACATGAAATCATTTTATGAAATAAAATTACAAATCAATCCATCATTTTTCACAAATCTACCTAAAAGTTCAGTTCCAATGAAATTTTGGGGATTCATATAATTTTATACTATTTTTTAAATCAAACAACAATTATCTATAATGAGGCTTTTGAAATTTATTTAACTTACGTTTTCAATTAAATCTAATATTTATTACATTCAATTTTAGTTTAATAGTTTATTTAAAAAACTACCATTATTCGACGATGAAATCAACACATTCTATTAGAAATTCCAATGAATATAGAATGAGAAAGAGATAAAAATGGAATATCCTATATAAAAATTCATCACAAAAAAATAATCACTCAAGACCCACAAGATCATACTTTTTTCAATAAATGGTAGGGGAGAGATAAAGAAAACCTTATACAGGAAATTTAGAATAGATAAGAAACTAAACTGAGATATGGGGAAGGGAATAATCTAAAAATTAACATGTTGCTGTTTCAGGTGATTACGGTAATTGGATTCCGGAAAATTGACTCAATTTTAGGTTAGAAACTAAAAAACCTTTTGGGAATGAGGAATTCACATCATGATTCATCTATTCACGAAATAAATATTTCATGTGGTATATATCACTAAAAATGTGTCTCTTTGGGTTAAAGATAATGATCATAACTTGTTCAATTCATGAAACCAATTCATGGAAAGAATATCTTTATAGAAATAATAAAATTTTATGTATTATTCTTCAAAATGAATTGATATCATTAATCTATTTAACAGATATTACATATTCATTTCATAAATAATGACATATAAATGTTATCCAACTGATCTTCGGACAAATAATCAACCTTTAAAAACCATTTTCACACATATTCTCATAATCTATTAATTAAAAAAAATAAACAACAAATTAGATAATTTTTTTCGAACAATCAACTAAAATAAGTTAATGGGAGGTTACAATATCCTATAAAAAAATATGTTATTCCTAGAAAAACCCATTCACGTTGATTTAATATAGAATACATGAGGATATTACTCATTTATCCCTTACTCATACTCTTAGGTCACATGTTAATAAAAACCATGCATCCAAAACAAATTTATCCAGTGAATCATCATCCCATTGGTATCCATTATATCATTATCTGAAATATGGACTGGATTCTCTATTATGGAGAAATCGTGTTCAACAAAAAGATCCTCCCATATCAAGGAATGTTATGGTTTAGAAAAAGAAATATCAAACTATATTACAAGAAAAAATAATGATTGATTTCAACAATTGGGTATGTTCCAAATTGTTTCCCACAATACCCTCGAAATTAAAAATCTCAATAAAACTAACAAACCCAATTAAAATAATTCTATCTTTTCAAACATATTGGTTACCCAACTAGGGTGACACCCAATAAAATAATTATTCACCAAAATGATAAATATATTTTTTATTGAAAACGATATTTATAGAATTTATAGTAGATATATTAGGTCACTATTCTATAAGGAATCATGAAAATATTTGTTTTCCTCTCATAGACTAAGCTTTCTCAACCAAGGATAATTCTCGATTCCTTGAAAAAACAATATATGGATTTCGACATAGCCTTCCATACAATGCCTTAGAAGGAGATGTTTTGATAGGTTATTAGTGTATTTATTGTAGTTATTCTCAAACACTCCCAAAAAGTTATCCCAATCCCTAAAAATGTCATGAATTCCATAATATATGATTCCTTCTTGATTTTTAATAGCTCCCACTTTCTTGAGAACTTTCAACATATAATATTCCATGCTTAAACAAACATGAGAACCCACGGAATCTATGAGGTAACTCTAAATGTTATATGTAAAATGGTTATTCATATTAGATATTATAGAAAATGGAAATCTGTGAAACCCAATAATCTCATACACTACGAGACAACCCATGTCTTTAACGTTTCTTTTATCATGAGTCTTTATAATGTGATCTGATTTGGTCATTCTGATGATCATATCAAATATCATTTTCTATATTAATGTGTTATAATGTATCCCAACCACAAATTCTTGTGAAATATTTTTTTTCACTTTTATGATAGAAATGAAATCATCTAATTGAAACAATATTGTCTCTAGTGCTCATCTTTTACCAGTTTCAATATATATAAATGAGAAAAAGAGTTTATAATATCTCATATCATAACATTCAAGAAAATCATAAATACATGTTATAAAATATCCACATTATTACAAGATTCTCCAAACATTGGGAATTATGGAAATCCATTATCTTCAACCTTCTCATTAGAAAACACACAACGTACCGATTCCAGAAACATAATCTACCCACTGATGAGGACATCCACTCATTAATGGTATCCCCCAATAAAGATATTCACTAATTTTAAATAATTAATTATCAATATAATAATACCAACGATTCATCTCGAGATGATATGTGGTAAACTAAACACTGTTCAAAATGACCACAATCTCATTCTTTAAAAAATTAAAATGAACCTAAAAAGAGAAAACCATAAAACTCTAAATTTTTTCATTCAAGGATATGGATTAATTTATTTTTCTAAAAACATATGAAATAAAATTTTATCTAAAATGGATTTTTAATGTAAAAATCATAGGATTAAATGTATTACGCACAATTCATTTATCAAATGTTGAATTATTTTTGATAGAATATATAAATCAGGATATCATTGTTGGAATAAATTTTCAATTTTTCATAAGAAATGTAATTTCTTCAACTATTAATATAATAAACAAAAAAATTAGTTTTAGATCATGTGTTAGAATAGTATTCCTATGTTACTCAATTTAGCTGGAACCATAGGGTACCACATGAACACCCTACATGATAATACAACCACATATTTAATTGAATGTGTCACGGAATACCACATAGCAATTTTTGTCATCTATAATATTCAACAGTAGGACAAAAGTAAAAATGAATTTCATCTTCAAAAATTAAATATTTCAAGTTTCATCACAAATCATCTTGACTCCATTCCAGGTGAGATAGGTCATCAGAGAATCCATATTAATGAAATCCATGACAAACATATGGTAATATGCCAAAAATCCATATATGATCCATATATTTGAAACGTAACATGGTTTCTTCCATGTTGTAATAGATTTTTCTTCCCCCATAATCAATTTATATAACTTTTTATGGGACGAATTTACCAATGATTTTCACTCCCTAAATCCCAAATATGTGTTTTGAAGGATTTATATAACATTTGTAATTCTTCATGATGTGAAAAACAATATTCAAATTAAACACATAGTCCACCACATTATGAAATTAAATAGGAATATATTCCATTAGTACCACCATCAATAACATAATTTACTTATTAAATATCATGTTCATAAAATCCTCAAATTCTAAAGGGGATTTAGTAAGAATAATTCGAATAACATGATACTCACACCAATCATTACTACTAATATATATAATCCTCTAAATTATATGAACATTAATTCTCAAATGGTGATAAATAGAATGAGGATTAATGAGTTAATAAAACATCACTACTTACAGATCAACAAAGAGATCATCAATCCGATGATATTTTTTTTATTTAATATGACTCGATTGAGTATCCAATAATAAAACCACATGTGAATCATTTTATTATCATTATTCACAAAGAGAAACATAATATTATGGGTCAAACAGTCATGCATATAAAACATTTCCGAATAATACCATTTTGCAATGATTTCAAACCATTAATCTTCAGTAGGTCCATATACTAGGAATCAATAGACATTGGATTTGTATCGGGTTCTAAATAAGTAAAAAACACTACTTTTTATCAGTGGAAATAAAGTTAAATATAAAAGAAACCCATTGGGAAAAATGAATAAAACAATAGAGATATCATCACCTAATTATTAATAATCAATGTAGAAAAATAATAAATATTTTTACCCTTACAAACTATATAAAATTGTTCCTTCTCTACATGAACTCAAGTCCAGTTCACCATGAAAGGCATTTTACACCCCATGAAAGGATGTATAGTGGACCCATAGATGATATATGTTAATCCATACCATATGATATGTCATTAATCCCATCATTATGAAATTTTAAAATGTTTTTAGATTGGGAAATAAAAAATTCTTTGTAAACTCAATATCTTAAGGAGAGAAAACACTAGAAAAAATTGAACACCCTCTCACTCTTTGTTATGAGGGGCATGGTAATATTTATTATATTAAAAATTTAATTTATAGGAAGATTCTAAAAATTCACAACACGAGATGATATAAATTCATGGGATGAACTAGTGTTAAATAAATAAATCACTAGAAATTAAGTTATATTCATGATACCCCTCATAATCCATAATCCCACATCCTCTTCCTCTGGGGAATCCTACCACTACTGGAATTTGAGGTTTTCCCATTGGATATATACCAATGGTTTCTCCAAACCATTTTAATACTATTAAAAAAGGCCACATTTTCCAATGGTTTGTTCAAAATGTTGGCAATGTGTAAATATTCTTAATTTTTCCCAACCGTTTTAATAAACCATTGGTAAAGAGTGGCATTCCCAATATTTTTTAAAAACCATTGGGAAGGTTTTCCCCCAAAAACATACAACCCAAACTCCCACTAACCCGATTACAGAACCTAATAGAGAGCTCCTCCGAAATTCTTCTCAGCCGTGAAACCATCTTCAATCAAACAAATATATTTCTACACATCATATTAGTAAATTTTATGTTAGATTTATTTTTATACCTCTATCTTTTTCAGTTTGGTGTTTTGATTTTGGCTAAATTTGATTTCGTGATGTCTGTGAAGTATATAACCCTTTGATTTATTTTTGTTTTTTGTTCTACAATTGAAACATGGTAAATGGATTGTTTAGTGGTGTGATATGTTTGTTTATGTAGAGTTCAACTTAGTTTAAAATTAAATTTGGAATTCGAATTTATATATATTGATATTGAGGATGAATTGGCATTGGTTGGTTGATGGAGTAGAATTGTGAACACCCCCACCAGCCTGGATAGCACCCCTGGACACCCCGCCCCCATTGGACAGCCCCCACCCACTACACCCCCACCCCAATAGACACAGCCACCCATTGGACATCTCCCTCACCCCTACCCCCACCCTCCCTAGACAGCCATTACCTCCCATGGACTGCCCACCCCATAGAATCCCACACCTCCTTGGACACCCCCACCCTTTGGAAAGCCCCTCCCCCACCCCACTAGACACTCCCACCCCCTTGGACACCCCCAACATTTGGAAAACCCCTCCCCCACCCCCTAGACCCCCACTGTAACACCCTGAGATTTTATAAGAAGTATTGTTATTAATTTATTTATATATTGTGTTGTATGATACCCCCAGATTATCTTGCGTTATACGCAACACCGTATTAGCTTACAGTATATGCAACAGTAATCTTGGATCGTGTTACTCACAATTTCAAGTTCTTTTGATAATAGTCATTCTACGCAACATTGAGTGTATACATATATATATATTCAATGTATAAATGAAAAATGTTTGTATTCTGTTATAATGAAACAACAAAGGATTCTTGCACAACATGCAACCCTGACTTGGCTTGTATTACACTCAATCAGGACCTTCCTCGATAGCATGTGTTATACGCAATACCAGGTTTCACTAAACGATGATATATTGTTATAATATTATTATGGACTAGCCGTTATGAATAATATTAACTAAATTTTGAATTTTATAAAATTATTATTCATCTTATAAATTTTTTAAAACAGTTTATGTGAACATAATAAATTTTTCGGCTAAAATAAGTATTTTTAAAAAAATGCAGTTTTGCCACCATTTGATAGAGAACCCACAGTAAATCTAGTTTTTGAAATGTTTACAAGTTATATTTTAAAAAGTAAAATTCTTCTTTTGAATCAGGATATAAAAATTTACATTGGATAATGTTTTGATATTTTTCTGATAACTTTCATATTTTAATGAATAGTAAAAACATGATATATTTTAATTAAAAACAAATTTTTTCATAGTAATAAGTTATATGGTTAAATTATAATATTGAATGGTTTTAATGTATAAATAGAATATATTATTACCATTTAATATAATTTATGTCATTAGCATTGATTTTACCTTGAATTCGTAGGTTAAATCAATTCAATCTTTTTTAATGATTTAAACAAAAACCTGTTTTCTTTCGACATCAGGATTAATTTTAATTTTATTTATGCAACTTTTTTGTATTTAATTTGGAAAAATGGATTCCATATTTGGAATCAGTGTGTCCAAATTATTTTAATAACCTAATTTTTATTTTTTGGGCATTATGAATAGTAACTACGGTAAATTTTATTTACCTTAGTTAAATGTAAATCTGGTAATTAAGGGCAAATATAAGATTATAAAATTACCTTAACACCTGAAAAAATTCTATTGGATGACTAAAAGTCGACCAATATCACATAAGGGTCGGATTAGATTCATTTAATGGACTTTTTTCCATGAAAATAATTTCATTATTATTAAAACCAATGAAAGTGACAACATGTCACTTTCTTAAACCATATAAGTATAATAATTTTAATTTAGTGATAAATGAAATATAGAAAATGAATAGACTACAGAACACTAATACAAGTATCTACATCATATGAATTTATTTGTAATTTTTAGGGATTAAATAATTATCATTAATTGTGACATAATAGTGATGCAGAAATAGTTTATCAAGTGAAAAATCAAGAATATAGTTTTTATTAAACTAATAGTGAACCTAAAATGCACAAAAACCGGAAAACAAATTATCAGTAATTTAAATGTCAACCATAATCATCCAATCGTCTAATATTTTACCATTTTGAGCCTTATAAAAGCAATTATGACACTTATATTATTTTATTTTAAATGATGCCAAAGTTGTCACCTTCATAATTTAATAAATATAACAATTTAAATATTTTTATTTTAAGATGATAAATTCGAGTAAAATTATTATTATTCAATCTTTGATATTTATCTTCATCAAAGGATTTTATTTTTAATTTTTATGCAACAAATAAGTATATTAAATAATTATACAAAAATGATGTACTAATTATTTTATTAAGAGATATACCAAATAAATGGTTTTAAAAATATTAAAATAAATATTATATGAACTATTTAATGTGATCAACGAATTTTCTAGACCAATTTGACATGTTATAAATCTATTAAAAATTTTATTTCGAATATATTGTCTGTTTAGATTTTAAATAAATTCAAATAAATGAATAGTGTCAAAATTGACACTATTGTTAATTTATAAAAATAACATATTATTAAATTGTCTCAAAATCACAAAAATATTTAAAAATTATAAATTGAACATTATATAGTCTAACATGTAATAAAGTATCCAATTATGGAAAATTAACAACACCTATGTTATTATTTATAACCATTTAAAATTTATAATTTTAATACCACAAATAAACGTAAATAGATTAAATAAGAATAAATCAAAATTATATGGTTTAAAATAATATCAAAACATGTCTAAATTTGATTTTTTGATTTTATTACAACCCTATCTAATCTAATCATCGAATTGAGTCATTTTTGGCGGTTTTTATGTAGGGTTTGAATTTATATTAAACTAATATTGTTGAGGATTCCAAAGGTGCCCCTCTCCTCCCTTATAAAAGGGCACCTCCTCCCTCTCCTCCTCACACCACATTGAGCCTTCATTATCGGCCACCCCCTGACAATTTATCATCTAAACTTCCCTAAAAACATCATATAGGTACTTTTCTACTTCAAATACTAATCATAGTTCCCTAAGATGAGGATTCAAAGAGGCATATCCAAGAAGAGGTAAATTTCTGATTCTTTCAAATTTATTTCCTCTTATACCTCCTATTGTTTAGTTTTTACATTATATTGTAATAACATCAGTATGAATAATATACTGATATTTATTATAAATATGAAACAACCCCATTTCACCTTCTATCCATCCTATGGAAAATGAAATCACCATGCGTGCGTACGTACGGAATACCGTCTCCACGCCTTGGTGTAATCTGTTTTTCCACCACCACCTTACTTGGATGGGTATAATGGTGTAAAGAATAAATACATATGATTATTATAACATCATATTGATTCTATGATATTATATAATTCACTCCAATTTTATTCAATAAATATGGGAATGATATCAACGCTCGTGCGTACGTACGGACTACCGTCTCCACGACCTGATGAGATTCACTCTCCATGTTAGCCATTCAAGAATGATTATATAGTATATATAATAAGTAATCATGAAATATATGAAATAATAATTCTACTGGATTTATGTATATATATATGTATGTCATCTACTTAATTTCATTCAATTCAATAAGGAATCGAAAACAGCGTTCATGCGTACGTACGACCTACCGTCTCTATGAACGGTGTATTAATTTATATTTATCGATCTATTATATATATATATATATATGTATATTCTGAATATATATTATATATAAATCATGTTTTATAATCTGGAATTAAGTAATCATGATCTAAGTAATGATAATAATAACACGGACGATAAAGGAAATGATTTTACCCAAAACGCTGCTTTAACAAGAAATTTACAAAAAATGGGTAATATAAAGTCCTAAGTGAATCATATATGATATCATAAATATTATTATGGTTCTGTTACAAATTAATATTTTGTTTAAACACACTATACAGGAGTCAGAGACACATATGGAAGAAATTGGACATAATGTAAGGGATAATTATTCTAATCTCATTCTTATCCGAGACTGCTTATACGTAAGTATTTACTGGGGTTATATTTATCAACCATGTCCATGTTTTAAAAAAATGGTTTCACGTATTATTAATTTCCTTTTTACCCATTTTTTACTTTTAATACATGGTATGTATGGAATCTTTCTTTTACGAGGTACTTTTTGACTTTTCTGGAAAAGTATGAGAAGAATGTTTTTTAACTTCTACGGCACGAACAGATTTTTACGGTTTTATAAAGCCTTATATTCATGAAGCTTCATCCAAAAGATTTCATGACTATTTTCAACAAAATATTTTTCTTTTAAAATTGCATGATGTTTTGTGAAAAGAAATTGATTTTGAAGAAGAAAATATATTTTCCTCAAGAATTCATTTCAAGTGTTTTATCAAACCCATTTTCAATCTAAGATGACATTATTTCATATATGTATGTTTCGGGTATAATGTCTCTATGATTTACATGGTTTCACATTTCTTATTATGAAATTATATCCATTTCTTTTATATGTATTATGTAATGATGGGATTATGTTTATGAAACCCATTTTATTCGTTGGGTTATTATTAATGATGTATGTTTGTTTTGTGGCAAAAGTAAGAATGATTTCATTATGAGATGGGGGGACCTATATCTCCCTATAATGAATTGGGTAATGATTTATATCTCAGGATATAGAAATGGCTGGAACGGTAAGTTAATCCAGTTCAGTGTTACAGGACTGAAACGAGGAGTGAACTCGATTCAGAAAGGGACATTGTCCACTAAGATGGTCTTGGCAGCAATGACTTGGATAATATAGAAATAATAACATGTGCTGAATGGTTTCAAAAATTACATGTTTTATTCCCATGCTAATTTATCATGATTAATGTTTCTTCATGATCTATGCCTTATGTACTACCATGTTTTATGTCATTTCTCAAGATTTTGATGTTTAGAATTTCTGCTCATGTTTTTTTTCATTCAAATGTCTAAGGATTGTTTTATGTTCTCTATGATTACCCTTACTGAGCATTTGAGATCACCCGTTATATGTTTTCTTTTCCCCAGTATTTAAAGAATGGATTTTGGTAAGAAAAAAATGGGAAGATCATTAATGGAGATGTTGAAGATCTTTCACCACGATTAGAAGATTATATTCCGTGATTCCAAAGACACTAAACTATTACGATCCTTGTGTGTCTGGTTTTGTTATGTATAAATTATTCTGCAAAAGTAATGTAATGTGCATGTACGTCAGGCTTCGGGTCTCTACAGTTGGTATCATAGGAATGGTTTAGTCAACCTTTGGAAACTATGATGCGAAAACGTTAATGAGATCCCTAGAGATATTTCTATGGAATGTCTAGGGATGTCCCTAAGGATAAGTATAGGTATAGGTTATTGTCCTATAAGTATGGTAACGATATTATAATTTAACATAAAATGTTAGATATTGTCGGTACTCCACCTCAATTATGTTGTTTTCCCTAGTATGATTTTTCCTCTCAAACTATTCTTTTTGGGCTTTAGAAAATGGCTGGAAATAGAAAGATTCACGATAATGGAGGATATGACAGACAATGGAATGATATTCTTCATGAGAAACCAAATGAAATGGGATTTGGAAGTCCAAACATCGTTATTATGCCTAATACGAAATCTCATAATATGATCAATAATCTCAAATTTGGTAAGTTTCCCGACTCAGATAATAAGTGAAAGATGGAGTTTCATGAGGATAATAGAGGAAAGAAAGCTCAATTTACCTCATGTAAATCATGTATGAAGAGGCATCAGGGAGATTGTTTCAAAGGAACTGGAAGATGCTTTGGGTGTGGAAAAGAAGGACACAAAGCCAGTAAGTGCAAAGGAAAAGGATCAGTTAACACTATGGACAAGGATAATGGTATTTCTAAAATATCAACAATGATTAGATGTTTTAAATGTGGAATGTATGAGCATTATAAAAACAAATGACCTAAGGGAAAATCTAATGAAGAGAATCAGCATGGTCATATGAGTAGTATTTATGTGGATCATGATGAAGAGACTACAAATGAAATATCAGATGAAAGAAATGATGAAGCTCAGTCAGTGGTTTAAGAAGTTAGTGGAACTATTGTATGTTTATAAATAATAATGTATGTTACTATGGAATCAATAATAATCTAAGGACTGTTAAAATATTGCCTTTCCTAAAGTATTTGAAAATATATGTTGAATGGTACCGGTAACCATGGATGGTTATTCAGATATTTTTGGAAAGTAGATGATATGCTCATAATGAAGGGATAAGAAGATAATGAGAAGTTTGATTGTATTAATGAGCTCATGACTGTTATAAGGACTAAGTCATATTATGGTTTGATTATATAGATTTTATTTGGGATTTTGGTATGTGGAATGAGTTACCTTTTGACAGTATTCATGTTTTCACTATGGTTCTATGGTAATTTATGTTTCAAGAGAATATATGACTAAGTTATTCATGTGTTTGGAATGTAAACAACAAGATATATCTTATGATATATGTGAGATAAATTATTGTATTCACATTCATGGTACATAACATTTATAGTAATTGTTTTCATTATACTATGAGCTTGGACGGAAGTATTTTAGATAATCCTAAAGATTGGAATGGATTATTTTGGACATAAGTTAGTATTGTTTAGGGATAGAACTTTTTTAAATATTATTGATGGGATGTTATTTTAATATTGTTTTAGAAAAAGGACAACCTGCAGGACGAGAGACAACCCTTCGCGTCGGACAAGGCTGTGGGAATCGAACCCACAACCGAAGTGCGACTGGCCTTTATCACCTACCACTGGCCTACAGGAGTTCTCTGAATTGTAGAAACTAGTTTTATTTTATTAAAAGGTATGATATATGAAGTATAAGTTAATTTTTGGAATCGTATATGATTAAACTCACCATAGATGGACTTATGTATATTTGATAACTTTTTCTATCATTTTGTTTGAAACAGATGGAATGACCCATCATTCTATCACATGACCTGTTTACACTTCACGAATAATAAATTCAACTTCCTTTCTTTAAGAGATGAAGTGGAAATTGTTCAATGCATGAACAATAGTGATATTGTACCAAAATCAAGCAAGTATTTATTCTAGTTAAAAATTTTCAACTTTATGGAAATGATATTGAAAACCAAAAATGTTTTCATAGAGACCTTATATCCGATGAATCAGATGGTACCTTAGATCATCACAAATCTATGGCTTTGTGATTGTTGGGTTTTTCATAGCCATGTTCTCTACCACTCTCATTCCGAACATGGTGTTTAGATTTATCTTCAATATTCATATTTTTACCTATGTTCTCCCACGAGGAAACCCAGTGATGAGTTAATTTGGGTAACCGTTATTTTTCATACATCACTTTTTAAAATTATGTTTTAGTATGTGGGTATCTATTAAAAAAATCTTTCAAGTAGTCAACCATTTATAGCCCCGACGAATTTCGAGGGTGAAATTCATTTAATGGGGTGTAGAATGTAACGCCCCGAGATTTTGTGAGAATTATTCTTTTTAATTTATTTGATGTATTGTGTTGTATGATACCTTAAGATTATCTTTAATTATACGCAACACCGTATTAGCTTGCAGTATATGCAACACAAATCTTGGATTATGTTACACAAAATTTCAAGTTCATTTGATAATAGTCATTCTATAAAACATTGAGTGTATATATATATATTAAATGTATAAATGAAAAATGGTTGGATTCTGTTATAAAGAATCAATAAAGGAGTCTTTCACAACATGCAACCCTGACTTGGCTTGCATTATAGGCAATCACGACCTTCCTCGATAGCGTGTGTTATACGCAATACCAGGTTTCACTAAACGACGATATATTGTTATAATATTATTATGGACTAGACTTTATGAATATTATTAACTAAATTTTTAATTTTATAACATTATTATTCATCTTATAAATTTTCTAAAACATTTTATGTGAACAAAATAAATTTCTCGGGTAAAATTAGCATTTTTCAAAAAATGCAGTTTTGCCTCCTTTTGATGGCACACCCATATTAAATCTAGTTTTTGATATGTTTATAAGTTCAATTTTACAAACCAAACTTCTTATTTTGAATCAGGATATAAAAATTTACATTGGATAATGTTTTGATATTTTTCTGATAACTTTCATATTTTAATGAATAGTAAAAACACGCTATATTTTAATTAAGAACATATTTTTTCATCTTAATAATTTATATGGATAAATTATAATATTGAATGGTTTTAAAGTATAAATTGAATATATTTTTACCATTTAATATAATTTATGAAATTATCATTGATCTTACCTTGAATTCCTAGGTTAAATCAATTCAACCTTTTGGATTGTTTTAAACAAAAACCTATTTTCTTTCGACAACGAGATTAATTTTAATTTAATTTCTCCAACTTTTGTGTATTGAATTTGGAAAAATGAATTATATAATTGGATTCAGTGGGTCCAAATTATGTTAATAAGCTACTTTTTTTGGCATTATGAATAGTAACTATTGTAAATTTTATTTACCACAGTTAAAGGTAAATCAGGTAATTAAGGGTAAATATAATATACTAAAATTACCCTAACACCTGAAACAATTATATTGGATGACTAAGTCGACCCATATCACCTAAGGGTCAGATTGAATTAATTTAATGGAGTTTGTTCCATGAAAATAATTTAATTATTATTAAACATAAAGAAAGTGACAACATGTCACTTTCTAAAATCTTATAAGTATAATAATTTTAATTTAGGGATAAACTTAATGAAACATAGAACATGAATAGTCTCCAGAAATATAATACAATTATCTACATCATATGAATTTATTTGTAATTTTTAGGGATTAAATAATTATCATTAATTGTGACACAATTGTATGTATAAATTGTTTATCTAGTGAAAAATCAACAATATAGTTTTTATTAAACTAATAGTGACCATACAATGCAAAAAAATCTGAAAAAACATATTCCTCAGGTAAATGTAAAGCATAATCATCCAATGGTTGAATATTTGACAATTTGGAGCCTTATAAAAGCGATTATGACAGTTATATTATTTTATTTTAAATGATTCCAAAGTTGTCATCTTCATAATTTAATAAATATAACAATTTAACTTTTGTTATTTTAAGATGATAAATTCAAGTAAAATTATTATTAAAAAATATTTTATATTTATATTCATCAATGGATTTTATTTTTAATTTTTATGCAACAAATTAGTATATTAAATAATTATATAAAAATGTTGTACTAATTATTTTATTAAGAGATATACCAAATAAATGGTTTTAAAAATATTAAAATAAATATTATATGAACTATATAATGTGCTCCACTAATTTTCTATAAAAATTTTACATGTTAAGAATCTATTAAATATTTTAGATCTAATATATCCTCTCTTTAGATTTTATTTAAATTCAAATAAATTAATAGTGTCAAAATTGACACTATTGTTTTTTTATAAAAATAACATATTATTAAATTGTTTAAAAATCACAAAAATATTTAAAAATTATAAATTGAAATTTAAATATTCTACAATGTCATAATGTATCCTATTATGGAATATTAAGAACACATAAGTGATTATTTATAAACATTTAAAATTTAGAATTTTATTACCACAAATAAACTTAAATAGATTAAATAAGGATAAATCAAAATGATAAGGTTTAAAATAAGATCAAAACATGTCTAAATTCGATTGGTTGATGAGATTACAACCCTATCTCATCTAATATTCTTATTAAGTCATTTTTGGAGGTTTTTATGTGGGGTTTGAATTTATATTAAACTAATAATTTTGAGGATTCCAATGGTGCCCCTCTACTCCCTTATAAAAGGGAACCTCCTCCCTCTCCTCCTCAAACCACTTTTAGCCTCCACGCTCGGCCAAACCACGGAAATGTATCTTCTACAATATCCTAGAAACATCCTATAGGTCATGTTCTACTTCAAAGACCAATCTTAGTGCCCTAAGATTATGTTTCAGAGAGGCATATCGAAGAAGAGGTAATATAAGTTACCGATTCTTTCAAATTTATTTCTTCTTCTACATATTATTATCTAGTTGTTTCATTATATTGTAAAAAATCAGTATCCCTAATATACTTATATTTTATTATAACTATTAAACAACCTCATTTCACCTTCTATCCATCCTATGGAAAACGAAATCACCATGCGTGTGTACGTACGGAATACCATCTCCATGCCGTGGTGTAATCTGTTTTCCACCACAACCGTACTTTGATGGGAATAATGGTGTAAAGAATAAATAAATATGATTATTATAACATCATACTAATTCTAAGATATTAGATCATTCACTCAAATTCTATTCAATAAATATGGGAATGATATCATCGCTCGTGCGTACGTACGGACTACCGTCTCCACGACACGATGAGATTCACTCTCCATGTTAACCATTCAAGAATTATTATAAAATATATATAATATATAATCAGGAAATATAGGACATAATAATTCTACAGGATTTATGTATGTATATATATATATGTATTTCATCTACTTAATTTTATTCAATTCAATAAGGAAATGAAAACAGCGTTCATGTGTACGTACGGCCTAGCGTCTCCATGAACGATGTATTTCTTTCCATTTATCAATCTATTATATATTGGTATATTTTGAATATATATTATATATAAATCATGTTTTATATTCTGGAATTAATTAATCATGATCTAAGTAATCATAATCAAATCACAAACAATAAATGCAATGATTTTACCCAAAATGCATCTTTAACAAGAAATTTACAAAAGAAAGGGTAATATAAAGTCGTAAGTGAAAAATATATGATATCATAAATATTATTATGGTTCTGTTACAAGTTAATAATATTTTTAAACCCACTATATAGGAGTCATAGACACATACGGAATAAATTGTACATAAGGTAAGGGATAATTATTCCAATCTCATTCTTATCCGAGATTGCTTATATGTAAGTATTTACTGGGGTTATATTTATCATCCATGTCCCTGCTTTCTAAAAATGGTTTCATGTCTGATTAATGTCCTTTTTACCCATTTTTTAATTTTACTATATGGTATGTATGGAATCTTTCTTTTACAAGGTACTTTTTTAATTTTTCGGAAAAAGTTCGAGAAGAATGTTTTTTTAACTTATACAGCACGAACAGATTTTTACGGTTTTATAAAGAATTATTTTCATGAAGCTGCCTCGAAAATAATTCATGACTATTTTCAACAAAATATTTTTCTTTTAAAATTTCATGATGTTTTGTCAAAAGAAATTGATTTTGAATAAGAAAGTATATTTTCCTCATGAAATCATTTCAAGTGTTTTATCAAAAACATTTTCTATCTAAGATGACATTATTTCATATGTGTATGTTTCAGGTATAAAGTCTCTAAGATTTACATGGTTTTAGTTTTCTTATTATGAAATGATACCCATTTCTTTTATATGGACTATGTGATGATGTGATTATGTTTATGAAACCCATTTTATTCGTTGGGTTATTATGAATGATGTATGTTTATTTTGTGGCACAAGTAACAATGATTTCATTATGAGATGGTTGGTACCTATATCTCCCTCAAATTCATTGGGTAAATATTTATATCTCATAAGATAGACATGGATGTAATGGTAAGTTAATCCAGTTCTGTGTTACAGGACTGAAATGAGGAGTGAACTCGATTCAGAAAGGTACTTTGTCCACTAAGATGGTCTTGGAAGCAATTCCTTAACTACTATGGAAATCATAACATGTGTTGAATGGTTGCCACAATTACATGTTTTATTACCATCCTAATTTATCCTGATTAATGTTTCTTCATGATCTATTCCTTACGTACTTCCATGTTTAATGTCATTTCTCAAGATTTTGATGTTTAGATTTTCTGCTTATGTTTTTTTACATTCAAATGTCTAAGGATTTTTTTATGTTCTCTATGCTTACACTTACTGATCATTTGAGCTCACCCTTTATAAGTTTTCTTTCCTCCATGATTTAAAGAAAGGTTTTAGGTACAAAAAAAGGGGAAGATCATTAATGGAGATGTTGAATATCGTTCACCATGATTAGAAGATTATAATTCACATTTCCAATGACCCTAAACTATTACGATCATTGTGTGTCTGTTTTTTTATGTATTAAGTATTCTAAAAATTTAATGTAATGTACATTTACATCATGCTTCGGGTCTCTACACCCACCCCCCTAGACACCCCCACCCCACCCTCCTTAGACACCCCTCACCCCCATAAACATCCCACACCCCACCCGCTTGGATACCCCCCCCCCACCACCCCTAGACTCCCCCACCCCCATGGACACCATCCAAACCATGGACAACCCCCCCCCCACCCCACCCCCTTAGACAGCCCCCCTGGACACCACCGCTCCATCGAGACACCAACACACCTCCTAAGTACTTGGCCTAGTTTTAAAATTTGAATTCACAATGTAGTAGATTTATCATTTCCCCAATAACATTTTCTATGTGACCCATAAAGCCTTATAAATTGAATTTGTCATGTTTTGATAAATTGAATTTTTCATGTTTTGATAAATTTAATTTGTCATGTATTGATAAATTGAATGGGTTATTATGAATGAAATGGATAAAACGTGATGGTTTTCCTTTCTTAATGAATAAAATAATTTTAAATAAAATTACCCTATGGGGGACTGCAGGAGGGGTAAGGGGTTTTCCTATGGTGGGGGGTAGTCTAGGTGGGGGTGGGTTATCCAGTGGGTAGGGGGCTGAAGTGGGGTATGTGGTCTATAGGGGTGTGGGGGAGGGTATGGGAATCCCAAATAGGGGTGTGGGCTATCCAGGGGGCTCATGGTGGGGTGTCTAGGTGGGGGAGGGGTGTGGGCTGTCCAGCGTGGAGGTGGGATATCTGAGGGGACTATAGGGGAGGGGGTGTGGGCAGTCTATGGAGGGGGTGGGCTGTCCATGGGTGCTGGTGGGTGGGCTATCTTGGTGAGGGAGGGGGTGTGGGGTGTCAAGGGGGGTGGGGTGGGCTATCCAAGTTGGGAAAGGGTGTTGGTTGTCTAGGGAATAAGGGGGGGCTATCCAGGTGTGTTGGGGTGGGGAGTCTAGGTGGGGTTATCAGGGTGGGGTTGCAGAGGGGTAAGTAGGCTGCAGGGGTCAGGAGTGTGGGTTGTCTAGGGATGGGTGTGGGTTTTCTAATATGATAATCTACATAAAAAATCTGTTTCACATATAACCAATGTATAGTTTCTTTCAAATGTTATGAATTTTCATGATGATATATACCAACACTAACTGTTACCCTTCCAAGAATAAGTGATTTCTAAAAATTAATCAAACTCAGGTTCTTATCCACTATCCATGTTGAACTCATAAAAGTTTAACATTCGTATAACTCCATATCATCTAATCATATTACTAAGATCATACTCCTCCGAGTAGTGTCCCATTGAAACATGGCTCATAAAATCTGATCCATGTATTATATTTATCAGTGTGTTTACAATTGGGCGTGTTGTGATTTATATATATTATATTCATGGTGTACACCAATAATCATCTAGGTAATCTATAATAGGATTGTAAACATGATACATTTAGATAATGATTGTATTTTACGATCATAGACTCGGTGTGGACACCCACAACCCTTGGACACCCCCACCACCTTGGACAACCCCAACCCCTTTGAAAACCCCATGGACACCCCCACCCCCTGTACAACCATCCCACCCCCGTGGACAGCCCTTCCTCCATCGTGGACTACCCTTCCACCCCCATGGATAGACGCCCACCCCCCCATGGGGAGCCCGCCCACCCCTGTGGATGGCCCGACCACCCCCGTGGACGGCCCGACCACCCTTGAACACCCTGTGCCCATTTGGAAGGACCCACCACCTTCGTGGACAGCCCTCCCACCCACCCCATACCACCCTGGATCGACCCACCAACCCATGGAAAACTTTCCCACCCCCGGGACACCCTGAACCCCAGGACAGCCTTACCACCACCATTGACATCTCGCCCAACCCCTTGACCCACCACCCCCCTAGACAGCCCATCCACCCCTGTGGATAGCCTGTTCACACCACGGCCACCCCGTACCCCCTATAACGACCCCCCCCCCAAACCCCCGTGGACACCCCACCCACCACTATGGACACCCCGTACCCTTTGGATAGCCCCAACACCCCGGTGGAGAGCCCGTCCCCAACTTCTTACCCCCAATAGACAGCCATGCCGCCCACCCTGGACAACCTGCCCACCACATGGACAACTTGTATCCCGTGGATAGACTCCACCCCGTAGAAAGACCCCCCCCCCCCCCACACCCCACCCCATAGACACATGGCCCCTAGGACAACACCACCACCACCATGGACAGACCACCCACCCCCTAGACACCTCATACCCCCTTGTACAACCCCAAACCCCATGGACAACACCCCATCCCCCCCAAGGACCCCCTCCCACCACCCCCAGACACCCCCACCCCCCCCCCCCCACCTGAACACCCCCTGTGGATAGCCCGCCCACCCTCATGGACACCAGTACCCCTGGATAATTCACCTCCACAAGTGTACATGATTTGCTACACTCATTATAATTATTCAAAGATGTTTGGTTATAAATATATTTTTCTAGTGACTTTTATATTATGATTCTCATATACTATAGTGTGTCAGTTATGGTTACATATAAATTGAAAAAATCTCATTTACCTAAATATATTTCTGATGAAACTTAAATCATAAAGAATATTTTTGACAAAATGGATTATAAATTTTTTTTACAGAGTGGATAGAAGTTGGATATATGAAACCGATCGAATCTGAAGCTATTTTCAAAAAAATGTAAATACTTTTATATTTTTCATTTCAAAAAGCTTTTGATAGTGGTTATATACACTTCCCCTATTACAATTCGATTGGCTGACCTATGTTGAGCCGTGAAGAAGTGAGATAACATGTAACCAAATAAGATTTTAAAGCAAACTAATCTGTGTGGTATCACAATAGGGAGAAAATGACATCTCAAATTGATGACGATCCAAATGAGAGGTCCTGATTTGAGAATTTGTTATATGACATGTTTATGTTTATTCATCATCATGAAAAATTATGGATTATGACCCATGAAGATTTTGATAGGAGCACATGTGATGCATCTAATTAAAATGATGATGTTGTCAGTGGGAAAAAATTTAATGAGGCTTCCACGACTCTAGTATATCAATAATGCGGTAACATGAAAAAGATGTAATTTTTAATCTAATTATTTCATGGGAAAACTATTTATGTGATTCCTAATACTGGAATCAATTACATTATTACCTTACTAGAGGACATTCATCAAGATGATGTAGATATTCCCTCAAACTATTATATGGAATAGATGTTAGGTGAGGAAAATTGATTTTCAAGAAACAAAATTAATGCATTCCCAAAAGATAGCAATTTATTCCTGGTGGAAAATGCCGAATGAAATGATTGTATAAAATATGGCACATCCCGCTGGAAGCCTAAAGTAGATGGAACACCATCCCTTGTGCCACAAAAATTAATGTGGCACATTCCATTGATCCCCTAACACCTGAGTGATATTATGTCTGATGAAATATCAATAAAAATGCAATGGAATGATAATGAGAGATAAAAAATACTACTGATGAGTTGGTTCACCCCGCAGATGGAATTTTTTGGCATAAATTTGACGCTCGATATCCTGATTATGTAGCTGACATGATTAATGTGAGTATTGGTATTTAATGTCATGATTTTAATACATTTGGGAAAATAATTACGTCGAACAACACAAGGCCAGTTTTTATAAACATTTATAATCATCTCCCATGGTTATGTATGAAAAAACCTTTCAATTTCATGTGTATACTCATATCTGGCCCTTATGATCCCAACAATAATTTAGATGTATACATGAAACCATTAATAAAAGATTTCAATTTTATTTGGGATGTGGTTGTGTGCACATATGACGCATGTTTAAAAGACATATTTCAGATGCGGGTTGCGCATATGTGGACGATCAATGATTTTCTTGCTTATAAAATGTTGTCTGGATGGGGCATGAACGGAAAACTATGATATCCTGTTTGTATAAATAATACATGATCCAGAAGACTGAAACATCATTATACTTTCAGTTTGATAGTGCATCGACGATTATTTCCAATGGACCACCCATACAGAAATAATCGTTGATGATTTGATAATACCATGTAGACTAATGATCCACCTCAGTGTATGGTTGAATCTTATGTGCTTAATGAATTGAAAGACTTCAGTTTTTCATTTGGGAATGTTCAAATGAAATCTAGAAAGCGAAGGAATGTTTCTACTAAAACCTGTTATAATTGGAAGAAGAGAAGTATCATATTTTAATTGCCTTATTGGTCAACCAATTTGTTACGTCATTTCTTCGACGTAATTCACATTGAGAATAATATATTTGAAATGTTGATTTCTATTCTTCTAAATGTTATGGTAATGAAAAAAGATGTTTTACGGTCTTGAAGTGACCTGTTAGATTGGAGCATCAAACCAAAATTGCATCTTGTGTGTATCTGTGAATATAAATGGAAACTTCCATGTGATTCTTATGTGATCACACCTAAAGATAAAAGGAAAGTTATGGCTGTACTAGAGACTGTTAAAGTTCTTGATGTCTATTCAAGAAACATATCTAGATGGGACAACAGAAGATAGTTGAAGCTAAAATCGTTGAATACTCAAGATTATACATCTTTCTGCATGATTTTATTCCAATATAAATTCGTCATCTTTTTTACAATAATTTAAGGGTGTCTGTTATTTGGTTGTTCCATTTTTTTGTGATATTTTTTCTCAGAAGTAGTCCATGACGTTCTTGACAAAAATGTTGACAGATGTCCCATTAATTTTGTGTGAGTTAGTGAAAATATTTCTTCTATCATTTTTCACATGCATGCTACATCTGGCTATCCATATTCCAACTGAAATACTTCTTGGAGGACCTATTTCATTTCATTGAATGTATCCTACATAATGAAATATTTACACATTAATGTCTTGTGTGAATAACTGGAATCATCTCGAATGTTCAATTGTGAACGATTACTTTTCTCAAGAATATATGTTTTTTATCTATATATTTGTCATATCGTACTACAAGAATGAACAGACCGATGATAAATAAAGAAGAACATTATGAGAAAATTGAACCTAGTTTTCCATCATATCATCAAACAAGAGGAATTCTTCGATCATATACATTGATGAAATTAAGCCTTGATGAGCGGGAGATGGCACATCACACAATTTTGTTTAACTGTGATTTGTTCGATGAATACATCTTGTAATTAAATTTAATATGTATATCTTATATATATATATATTAATCAATTCCTATATTTATATACATGGAACATAAAGTGATGTTAAATAGGAAGCATTGTGCTTATTATTTGAGAAGGAGGGTGACATTTCATATCAAAGAGTTTTCTGGTTGGTTAAAATTGAAGGTAATAATATTAATATTTAAAATAATTAAAAAATATTTAACTAAGTTTAATATTGATTTATATTTCATCTATTGAGTTTTCCTATTGAATATGTCTCTAAAGAAATAAGAGATTTGGTTGTTGGTCCAAATACCATGGTTCGTGAATGTAAATCAATTGTTTTCAATGGGTATAGATTTATTATAATTGAAATATAAAATAACATTAGAACAGAACATGGTGGTGTTATGGTTACTACCACAACAGACCGTTTTTCAAGTGAAACAATTAGTAAACTATGATTTGAAATTTTTTGTTATTATGGATTCATTGTAAAAATAATAATATTGTATTATAATTATCACAGACGATTCAAAATGATGAAATTCTAGTTGTTTTATTCGATGCAGAGGTAGGGCACATTTATTGATGATTATGGATTTTGAGTATTTGATATTAATCGCACTCTTGCTACCGATGAACCATATGTATTGAAATCAATGGTAAAACATGTTTTTTATGTCAGAGACCATCTTCGACCAGAATTTGGTGTCATTACTGAAGTTATTATATGAAATACTTTTTATGACAGTGATGATAGAATTGACACCGTCCCTACAGCCATTGGAAGCCATCCATTTATTATGTTTTATGTCTCTGATATATCAATTGTCAGATATGACTATGAACGTGATGTTGTTGTGGGAAATATATAAAATCATCCATTCATGTTCTTAATTCTTTTAGTTTACCTCTAATTGGGCTGTTATGGTTGGTACTATTCAAATTGATTTAATATAGATTATGAATATTTTGTATCCAACTATACAGTTATGAGAATTTTCAATGTTTATTGGTTGAAATTTTAGTTGAATTGCATTTTCTAATTTGCAATTGAACATTATTCAAACCTATGAAACTAACATTTCAGACTTGGTGAACATTTCAATTCTTGAACATTGATTTTTATGAAATTTGAAATTCTCTAAGACCTCAGTTTAACATTTGAACTGGTAATAAACATGTTGGTTTGTATTCTTCGGAAAAACTTGTATTGAAACCTGCATCATCAACCTGGGCTAATGAAATTAAAATTTTCCTTATTTTTGACAACTGCTTTACCCCTTATGAATCCGTTTGAATCAATGTTCCATTTTTTAATAGACTGAGGACACATTTTAAATAACCATCCTACAAAAAATTATATTTCATTACTACATATTGTAAGATTAATTAACATCATTATATATTTTTTCATGCTCACCTAATACAATGGATAGTTAAATTTTCCATGAATTCATCTATTCCCACAGATTTAGTTTGTTTTTAGGTTACAAATAAGATAACCTTTTCTATTAACATCCATATTTTTTTTAAAATGTATCAAATGAAACCACTTGAAGAGAGGAGATGAAAACATATTCTAGACAACAAACTTCGTATGACTATATTGGGAATTCCACCACTAGTTCCAGTAGTGAGTATTTTATTTGAAATATATTTATTTAAATAATATATTATTTCATGTGATTATTATTTTTTAACATCGTTTCAGGATCTATCTATTAGGTGACATTTATTTGATATGTATCCTAGTAGTGGTCCCAGAACAAATTGTGTTTGTACGCGGGGGGGGGGGGGTGGAGGAGGGCGGTTGTACAGAAGTTAGATGATCTAGTCGACGTACTCGATTACACCCTGCCACTCCCACTTCCATACCATCCATTCCACATTCTGATCCTAGTTTGCCATTAGGGACACACAGAATATTTATGCCTCCCATGTTTTCATCACCCTTTACATCTGATCCTCCTCAACCATCTGTACCATATCCGATGATGAATCGCACTCCCCCTCCAGCATTCATCCAGCCATCCCTATCATAATCTTTTACATTTTCTTCCTTCTCTTCGGGCTTTTACATTCCAACTTATTCGACTCTTGCTCCACCAGAGTCTATCCCCACAGAGCTTACATTGAGGCCCACTCAATCAGTACAAGGTGTTCCTTCAGTTTCTATGGATCCAGCAGTGCCCATTGATCAGAGTACCTCATATAAACTTATAAAACCCGAAAAAATTTTTACACAATCATTTATGTTCATTAAAACATGTATTGATAAAATATATATTTTTCATTCATAATAGATCCATCTACTGATAGGAGGAAGGGGAAGGGGCCTACAAACATGTGTGTGGTGTGGAACCGCTTCATGTAGTTGATAGTAGACTATATGGAAGATAGTTAAATGATTCAAAAACCAGGGCATCAATGTCAGAGTTAATTGGTGACATTTTCCAAATACTCCGATATCATTCCTGTCGGTCTGCTCTAATAGAGACACATTCCAAATGATGTCAATGATAATGCTTGGGTAGAGATATTGGTAAATAAATCTGTTGTATTTAATGAAGTATAATATTTTATTTATTTATATGAATTCATATTTTTGTGTCAGTTATAGTTTAATTTCCCCAATGGTGAGGGTGCGCGACCATCACCTCTAAAGGATTTAGGTGAGATTTAGAGAGATTATAAGAAAGAGTTGTACATTAGATGGCGTGATATAGTGGGAATAGGGTTATAGGTGGTCCCTTTTGGGAATGGTTGTTTATTAAAACTTTACCGAAAAATGTTTACTCATTGCACGACTAGCCGATTTAAGGTATTTATCACAATTGAGGTATTTAAATGAAAATTTTCATGTTTTTCATTAATACTAATTATTGAATTTTTTTTAGGATTAATCTGGAAGAAATAAAAAAATATTGATGCAAAAAATATGTCCATACATAGGGATGTACTACGAATCAAGATCATGAGATGCAACAAGTATGATATTTTATAATTTTTCGTTACAAATTTCACTTTCCATTACTACCTCCATGATTTATTCGATTGCTAAAGCTATTATATAATTTTAGATAAGAAATTAATTATTGGTATCCTATTTTTAATTATTTTTTCTTACTTTCAAAGTCATTGTATAGGCATAAATTGAATATAAAAGGACATGTTCCCCTATCAAAATTGTTTTTCTCGAGTAGAAGAAAGAAATATGGTAGTGTCGTTGATGAGCCAAATAAACAATAGATTTTTTGTTTTACTTTTTGGATTTAAAATTATCATATTTATTTTTTAACAAAATAATCTATTTATATATGAAATAGCTGCTTTAGAGGCCCTTGATGCCTAGGAACATGAAAATGTTGGTCCAAACAATCACTTACATCAGGTGTTGGGATATGAGAACCATGGTACCATACACTGCTGACCTGGGAAGAGTATAGTTCAAATGATGTATTGGCCCTCCTCAGGTATGAGTTGTAGTTCCACAATGTTCCATTAGGTTAAGGCAAATGTATAATATGCTAAAAAAGGGCCACAGAGATGGTGGAATAGCTTGAAAAGGAAAACACAGCATTTATGAAACTGATGGATGTTTTACATCTAAAATTTACACTAGAGGCCAACACAGCTTGTGGTAAATATATATTTCATAGATGTGTTCTATATATGGTGCACCATGTGGCGATTCAAGTGGTGTTTGAGATGAAGGAGAGGAGGAGGCCAAGGTGGAGGGGGAGGAGACTAAGGTGGAGGGGGATGGTGATGAGGAGGCTGAGGAAGAGGAGGAGGACTATGAGGAGGTCAGGGATGAGTAGGAGGGAAAAGAGGATGGCATCGAGTAAGGCATGGACGATTATGAGTACAACGATGTGGATGAAGTGAGGCTGATGATGATGGTGATGATAATGATGGTGATGAGGGACAGATTGATCTGTAACATTTTTGACTGATATTACTAACCTTTGATGCTTATTGATTTGGTTTTCCTGAATATTTGTGTGATTAGGTAGGTCACATTATATTTATTATTTTATCTATAAATAATGAAACTTTACTTGATGATTTCATGTGACGGATTCACCCTCCCCTAGACAGCCCCAACCCTATGGATAGCCCGCCCACCCCTGGTCCCCTTGTACCCCTGGATTGCCCCGCCAGCCCCGAGGACAGCCCGCCCACCACCTGGATAGCCCCTCCCCTCGTGGAAATCCTCCCAATCGCGTGGATAGTGCGCTCACCCCTGTGGACAGCGCGTCTCCCACTGACAGCCCCGCCACCCCCATGAACCCCCCGCCACCCCCGTGGATTGCCACCCATCCCCATGGATAGACCCCCCACCCTCATGAATAGCCCACCCACCCCTGGACACCTCGTACCCCCATAGACAAACACGCCCACCTCCTTGACACCCCGTACCCCCTGGACAGCCCCACCCACCCCCTTGATAGCCTCGCCCAAACCTTGGACAACCTGCCCACCCCCGAAAAGCATCGCCACCCCTGTGGACAACTCGCACACCCCCTTGGATTTCCCACCCTCCCCAATGGACCCCCATAGACACCCCTACACCATAAAGAGCCCTACCACCCCCGTTAACAACCCACCCACCCCCTAGACACCCCGTACCCCCCTGGAATGCCCCACACACACCCTAGAAACCCTACCCCTGGAGAACCCCTACCCTGATGGATATTTTTACCACCCTCCTAGACAGCCTCTCCACCCCCATGGACAACCCCCCACCCCTAGACAGCCCCCAACCCTGTGGATTATAGGGTTTCTAACAACTTGAAGATTCCATTAATCATAGATACCCACTTCGGTGCCTCATGGGATCCTAGATCACCAATAAATAACAGTGGATGGTATTTTAGAAACTCCCATGCATAATAAATGATCCATGAAGAAAATGGATATTCCACTTCCACAAGTGTTTGAGTAGAAACCAAGACCAGGAAGACAACAGTTGGATCACAAGAACATGGATATTCCACTTTCATTGAGAATGTTTTTACCCCTCCATAAGAGATAGTTTAGAAATAATTTTTAATGGATTGATGATGTTCTTTAATGTATGATTCACAATTAAATCCTTTAAAAATATGTGAAAATAAAATCCATTATATTATCATTAATGATATAATTTCAATATCTATTATACCATGAGAATATTAATGTTCATTATATTTTCCTAGATGGTAGTGAATTTAGATTTCATTGTCCTTGATTAGCTCTAACATCCTTTATTGTGGGATATTCATGACTTTTTGTGTGAATATATACTTTTAAATTGTGTGATCCATATATATTTCATGCTTGTTCACAAACAATAATTATTCAATATTATAAAATTGAATATCATTACTCCCATGTAAATATCACGTGTTGTGTATTTCTATACATGATCATTAAAATGAACTCAATTATAGGCTATGCCTTTTTCATTCTATACTATGACAATACCTAATCCCTTATTTGAATCATCACTGAATACTACAAAAAAATATTCACTTATGGGTTGTGTAAGAATAGGGGAATTTATAATACTCACTTTAATCACCTTGAATATCTATTCACATTTATCATTCAATGAAAAATGACTCCATTCCTAGTTATCATGATATGATGTTATGATAATCATGTGAAATTTCACAAAAAACAGTGAAAATACCCAAATAATCCAATGAATGATCAAATATAATTCATATATCTTGGACGAATGAATAATTAAATTTCATATGTTTTTAGGGTCAATCAATACCCCCATCAATTGTGAGGATATTCCCTATGAATGATACTTCCTTCAGGTGGAACTCAAATTTGGTAACCATGGCCTAAATCTTTTCTTTTCACGAGGTCGGTACCACTATTCCAAAAAACTACACCATCTAATCCATGCTTTTGGAGAATATTATAATATCATCTATATATTCAATTGAATATTTTTTAGGGAAATCTAAAAACACTCTATTTTTCATGTCGATGAAGAATTATGGAGCATTAGTTCATATGAAATGCATTACTATGAACTCATAATTAAAGTACCTTGTACGAAAATTAGTATTAGGGATATCCTCTATATTTTCCACAAAATTGCAATATCCTGAATACATATCCTCATTCAATAAATATTGTTCTCCACATAGTTGATCTAAAAATTCACCCACCAGATGCAAATGTTGTTTTTTATCATGACCATGTTAAGTTCAAGATAATAATCATTGAAAAACATTGACATGTCCTTTTTTGTGATGGAGTGGGCTGGTAGACCCCATGGTGAAGCACATTATTACATTAACCCTTTATCCAGATTCGCCTAGAGATGTTTCATAATATCATCATGTTAAACTATAGCAATTATATATAGATACTTCGAAATGGAAACACCCTATGTAAAATATTGATTGAAAATTAAATAGATCGGTTAGAAGGATGACCAGGAAAATCCTCTGGAAACAGATCTATGTATTCCCTAACAATAGATATGTATTATAGGATGGTTCAATACGTAAAATAAAGCATTTATTCAAGATACACATACTCATATAGAAATAATATCTATGATTGAGATACTGGTTGTAAATAGGATTTATCCTCTTTTGTTAACATGTTCAGAATAGGGGGTCAACTGGAAATACAGGGATTAATTTCCTTCTCATGGAAATTTTGTTTCGATATATACCGAGGAAGACAATAAAGTCCTATAATTGCATCAAATTTCATAAAAGAGAGTATTAAATATACTTTTGGATAATTCATCCCGAAATTTTGATAATGGAGAAGCTATATAATAGGGATACCATAATTTCCCAATTTCTATTTTCAATAAAATCTCTTCTTCAATGATTTGGGGTGGTGTTTGAATAGTATTACTAAAAATTGATGATATAAAAGAATTTTTAGTATTTTTATTAAAAATTAAATTCATAATTCTTGTTGAATAGCTAGCCTAACATTCTTCACATCATATTTTGGATCCTTATTATTGTTATTAATGGAAAACCCATTCTCTTGATACTTGGGATGTTATTCGTTTCCTCCTATAACCCTTTTCTAAGGGAACTAGTTTTCAAATTTCCCTAGTTACTTTCCTTTGAATCTTGGACAATTTGTTGTGGGTTCACATGAGTATTCGTTTCCTCTGTATCATTGGTTGGGTTCTCTTTTTAGAAATCATTATCCTGTTTCCCCTACTTCCAACATCTAATTAATTGCCTCATACAATTAGGAAATTTCCATGGTTCTTATTTCTTTACCTTTAAAATGAAGGATATTGGAATTTAGTTTCACAATTATATTTCTCAATTGTACCTCCATAGTTAATCTATACTATCTACTTCTTACCCATATGATACCTATGAGATTATTCAATCTCCATTTCTACTCTGGGGTAACATGAGAAAATTTAGTCATAGCTATCAATGTCACATATTGGTAGGGATATTGTTATTCAAGGTTTTATCCAACCAATGAAGTGATCAACCTTGCATTCAATGGTAACAAGAAATCTAGAGTCATATTGTTCAAGTCATGTGATGTTTTTTTCATATGCCCTAATATATTTTTCATCTTTTTTATTAAGGGAATGAAATCCCATTCCATTTTATGTCAAAGTGTCTAAGGAAAATATTAATGAAAAAAAATTCATGAATTTAGTCCACTCCATCACTTGGATCTTTTCCTTAGAAATATTCATCTTGGTCAATGTACTCCACATATCAGCTTATGTATCAATAACATAAATAGCTAGTACAAACATATCTTAATCATAACATTAAAGGATTAATAATATTTTCTCAATGGAAATGGTCCATTTTTTCAAATATTAAGTGATTATATTACCAATTTAATGTCAGTGGCCTATTTAGTATAATGATTTCAATTGGATATTGTTCTTTATTAGGGGAATTTGGGAACACTTCAAGATCTAGTATTCAATTTTGAAACTGATTCATCAAAGAGAGTACCATAAAATTATTTTTTTCCAATATCATTAGGTTATGCATCTCATAGGGTCAGTCATCAAATTCCCTATCCCATAGATTTATTAACTGATTACTTAAATTTTTGGTCATTTTCTATATAAAAGGAAAATTAGGGATAATTATTTTGTAACTATTAATATCATAAAGGTGGAATCCAATGAAATTACATAGATAATTTATAAATTATAGGTAATCATATAATTTATGAATTTCTATGCTTCGATCAATGTTATGCTTGGCCTATTTCATAAAATATATCTTTATGGGATGTCTTTTATTCCCAACATAATGGTTCCAAATGATATTATAATTTTAACAATAAAAATTCCTAGGGTTGTTCAGAGAAGGTACATAGTTTGGACCACTATTGTGTACCTGGTTATACTGATTCAGGTATGGGTCACCATTTTGGTATTGTTATGCCAAGGTACATATATTCAAGATCATCATCCAGTTTTAGTATCCATTCATTAATATATTTTTCTGATAAACAAATAATTATATACATAAAACATTTTTGGGATGTGTTCTTATACATAATCATATCCCTCTGACATTGTCTAGAGTTTTCTAATCCAAATCCCAATAATAAATAAACATTTACTTGGAACCAACTATAAAAAACCTACAATTAGTTTCACATTAATACATGATTTATTGAATAATAGTACACATAATACAACCTAAATGATAAATAAGTATAGTTTATTTGGAAATTATTTATATATAATAACATCAATGACATGGGACACATCAACATTACTTAAAATATTTATAATTTCTTCTAAAATTTCATTTCTTTTAAAAATACCTTAAAAACAGGGATAAAAAATAGAAAGGTGTTGGAAATAAATACCATTAAGGGAATAATAATTCCATAAAGTAAAAAAAGATAGAAAATTGGAATATTAAGGTGGAATGAATAGAACATTAAATATGAGGAATTATGTATCCTGATTATATTTACATTATAAATCTAGAAACAACATAAAACATTGAATCATTAACAGGGGTAAACTCTAATTTACATGACATCATGATGGAAAAACTCCCATAAAGTGATTAGGATCACTATAGATGCAAAAATAATGTCTTATTAGACTAATATATACACTATTCATGTAGTCTTATATAATTATTGGTGCACCCATCACATTCATTTCAATATTATAGTTAAGTGTTCCACATCAACCATACAAAATGGATTTATTCAATATAATATATTGTTTCGTTATCCGAGAGTCTTGAATAAGTACTTGTATATCCGAATTGAATGTATTATAGGTCTATAAATGTTAACACCCTTGATTCAAAATGGGTGTGGTATCCACTAATCAATTGTTTTGGTATTGAATATCATAAAGAAATTTCGGCAGCATGACATTGTCACATGATTATTCAAAAAAAGGGTTTATAAGAGAGAAATACCCTCTCATGTTTTTTTCATCAAATTTTTTGTAATATGTTCATGTAAATATATATCCCAGTATATTTTATTTGAAATAGATAACATAATATAAAAACTATACCTAAATAAAGAAAAAAAGGTGGTGATCCATTAATAAATTTCTGTATAATAACAAGTGTACATAGAGGATCATGAAAAGGAATAATGGGATTGAAAGGGGGATCAAATAATTTATACATAAAATTTGAATTAATAGGTATATAGTATAATTTATCCAAAAAAAATTGAATTGAATATAGTAATTATAGAATAAATGATTTTCTTGAATGGAAATGTGAAGAGCAAGTTTCCTTACATGAGTGTGTGAGACCAAAAGCATGGCAGGATATTCTTGAGCCCTGTAGGGTAACTTGGGTGGAATTAATATAGGGTAGGGATGAGTATTAAAAATAATCATGTGTTTTTTTTGAATATAAGTGGTATATTGAGAGTATTTAAATAATAGGTTTGTGGTTTCTTTATTATTTATATTTCTTACTCTACAAAATAAAATTACAAAAACCATGAACCATCCCATTGATTTGTCAAATTGTTTCTTGAAAATGTGATAGATTATGATTATTTTTATGTATATGAGTGTAAAATATTAAAATGATATATACTATTTGGATTAGGCGAGTATTACTCTTAAATAAATGATTTTAAAATGCGTTAATATATTAATTATTTTTGTGGATTCAAAAAATATTTATATATTAAATAAAATAACAATAAACTTAAATAAATATAAAAACAAAATAATGATTGTTTCATGTATAATATATTATTATTTATTAATTGATTTTTAGTTTATTTGGATGTCATCATATTGATGATATATTAATAGGGTGTTTATTTTTTACATGGTGTCTGGTTTTCTCAAAAAATAATGAAAAATTCCCCATGGGATAATTTTGATCTTATTAATATGAAAAATAATATTAATTTTATCCAAGTAATTTTCTAATTATTTTTGGATTTTAATATAGATGTATATGTATATGAGATGGCACGACACAAGTGTGGGGTGAATTGTAAGTTTAAAAAAATTGAATTGAAAAACATAAGAAAGAACATAGTTTAAGAGGACTTAAAATAAAACAATTCACAAAAAAAAATAACCATACCAGTCTTGGATCAAATGGATATGATATGTCGTAATTCCACATATAATGAATGAAAATTATATTTGAATTGAATACAATGATTGGAGTAATAAAAATGTAAATAATTCAACCATATTGTGTATAGAATCATTAAATAAAATATGTAATGAATGAATATTAATTTAAATAGTTATAATTGAAATGATAATGAAAAGGAAGAAGAAACTAAATGATTCCCTTTATATTAGAAATTGCAGTGAAAGAGTAAATGTATTACCATTCTTTTATCCCAAAGAGCCGGGTTTCCTTTCTCCTAGGATAAAAGGTATGTCTTTCCACCACCATGGTATTCCCTCAATACGATGTTCAGATAAAATATATTCTTATCCCTGTAAGTCATTGACTTATAAGTTAATCAAGAAACATTGTCTTTTGATCTATTGAAAGACCTTGACATGATGATCGACAACATGCCTTTATCTCCCTAGAATCCCTAGATCGTTATCACAATAATCATAATCACAATGAAAATCATTGCACTTTTAAAAATAAAATAACTTCTAACAAGCCCTTCACATCTTTTATCATCAGGTCTTTCACATGAAACAAGATAGAAGTCACACTATCTCTCTTGAGAACATGATGGAAGAAAAAGTTGCAAATGTTATGTTTTTTTCTTTTAATTCCCTCTTATTTATTGGTCTCAAGTTCAAATGGTGGAATTTCCTCCCATGTTTGAAATTCTAAAAAAAGTTGAGAGGGACACAAACACCTAGAATTAAAACAGTCAAAACAAACAGAATATGGGACATCATTTTGATTGGTATATAACCAACTCAACGAAATTGTTTTAGATAGAAAATTTTATGTGAAATTGAATTTAATTATGAGTATGATAAACATGAATGCAATATTAATACATGAGTAAAATTCATTGCATGAGTATGAAATATAACTTTGTTACTATGTATATCATTATTAAGATGAATATCATGGTTAAGATACATTAAATTGTTATGATGATTAACATGGATAAGAATCAGATCTCGGTTACATTTTATATCCTAGTTACAATTCATAGGATGGTTACAATTCAGGATATATAATATGATTATGTTGCATGATTATGATACAATACATAACCTAGTTACGATACATATGGTTATGATACAATTCTTAACATGGTTACGATACACATGGTTATGATACAATATATAACCTAGTTATGATGCACATGGTTATTATATGATACATGATTACAATACATGGCCTTGTTACGTTGCATGTGGTTATGATGCAATACAAGATTATAATACCAAACCTAGTTACTATGCATGTAGTTATTATACAATACATGATTACCAATCATAACCAGGTTACGATGCTTTTTGTTATGATGGAAAAAAAATATATGATTAAAAAATATGTGATTCAAACTACAAAAAAATATTATATTATAAGAGAACAACATATATGATTTCAAAATAAAAATCATTCATGATTACAATATACGTGATTGTGGGTGTAAAACAACATATATGGTTACATTGTAAAATAACGTACGTGATAAAAAAGATGTAATTTTTGATTCAAAATCTAAAATATCATTGGGAATGTTGAAATACGTTTTAACTCAAAAATCGAAAAAAAATTGAATGAAAAAGACAAAACAAACAAATAAATATTTATCTACCCATGAGTTTAGTAACTCTTTTGAACGTAATAGTGAATAAGTCTAATTCGACATCATGATTAAACAAATCACTAAGGAATATACTATATTTAGTTATACATGTGAATTCACTCCCGTAATAATGTATTCAATAAATTCATCATTTCCCAACAATTCTCCCCCTTTGTGGATTTCGAAAAGAATATGGGAAATAATTCATTTCCTACTAAGTGAAATAGAAATTGAATGCAAAAAATATATATTACATGGAATTAAAGATGATTTTATCTTACATGAAGAGTTTATGAAATCATTATTTACCCATTTTCCCCAAAGATTGAACATATAATGTATCAACTTCTTGAACCATTTTCAATCCTCCATCAGTTTTTCAGTAGAATCTTGTTGAGCCTTCAACCTCACATTTCATTCAGAAATACCCATTTCATTCTTTTGAAGCCATTGTTCCTGAGGTCGATTTATTACTTTGTGAACATTAAGCCATTCTTCCTAAGAATTAATATCATCAAATCTGAGTCTGTAGACCATAAATAGGATTAAAAATATATTCGAGTGGAAAAACACATCAATACATTCATTCTCCAATTTTTCTTTTAGGTTTCAACTATCATCAAAGGATATGGATTTTGAGGTACTAGGTTTTTGAAAGATGTCAAGATTTTAATTAAAATTAGAAATAAACATTTGATAGAGAGAATTTAGATCATTTACTCAGTTCAACAATTCATATTGGTTGTCTAGATTATTTTTGAGACAATCATCAACATTTTTCGACAATTTAAAAACCTTATTACAATCCATGATATACTTAGCATCACATTCCTTTAAAATCTTGAAATCAACATCAAGTCTCAGAAACCTACCCATTAAAGTCATGATAGAGTTTGTTATATCATTATGGGAATTTGAAAAGATTTGTATGATAGATTCAATACTTGGATTGAACATTATATTATTTTCCAATCTATTCAAATCATGTTGGGTTTACTAAATTCCATTCATTTATATTGTCCTTTCAAAATATATATCATTAGTTTATTCTAGGAGATCACCAAAATGATTTCGAGTACCAATCATTTGAGCTGGATGATTCCAATTCATATTGGATTCTTCCTCTTCTTCTTATTTATCTAAAATCTGAATGAAATTTTTGGAAGAAACCCTTTGAGAAACTTTCATGGAAGGATGAGGATCTGGAGATGGATAAATAAAATGATAGATCTTCAGAGGATTTGGTGTTATAACTTATTTTTTTTTCATATTCTTTCTCTTCAAAGTATATTTCTTCCTAATCATGTTTTCATCCCCTTGTTATTCTTTTTATTATTTTCCTTCTTCATATTATTGAATAAGATATTGTGTACCCAATTGTTCAGAATCATTTTTTCCATTGCCTTTCTTTGTGGGATCCAATTGAATCTGAACGGGTTCCTCCCTTATTAAAATTTTTATTTTTTATTTGTCATTTATTCTGAGAAGTTTGTCAATTTAAACAGCAGAACCCTTTCATTTATTCATCCTCTTCTTCTTTTATTCTCTATGTATAGCCTCTTTTGATCCTATATTTTGAGCAGTGCCTCAGCTGGATCCAAAACAATTTGTAGATCCCCTTCATTCCTTAAATCCTACTTATTCCTTCACACAATATCATCCTCATCGGATATATCCTTTTGTTTCTTTTATTCCACTAGAGTTTTAGTCTTATCAAAATTTATTTTTGTGGATGTTGTCTTGGATGGTATAGAAGGTTTTTCACTTCCTTCAAATACATTGTGAAGTGCCCAGATCATTGTGAATCACTGAGTGGGGGAGGGGGTGAATCAGTGATCCCTTAAAACTTTTTACTAATTGATTCTTTATCAATTAAACCTCTATGGCTGGTTAAAGCCTCGATCCACTCTTCTTGTATCTCTCAACCTTTCCTGGATAATGCAGTAATGAAAAGGCACAGGACACAAGGATTTACAAGGTTCGGCACCAAAGGCCTACATCCTTGCCATGCTCTCCCAGCATGGATTCTCCATTATAACCTGTTAAAATTACAATGGTCGATACAGAGTCCCACTGTATCTCTCCTGAGTCCCACAGGAGGGTCTTTATACTACGTCCCACAGTGTTACCAGAGTCCCACTGGCCTGCTCCAGAATCCCACTAAAGACTTCTTCTCCCTGAGTCCCACAGGGTCTTCTCTTGGCTCCTCGAGTCACACGAGTAGCTCTTCTTCACTTTAAGTTCTTCAAGTATCCTCAGCAGCCTGGGATAAAGGCTGGTGGCCTTGCTCTTTACCTCTGATCACTTGTGATGATCAGGTCTTCTCGTCTTGCTCAGGCTTTATCACCTTCTTCTAAGGATGACCTGGCTTCTCTCCAACTACTGAAAACTCAGACAACTGATATCTTTAACTTCAGTCTGGTCCAGTCTCACTTCACATCAACTTCATGCACTGAGTGCATGGCAGCTCTTCATCCTCATGCACTGATAGCATGGCCTTCTCAATTCTTCAAGAACCTCCTGTTCTTGGACAACTCAAATGCACACAAGCAGATTTGACTTGTTTACGTGTGCACGTGCATGAATGCATGCATGCACTCTCCTCTTCTTTCTTCTAGGTGCAATAATCCCTTAAAGGGTGTAATTCTTTTAAGCACACACCTTCACTGAACTTCACACACTTTATCCAAATTGTTCACACACTTAGAAGTGTGTTTTACTTTAGTGTGGAACTTCTTCTTCTTCTTCTAATGTGTATACACTTTTTAGTGCACACACCTAGGTTCGGCCACTTCTTTAATTTGCACACAATTGTTTCACTTTAGCACACACATGAGTTGGCCTCCTCCTCTTCTTGTTGCACACACACACTTTAGTGTTCTTTTAGTTTGTTCTTCAAGGTATGCACACACAAGGTCACAGCCCTCGGCCTCTTCAAATGCACACACTTAAAGTGTGTTCTTCTTTGTTCAAATGCACAACCAAGACTACGGATTATTCAATTCTTACACACACACAAAGTGTGGTCTTCCACTTCACTTGGAACACACCACTTGGTGTTGTTCTTTGTGCACACACATGGCCTCGGGTCTTCCTTCACTTTAGCACACACCCACAATGGTGTGGTCTCATTTGTTTGCACAAGGCTACGGCCTTTCTCTCCTTTTTTGCACACACAACACGAATGTGTCCTTCTCCTTATGCATATGCTAGGGCCATGGCCTTTCCTTGTTCACTTAGCACACAAAACACTAGGGCCTCGGGTTCACCCTCTTTGCACAAGCTACTGCCCGTAGGGCCTTCTCTTCACTTGGCACACACACACTAGGGATGTGGTGGTCTTCACTTCACCCACTTCCACACACACTGTCCCACAAGATGTCAAGGTGCAAGGGGCATCCGTGCAAAGCCTTGGATGCTAGGCATCGCGCAAGTGCTTGGAGCACAAGGCGCGCAAGTTGCACTGGCCAAGGGGCGCACAAGTGCAACCAGCCGCGGGCGCGCAGGTGCAACACCGTGGGCTCTTCCTCCTGTCGCGCAAATTCGCGAACAGAGAGGGTGACAACCTCGGGCGTGCAAGGAAGCGGCAGCCCTGAGTACTTCCTGCTACGCAAAGATTAGCACACAGGGGAATTCACCGCGCAAGTGTGCGCGGGGCTTCAAACCTTCGCGAGGCAGAGAGATGCGCTCACGGGACATCAAAAATTCAGCGCATCAGCAAACCATCAGAGAGCCTCGGGTGCTCCTTTTATAGGCATAGGCTTCCTCGCATCATCCGCATTGTTTTAACTTCAAAATCCCGAAGATTTCAGATCTTCAAAAATATTTTCAAATCTTGTTTTTTATTCTCGGTTCGACGCGGGCTCATTATTTTTTATTCCTCTACGTGCATGCGACTCATAACGCATGCACGGCCTTTGGTTTAGGCTCATCCCATGCAAAAACACCAACCACGTGGCCTCGGCAGCTTTGCTTGCCTCGGCCGAACTCGAAATCCTCCAAACATTGCATGCATGCTCTCTTTATTGCATGGATGGATTCGGTGTGTCCAGACGAGCACGAGGGTGCCTTCGGTTTACTCAGAGGTGGACGGGAGCTCGAAAACCATCTTCAGGTTGCCTCTGGTTTGAGCGGAGCTCGCGGGAATGCGCGGGGAGGCCTCTGCCGAGCTCGGGGAAGAGGACGAGGCCGGGGCCGTCGGATCAGATCTTCAACGGCCTGGATTAGATCGCGGCGCCGTGAATGGATCGTGCGGCGCAGATCAAGCGCGCGATGAGACGGACGGCTCAGATCTGTCCCGGGTGAAAAATGCGCGTCCCACATCGAAGTCTCTCGCGGAATTTCCACGGTTTATCACCCTGGCACTCCCATGAACGGCCAGTTGAACTTCTCCCCTCTCGGTGCCGCCCCGCACCGAGTTCTCCCTGCGGGCGCGCTCTGCGCCCACTCACTGCTCCTGCGGGCGCGCTCCTAGCGCCCACTATGCTCTCCGGGTGCGCGGGTTTCACCACCGCGTGCCCTCGGGGGCTTACACACGGCCCCTGCCTCTGCGCTCCTCCGGGCGTGCCCCAGGCGCCCATTCGGTGTCCTTGGGTGCGCCCTGCCGCCATGGCTCGCCCCACGGGTTCCCCCGGGCGTGGTGCCCTAGTGCCCATGCCTTGGGGTTGAACCCCCAAGGTGCCTTGGCTGGCCAATTTTTTGGCAAAGGAAAATCTAATGACTTTGTTAAAAACAAAGTTCTCCTCTATATAAAGCATGCCAAGTGCCACTTCATCCAAGCCATCATTCTCATTTCTCCTTCTTCCTCTCTTCTTCTTCATTTGAAATTCCTCCATTATCTTCAACATGTATTCATCACTTAGGAGTGAATTCTTTGAAGGTTCTCCATCAAACGAAGATCCTGAATCAAATAATTCTTCAATGTTCTTCAATGATCCAATTAGAGGTCAAGTTGGATCACATTCACATTGTCATGCACTAAGGATTAGTACATGTTCTTCTTTAATGCACATCATCCACTTAGTAGTTGTGGATGGAACTCCTTTCAACTCCTCATGCATTGTGAAGACAATGCATGGTCTTCAATCAATGTTGTGACTTTGTATCATCAGGATACAAGTTCTTTGAACTTAAATATCAGCTCAACAATCGTCCGATGTACATGGAGAATGTTGCAACCACAATTTCCAATACCACTTAGTGAATCTCCTAAGTGACATGCATCTTAGTACCATGGCCATTCTCCTTCACCACCAACACCATCACAACCTTTGTCATTCACATCTTGACATTCCTTGACTTCCATTCATTCCAAGACAACTTCATGCCTCATTGACAACAAATGCAACACAATGCACTTCAATCTCCCCCTTTGTATTTGTTTTCAATACACTCCTTCAGCACATATGAATGGGTCAATATGTGTGCCAATATTTTCTCCCCCTTATTGGCAATCAAATGCAAAGGTGTGGTGTGGTTCACTTTCAAAAATATCTTCCTCCCTTTGAAAAGTATTTTCTTGAAAAACACTGAGAGAGGGATGATGTCACATGTTGTCTTTAGCAAAGAACCTTTAGTAAATCAACTCTAAGTCTACTTGGGCTAACCCGGTGTAGAAAACAAGAGTGATATAACCAAGATTTTTCAATGCTATCCACATTTCACTATACATGTGAGATCATGCTTCAGGGGTTTGAAATTTTTCAGATATAACAATGAATTGCTAAATCCTGCACATACATCACAAAACTCATTAGAAACTTCAGGTGCAAAGATAAAGCTCCCCCTTTCATCCATTTTCTTAAGATGATATTAATCTCAGAACATCATCTTCTTCAGATTTGCTCCCCCTCAAGGGGTGCACTCCATTCTGTCCAAACCATCCTCCAGATGAGAATGATCATCATCTTCAATTCCCTGCAATGTTAGCACATGTATATACCAATGTATAAGGGAATAAGATGGAACCTCCTTGGTTCATCAATGTGAACAACAAGGTTGAGAAGATTCTCTCAACCGAGATGTCCCATTTTCACCAGTCTTCACACTTTCACATTTGATCTTCATTGATGATTGTGCTGGTGTGGATCTCAATACATCTTCATGTGAAATTTTCTTCTTCCCTTTTGCTTTAGCAATTGCCAGAACTTCATCTTCAGCTCTCTGTAGATCTTTGGCAAGTTGCAACTGATTTGGCCATATGACAAACATGTCATTTGGAAGTGAGGCCTCAGTTTTGGAAATTCCACATGGTTCTTTTGATACTGTCAAGCTACCTCTCTTAGGCAACTTGTTTTCAATCAATCCCTTCTTCTTCTTCTGGATTGATTGTATTTTTGAGTCCAGTTGGCTTCTATTGAATTTCATGGCTTCTTTACAAAGATCCATTGTATGACCATTCCTTCCACAGTAGAAGCACTTCTTCTTGGTGGTCCTTCTGGATGACTCACCCTTCATGGATTTAGAATCCAAGGACTTCTCTTCCTTTTTCATAATCTTCTTGGGAGCATCTTCCAATTTCTTATGCTTGCTTCCCAAGGATTCTCTCTGAGCCAGGTTCTGTGATCTTTTCTTCTTTTGAGCTCTGGATACAGTTGGAGATTGACATGTATCTTTTTGACCACTTTTGCAATCATCCCAGATGTTGTCAAGTAATCCAAATCTATTTGCAGTAAACAGATGTCTCTGGACCTGTGGATGCTGCTTCTTTTCCTCTGGCTTGCTCCCCCTAGGAATGGGCTTCCTCTGTGCTTTGGCATTCAGTGGATTGTACCAACAATCCTTTGCACAATGCCCATACTTGTTACAACACCAACACTGACCCACAAATATTGACCTCTTGTGTACTTCTGATTGCTGGGTACTTTTCTTGACAAGTTGTGTTGTTTCAGGAGAGCTCTGCTTCTTCACCTTCCTCATCCAGATGGATGGAACCTTTTTCTTAGAAGATGTTGCACTTTCATTAGAGGATGTCTTTCTCTTAGAATCATCCTGCTCAAAGCATACTTGGGTAGCAACATGTCTTCTACCAGCTGACTGGGAGGTTTCATCTTTGGGTGATTGCAAATTTGTCAATATCACCTCCAGTACTAAGCACTTCATGTTAAGGGAGTTCTTCTCATCCTCAACAGCTCTTAGCTTTCCTTCCCAACTTTCTCCCAGCTGTTTCATCTGGTCTTCATGCAACTTCTTCATTTCTTGCAATGAATTGTCACGCTCCTTCACCAATTTGACTTTGTCTTCGAGTTGAGCATCTCTGACATTCATTGACACTTTGTGCCTCTTTTCCAGTGCATGGACAACATCTTTGACTATTATCATAAAGAATTCTTTCTCAGAAAGGCTTCTTTGTAATCCTTCATCAGTGTCTTCAAATATTTCGTTGCAAAGGAAAATAGTTTCATCTTTAGCCTTCACCAGCTTTCTGAGAGTGTTGGTTATGCCAACCCTTTTTGCCAATTGATCTTCCATTGTATTGGCTTCTTCTTCTAACTGTGATTTTTCTTCTTGAAGATCAAGGATGCCTGTAGCTATACACATTGCCACTTCCTTGGGGACTGTCTTCTGAAGATATTTGATTGCATTTAGAAGATCATTGTTTCTTCCATCTTCATCACAGCTAGAGCAGGATTCATCAGAAGAATGATAAAAGGAATTGTCATCTGATGTGACTTTCACATTCCTTTCCATAGAAGGAGTTTCTCTGATTGCAGCAGCCTTCTTCTCCATCTTCTTTGCCTGTTTCTTCATTATGTTTTTCAGAGTCTTGGCAGATATCTCCATTTGAGGCTGTTCTTTCATTTCCTCAAATCTGCACTCCATATATACTCTCTTTGATCTTTTAGAGGAAACCTCCCTCTGATACCAATTGAAGTGCCCATATCATTGTGAATCACTGAGAGGGGGAGGGGGTGAATCAGTGATCCCTTAAAACTTTTTACTAATTGATTATTTATCAATTAAACCTCTATGGCTGGTTAAAGCCTCGATCCACTCTTCTTGTATCTCTCAACCTTTCCCGGATAATGCCGTAATGAAAATGCACAGGACACAAGGATTTACAAGGTTCGGCACCAAAGGCCTACATCCTTGCCATGCTCTCCCAGCATGGATTCTCCATTATAACCTCTTAAAATTACAACGGTCGATACAGAGTCCCACTATATCTCTCCTGAGTCCCACAGGAGGGTCTTTATACTGCGTCCCACAGTGTTACCAGAGTCCCACTAGCCTGCTCCAGAATCCCACTGAAGACTTCTTCTCCCTGAGTCCCACAGGGTCTTCTCTTGGCTCCTCGAGTCACACGAGTAGCTCTTCTTCACTTTATGTTCTTCAAGTATCCTCAGCAGCCTGGGATAAAGGCTGCTGGCCTTGCTCTTTACCTCTGATCACTTGTGATGATCAGGTCTTCTCGTCTTGCTCAGGCTTTATCACCTTCTTCTAAGGATGACCTGGCTTCTCTCCAACTACTGAAAACTCAGACAACTGATATCTTTAACTTCAGTCTGGTCCAGTCTCACTTCACTTCAACTTCATGCACTGAGTGCATTGCAGCTCTTCATCCTCATGCACTGATAGCATGGCCTTCTCAATTCTTCAAGAACCTCCTGGTCTTGGACAACTCAAATGCACACAAGCAGATTTGACTTGTTTACGTGTGCACGTGCATGCATGCATGCATGCACTCTCCTCTTCTTTCTTCTAGGTGCAATAATCCCTTAAAGGGTGTAATTCTTTTAAGCACACACCTTCACTGAACTTCACACACTTTATCCAAATTGTTCACACACTTAGAAGTGTGTTTTACTTTAGTGTGGAACTTCTTCTTCTTCTTCTAATGTGTATACACTTTTTAGTGCACGCACCTAGGTTCGGCCACTTCTTTAATTTTCACACAATTGTTTCACTTTAGCACACACATGAGTTGGCCTCCTCCTCTTCTTGTTGCACACACACACTTTAGTGTTCTTTTAGTTTGTTCTTCAAGGTATGCACACACAAGGTCACAGCCCTCGGCCTCTTCAAATGCACACACTTAAAGTGTGTTCTTCTTTGTTCAAATTCACAACCAAGACTACGGATTATTCAATTATTACACACACACAAAGTGTGGTCTTCCACTTCACTTGGAACACACCACTTGGTGTTGTTCTTTGTGCACACACATGGCCTCGGGTCTTCCTTCACTTTAGCACACACCCACAATGGTGTGGTCTCCATTGTTTGCACAAGGCTACGGCCTTTCTCTCCTTTTTTGCACACACAACACGAATGTGTCCTTCTCCTTATGCATATGCTAGGGCCATGGCCTTTCCTTGTTCACTTAGCACACAAAACACTAGGGCCTCGGGTTCACCCTCTTTGCACAAGCTACTGCCCGTAGGGCCTTCTCCTCACTTGGCACACACACACTAGGGATGTGGTGGTCTTCACTTCACCCACTTGCACACACACTGTCCCACAAGATGTCAGGGTGTAAGGGGCAGCCGTGCAAAGCCTTGGATGCTAGGCATCGCGCAAGTGCTTGGAGCACAAGGCGCGCAAGTTGCACTGGCCAAGGGGCGCACAAGTGCAACCATCCGCGGGCGCGCAGGTGCAACACCGCGGGCTCTTCCTCCTGTCGCGCAAATTCGCGAACAGAGAGGGTGACAACCTCGGGCGCGCAAGGAAGCGGTGGCCCTGAGTACTTCCTGCTACGCAAAGATTAGCACGCAGGGGACTTCACCGCGCAAGTGTGCGCGGGGCTTCAAACCTTCACGAGGCAGAGAGATGCGCTCACGGGACTTCAAAAATTCAGCGCATCAGCAAACCATCAGAGAGCCTCGGGTGCTCCTTTTATAGGCAGAGGCTGCCTCGCATCATCCGCGTGGTTTTAAATTCAAAATCCCGAAGATTTCGGATCTTCAAAAATATTTGCAAATCTTGTTTTTTATTCTCGGTTCGACGCGGGCTCATTATTTTTTATTCCTCTACGTGCATGCGACTCATAACGCATGCACGGCCTTCGGTTTCGGCTCATCCCATGCAAAAACACCAACCACGTGGCCTCGGTAGCTTTTCTTGCCTCGGCCGAACTCGAAATCCTCCAAACATTGCATGCATGATCTCTTTATTCCATGGATGGATTCGGTATGTCCAGACGAGCACGAGGGTGCCTTCGGTTTACTCAGAGGTGGAAGGGAGCTCGAAAACCATCTTCAGGTTGCCTCTGGTTGGAGCGGAGCTCGCGAGAATGCGCGGGGAGGCCTCTGCCGAGCTCGGGGAAGAGGACGAGGCCGAGGCCGTCGGATCAGATCTTCAACGGCCTGGATTAGATCGCGGCGCCGCGGATGGATCGTGCGGCGCAGATCAAGCGCGCGATGAGACGGACGGCTCAGATCTGTCCCGGGTGAAAAATGCGCGTCCCACATCGAAGTCTCTCGCGGAATTTCCGCGGTTTATCACCCTGGCACTCCCATGAACGGCCAGTTGAACTTCTCCCCTCTCGGTGCCGCCCCGCACCGAGTTCTCCCTGCGGGCGCGCTCTGCGCCCACTCACTGCTCCTGCGGGCGCGCTCCTAGCGCCCACTATGCTCTCCGGGTGCGCGGGTTTCAACACCGTGTGCCCTCGGGGGCTTACACACGGCCCCTGCCTCTGCGCTCCTCCGGGCATGCCCCAGGCGCCCATGCGGTGTCCTTGGGTGCGCCCTGCCGCCCTGGCTCGCCCCATGGGTTCCCCCAGGCGTGGTGCCCTAGTGCCCATGCCTTGGGGTTGAACCCCCAAGGTGCCTTGGCTGGCCAATTTTTTGGCAAAGGAAAATATAATGACTTTGTTAAAAACAAATTTCTCCTCCATATAAAGCATGCCAAGTTCCACTTCATCCAAGCCATCATTCTCATTTCTCCTTCTTCCTCTCTTCTTCTTCATTTGAAATTCCTCCATTATCTTCAACATGTATTCGTCACTTAGGAGTGAATTCTTTGAAGGTTCTCCATCAACCTAAGATCCTGAATCAAATAATTCTTCAATGTTCTTCAATGATCCAATTAGAGGTCAAGTTGGATCACATTCACATTGTCATGCACTAAGGATTAGTACATGTTCTTCTTTAATGCACATCATCCACTTAGTAGTTGTGGATGGAACTACTTTCAACTCCTCATGCATTGTGAAGACAATGCATGGTCTTCAATCAATGTTGTGACTTTGTATCATCAGGATACAAGTTCTTTGAACTTAAATATCAGCTCAACAATCGTCAGATGTACATGGAGAATGTTGCAACCACAATTTCCAATACCACTTAGTGAATCTCCTAAGTGACATGCATCTTAGTACCATGGCCATTCTCCTTCACCACCAACACCATCACAACCTTTGTCATTCACATCTTGACATTCCTTGACTTCCATTCATTCCAAGACAACTTCATGCCTCATTGACAACAAATGCAACACAATGCACTTCAATCTCCCCCTTTGTATTTGTTGTCAATACACTCCTTCAGCACATATGAATGGGTCAATATGTGTGCCAATATTTTCTCCCCCTTATTGGCAATCAAATGCAAAGGTGTGGTGTGGTTCACTTTCAAAAATATCTTCCTCCCTTTGAAAAGTATTTTCTTGAAAAACACTGAGAGAGGGATGATGTCACATGTTGTCTTTAGCAAAGAACCTTTAGTAAATCAACTCTAAGTCTACTTGGGCTAACCCGATGTAGAAAACAAGAGTGATATAACCAAGATTTTTCAATGCTGTCCACATTTCACTATACATGTGAGATCATGCTTCAGGGGTTTGAAATTTTTCAGATATAACAATGAATTGCTAAATCCTGCACATACATCACAAAACTCATTAGAAACTTCAGGTGCAAAGATAAAGCTCCCCCTTTCATCCATTTTCTTAAGATGATATTAATCTCAGAACATCATCTTCTTCAGATTTGCTCCCCCTCAAGGGGTGCACTCCATTCTGTCCAAACCATCCTCTAGATGAGAATGATCATCATCTTCAATTCCCTGCAATGTTAGCACATGTATATACCAATGTATAAGGGAATAAGATGGAACCTCCTTGGTTCATCAATGTGAACAACAAGGTTGAGAAGATTCTCTCAACCGAGATGTCCCATTTTCACCAGTCTTCACACTTGCACATTTGATCTTCATTGATGATTGTGCTGGTGTGGATCTCAATACATCTTCATGTGAAATTTTCTTCTTCCCTTTTGCTTTAGCAATTTCCAGAACTTCATCTTCAGCTCTCTGTAGATCTTTGGCAAGTTGCAACTGATTTGGCCATATGACAAACATGTCATTTGGAAGTGAGGCCTCAGTTTTGGAAATTCCACATGGTTCTTTTGATACTGTCAAGCTACCTCTCTTAGGCAACTTGTTTTCAATCAATCCCTTCTTCTTCTTCTGGATTGATTGTCTTTTTGAGTCCAGTTGGCTTCTATTGAATTTCATGGCTTCTTTACAAAGATCCATGGTATGACCATTCCTTCCACAGTAGAAGCACTTCTTCTTGGTGGTCCTTCTGGATGACTCACCCTTCTTGGATTTAGAATCCAAGGACTTCTCTTACTTTTTCATAATCTTCTTGGGAGCATCTTCCAATTTCTTATGCTTGCTTCCCAAGGATTCTTTCTGAGCCAGGTTCTGTGATCTTTTCTTCTTTTGAGCTCTGGATACAGTTGGAGATTGACATGTATCTTTTTGACCACTTTTTCAATCATCCCAGATGTTGTCAAGTAATCCAAATCTATATGCAGTAAACAGATGTCTCTGGACCTGTGGATGCTGCTTCTTTTCCTCTGGCTTGCTCCCCCTAGGCATGGGCTTCCTATGTGCTTTGGCATTCAGTGGATTGTACCAACAATCCTTTGCACAATGCCCATAATTGTTACAACACCAACACTGACCCACAAATCTTGACCTCTTGTGTACTTCTGATTGCTGGGTACTTTTCTTGACAAGTTGTGTTGTTTCAGGAGAGCTCTGCTTCTTCACCTTCCTCATCCAGATGGATGGAACCTTCTTCTTAAAAGATGTTGCACTTTCATTAGAGGATGTATTTCTCTTAGAATCATCCTGCTCAAAGCATACTTGGGTAGCAACATGTCTTCTACCAGCTGACTGGGAGGTTTCATCTTTGGGTGATTGCAAATTTGTCAATATCACCTCCAGTTCTAAGCACTTCATGTTAAGGGAGTTCTTCTCATCCTCAACAGCTCTTAGCTTTCCTTCCCAACTTTATTCCAGCTGTTTCATCTGGTCTTCATGCACCTTCTTCATTTCTTGCAATGAATTGTCAAGCTCCTTCACCAATTTGACTTTGTCTTCGAGTTGAGCATCTCTGACATTCATTGACACTTTGTGCCTCTTTTCCAGTGCATGGACAACATCTTTGACTATTATCATAAAGAATTCTTTCTCAAAAAGGCTTCTTTGCAATTCTTCATCAGTGTCTTCAAATCATTCATTGCAAAGGAAAATAGTTTCATCTTTAGCCTTCACCAGCTTTCTGAGAGTGTTGGTTATGCCAACCCTTTTTGCCAATTGATCTTCCATTGTATTGGCTTCTTCTTCTAACTGTGATTTTTCTTCTTGAAGATCAAGGATGCCTGTAGCTATACACATTGCCACTTCCTTGGGGACTGTCTTCTGAAGATATTTGATTGAATTTAGAAGATCATTGTTTCTTCCATCTTCATCACAGCTAGAGCAGGCTTCATCAGAAGAATGATAAAAGGAATTGTCATCTGATGTGACTTTCACATTCCTTTCCATAGAAGGAGTTTCTCTGATTGCAGCAGCCTTCTTCTTCATCTTCTTTGCCTGTTTCTTCATTATGTTTTTCAGAGTCTTGGCAGATATCTCCATTTGAGGCTGTTCTTTCATTTCCTCAAATCTGCACTCCATATAGACTCTCTTTGATCTTTTAGAGGCAACCTCCCTCTGATACCAATTGAAGTGCCTAGATCAGTGTGAATCACTGAGAGGGGGAGGGGGTGAATCATTGATCCCTTAAAACTTTTTACTAATTGATTCTTTATCAATTAAACCTCTATGGCTGGTTAAAGCCTCGATCCACTCTTCTTGTATCTCTCAACCTTTCCCGGATAATGCAGTAATGAAAAGGCACAGGACACAAGGATTTACAAGGTTCGGCACCAAAGGCCTACATCCTTGCCATGCTCTCCCAGCATGGATTCTCCATTATAACCTGTTAAAATTACAATGGTCGATACAGAGTCCCACTGTATCTCTCCTGAGTCCCACAGGAGGGTCTTTATACTGCGTCCCACAGTGTTACCAGAGTCCCACTGGCCTGCTCCAGAATCCCACTGAAGACTTCTTCTCCCTGAGTCCCACAGGGTCTTCTCTTGGCTCCTCGAGTCACACGAGTAGCTCTTCTTCACTTTAAGTTCTTCAAGTATCCTCAGCAGCCTGGGATAAAGGCTGCTGGCCTTGCTCTTTACCTCTGATCACTTGTGATGATCAGGTCTTCTCGTCTTGCTCAGGCTTTATCACCTTCTTCTAAGGATGACCTGGCTTCTCTCCAACTACTGAAAACTCAGACAACTGATATCTTTAACTTCAGTCTGGTCCAGTCTCACTTCACTTCAACTTCATGCACTGAGTGCATTGCAGCTCTTCATCCTCATGCACTGATAGCATGGCCTTCTCAATTCTTCAAGAACCTCCTGGTCTTGGACAACTCAAATGCACACAAGCAGATTTGACTTGTTTACGTGTGCACGTGCATGCATGCATGCATGCACTCTCCTCTTCTTTCTTCTAGGTGCAATAATCCCTTAAAGGGTGTAATTCTTTTAAGCACACACCTTCACTGAACTTCACACACTTTATCCAAATTGTTCACACACTTAGAAGTGTGTTTTACATTAGTGTGGAACTTCTTCTTCTTCTTCTAATGTGTATACACTTTTTAGTGCACACACCTAGGTTCGGCCACTTCTTTAATTTGCACACAATTGTTTCACTTTAGTACACACATGAGTTGGCCTCCTCCTCTTCTTGATGCACACACACACTTTAGTGTTCTTTTAGTTTGTTCTTCAAGGTATGCACACACAAGGTCACAGCCCTCGGCCTCTTCAAATGCACACACTTAAAGTGTGTTCTTCTTTGTTCAAATGCACAACCAAGACTACGGATTATTCAATTCTTACACACACACAAAGTGTGGTCTTCCACTTCACTTGGCACACACCACTTGGTGTTGTTCTTTGTGCACACACATGGCCTCGGGTCTTCCTTCACTTTAGCACACACCCACAATGGTGTGGTCTCCTTTGTTTGCACAAGGCTACGACCTTTCTCTCCATTTTTGCACACACTACCCGAATGTGTCCTTCTCCTTATGCATATACTAGGGCCATGGCCTTTCCTTGTTCACTTAGCACACAAAACACTAGGGCCTCGGGTTCACCCTCTTTGCACAAGCTACTGCCCGTAGGGCCTTCTCCTCACTTGGCACACACACACTAGGGATGTGGTGGTCTTCACTTCACCCAATTGCACACACACTATCCCACAAGATGTCAGGGTGCAAGGGGAAGCCGTGCAAAGCCATGGATGCTAGGCATCGCGCAAGTGCTTGGAGCACAAGGCGCGCAAGTTGCACTAGCCAAGGGGCGCACAAGTGCAACCAGCCACGGGCGCGCAGGTGCAACACCGCGGGCTCTTCCTCCTGTCGCGCAAATTTGCGAACAGAGAGGGTGACAACATCGGGCGCGCAAGGAAGCGGCGGCCCTGAGTACTTCCTGCTGCGCAAAGATTAGCGCGCAGGGGACTTCACCGCGCAAGTGTGCGCGGGGCTTCAAACCTTCGCGAGGCAGAGAGATGCGCTCACGGGACTTCAAAAATTCAGCGCATCAGCAAACCATCAGAGAGCCTCGGGTGCTCCTTTTATAGGCAGAGGCTGCCTCGCATCATCCGCGTGGTTTTAACTTCAAAATCCTGAAGATTTCGGATCTTCAAAAATATTTCCAAATCTTGTTTTTTATTCTCGGTTCGACGCGGGCTCATTATTTTTTATTCCTCTACGTGCATGCGACTCATAACGCATGCACAGCCTTCGGTTTAGGCTCATCCCATGCAAAAACACCAACCACGTGTCCTCGGCAGCTTTGCTTGCCTCGGCCGAACTCGAAATCCTCCAAACATTGCATGCATGCTCTCTTTATTGCATGGATGGATTCGGTATGTCCAGACGAGCACGAGGGTGCCTTCGGTTTACTCAGAGGTGGCCGGGAGCTCGAAAACCATCTTCAGGTTGCCTCTGGTTCGAGCGGAGCTCGCGGGAATGCGCGGGGAGGCCTCTGCCGAGCTCGGGGAAGAGGACGAGGCCGGGGCCGTCGGATCAGATCTTCAACGGCCTGGATTAGATCGCGGCGCCGCGGATGGATCGTGCGGCGCAGATCAAGCGCGCGATGAGACGGACGGCTCAGATCTGTCCCGGGTGAAAAATGCGCGTCCCACATCGAAGTCTCTCGCGGAATTTCCGCGGTTTATCACCCTGGCACTCCCATGAACGGCCAGTTGAACTTCTCCCCTCTCGGTGCCGCCCCGCACCGAGTTCTCCCTGCGGGCGCGCTCTGCGCCCACTCACTGCTCCTGTGGGCGCGCTCCTAGCGCCCACTATGCTCTCCGGGTGCGCGAGTTTCACCACCGCGTGCCCTCGGGGGCTTACACACGGCCCCTGCCTCTGCGCTCCTCCGGGCATGCCCCAGGCGCCCATGCGATGTCCTTGGGTGCGCCCTGCCGCCTTGGCTCGCCCCACGGGTTCCCCCGGGCGTGGTGCCCTAGTGCCCATGCCTTGGGGTTGAACCCCCAAGGTGCCTTGGCTGGCCAATTTTTTGGAAAAGGAAAATCTAATGACTTTGTTAAAAACAAAGTTCTCCTCTATATAAAGCATGCCAAGTGCCACTTCTTCCAAGCCATCATTCTCATTTATCCTTCTTCCTCTCTTCTTCTTCATTTGAAATTCCTCCATTATCTTCAACATGTATTCATCACTTAGGAGTGAATTCTTTGAAGGTTCTCCATCAACCGAAGCTCCTGAATCAAATAATTCTTCAATGTTCTTCAATGATCCAATTAGAGGTCAAGTTGGATCACATTCACATTGTCATGCACTAAGGATTAGTACATGTTCTTCTTTAATGCACATCATCCAATTAGTAGTTGTGGATGGAACTCCTTTCAACTCCTCATGCATTGTGAAGACAATGCATCGTCTTCAATCAATGTTGTGACTTTGTATCATCAGGATACAAGTTCTTTGAACTTAAAGATCAGCTCAACAATCGTCAGATGTACATGGAGAATGTTGCAACCACAATTTCCAATACCACTTAGTGAATCTCCTAAGTGACATGCATCTTAGTACCATGGCCATTCTCCTTCACCACCAACACCATCACAACCTTTTTCATTCACATCTTGACATTCCTTGACTTCCATTCATTCCAAGACAACTTCATGCCTCATTGACAACAAATGCAACACAATGCACTTCACATTGTTTTCTTTCTCAGCATCCAGATCTTTCTCAAACTATTTATATTCAAGATTGTGTCTTAACTTGAGCCTCCTTATCATATTCTTACTTATTAAGGGCTCTTTGAAGGATTTTAGATCTAACTTGATTGCAAAATTATAGAAGCTCAATAATAATTTCATAAATTTACTGAAATTATTGGGAATCATGATTAGATGAGATATTATAGCAATGGAATTATCATCATAATTATCATGAAAATGAATCCCATAAGGATGAATTTCCCATATCACCAAATAATAATGTAGATACACATATGAAACATTGAATGTTTCCATGTAACACTTTCTCATTACTAAAAACCATTGAATCAAAAGGTCTATATCACTTATCTCATGATAAAAGACTTACCATCTTTTTTCCTCAAAAATATCAAATATAGATTTATTAGCCTTATTATTATAAAAAATTCCATCAAATTCGGATAACCTGTGGGAAGGAAATAAGGCATGTCCCTTGGATGGTAAACCTATAAAAACAGCTTCTTGTTTCTTGGAGAATGTATACTTCTTATAAAATTTCATAAAGGAAATCTTATTATCATTGTCTATCTCCATTTATTTGTAAAAATGTAACACCTAATAAAGGTTCACAAAATCATGATTTGAATTTAGTCTTTCAACACAAATAGATTCAAATCCCTAGAAACTTATTATATATTTCAATTATTTTCAAAATTTAATTTCATGAAAGTTAATTCATTTGGGGAAATTTTTTTAGAGATGATTTAGTTGACTCAGACCAGAATAAAAATATCAACCCTACTGGATTTTCATATTTTTAATGTTGAATAGATATCTGATTATGAAAAATGATGTTACTCTAATTACGACACTTGTTGAAAATTTGTAGAGCATCATGTCTTGAGAAAAAATGGATTACTATGTGGGATAGGTTATAAGGGGTTATTTAAAAAAGAAATTGACTATCGTGTTTATATCTAGAATATCCAAAGGCCAAGAATGATTTTGAACTGTTGAGGTCTTCTATAGAATTCAATTTTATTCAGAATGAAACTAATTATGAGATAAAAGAAGTGATTGAGAATAAACTATTGTAAAAACAAAAATATTGCTTTAGAAAATGTACATGTCACTATATTAGGGTAGATGTATTTATTTCAGTATATTTTTCATATGATAATAATAGAAAAAATAATGACAAAAATTGAGACTGATTAAAAATTTAAAACCCACAAAATAATATAAATCTTGAACCAATAAAGCATTCTAGTATAGATAATCTGTTTTTAATGGAATAATATAATACCAAAAAATGTAAGCGATAAAACGTGTAAAACAGATAAAAATAAAATATATAAAAGTGAAACTGATAAATATAAAACACATAAAAGATAAGACAATTATAGTGCACTGATAAATATAAAACCAAAAACTGTAAAATGTATAATTGTAAAACTAAATAAAGAAATGATAATAAGTTAAAATGAAGAGTGAAACCAATAAACTTGTAAAACTGATAAAAGTAAAAATATTGAATTATTTTGTATAATCCCTATTTGAAAGGGAGTAACATAATTTATAAGTGTGGTTTAAATAAGAAATATATGTGAATGATTACATTATAGTGATCATTCATAGTTTCGATTTAATGTATTCTAAAATATCATAAGATAATGATTTTTTCAAAATATAGGTAATTTATTCTTGTTTTTCGGTGAATTTTAAAATGATACCTCTTTTTTTTCCTGATCTCTATGAATGGGATGCATGATATCTATGTGTTTTCACGTTAGTGATGTAAATTATTTTTACTAAGGAAAATGGCACTACTATTTTTGCATACTATTTTAGTTATGGAAAAACACACACCATAGTCAATGACTGTGTCTATTGAATCCACTACACTTGGGCACAACAACTTCCAGTTGAAACATATTCAACATCATATTTGGAATGTTCTACTGAGTGTTGCTTCATTCATGACCAAGAAACATATAATTCTTTTAAAAAATGACATCTTTCAGAAGTACTTTTCAAATATATTATACATCCACCAAATTAGCATATAAAAGCATTTCCATACAAAATAATTTCTAGAGGAATTGAATAGTACTATGTCCATGGTTCCCTCTAACTAGAGAAAATTTATTTTATCTTATTTTAAATAAGATTCCATTAGATTAGATTGATATCATGCACATAAGCATACAATACACATTATGTCTGGATTACAAGCTATTATGTATTAAAAAAATCATATCATACCTATAAAATATGATTGGTAAAATGGTTTCCCAGCTTCATAAAGATCATGTTTAATAGAGTTTCCAATTGGGTTGCTTATAAATATAGTGTATTCAAACCCATGCTTTTTAAGTAAATCATTGATATAATGATGTTGGGATATATAGGTTCCTTATAATTTTTGAGAAATTTGAAAACCTAAAAATAATTTTAACATAACCATCATGCTCATTTCAAACTTAAATTTCATTTGATTTGCAAATAAATCACACATGTATATTTGGGTTGATCCAAATATAATATTATCAACATAGGTTTGGACAATCAATTTTTTTTCCCATTTTCATTAAAAGTGATCGATATGTAGTTCCTTTTTCATAATGGTTTTGTAAAATAAATCCAATTATTCTATCATTTCAATCTATAGGGGATTATTTAAGTCCATACAATGTTTTTCTATGTTTGAAAACATGATGAGGATGTTTTGAGTCAATAAAACATGGAGGTTGTTCTAAAAAAATTCTTCTTCTGCAAACCCATTAAGAAAAGCACATTTTACATCCATTTGAAAATGATTGGAATTATAGATTAGTGTAATGGCTAATATAAATCCAATATATTAATTTCTTATACCGGAGAATAGGATTCTTCATATACTATTCTCTATTTTTGACTGTATTCTTTAGAAAAATGTCATCCAATATTTCTTATGATTACTCCATTTTCATCAAATTGGTTTCTGAAAACCCATTTTACACCAATTATTGTTTTTCACTAGTTCATTAAAACAAGGTGTTGTCCCGATTTCTTTAAAATTAATTTATATCATGATACATTTCTATAATCCAATATTCATCACCTATGCACTCATTCGATGTTTTCAGTTTATATTGAGATAGAAAAGGAAGATGTTATATTTCATTTTTGATGTAATTTCTAGTCATTAGAGGCTGATTTACGTCACCAATAATATTATCCCTAGGATAAATCGTATGAAAAAATTTAATTGGGTTCTTTAAAACTTATTCATCAATAAATATAGTATGTTATTGTGGGTAAATGTTTCGAAATCATTTTCATCAGTGTTTCCCTTCTTATAAGATTTTTCAATCAAGAGTTGATAATCAGTTTGTGAAAAAGAAATGTCATGACGTAAGAAGCTATTTCTTAAAAACAAAGGGTCCAATTTATTCATATTATTCTTGAACTATATGCTCAATATTAGAAGTTTTTTTATTAAAAGCTCTATAATCCTTAGTAGTAGCAGAATAACCTAGACAGAATCCTTCATAGGATTTGGGAGTGAATATTTGTAGATTATCATTAGTATTCAATATGAATACAATGCATACAGATACTCTCTAGTAAGAAAAATTATTTTTTCAACCATTACACATTTCAGAAGGTTTTTTATTAAGAAAATGTCTATTTAAAACATGATTTATAGTATAACAGGCAATACTTACTACATCATCCCAGAAATGATTTTCAATTTCGTATTCACTCAACATGGTTCTCATCATTTCCTAAAGAATGCAATTTTTTCTCTCAACAACACCATTATGTTGATGGGATATATGAGAATTTAATTTGTGTGTAATACCATTCTTAATAAAAAAAGTTTCAAAATACAAATTTTGAAATTCCCTACCATGATCACTACGAATATTTATCAGTGGTAGGTTTTTCTCATTTTTAACATTGTTTATAAAAGTAATAAAATAAAAAAGGCTTCAAATTTCTTTTATAGAAAATAAGTTCTTGTAAATCCTGTGTGGTCATCAACTAAAACAAATACATAGTACTTTCCTCCAATTAATCTAGTTTTTCTTGGATTAAAAAGATCCATGTTCACTAACTATAATTCATTAGAAGTTGAAACATAATTGATTGATTGAAATCTAGTTTTATATTTCTTTTCGTATTGAAAAGGGTCACAATCTTTGGAAGAATCAATTCTAAGATCTGGTACATCCTTGAAAAGTCTTTTCATTGAGTGTTTACAATGTTTCCAAAGGTAAAAGTCTCCAAAACTTCTATGCCATAACCATGATTAGTCTCCCATTTCACATAAGCATGGTTGTACTGGCTCCTACGGTCTTGTAAGAATATTCTGTATATAGTCTCATGCCTATTGGAAGAAATAATGAAATCATCCTTGGAATATTGAAATAAATATTTATCATTACTAAATTTAAAATGGTAACCATCATCACACAATTGACTATTTATTATAAGTTTGTTCTTATAAACATTTACAATTTTTTTTTTGAAATTATAACTTTTCCAAATAGAATAATATTACATATTTCAATTATATTTCCCCAAGAATTATCTTTGATGGTCACTCTTACACCTTTCATTTCAATAATATTTTAAATTAAATCATTTCATCCATTCATATTATGAGAACAACCACAATCCAAGTACAATGTATTCTTTTCGTAGGTATAATTTTTTTTTCCTGTAAAAGAGTCTATCAGTATTTCAAAAACCAAACTTGATTGGATTCATAAATTTTAGATAAAATAATTTTTGGAATATAAAATTATTTTAAAAAATGATCTTTATGAAATCCTAACGATTTGTTATTATTAAAAGAACAACATCATTCCCAATGTTCACCAAATTGACATTTTCTGCAGAATGGAGCACTTTGGGGAAAAAATAATTTTTACTGAAAATCTGTTTCTATTGAGTATAACCAACTCCATAACTATTCCTTAGAGAATGAATATGAGAATACATTTTTTCAAATTCAATCTATCCAATAGTGAAATTTGAAAAATATTTCTTAATAAAAATAATTTAATATTTTAGTGTAATGACTAAATTATCATTCTCACAAAAAATTGTTTTTGAAATGTTTTCAAAAACAATTTTCATTAAAAATGTTAGGTAAAGTCCTCAGAAAGTAAATCATTCTCATAGTTTAAATACATTTGGTTTTTTAGAATACATTCAAATTCATGAGATATTTTATCATGATCTTTTTAGTGATATGATAATTTTTCTATAAAAATTTATATTCTATAAGTTTATTTATCAATATTCTTCTGTAGTACGAAATTCTTACCCACATGTAATTTGGAAAATCAGGATACATACTCAAAAGAAATTAAATTTTAATCTGTTGAGGAATATTCTTCAGCCAAATAGTAATAATATTTCCAATTTGGGTAATCAGATATTAGAGATACATTTGTAAGAGATTCAGAATTGGGTACCTTAGCCAGGAGGGAATGAATTTCAATAGGTAGTCAAGTAATAATTCCTATATTCTTCTGACCAGAAAATTAAAATTTTGAATATTTTTCTAATGAATTACCACCACTTACACTCAATGTATAATTTTATTTCAAGACATAATTAGTCGTTGACTTGTAATATATTTTCTTGTCTCTTTTTGAATGTTTCTCCTTCATGTCTTTTCATTCTAGAAATGGACAATCTGGTCTAATATGACATGCTATATAACATTTATAATAGGTTAAATATGAGGATTTCTCAAACATTCTATATTTAATTAAAAATATATATTGAAAGTATTTATTTCTAATAATCTTTTTCACCCATTAAAAAAGATTTCAAAACTCCTTCATTGAATGATCACTTTCACCAGATTCTGATATAACAATAGCTTTGATATCATTAGGTCTTTTTTCCCTTTCTGGTGTTTTGGCATTAGATGTAGAAGTAAAAGATTAACTTCCATTACCATTCATCATATTGGTAAACTATTTATCTCTTTTTATTCTTTTCTCATGGTATATGTGAATACCATATAATTCATCAAGAGTAATTTAGGTAACTTTTCTATTCTCATCAATACCTATACATTTTTATTCTAACACATTTGGAATTATATAAATAATCATGTCAACATGTACTTCATCATCAGGAACTTTTTCTCCATTTCGTTGAAATCTATTAACAATTATCAAAATTTTCTTTTGAATTTTTCACAGCGGTTCACGATAGTGGAAAACCAAACCCTGATATTCATGTGAGAACATTTCTATCCATATTTATATAAATTTAGATGTACTAAAATGCATGACTTCTATTTTCATTCAAATACAACTGAATGCTTCACATGATGATATCTGACTATATATATTCATGGTCATAGAACACAATAATGTATTGTGTACATTGAAAATCATTTGATATTCTAATTTCTCTTGGTTGGTGAAGGTTCTGACTTCCCTGTATAATATTTTACAATCTCCTATAAGAATAAATATTATTTCCACACCAGTATTAATAAAAAAGTCTTCATTAGATCTCTCCATTACTCATAATCATTTACATCAAAAATAGGTTGTTTAGTTTGATTCAGAAGGTCAACATGTCCAATATTCATTCATTTCATCTTATAAAACAACATGTTTCCCCTTCACATGATTGTGTAGTATGTATTTATAAATAAAAGATTTATAATGAAATAAATCATGTAAAAAAATTTATTGGAAACCTCCTCTGATTCCAATTGTTGGATCATAATATAAATGTAGATGTATATGAGATACAATAATACACAAGGGAGAGAATAGTAGGTTAAAAATTGTTTTTAAACACTTATGAAGGAACACAGTTTAAGAGATCATAAAATAATAAAATTCACAAACAATTCAAATGGCTATACAATTAATTGATATGTTCGATATGATATGTTCTAATACCACATGTAATGAAAAAAATTGCATTCGAATTGAATTCAATGATCAGAGTGTTACAAATGTAAATGATTCTACCATACAACGTATAAAATATCTCAATACAATGTGTAATGAATAAATCATAATTGAATCAATTAAAATAAAAAATATAATTTATAGATATAAGAAACAAAATTACTCCCCTTATATTACAAATTTCAGTGGAAATTTAAAGGTATTACAATTATTTTAACCCAAAGAGTATGGTATCCTTTCACCTTGGATAAAAAGACTGTCTTACCACCACCTTGGTAAGCCCTCATTATGATGATTGAAATAACTATATTTCTATCCCCAGAAGAAATCGATCAAGAATGTAATCAGTAACTCTATCTTTCAAACACATGAAATCTCTCAATATAATGCTGGGAACCACATATTCCTATCCCCGAAAGAACTTGTTAATTATTACAATGATCCGACACAAAAATAAAAAGAACTCACTTATATAAATACAAGAACACGGATCATTCCATTCATGTCATGTATCTTCAATGAATTCAAATGGTTGAAAGAGATAAGGAACTCTATCTCTCACTAGAACTATGTAGATGAAAAATCTGTAAAAGTTATGTATTCTGGTTCGAATGACCTTTTATTAATAGGATTTAGGTTCCAACAATCATATATCCTCCGATGGTCATATTTCCCTGAAAAAATTGGATGGACTTGGACTCTTATCATTGCAACGGTAAAAACAAATAGAATACACAACTTTTTTTGATTGGTATATATCCAACACAATGACCTCCTTTAGTTATAAAATAGTAATTTAAATGGTATGGAACAATTATTATAGGAAATATTTCTATGGTATAGAAGTAATAAAAGATTACAATTCATTTCATTAGTACGATACATAACATGGTTACAATGTATATCCTTATTATGATGCATATCACAGTTCTGATACCTAAAATGGTTATAATTCTTAAAATGGATACGAATAATATAATTTTTATGATTTATATCATGGTTATGATTTTATTAATGGATGCAATTAACGATATATAATCTTGTTATGATTCATGATTACGATACAATTCTTAACTTGGTTATGATACATATGGGTATAATACAATAATTAACCTGGTTATGATATAAATTGTTATGATACAATACGTAACATGGTTATGATGCACATGTTTATGTCACAACACACGATTATGATACATGAACTAGTTACGATGCATGTGGTTTCAATCCAATACATGATTACGATACATGACCTGGTTACCATGCTTGTGGTTACGATGCAATTCATTATTACGATATAGGACTTGGTTACTATGCACGTGGATAAGATGGAAAAAATATTTGATCCCAAAATATGTGATTCAGAATTTAAAACAACTATATATGATAAGAAAACAAAATATCTGATTTCAATATAATAATTATTCATGATTACGATATATGTGGTTACGATTGTAAAACTAAATATCTGTTAATGTTTTAAAACATCATACATGGTAATGAAGAAGTAATTTTTTATTTTCAAAACAAACAGGTCAATGGAAATGACAAAACATGTTTTAATTATCTAATATGTGAATTTTTTATTTTATAATAACATCATAATTTATTAAAATATTATAGTTTTTTTGAAAATAATTGAATTCGAACAATTATAAAAATTAAAAATGAATTCAAAATAATTATATAATAATCATTATTTAATTATGACATTTTATTGGAATATTTTTTTATAAAATACATAAATTCATTAATGTACATTCCTTATTTTAATTATTGTATTACCCAAAATATATTTTATATCTTATTGTATCAAATTAAACAGAATGAATCCTTTATAAAGTCGAAATAATCATATGAATATATATTAAACATTATATAGAAATAATGTTCATAATCATATTTATAGTTTCATTATACATATCCCTTTAATACATCAGCTATCTCCCTACAAGTATGTTTGGTGAAAGTAATAATATCATGGGGTGGTTGGCATACATGGTTTGGGATGTGATCTTGATAATCTTGAACTTATCTCGTAAATGGATTATCTCATACCTAACATGATTGAAATTGACTTAGGCTTGGTAAAGAGAAATTAAGAGAGATTCTATCTCCCTCGTATGATCCTATAATTGGGATTCATATGGTTTGATCCTACTGTTTGAGTCCATCACTTTCCATAGTGTGTGTTAATTGGATTAGTTAAATCCTTATATTTATACTAGGCATTCTATAACTGTTCAATGGATATATTATCAATAATAATTATACATAATTTTATTTACAAAATAGGTGGATATTATAATAAAAAATAAGTACATGTTTTTATAACCATATTACATAATAATACATTTAATTAGAAACAAAGGGGGAATTTTTTTATATTAGTTTTGGTCATTACTGTAATCATTAAAAATCTATTTATATATAGTAGTATCATTTCATTATTGTCCTAGTTACCCATAAAATATCCTTTCACGCATATTATTCAATAAATAAAACATTTAATCTTGTGAAAATGAATCATTCCAAATCATTTCAAAATAAAATTTCCTTATTTTAGTTTAAAACATCTTTTTTCTCAGATAAAATATTGATCATATGATTTATTCATTTAATGTATTTTGAAATAATACTTAAATTTAACTCATTAGTCTCAATTTTAAACATTGAATAAATTTCCAAATCTTTCCTACACTTTTTTGTCAATTATACAAAAAATTTCAATTCCACATAATCTTGGGTTTTTTAAGGATTTATATGCCCTTTCTAGTATAATATGGCAATCATATAAAATATATGTGTATAAATAATTTAAATCACATTACAAATACATAATTAAATATGGGGTTTCAATTATCATATAAATACTTATAGAACCAAAAAACAATAATATGTGATCAAATCCACACCAATAGTTGGAAAAGACAACAAAGAATGATTGTGCATAAGAACAACATGGGGAATACCTTATCACAATTCACCAAGAAAAAAATCCAATTCAATCATGAATCATGAGATCATAACATTAATGTTTTTGGTTAGTAGAGAGATGCAATTAACTATAGTGTGTATCCTCATTAGAGATCAAACACCAAAAAAGACATCTATAATGGAAGGAATCACCAAATAACTATTTATTAAATACCAAGGGGTTGAAGATATGAGGGCACATTAAAATTAAAATGGGTTTAGGAAACATCACATAAAAATCACATGGTATAATTATTTCATGTCATGAATCATCTATTCATGACAAGAATTTCTGTAGAGTCATATATTCTAAAAACGGAGTTTCCTTTGGATAAATATCATCATTAACAAAAATTCACATCATGAAATTAATTAAAAAAATTTATATTTTTTTTGAAAATGTTTAACACATTATATAATGTGATGGATTATTGTTTTGAAATATATCTAGTGAGTAAATATTTACTATATAAATTATATAGTTAGTTCGTGCAAAAAATAACATAGAAAATTACACCAACTCAAGAAAGATCCAAAGTGAATCGTCAAAAACCCTCTCACACACATATACCTCGAATTCACTATATATATCCCCTACAAATAAATAAAAAATGGTACCAAAAATATCAAATATTTAGTAACGGTATGTTATAGATAATGAAATAAATCTATCATAATATATATGTGTAATGCATTGGTAAGTAAGTGATGGGTGGGTCTCAGAATCATACAAACCCATGATGCATAAACATGAACCATGAGTCAAATAAAAAAGCTATAATTATATGGTTTTTTATTATTAACTGTATTTTTAATTATCCATGTCCCAAGGCCATGATGGTATGGATAAAATTATGTCAGAGGTCATGTAATCAAATGTTAAGGATTTCATTTATTTAGAAAAATATTTTATTATTATACATGAAATTATTATATTGATATTACCCATAGATTTAGATTTTGTTCACATTTTTTATTAAATGGATGGTTTTCAATTTATTTTCTTTTATGTATTTATTATGCCTTGTTTACTAGTGGTTGTTTCTAAAGTATGAAACCCATTATGAGCATATGATCTCATACTTTAATAGTTTTTCATTTATCTATGATACGATGATATATATGATTAATATTATGATGTATTAAATTGTTTGTATTTTTTATTTATTTTATATATCCAAATTGATATGGATATTATGACTAAATATGGTTCTACAAGATAACTACACTACTTTGTCCTTTGGTATGTTATTAAATGAATCATCATAAAATATAATATTGTAAACACTTGTTCTAGGTGACTAGATCTGAGGTTTTAACAATTTTAATCCTTTTTCATACATATTTATAAATGGTCCATTATTGATTCATTTTTCATTAGTAATGAATAATTTTTTTTATGATTTCAACTATTTCTTCTCCCCCACATATAAAACAAAAACCCCCTCCTATTTTATATACTCTTAAATAGAATGTTTTACAAGAAATCCCCACCCAAAAACAATTATAAGATACATAAACATGTCTTAGAGGACATTTAATTATTATAATACCATTCTATAAGTCCCTATGTATAATTCTAAATATGTTTTCTAAAGAATGGTTATATTTATTAATCTTATATTTACATTTTATCTATTTACAAACATCTTTCAAATACTCACAAGCTAAGATATATTTATAATATAGGTATCATGGATATGCAGATATGTAATTATAATAGAGTAACAATTTACTAATATATCCACATTAATCAAATGGGATTCTGAACCATCATTCGTGTGTACGAATGATGATGACCTCATAAACTGATGCAATTCTTTTTACAACATTGTATAACACAGCTGGTTATGACAATGGATTTAATGTATTTTGAAAATATTCATGAAATATTTTTTATTCGAGGTAGTTAACATGTATTCTATTTTTGTACTTTTGGTCCTCAGAACAATGATAACATCATTCATGAATATGTGTGGATTTTTCCATGCACAATGCATTATTATTCATTTTTTATGAGAACATCACATGGATAGTATATATAATCATATATAAATATATAAAATTATATTTAATATATAATAACATTTATATAATGAAAAATGGATTCTTACTTTTCTTCTCAAATCCTATTTGAAAAACAAAAACATAAGTCTTGTTTACATGTGGCATTTAGACTCCTTAGTATAAATGCAATTCAATCTTCATAACAATATTTCATGGTCGAATTTTAAAAGTATTAATTTTTTAAAAAATTGATAGATATATAATTATTGATATTCTTGAGATTATGTAATATTCAATTATTTTACCATAGTCATCCTATATATCACATATGGGATATATGAGTTGAATATCTTCAAAACCTCAATTGTAAAATTATTTGATTATGTAATTGAATATAATTTTTTTAAAATAGAATAAAATTGATACAATAAACGAAAATTTTACTGAATCTAGTATAGAAATAACATTAATTTATTATTTTGGATGATAATTAACATAAATGACAAGTCTGAATCAAGGTACACGAATATTTACCAATAAAATCTTATTTAAATGAATTAATTATTTAGTTTATATTTTTTTTATTTCATGTCCAAGATTTAAAAATAATTATAGAAATTTATTTATATGTAAATAGTTTATATAAAGTGTAAATTTTATGTCTCATTTTACTCTCTACTTATTTTTAAAAAAATATTATTTTTCTGTATTTTGTATTAATAATTTTGGAATAAAGGAAAAATAAATATTCTATTTAGACATATATTGCATCATATTTTTTCACCTCCATAAATATATTTTTTTTGAATTTATTTAAATTATTTCATATTCTCTTAAAATGAAAAAACCCCCATCCCTCTTTTTTATGGTTTTTCAAAATAAGAGTTCTATTAGATTTGATACTTTGGTACAATGAACTATTATCTTATAAGTTCGAAGAATATTTTTATTAATGTGATGTTAAAATATAAGTTTTCATATATTATTATTATCTTATGGTTTTTGGGACATATATATGTTTACAATTGAAATAGATAGACCTCATGAGGTGGGGTTATAATAGTATAGATCATGATGATGTGTTAGTTGATATAGATATCCAATGAATTAGTTAATGGGATGGAGTTAATCTATTATGTTTCTGATAAATTATTATTTGAATTTACCTTATTGAATATTCAATTTTTTATATTGGTTTGAAATATTGATATGGAAACCATTTCTTATATTACCTACCAAATTTATCTATTATTTTTATGAATTTTATTAAAATCATATTGATTCAACATATTATGATTATTTTTTTAGTTTAATGGTATTATGATGTTACATATTCATTATACAATGTATAACATTGTGAAATTTATTTCATGAGTTTATCATGATATTAAATAAAACATTTTGCTATTTTATATTCACATAATATTTCATATAAAATAAATTAACATAAAATTTCGGAAGAGAAGTTCATTAATTCTATTATATAATTTTCATTTCAAGTATAGTTTTTATTTTTAAAAAGTAACACCATTATTTTATTCTATAGACTAATGGTTTTCTGTCATGAATTTATATGTACGGTTTTTATATTTCTATGAAAAAAACCCATAGTTTGAAATATTTTTCAATTGATTTTATGGATGTGTATGAACAATGATGGGGTCGAGATAAAAATTGTGACGATATTTAACAGAAAGAGAAATTATTATATATTAAATTTATTTTATTGTCAGAATATTTCATTCCATGTAGAATTTAACATGATGTGATGTGATACTGAGTTATTTAAGATTTATGATGAATTTATCTAAAACTGTAAGCATAAAATTTCTCTATGAATGAATAAAAATGAATACATTTTTAAATAATATATTTTAATTATTATTTATGATCATGTTCTAATGTTTAATTTCAAAAGGTTGTAGGAAATGAGTTTGATAGTTGATCTCCTGGATGAATAAAAATTCAGAGAAATGGAAGAAACTTATGTGTGAATATATTCATTTATAATTGTATTAGTAAATAGCCTAGGTATAATTTATTGATTTATGAGTTTTCAAAAAATATTTAAATTCATCACATAATTCAAATTACTATAAGGGAATTAAAGATGAACATTATTCATATCAATCAACTTCAATAAGACCGGTCACTTCATAAAATATGAATATATAATTAAGTGAATATAATATGGAAAGTTATTAAAGGTAGAGGATAATTATATATTATCATAGTAGAACAATTTTATATCCCAATTAATATTATATTCTGAAAAATAAATGTTGAAAATAATTTAGGTAGTTAATTTATTGATTATAGTTATATACACTATTTTATATCATTTTTGATTTATTATAGCATATATTCTTCCGCTAGATAACTATTTATGTACCTTTTAGTTAAATTACATTATGGTTACTTAATTAAAATGAAATTATATTGGTATGTATCTATTAAATTTCATTGTTGATCAATAGTTACAAACCTATTGATTATTCATGTGGATGAATTTGACAAATCAATTCCCCAAGATTTTCTATTTATATATATATTAAATGAATATAATTTTAGGAGAATAAAATTTCCATATTTTTTTGTAGATGGAATACTCATTTTAGGGGGATATACTGCATTTCATGAGTCATTATTTAAACCTTGTCTATTGTATTATCTAAAATAAAAAATAATGGGAGTTGTATTAATGAATGAGAAGCACATATATAGAATAATGTTTTCATAAAATATATGGTTTTATTATGATGTATTCATCCAGTATTTACCTTAATATCCATCCGATTGGGATGTGAAATTATCTACTCCACATATCTATAAATCAAAGATGATATATATTCCATCATATAAAATTGTTGGGGTAAAATATTGTGAACTATGGAAAAAATATTTATGTTATTTTTTATAATAATTATACAACCAACTATAATACCATGGGGAGTACCTATATTATTATTATAGATGATGGGTGTGTGTAGGATATTTTCCATTTATTTTATATAACCAAATTCACAGAAAATATCAAAAAAATAATTTTACTTCACATTGAATATCTATTTGATCTACATTATGTAGACTAATAAATCTCAATGTATTCTCAGTGATCAATATGTCATCATTTATCAGTCAGGTAGCATGGAATTCAAAATAGAGATTTTCGTCTAATGTATGATTATATTGACATCACAAAAATTTTATTTGGTTTAAGAAATTCACTAACAATATTCATGGATATTATGAATAATGATATCATGAATTAACTTAATAAATTATTTTTGATTTTCCTTATGGATAATTGGATATACACTAACAGTTATGATGATCAATAAGGTCATTAATGTGTAAACCATGACAGATTTCCGAATAAGGTTTAATTGAGGTTATTTAAAATATATCAATTTTCATTTTATATGTTTTATTTTCCCATATATATGGTCTCCAATAATCATATATTACATGAAACCATGAATATACTTGTAGTTAATGAATTCCCACTTCCCTAAAATAAAATCGAGAAATATAGTTTACATTTTATATTTGATTACTATCAGAGTTGGGATGAAAATTTCAATATATTAAATATTATGTTAACCAAGTAGAAAGATAAAGGGTTTCTATTCACTTAACATATTGATTAATGATAATATTGAAAATTGATAATTATTAACATTACATTTCTAAAGGTATGGTCTTTATATATAGTGATGAATAAATGGTATAACATTTTTTTTCTCTTAAGGGAAATTAATATAGATATTTCTCATTACTCATTGAAATATAAAAAAAACAAAAATATGACTCAGCCCATGAACTTTTGATGGTAAATATAATATTTCAAATAATAATATGCATGAAATATCTTCTTGAGGAATTAAATGAAATATTTTCATTTCAAAAAAATTATGAATATATTTACTCAAAAAGATCATTACATATCTCAATTGAGATGATTAGATCTTTTCAAAGTCTATAATGATGAAAAATCCTTCTATTATATGAAGTGAAACAATAGGGTATATTCTTTGATAATTAAGGATCATGGTGTCATGTATATTATGTGGATGGATAAAGATCCAATATTCTTGGACTTAGAAGTATTTTATATGGAGATTATAAAATAAGCGAAACAATATTCAATTTACTAATAATTTAACAACAATCAATAATTTAATATAGAATAATGTATCTTCTAGATAAATGTTATTCCGGTTATAATTTTAATTAATTTAATAATAGTAAATCTCTAGACATAATCAAAGAATTTCTTTTGGAAGGAGACTACGTATTCCATCCAAATCAATGGAGTAGAGAAAAATAAACGATGTTTAATAATACTCAATTTACTTATATAAACTTAGGTAATTTGAATATTGATGCAAAATTAATAGAATTATTCAGGTGGGATGGTAATAAGGTGTAAATTAATGAATATATTTTTCTAGGATAAATCTTCAAACAATTAAACGCAAAGACATATTAGCGTAAACGATTCATTAATCCTCCCATACAACCAGTGTTGATGTAGGGATTTGTTACTATGGACACTATCAAAATAATTTAGAATAGTACGCTAATAAATATTTTTACATAAAAAATAACGATATCATAACCATGTATAATCATTTATTTTATGGAAATTATGATCTAACCAATAAATCACGTGACAACCTCTATAACAAGTAAGATGTGATATTTCACATTCCTCCCATATCAATTGTATTTGATTGTGACAATGGATCATATAATAATTTTATTGTAGTATTCAAATTCAATTGGACTAGAAGGATTGTATGAACATGGTCTATCATCATAAAAAATATTGTATTTAAGAATGCTTTTTTATAACATTAAATATCAATTTAGAACTTACACTCTTGAATTTCAACGGATAGGGGACTGGTATATCATTTTGGAATAAATTTAAAATAATAAAATTTATAATTGAAGACTTAAAGTGTCACCATATAAATAATTTTATGGGAATATATGATTTAGAACAACTACATGGCATGTGGTTGAAGAGAGGATTCCTATAGGCCTAAATCATATTGAAAATCATATGAGTGAGGTATTATTTAAAATAATAATATTAAGTTATCCAAAGATTGAAATAGAGAAATAATTAATATAAAATGAAGGAACAAAATTTATGTGTGATATCAAGTCTTCCATAAATATTTCCATAGAAGGTAATTATATGGTTTTGTAAGAAGTGGAATCTAATTACTAGGTATATTAAAAAAATTTAATTTTTTTTGAGAGATTTGGATTTGTTCCTTATAATATGGATATAAAACAAAACCTATATAATGTTCATAATGCGTGTCATGTTTTTTTAAATGATGTAAAATACAGAACCTATGTGTGTAATGGACATTGAAGAAAAGGTTCATTATCATGAATTTTTCTATAATGAAGAGAATGTAAAAAATCATAACAATAGAGAGTCAGTGTTATGGAATCATACCAACATGCTAGTGAAAGAGATTTGGTAGAATCACTGTATAGGGGAAGCAAAATGGGTTCCTAGGTAATAAATGATGAATAACTACCCAAGTTTATTTAAAGTTGGGGTATAAAAATCTTTTGAGGTTAAAATAATATAGGGTGAGATCTTATGAACTAAATTCCAACTATTGTAATATAGAAGTTATTTATTCTGTTATATAATATAAATTTTTAAAAATACATAGAATATCATAATTCTTATTCATAAAAAATTTATATTATTCAGTTAATAGTAAACAATCAATTTTATATTATAATATAAATTAAATTAATTATGATAATAGATTTTTAAATATATAACTTATTTAATAAAATAATTAAATTCCTCAAATATAGATACATATTTTCATTTTTAGAATTATTTTATTGAGTTAACATAGAGAAATTATTTTCAGGTGAATGTTTTTTATTTTTCATAACAATAATATTTTTAATTAAAAATAATGAAATTACTATTTCAAAAAATTATATATATTTTATGATATCACAAAAATATTGTAATGAAATAAAAATATATGAAACAAGTTTTCCAAACAAATATAAATTTATGTTTTTTAAAAATAATTTTAATTTTTTTGTTTCATTTATTGACATATATGATATATATTTGGAAAAGGGTATATATTTTCGTTCAACTATTTTTAGTTGTTACACAATTTTAATCCATGAATGAATCTATAATATAAATAATATTTCAGAAAATTGTATTTCACAATTGGTGTCACATGGAAAAAATCAGGTAGTAATATTATTTTCATTTTTAGGCACATAAATATGTTATTGAGGTAAAAATAATTTTTCAGGCTAAAAGTTATATAATTTCCAAAATTAAAATTAATGGTATGTTTCCTTAATTATTAAAAAGAGTCAAAAATAATTATTTTTTATTTTTATTTCATGTCCTTAATTTAACATTTATTTATTAACTAAAAGATACAATTTTTAAAATAAATTCCACCCAATAGAGGTTAGTATTATTAATAATATATTTAAAATATTGACCCCCACCCCCATTCCGTTTAATTATATACACATTATCTATTTACTATCAAATAAATATCAACTAGTCATGAATCCCCAATATTTTCCACTCTCGTAAGTCTCTCCAGGGAGGTTTTCTGGTTTTATGGTATCCCTAAAAATATTTATAAAAAAAATTTCAATATAAGTGTCCCAAATCCACCCACTAAATTTTATTTGAAATCCTTTTATAATAATATTGTTTTATTTTATTCATAATATACTTTCATACTTATAAAAATAATTTATAATCAATAATTGAATATATTATTAAAGGAACATTACATATATCCTTACATTATATCCTTTTTCAATTATTGTTTTTATGTTGAATTATATGTTCCTAACCACAGTCCTTCAAATATTATATAAATAATTATATTTAATTCTATTTCTATTGATTAATGATATAATATATTATTATTTAAATTACCTATATATATTAGGTTATTTGGGGTACAATTACATTAAAAAACACACCCAACACTCACAAGTCAAAAATGAATTCCGTAGACACACCGAGGTATAAAAAACCCATCAATCCGTAAATATCACTATTCATGTTCATTATACAACATTACAAAAAATTTATGACTCTAAAACACCTTATATACATGAATCCTCCAATAATTTATAAATGTGTTTTCATTGTAGTTCCATTGAAATTACATTATTGTATATATTATTAGATGTGGATGTGTTATTGGAATGGATTCACCTAGGGGTAATCCCAATTTACGATCATGGTGTAGTATCAACAAGATATTCACTTGGTGTACAATGGGTAAACCTATGACTACACACATAGATGAAATCTCTTGAGGGATATAAATTTCTTATTTCATATACTATTTACAATTCATAATAAATGAGTATTTCCTAATGATATCCTTAAAAAAATTTATTTACACATAAATACTAACCATTTATCATTCTATTGATTTGTTTAGATTACATTTCATGAATAATAATCAAATATTTGGATACTAACGTAATTATCCACATTATTCAATTAAATATATAAATGCTAATAATGGGTATATCTACTTTTTCTATGTAGTTAAATATTATTTATTTTATCCATCAATATTTTTATGGATCATTATTTCATTCATAGGAAAAACATATTTCATAATATGGTGGATTTTATATATTAATAATGTGATTATTGGGGCACAAAAATACATAAGCCCTTGATTTATCAGTTGGTGTGATTAGACATGTACGTTAAATATTATGTTAAACCATTCCCAAATTTTGAATGGTATCATGTCCCAAAACATTAATCGTGGAATTATTATGTAGTGTTTATGTATCACATAACTATTAAATTATTTGTTTCTCAATTCAATTATTTATGTTGGTATATTTTCCATTAATATAATATTTTCATAAACTGAATTATTCAATCGTATACTCCTATATCATTATTTATTTCAATATTATTGTGTGAGGGATTTATTTATACAATTCCCATTAAATTTAATATATGGTCACTAATTTAATTATTATTTTTTTTCTCTATGATACCACGATAACTATTTTATAATAACGATATAAATGCCTATAAAAATAAAAATTCATTCATGAATACTTCTAATAAATATGTAGTTTTTTATCATGGGTAATTATTAATTTTATATCTTGTATAATTGACATATAAAATGTTAGTTCGTATGATCTATGTTTTTTAATGAGTGTAGTTGACTTCCATTTACACATTTTTTATGGGATTTTGTAAGTCATATTAAATTCATCAAATTTTAAAAAACTAATGTACAAAGAAAAATTAAATCCAATATTATATGGCTGATTGGGATTTGTTTTGGGGTTAATCAAAATAAATTCCACAAAAAATTTCGAAATAAAATATTCCTCCAAAATTTCTTAAACATATATTATATCAAACATGATAATCCCAAATCCATCATCCTCCTATGAATTTTCAATAACCCATATAACAACCAAAATATCATCTAATAATATAAAAACTATCTTAACCCCATGAAATTTGATTCTATAAGCATTACATGATCAATTGAATATGAAAATTAATATATTTAACTCTGTGTTTTAAAATATTGAATATAATTTTAAATTATTAAATATATTAAGGAACACATTCTGACATATGGTGTACCTTCCACAAATATAATGGATGAATATTTTTAAGAACAGACAAATCATGAATATTTCACTAATGTGACTACATTAATAATAGGTAAAATTAATTTAAAACTAAAATCATTTATTTCATGACCGTCATTGGATAAAAAAACTCCTGATAAATCTTAGAAAACAAATTTTTTATATATTGTATCAAATATGGTTAGCGAGTTTATATTTTTTACAAAGGAATAAATTAAATATCAAGAACATCATAATGTAAATGAAGGATATTAATATCAGGAATATATTTATTTCTAATACACGGTTGAGTGAAATTTATCTTCAGAAATTGAATATCCTTAATTCATGTCTATTAAAAAATTTATATAATGTAAAAAATAAATTAAATTATAAAAATACTTAATTTATGAGTCTATACTAATTTCCAACACTTATTCAACTATAAACATTTCCAAATTATAAAATAAAATGTGAAAAATTATTTTTAAATTTTTTGAATAAAAAAATACAGTAGATTCATATTTCTGATATAAATTATGAAATACCTGTTAAACCAATATTAAAATTGAATTCCATCTAACCAAACTTAATTATTCAATTATAAGGGACACCAAAGGCCTTCTTGTTTTGAATTTATATAATCTCTAATCTAGAAAAGGGAGAATGATCCTTAAACTCTTAATCAAGATGACTAATGTAATTGAATTAATTATATTTTATATTTCATGTATTATCCCATTCATTATGTTACATAATATGATACAAGATCAAATTATAATCAATTTTTTGATTCCAATATTGTGAAATGGTTGTAATGAAAATATATATGATACTCGTATGTTGAAGAGATCCACAGGGACCAAAAAAATATAAACTAACTATTCTCCACTAGTTAACACATAATATCAAAATATTACATTAATATTTTTCAATTTTTTATAATTGAGTAGAGGGTGATCCTAGGGGATTCAAGTATGTTCTAAATAAATTTTAATATCATTAATGGTATCTATATTTTGATGCATTTTTCATCTATAAAACCAATTATTTCATTTAATCTTAGGGTGTTTTAGTAACATTGATCTCTAGCGATGAATTAGAAATTGGATGATGTTCATCCTAAAACATGGTTATTTTTATCAATTAATTATATTCAAATATTATTATCAAACCTATACTCTTCAAATTATTACTCATTCAAGAAATTTTCATCTCATATCATGAAATAATTACATACGTCCAAATATATGAAATAGTATAAGTGAAATTATTATACTGTAGGGATATATTTTATGGAAATATTTAAATATTAGTTTAATTATCCTTTCATGAGGTAATGTTATTCTTGAAACAGAAAAGCAATTATGGGAATTTTTAAGACATGATTATGTACTTTATTCATGTTTTAGTTGATATGCATTATGTTGGTTAAAATGGATGTACATTGTATATTTCATCTTCTTAATTTTTTTATGTCTAATAAAAATTTCACAGAGTGGGTCTATTTGATTATGGGGTAATGGTTCTATTTTAGTGGTTCCATTCATCATATCATTTTATTTGGTGTGCCATTTGATTTTATATAAAGTATCCCAAAACTATTTCACAATAATAAAACCAAAAATAAAAAAACCCCATTTTTGAAATGATATATGCTATTGTGTAGTGATTGAATCTTGAGGATAGTGAATCAATTATTGTAATTCCTAGAGTTATAATTTTATTCTCTATTATAGAGAATAAAATTTACAACATGTACATTGGCTAACACATGTGGGTAAGGACTATAATTTTCATGATTGATGTTTTTCTTTTAATATATACCATGGTATAAAAATATATAACATCAACAACAACTATAGGATTCTAATCATAATAATATAATTCAATTTACTCAAGAGATTAAATGAATCCCACATTTAATGAATATGTCCTCATATGTATTAGGTGATGCAGTACAGTTTGTCAAGATTAAATGAAATTAGATGAGTTAAAGTCGTAAATTTAAATAAAAGGTAACAGTCCTATGATATTCCTATGTATTTTTTAAGAATTATTAATTGAATAATTGTAATTTTAATTGAGTTTATTGTTGATAAAATTGTATTTTTAAATGTGTTTGGAGAGGAGAATTTAATTTTGATCTATATGTGTAATTGTACTGTAAGCACTAGATAAAATCATCATGTGGGGTATGATTAATCAATATTAGTATATAATATTAATTAAATATTTTATAATTTTTCATGAGCTTAATTATCTATAAAATAATAGAACATTAATTTATTATTATTATATTTATATCTCATTTTATGATAAATTCATATTTAAAACATGTTAATGTCATCCCATTTTAACATTAAATTGGTGAACATGATCTATTAATGTATCGATTAAAAAAGTCATGATTTTAATTTGGAATCTTAGAGTAAATTTAAATTATTTTAGACTAATAGATGATTTGTATTGGAATATGGGAATATTTATCCTAAAATAATATATTTATATATATATGATTATATATTAGGAAAAAATATCTTATCTTATTCCATAAATTCAATACAAATAACTATGATGTTTAATCAATATGATGAGGGTATTACATGAAATATTTCAATATAATGATACCATATATTATTATATAATTTAAAATATAACATTGGAATCTCAGGATGAAATATAAACTCTTGAACTAAATTTCATTGAAAATAATCATCCCCTATTATCAAACATATCATATTTATGTTTGATCGTGTTTTTTATTAACACATTATATATAATATTAGACTAGTGAGGAATTAAGTTTCCCTTCAATGTCATCCTAGATTAACTATACATCAAATTTTTTATTTCATTCTAGTGGAGGGATGCAAGGGGGATACGATTTTTTTTCATTTGTCCAAAATTTAATATTACATTTAATTTTGACCCTCTATGGAATTAAAATATTTAATTAGATATTTATGATAGTTGAGGGGTTTCCGGATAGATATAATTATTCATATATAATGTTGTAATAGTTATGGATTTAGGGGATGTATTTTTTCAATTATAATGCCATATTACTACATTACTTATGATTGTTAGATTTTAAATTTTATGATGTTCGAATAAATCATGTTCATAGTAAATGTTTCCATATTATCTATATTATGCATCATTATATAAGAATTATAAAATCATCTCATGTGGTTAATATTACCACATGAACAACTATAATATTAAAAACATAATAATGGAATTTTTGTTATTTAAATTTCTATCACTACTTCAATCATTCTTTAATTAGTCATCTTGTGGCTATCAATTGACAAAATTGCTTGAATGGAAGGCTACACCACATATAGGATTTATTAGGGAGATATATTGGGTGGATTTAATATTATTTTATTTTGGTAAAACACTAATTGTTTCATTTATTGTATTATTCCATTCAATGATTTTATTCATCAATTTATTTCTTGAATTTAAAAACATCATAATTTTAGTGCCAAAACTAACATATTCCATTGAATGATAATTGTTGTTATACTCAGGGTGAATTAGTTATTAAACATGGAATAATCAATATATTAAACAAGAAAACAACATGTGGTACTTTCATCATTAACTAGATAATCCTTAAAATATGGAAATTATTTCAGTTAGTTTCTAATGAGATTCATTAAATGAATAAGAAACTTACAACAACTCCCATTTTTTTGTTAAATGATATAATTTTGGATCTAATTTATAAATTCAAGTGATCATATAGGTTTTTATCATTAAATATTTAGATTATGAATTGGTCCAGAGTATGGAACCCCTAAAACATATTCATTAGATGGAATTATAGCATAGTAAATTTCTCTCTAATAGATATAATAAATATTAATGGAACCTTCTTATCTAAGAATAATGATATTGGTTTACCTATACATAGATCAATGTATTAAGAAATGTATAGTTTTAAATATCATTATGTTCAATCTGTTTCCCCTCAATACCACTTAGTAATTACTAATACATAAATATATATCATCGTCAATAAACTCTATTTAATAAGTGAATATATAGAATAGAAAAATCCAATGGGGAAGGTGTTATGAAATTTTGATAGATATAAATGAAGGGTTCATACATTTATTATGAGGAAATGAGTCAAAAAATTCACAAAAATTGATGGCTCATGAGTTACACAAAAGTCGATTATTTTTATTAACTGAAATAGGAATAAGGGATAATAAATATTGATTTTGATAGCTTCATGGAATATCTACCATTGATTATAGGTATGATTTCATTATTGATAATGTTTAATAAAAGATATATGATGATACCTATCAGTTGTATGAAAATCAAATTGAGTAATTTTTTTTACAAATATATAGCCTTATTTGGAGAATAACGTGTGAATGTGGACCTTCATAATATATAGAAAACCAGAGAGGGAATTGGTATCTGTAACAATGTGTTCATGATAACATTACCGATAGGGCCTTATATGGAGCCTTTAACTGGAGAATGATTCCCAAAAAATGGATTTATAACATGATGGGATATTGAGAGGTCATATAAAGATATATATTATCCCATGTAGAGTACGACCCCATATAAATAGTAATCGAACAATGTTGATGTTGGAAAAGAAACACAGAGGGACATCAGTTGTATCATGATGAAACAGAAATAGAATCTCATGTGGATTGAATTTAAAAATTCATGGTCTTATGGTTGGACCATACAATTAAGTTTAATGAAATAAATAAATTATACATTCATGATGTTTGACATCATTTTATTAGAACATTATCCACATAGTTTGACATCATTATAAGAGATCATATGAGTTATTAGATGTCTGATAATTGGGGAATGATCAAGAAATATGAATTGGTAATAATTTTATTCAAACCAATCAATATCATATTACATGTTCAGGAATACTACTTCCATATTATTTTTATTTGTATTATAAAAATAAAAGATGCCAATTTTTTGTCATTTTGTTTAAACTAATGGATTAATCAGGATATATATTAGATTACATGATTTAGGCTTGGTATATGATGAAATTTGTGACATAATATTATAAATATTTCTATGCCATTAACTGTATAATTATAATACGAAATATATAGTGGGATTTTATAGGGAAACCAAGAAAAATATGTTTTTTGGTGATTCCATTAATAACTGGGGTATAATCTTCTTGACGAGTCACATCCCCTCAAATTACACCATGTATGTGGTACAAGACAACATATTGATGTAGTAGGAGTATATCCTATTTTTTTAAATACTCAAGGTTATTATTATAAGTATTATATATATAATATAACCCACAAAATAATAGATAAATACATTATTGATAAAGGAGAGTCATCTCTAGTGTCATCCTTATTATCAAACTCAATTTTAGTGGATTCTAATATTTGGATTTTTATTATGTTTCTCCCAACATCAAATGAAAACTCCACATATCTATTTATCAAGGGAGTATGTGGTAGAAGGATGGTATGTTGTCATTAATACACTAATAATATTTAAATCATACAATTTTATGGATCTTTATATTGTTCATTTCATGGTTTTTCCCTTAGAAGTTGGAATCCATGATGTTCTATCTATTTTACATCATATAGATATATGACATCGATGACGATGGTGGAATGATAGATGTATTACATTCTATTTCTTATGTAGGTAGTGAAACTAGTGTACATGTAATTTTATAAGTAAGACCATGGAATCATTTAGATTAAAATTATGAACATTCCCCATTCTTCTTATCCTTATTAATGTATCCTACGATGGGAGTCCCTAGAATGGTTTGGTGAGGTGATCATGACTGTGATTCAATGCACATAGGGTATTATAAATCATTCAATTCATTATATATGGTTCAATGGATTTTGTACTCCAAATAATTTTTCTATCCACCATTCATGTAAGAGGATTCTCTAAGTGTGGATTAACATTTAATGTATCACACTCACTACAATGTTATATATCTCTAGAATTTATATGTAATAATTTCATCTATTACATTAAGAGTATTCAGGCTATTTATATGCCACAATTGAGGTTTCATCTCCCCAAATCTAGATATTTCATAAAGGAATCATAAATTATATATTCATTATTCTTGAATAAATTTAAATCATGTATGATAATCACTGTATACCCCGTAGAATGATTCATTAATGTATATCATAGTTATATTTGTGGAGGCCACCTGAGGCCTTAGAAAAATCCTCGGGGATAGTTATGTTCGGTAAAACACTTATCCAATCCAATTTCTCATTGGATGTCTCGTCAATATACCGTGTACCGAGGGTTTATTGTGTAATATACTATAATTGATAGTTTAGAACCTTCACCTCATGAATGAAATAGGAATAGGTACTCTTAACAGATGTATCCCACTTATATAACATAAAAATTAGTGATGTGAAATCTAATGTGGATTTAGAAGTAATAAAGTGGATGAATTAACTTATCCCATGAATGATCATTCTTCTCCCATGTAAATAATCAATTGATACATGTATCTAACCCTACTCACATTCCTATAAACGTTAGAGTGTGTGGTATTCCTGAAATATGGTCAGATGATATTTCCTTTTATGAAAATATTTCTTTTTATTTTGTTCTAATTTTTATTGAATTAAACAATCTCCCATCCAAGTCAATTATAATAGGGATAAAATATAGTTTGTTCCATGGAACTAATACCTTACCATATAACACTCATATATTCCTCTCATTAGAGTTGGTGACCTTCATGGAGAACTAAAATGTCAATAAAAAATTCTTAAAGAACAATTGTGGAGAACCTATTGCTATTATATGACATCTTAACATCCATAGAGACAAATCATACCATGCATCTTCCTCTTAAAATAATCTACCACCTAATAAAGATCACATATTCAATCACTCATTACATATTCTGAATATTGTATAGTTACTCAAATTAATAAAGTGACTCTATCAACATTTCCATGCACATTTGAGGTTTTATAAGACATGTCTATTTTATAATAGACACATGTTCACATTCTAAATACCACATACTATTTTTTCAGTGATCAGGTGACTTGTATACATCCATGAACAATATTTTAAGTAGGAATATTTTCTTCAATTAATATTTTTTACTTGTTTCATTACCATATTTTGAAAATAACCCTTTAGAATCATAAGAATTCCTTGAAATATATATAATGTTAATAGAGATGATAGAGAATGTTGATAAAATCCACCATTAATGATTCATTTAGAATCATCAATTGGAGTTAATATATATGGGAGTAATCCTTTATAACTAACACATATTAGTTGAAACAATATTTTAATTAGCTATGTAGAGATACACTACCACACATAAATAATTATCAAGTGACAGACTACTGAGATAGATGATGATTCATTTGTGGGTTCCTTATTAAAATATCTCTATAATGGCTGGATGTATATAATGACTATCCACAATAATGTTAATGTGTTGAAGTGTTTCTCACTCTAAAATATGGATTATTTTCATGTAGTATAAGATGATGTATGTAACTATATCTATATCAGGAGAATCACTATAGGCAACTAAAGGGTAAAATAGATATTAATACTGGACCTTTGATCTTAAGGTGCATTTAAAATGTATTTTGGATGTAATTTTCGGAAAAACACAATAATTAATTATAGAATGGTTTAAACGGTGTATACCTATATAAATACATTTGGGTTTATCAATGCCTTTCTCATAGGTTTTAGTATATTAGTATGTAAATCATTATTAGTCTTACTCTAGAAACTATTAAATTCCATTTGTTCCAAAAAAGAATGATTTTTTCACGATAGAGGTACAAATGATCAATGAAGCTCCAATAAATATATATATATATGGATGAAAATTTCATTCCTCTATATATTTTATGTTATAAATCATAGTGGAATCACCCAATCAAAAAGAAATTTGTTATTTTGTCATGGTGTGTTTTAACACCCCAATAAAAATAACCATGTCTAAGATGATATCCAACATTACCTCATGGACTCCTCCCCACACCCATGTGGTTGTAAACTAGTAGAGATAGTCTAATATAATTTTGGGAGGCTATAACCTTATTAATTATATCCAATACAGTTCAATAGAATGTTAATGTATTCAATTCAAGTATCTTAGTAAATGATTTACTTGAATATATATTATAAATAAATGCTTAGAAATTTTAGGAAAAAGTAATCAACGTACTCCCAATTTCAAGGTCATAATGTATAATAATATAGTTTGAAATGATCATATGTAAAAGGGATATTGTAACCATCAGGACTTTTTTTATTAAATCCATCTAACATCTCCAAGCTCCTCAGAAACCTACCACTTGTCAATATCCCTTCATGGAGTCACTAGTTATGAATTCAATATGAATATAGGGAATCTAATAAAATGTGTGAGAATAAACCCAATAGGATCCCACCAATGAATCATTAACATTTGTGAAATTATATATCGGAGTGGCCGAAATGATCTAATGTAAATTTGATCATATTTCATTATTAAAAAATTTTACACCATGATAATGAACAGAAAAAAGCAACCACTTTCCCCAGTGGATCTATTTTTTCTTAAATTCTAGAAGAATATTAAAGATATTTAACTTCATAACAGAGAAAAATCAATGTAACTCTATTGGCCATTCCAGAGAATTCACATTCCATCATTGAGGAATAAGATTACTCAATCATTTAATGGCTAGTGTCTTCAAATATGCATGACTATCTAAGACGATTTGATTTTACTCACACATGACAAGCCCAAAAAACATAATTTATATTATAGGAATTTATTCTCTCTATCATTAAATGATACCGTCATTTTTTTACACTAATATATAGTGTAGGATTTTTCATTTTGTAAACAATTCCGAGAACATGTTATAACCATCAAATGTAAGGCCTTGTACAAGAAATCAATACTCATAAGATCCCCATATATGGGGATATCTATATCATTAATGTTAATATGTAAACCAAAACTATGAAATAGAGACTCAATTAGAGTTTATAAAAAACAAATATATTTAATGACATAGAAAGGAAACATATATTGCAACATCAAATTCACTAGAATTTAAAGAAACACACATAAAAGAGTGTGAAACATAAAACCCATAAATTCATTGATCTCATTGACCCCCCAATGTACATTAAACTTACAATCTATGAAATTTTATCCACCTTTAAAAAAATAAACTCAAAAATGGGAAGTAAATATGAAATAATTTTTGATGATATTTGGGAAATCATATTAGAAGTTCATTGATTAAAATACTAAATACCCAAAGAGAGATGATAATTGAGTAACGAATGTTCACAAATCAGATAAAAATGCATTCTAAAAATCCATAGAACCAATATTAATTCATCAAAATATTATTTTTAAATCATCATGTCGGTAGGTAATAGAGTCATATAGTAAGATATGTAATTAATACCAATATAAGGGAGGACATCCCATAAGAATTAGAGGATAATCTGAATAGAAATTCTAAGAGTTAATCCATTAATGTCAGTGATGAAGCCATCAGTTTAATTGATGGAATAACTCCAGATGAGTCTTTAGAAATATTTATTTTTTCAGAGGAAGGTAGAGTAAAATATAAATTAGAGGTGGATAAAATATTTTTGGGATATAATTAAAACATGTGGTATAATTATACCAATATAGAGATAATTCATTGGGTCCTAAAATTGATATAAATATGCTGTAAAAAAGTTGAACAACTCGAGTGGTTTCCTGTGAAATCCATCTCATGAATATACACCACGGTCAATAATGAGATCATATAAACTATTGAAAGGATATAGTATACCATTAAATTCATAAATAAATATTGCATCTTGTTATATCAGTATTCAATTACATAATATTACAATATACGATACCATCATATATGATTACTATACATAGAGTCATAGACACATAAATAACATAACCATAAGAGATATATAATAACAATAACCTGTATTTTAAAAATGAGAACCCTTGTTACAGTTATCATATATGAAATGTTATGACATGGGAAAAGGAAACATAATAAATTCCAAGGTCAGATGATTTGTTAAGGTAAATAATATATATCAAAAATCCCTTCAACATAATATGATATTTATTGTACAATATCCTAAGATTAATATATTAAAACAATTACGAGCCTATCAGTGATCATAATATTATGTTACAAAACAATTCATTGTAGTTAATCACATATGAATCACAAAGGAATCAAGTAACATGATCCATGAGAGGTTAATTCTTGAATAAGACATATTATTTTGGAAAACATAAATGAATAGAAAATATTTTTCTTATTCAAATTTCATGGTGAAAACTATCACTGTGTATTATTTTCAATCCCAAATCTATCATATAATTTGAATATTTTCACTCTAAAGACAACCAATATAGAAAATATACATTTTCAAACTGAGGTAAATCACCATTATTGATCTTATTATCCCATTGGATATCAAAATGTAATAAATTCAATTGAGGGATATTTTATTTTGATTCCACCTTTCACATGGCCATAATCAAATTATATGCAATCCAAAATATCATAATTTATTTTTCATATATCATATCCCTTTGAAGTAAAATTAGGTTCACAAAAATTTCAAGACATCATTAGAAGACAACCCATTGAAAATAAAACTATTTAAAAAAATATCTCATTATCATAATAATAAACCATCTAGAAAGAGAATAATGAAACAATAATTGGATGACATCCACATAAACAAATGTAACATTATTTTATTATATCATAAAAAAATATTTAAAATAACTGTTGAATAATATTTGATAAAGGTATAATTCTATTTTGGAAATATCTTATTTAAAATAAATATTCATAAAAATTTGAAATTAATAATTTAACTGTGAAGAAATCCTATGAAATTAATAATAGAAAAATAAAATCATAAATTGGTAGAAATGATGGTAAATCCTATTCTACCCTTGTATGTTAATATAATATTCATTTTAAGTAACATATAAATCATAATTCATTTAGAAAATGGAATGAATCTTACAATGGTAAAATTAAATTAAAATAAAGTCATGAGTAATAATATCATTAAAATGTCATATAAAAAATGTAAATAAATTCATTATTACATTTTTTTAAACATTTATCTTGCTGTAAAATGTATTTGGACTGAAGGGAGAAATAATGATATCATTCAGAAGAAACATATTCTTACACAGTGTTGAGTTCTAAATTAGAAGAAAATAAAAAACAAAGCATGTAATCTCATGAAATAATTAGAGTATAATAAAGAAATTGTTATTATTGAATGGTTGGTCCTACAAGATCAACATTGTAATCAAAATCATAAAAACATTCTGATAAACAATGGTATTATAACATAAATCTCATACCTCATGTAAGACATAAATAAATTGAAAAATAACCTCCAGTATAATATATTTAAATATATAATTCATATAATAAACATTCATTTTGATCATTAAAATATCATATATGGTCCTCTTATAGCATTTTGACAACCATTTATCAAATAATTTAATTATAAAATCAATATCTCATGGTTTAAATTGATTCATTTTCATTAGAATTTTAGTATAGTGGTTCTTTCTATTATACATTTATTATGGTTACATCATGATTAAATTTTATTCATTAAATTAATTTCATATTTATTCATTATATATATATATATATATATTGTCCGTAATAAAAGTACAATATTGAAAAATGAACTACAGTTCATGGAGATGGTATGACCTACATACACATGAACATTATTTTTCAATTTTGGAAGAATGTAATTAAGGATACTAAAAAAATAATTCATAATTTTAAAATAATTATCATATGAAATATAAAATAAAATAAATCTTTATTACCATGCATATATAGGAGAAGTGAAAAATGACACACATCGCTTCATGGACATGGAGGTCTACAAATACACAGGACCATCGTCATCATTATATAATGTATTGGAAGATAATAAGATTGAAATAAAATTATGAGAATAGATGAATTATAATTTCATCTATTTAATATATAAAAATTAAACCTATAATAATTACCATCTATTTAATATGGTGATTGAAAATGACTTTTATCTCTATGTGGAGGTGGTAGTCCACACTTATGAAATAACGATTCTATCACCTCACATTCCTTGGAAAGTGGATGAATAATTGTTGTACCAAAATCATATGAACATTTTATAACATTAAGGATCATTAATTAATAATTTAATGATAAATTTCACCAATTTATGTAACATTTAAGTTGAGATAATTTGGGTGTAGTTGGGTGAGATAATTATAACTCAGTATGTTGGCCTCCATTCAATCATTTCAAAGTGACCATTGGAATGTTATTTTAAAAATAATGAAAACTAAAACTCATGAAAAAGAAATCATAAAATATAATTGGGTGGGTTATGGGATAGATTGATGGCTCAAATTTGTGTAATGGAGATAAATTTTAGGTGTCCTCTTATACGTTTTTGGGAGCCCATAGTTATAATTTCATAATAGAATTAATTAAATAATTTAATGATCTAGAATGTTTATTTCAAATTCCCATATCTTAAAATTTTGGATATTTTAATTTAGAAATATTAACATAAAATGGGATTTGTGAATGTCTAATAGAAAAAATCCACTTATCAATTGGTTTAACTGCCTCAGAAAACTGATATTATGCTTAACCACAATGAAACATTTAATCAATTTTTACTATTCAATATGAAAAAAATCAATATGCCTTAATAAAATATATTTAATATATTTATTCTATATGAATAAATTTAATAAATTTAATCTCATGGAATTTAAATTATATAATTTAAAGGGAAACCTACAATACATTAGGTACATATGTTTTCCAAAAAAATAATTTTTAGATAGTATAATATGTTTTTATACCACAATCCGACATGAGGTTATTTTTATCAAACGTAATAAAATTCTAATTGATATAAATTTCATATTTCATATTAAAAAATATATAATTCCAAATCGACGATTTTAAATGATTAAAAGAAATATATTTATAATAAAAAAACATCACTTTCTACTATTCCTTAAAAAACATTATGGTAATTAAATTATAAAAAATAAATTATATGATTATTTGTACATGACTATTTAAAAAATTGATTTCTTATTTTGAAATAACATTCTAAATTTGGGTGAAATTAATTATATTTTTTCTTAAATATTGAAAGGAAAATCCATTTTTTTGAGAAGTGTATTTAGAAAATATATAATGACTTCACAATAAATGGAGTAATTATATATAAATATAGACAATTTTCATTAAACCAGTAAAAAAATTAATTTTTTTAAACTTTGTTTTTACATATTCAATATACTAATTAATCAGATTGGTTATAAATTTATATTGTATTACGGTTTACTAAGACTCGGGGTTTTAGGTATCATAACTAATGGGGAAATTAAATTTTCCCGAAAAAAATATGTCATAAAATCATGGAGTGTTACCTTTAACCCAAAATGATGTGAATTTCACTATAAAAATTTCTTCAATCCTATCAAAAATCATGTGGATTATTTTATTTCACGTTATCCTTGGGTTCCCATATTTCTTCATCAAATTTCAAATTCTAATAGAGAACATTAACTGGACGAGTAGTCTTGTTTTGCAGAACTCTTTCTCTATGATGTAATATTTCAATAGTTTATTTTAAATAATTTTTATCCAATTGTATAACTAAACACTATGTTCATTACCTGTTCAGTATCAGGTATATACATCCTTATGATTGACTCATGGAACATATCATCAACCTGATTATTGTATAAAATTAGTTTTACCCAATAAGCAAGTATCCTTACTAGATCAAAAATATATAAAGGGCCTATATAACTTGATGTTATCTATATACTAATTTTTATTCTCATATGAATATTTTACAGAAAAATTTAAATGGAATACCCTCTCATTCATATAAAATTCTTGGTTTCAGTACTTATTTTCACCAAAAAAAATCAACAATAACATTACATTATGTCCTACTAACCGGATCTGACTATATCTATAAGTTTATCATTTAAATCAAGTCCTAATATATTCGCTTCCCTAAAAATATCCCTAAAAATGGTAGATATACACTATATTCCATATGTGAAATTTTAAATAGCCACTATAATTCCCATGATAATGATATTTTTCTAATAAAAATCTAATATAGGATAGTGTTCATCACAAATACAATTGAAACAAAAATAAAAAGATCTCAACATATTCTCTATGGATTTAATTGTTCACTTGGATTGATTATCCCTCTATGGATAACAATCTGTATTGAACCTAACTCTGAATCCAAACCTTATATTTGATTTTTCCAAAACATTAAGGAAAACCTCATATCCTGATCATATATATCAAAATGTTGTACTCAATATAGAACAATCACATACTTCATGTATATTATATAATGTTGAAGAGGATTAAAATATTTTCTATTAATATTTAATTATGACTATATATTTATATATTTGGATACAACCTATATATCATTATGTCATTTAGAAATTTATGGGTGTTTTATGACAAAATCCATGGAGATTCTTTCCCTTTTACCTTAGTTTATATATAATGGTTGTGAGATACACTAATATGTTTTCAACACTACCTTAACATGCTATTATTCCATTACCTATGATAAATACTATGAAATATCATTCCTTATGTTTTCCACAATGAAATACACTTTCAAAACTCATAACAATTTTATACTTCCTTGATGAATATAGAATATTATTATATAAGTTTTAATCAATATATCCTAATTAAAAATAGAATTAACTTTATGATAAGTTGTTTTCACAATGTATATTAATTTTTTGAAAACTATTGTATTCAGATAAGAATGTTTTTTTCATCTTAGAATTCGATCATTGTGTATTAGATCAATATCATTGGGTTCAAAATAACCAGAGGTTGAATTAATAGGTTGTTTGGAGTTAATATTTTTTGATATATAAGAAAGAGTATAGATTATATGTTATAACAAAATAAGTTTCTGAATTAGAAGTTATAGGTTAAATAAATCATTTTTTTCTAAAGAGGTTGGCTGAAAAAATTCAAATCAGGAGTTAGAATGTTTTTAGACCTTCTAAACTTAATCAGACGATGATTTTCTGATTAGGAAGTTCTCAAAAATCCTAAAAACATTCATCATAAAATCTTTTAATGAAATGGTGCTGTTATATTATTAATATTATCTAAAATCATAACTAAATTTGATCAACCATTTTTAGAAAATTTGATCCAAAATAATATTTTTGAAAAAAAAATCACCACTTTCAAAAAATCATATCGATTATTATTGTTCTGAGAATTAGATCCACATTATTTTTCTGAAAATCAGATCCATCTTCTTTAGAAAATATTATGTAGCATTATTTTTGTGAAAATATGATCCATTATATATAGAAATCAGATTCAATCAAAAGGAAAATTCCATAATATGAGGATTTCAACCATGAAATGCAATTTGACATTAATCTTAATGAAATTTATATACGGTAGAGAAAGTCAAAGTTAATGTTTTAAATGGTATATATTTGTAGATTTCTTATATTAAATGTATTAGTAATAATTTTATTTTTCCCACTTTTGTTTTTTGAGTTTCTTATAAATAAATTCTCATATCATTCAATTATTTGTAACATTCTACATACATGAAAATGATGTATAATGAGAGAAATCAAAGTGAAAGTTCCCTTCTAAGTGAAAAGAAATGTTTTGATAATTCTATCAATGATTTTGTTTTACTGATAGTTATGAGAAAAAAAGAACTATTATTCTGGTAAAACCAGAAAAAGTATTCTAACCAAAGAGAAACAAATATTCATAGAAAATCAGAACCATTATTCTGGGTAAATTGGAACCAATTTTCAGCAAAAATCAGAACCATTATTCTAAACAAATCAGATATAGTATTCTACGAAAATCAGAACCATACTTATCAGAATATCAGAACTAGTATTCTAAGAAAATCATAACCAGTATTATGAGAATGTTTAAACCAACATTCTTGAAAAGAAGGTTCTAGATTTTTGTGAAAATATGATCCATATATTTGTGAAAATTAGATCCAAAATTATGTATAAATCAGATCAATCATTATACAAAACTCAGGTCCAGTATTTTGAAAAAATCATAACCCAAATTCTATAAAAATTGGATCAAATATTGTACAATAATTAGATTGAGAATTATTCAAAATTTTGATCCATCATTCTGAGAAAAAAAATTGGATCCATGAAAATTATATTTTGGATTCAGACCAAGAAATTGTGTATAAGATTCAATAATGAATTTATTATTTGGTTTGGATCAACTGTTTTATAAGAAAACTGTATAAACTCGAATGAGTTACAATAATAATTCTTATATGGATATAGAATGTGTCTAACTAGAGTTTGTAAAATTTTTATTCACCTCATCGTTATAATGTATTTACATTGACCAACATGATTGGATATGTAAGGACATAGGTTCTCACACTGAGGCTGAACCATGTATGTCATGTGTTTTTTTCATTTTTATCTACATTTTAATGCATGAGTATTTACTAATGGTGGATAAGTATATAAATCATCTCATGTTCTTGGGGTTATGATTATAAAAGATTAGATACTTATAAAAATTTAACAACCAATTCAACCCGCCCTTCTCAGTTGTTATTTGATTCATGGAACTTCAATTGATATCATAGAGTATATGTTCTACTATTGAAACCATCTCATGGATAATTATAATTCTATTAATAGTATAGGAATTCATAAAATTTATGGAAAAAATTATTATGGATGATTTAATCTGATGATTCCATATCTCATATCTCCAGTCATTCACGTTAATGGTGCAACTACTATTTGTTTTCTACCTACTGAAAATGATTTTACAATGATGGTTAATGAATGATAAATATTGAACATGATGGAAATGATATAATTTATATACTTATTCCCTTAGATAAAAATGTTTTTCAGAAGGTGATGGGTCTAAAAACATAAAAAAATATGTGGGAGAAGATGGAATTTGTTTTTGAATGGAATAAAAGTTTCATGGAGGAAACACTTCAAATCTGGAATAGAAATTACAATGCCATCAGAATGAGATATGAAGAAACATTTTATGAACATGTCACTAGAGTAAATGTTTTTTTATGCATTACGGAATTCAATGACGTTCTGGATGAAAATAAATTTGTAATGAAACTTTTGAGAAACATTCTTGACATGTTTAATTCAAATATTTCTTGTATAGAAGATAAGGATGATTTATCTCTTCATGAATTGCAAAAAATAATTGTTACTTATGATATGAGGAAAGGACCTATGTTTAAAGACAACATTAAAGAGGAAATGGATTTTGATGCTTTGAGAAATATGAAAATGAAATACATTTATGAAGAATAACCTAATGAGTCTGAAAATAATGATGATGATGAGATGAATGAATAAATCACGTCTCTTGTATCCAAGAACTATCAATGTGTAAGAGGATAAAGTGTAGGTAAAAATCCTTGAAAATGATTAGAGTGGGGTGGAATCATACACATTGGTATTAATTTCAATAAGAAGATAGTTTAATAGTATCAAGATGATTCTAATGAAAAAACTTTATAGAATAAGTGGAGCAAAAATGGAAAACAATAAATGACATCCAATAAATTAAAAAATATATTAATATAAATCAAATAAGTATGCTATGTAATAATGGTGAATTAGAATCAACTAAAAACTATTAATCATAAGGTAAATGTTTAGAAAAATACAGATCATTTATTTTAATAGTTGACAAAACAAAATATTTATCAAATAAAAAAGAAGGTGGAGAAGAGTCTTTTAGAGTGTTTCAACTGAGAACTGAACTTATTTCATGTCATGAGAAAAACAAAACACTTATGAAATAAATAGTTATAATTAACATATATCATGATGAAGTTAGTAATGGATTAAAATATTTCATCAATTAGGTGGATCAACACATTCATAGGATTTTATGTTACAAACATATAATTGTTAAACATGGAAAGATGATTAAAGAACTTATCAAGAAACTAGAAGCTATGGAATAAGATGGTAAAAAGTTTAAATCAAAAAATTTGGAGTCTGAAAAGTCCTTGAATATGATGAAAAAAATCTTCAATAAATATTATTATGTAAAATATAAGTTTTCTAACGTTTCCAAGAAGGATAAACAATCAAATATTGTGAAATATACTTTTCTAAATAATAATAATTCTTCTGATTAATTTGACATTTTAGGTTTTGGAATATTTATTTGGACATCATGTGTAGTGAAAGGATTTTATAAACATGTTAATTTTATATAAGTAGAAAACTGTCTCAAAAGAAACGATGGGGCACATCAAGGGTATGTTTTATATAAAAGAAGTTACCAACTTCAATAGAGTTTCTATAGAGAAATAACTTTCGTAAATAAACCATCATGATGTGATGCCACTTTTGGTGTTGTGGAGGATATGTGTGAAGAGCTAAAAAAAATTTGTCGCAAAATATATTTACCTAGAATAAGTATTAATAAAAATGGAATAAATAGTGATAGGAGAATGAATATAATTCATATGTTATAAGAAGTTGAAAGGTTATTTTTCATGATGTTAGAAACATTATAACCGAAAATAAATTTTGACATCTCTAATAGGATTTTTGGAATATGTGATCATTGTAGTCAACATGAAAAAATACTTATGAAAATCCTTCAATAACATATTTCTAATGATAAAATGAAAATGAATGATGAAAAGGATTAGGATGAGGAAGGCTCTTTTTTTGGTGATAGAACATTGAAATCAATTAAGAGTAACAAACCATGGATAGATGATAATGGTTTCTATTTACATATTAATGGTGATATAAATATAGTGAAACATGATTACATTCATGATGGATGAGAAGTTACTTTTGGCAGTGATAGTTCCTTAAAAATAAAAGTATCTTCAACGACATATATTTAAATATTGAAATTTAAATTTAAGGATGTTTTACATGTTGATGGTCAGAAATATAAAAATCCTATGTAATTAAATTTCTTCATGATGAAAAAAATAATCATTAGAAAGTATTATTGTATCCATAAATGTGTGAAATATAGAAAAAGTTTTACCAATGAAGAAACAACTAGTGGGAATATATTTCAAATAGCGGAATTCAAAAACTCATTTTATGTGAGTGATTAAAAAATTGTGGCACCGATGACTTGGCCACCTTAAGACTAAAAACATGAATAAACACTATATTTTTAATGCTATATATAATTTTCCATAATTCAATAGAATAGATAAATATTTTCGTATAAATTTCCAGCAAGTAATGATTGTGAAAAAATTTATAATAGTGGCATGATTCAATCTTCCAGGTCACATGAAATAAGTCCCCATCATTAAATATCACATAATTTTGAGTTCTGAAAATAATTAGAAATTGTTTAACATGGATCATATTTAAAGTATTGGGTTGTACATAATTAGGCCATAACAATTTCATAACAAACCCAGACATTATATGTGGACAATTACACTCAGTATCCACTTTTCCACTAAAGGAAACCATTTAAACAAAAAATTATTTTTTTCATTATAAAAATCATCATGAATTATTACTTTCAATTACCCATACATATAATTTATTGAAAAAATTTCAAAAACATGGTATGATCATAAATATATCAGTATGGAATATATTATTGGGTTTAGAACCATTACTCTATGAATATTTAAAACACACAAAATTATTTTCACCAAATCATACTTTTCACCTATAAAACATAGAAGATTTAAATACATAATTTGATCATAATATTCATGACAACATCCTATAAATCATAAAACGTAAAGGTAATATATGGACTCAATATCATACTTATATTTTATATTTCACATCTACATAGGGACTAACATTCATAGGTACATTTGGAATACCCATCATAATATATTTCCTAAATCACAAAGGAGAAACCTTAACGTTTACCTCCATCAAAATTTCTAGTCCATTAGAGATCTATCATGGGATCACTGACCATCAAATTATCATTAAACCACCTGTATACATAAATAATTCCCATGAACTAGAATATAATTATAACACATAAAATAAGCATAATGAAAAAAATAACATATCCACACTACAATAATAATAGTTCATTTCATGATATTGATACAATCAATCCATTATCAAAACTATATTCAATACTAAAATAAAAAGTATGCGTATATGGTATTTATTTTTCTTTTAAAAACATTTATTGTTTATAGAGGTGATTAAGAAGAAGTCCCTTACAATGTCCATATCCATAGATTTTGGATAAATCAATGACATAATTATGGGAGAAAATATAAATACACCCAGTATAATTAGATATTTAGTGATAAAAAATAATTGTTCATTCAAATAATTTAATGTAAATTCAAAACCGATGACATGGATATTTAATTGGATGAAATGATATTGAGTTATGATTTCCCATACCTCAAGTCTGACTTGCCTTTTTAGTTCATTATATATCAGAATAACAAAATAAGGTTAATTTTGACTTTGATTAATAAATTTATCAATTTTATAATTCATTTTTATATTACTTATTGCTGTGTTATTTCGAGTATTTAATGATCTGAGTTCATATTGGAAGTTTTGTCGAAGTTTTGTGTATGAGTCAAAATTGAACATGTTATAATTAAAAATATTTCCTTGTGGTAAAAACTCCATTATATTAGAAATTTATTCATGATGTAAATAACATATATATCCTACAATGTCTTTTGGCCACCCAAGGCCTTCAGTTAATTTGTCTCCCAAGGCCTTCGGGACACCTTAATGCATTTATGACACCTCACAACCATAATTCTGAATGATTACGCAGACACAACTATCAGACTACATGGGACAAGGCTCTAGATGAGGTCTCAGGGCAGGCACAGTCACTTGAATAGTGCTAACCAAAATAGGAAGAATGAGAGTGTATGGCTTTGTCGTCAGTACCAAGCCTATGCATCATTTCATAGGACAGCTAGCTGACCAGCCCTGTGATGGTGGAGTTCTGAACATCATGACATTTGCTGGGGAGGAGCAGTTCCATGTTGTCTTGTCTAGGTGATTCTCTCTATGTCCTCTGGGTCATGTAATTATCTCTAAGCCTTCGTAAATTATTAGTGTTCCAAATCACCCCTTAAAAGGGGGATTATCATGACTAATATAAAATTGAGGCCTTTGAGCCAATATGATATAATAATCTATAATATTTGCAGATAAGAAATTAAATTCAACATTCTTGCATAACGTAGTTCGTACGTACACGTGAACTCTAATTTCACATCTTTTTGTTATTAATTGAATGAAATATAAATGATACATATGTATATAATAATTACATTATAATATATAGTTTATAAATTTTATATATATGCATTAACTCCATACCTTATACGTTCCATGTATGGCATGAACAGGTCATATCAATTTAAGTGGGCGGTAGTCCACAGATTCCAAAATAGAAATATCATATTTACACATTATGAAAAACATCCACGAATATTGTAGATGAAACTTAAAGAAGAATAGGGAAAATATAAATATATAATATGTAATATATAAATACATTTCCATCATAATGACTACCATGAAGTTGATAGGAGAAAATTGAACAGTCATTGTTTTGTGAGGTGGAAGGTCACCATACATAGAAACAATGTGTTCTATATCCATTTGAAACAAGTGTTTGAAATTTTAGGTCAAATAATTATCAAATAAACATCATATATTTTTTAGTATATTTTTTTTTATTTAATCATAATATAATAAGATCATAGGGTGTGCAAAAGGAAAATAAATGAAAGTATTTTGAGAGAAGACACTACATCTAAATCATGTAACTCTTTTTGATTTGAGACAAACGGTTTTCATTAATTCCCTAATACCCAAGGTAAGGCTTCTCGGTGGAACGGAGTGATTTTAAAAGAATATATTAGGGGAATTTTTATGATTCTAGGGGATTAATAGGGGAGGAAGTGGTTAGAGGTGGTGGTCTTTTATAAGATGAGGGAGGGGGACATTAGGAATGTCAAGAAATATTATTTTATTATAAAATTATTTTTGAATTATAATAGTTACTATGTTATATAATTTGATGATAATATTAGTATGGGTAAAAATCTTCCCAAACAGTAGGTTTTAGGAAAATTTTGGTCACATGTTTAACATTATATTTTGGGTTTAATCATTAGTTAGCGAAATTAACTCTTTCTATGATATCTTGTATTTTTATACTCTCTGTTAATTATATTTACTATAAAAATCCAAGAGAACCTTAATTGGTTCATTAATTTAATTTGTATCATTATATAATTCATTTTTCAAAATATTAAATTTTTTTATTATTTTATCATTTAATAAAGTAACATTTTTTATAAGAAACTCATTTATGTCAATTTGGACACTATTTAGTAATTGAATTTTTGAGGTGATAAAAAAATGATTTATTCAAAAAACAATAATAAATAATTGATATCATATCATAATTATCCAAAAACTATGTGTACTTTATAAAAAAGTTTACATTAAATTTTTTTTCATATTTAAAATATCATATACTTGAATCATTCAATAATAAGGTAATCACAGGATCATTATTGTGTCCAAAATAAATACATATATATAATGTATAAAAATAATTAATAAAATTACATGATTTAGTAAATAATTTTACCATTATAATGAAAATATATTGTCAATTATACCATTTTGATAACCCAGAATTAATATTTCATTAGTAAAACAAAAAATGTTTATGTTATATTTCTCTTTACTTTAGATTATTTATTATAACATGTCATTATCACTCCCAAGTTGCTCCAAAATAAAAAAATTCCTTCATAAGGATTGTTTTTGTTTTCCAAGACTCATACAATAATATTATGAAATGTGTTGGGGTAGTTTTTTATTATAATAATACCATTTTTTCCTTTATTTACCAAATTTATCCTTTAACCGTGGTAATTAAAAATAATTACTGGAGTTTCTATTAATAATATCCATAAAAGGTACCTATTTAAATAATTTGGGGATTATGATTAAAAATATGGAATCAATTTTTCCAAATACAATATTTTGAAGTTTCAGTACTTGATTTAAAATTAATTCATGTAGTCAAAACCAGAAAAATGTTTCTTAAGATGTAAAAACTATCAACATATTAACTTGTGTACATGTACAATTTAAATATAAAATTACTTACAATGACCAAAATTCAATTAAATAATAAAATAATAATCCAATTACCCTTTTAATCCTTTTAAAATGATAAAATTACTATATAAATAAATTACACAAAATTGAAATTTTTAATTAAAAAGTGGTATTTTCAATATTCATAAAAATATGGATTTCATCAAATAAACAAAAATATAAAACAAGGGATATATTTATGTCCTAATTAAAAAATAGAAGATTATTTCTTATAGTATAAAATAGGGAAGTGACAAAAAAATTTGAAAAGGGTTCTCCATCAAAATGCGTTAAAAAGTTTTTTTTTAAAATACTTCTTTTTTCAGAAAAATTAATTTTTTAATTATATAATTTCTGAAAAACATATAAGATTGATTTAAAACATTAAATTGAATATATAAAATATAATTTTCTTGATATAAAAATCCATTAAGTGTTATATGATTTTACATACATAATTATTATTATTAATTAGGTTTTCATTAAATCACATCTGTTATGTTTAATTGGTTTTTGTTTCTAATTATAATTAATTTTGTTGAAAATGATTCATTAACTAAACATTTGTAAACCATATTATCATAATTATGTTTATAATAGTCATTCCCACCTTTCTAAAGGCTAGTTTATAATGGTAACTTTTAAATAATAATATTTAGTTGTTCGTTTAAGCTCTATTTGGTGAATCATTAAAGCTATTGGAAATATTGTTTATTTTTTAAAACTCATTATGTTACATTCTACCCCTTTAATAAATTTCATCCCTGAAAGTGGAATTTTGGGTCAGTAAATAGGGTTTTCATTTTCTAAATATCTTTATTGTGAACCCATATAGAAAAAGGGTGAATAAAATAATCACTTAAAAAAAGAAAGTGATATATAAAGGTTAACCAAGATAACACATACATGGATTCATTATAGGAAAAGATGGATATGGAAGATAAAATAACCATCTTTTTTAGGGATATTGATCGAAAATATATCCACATAATGATAAAAATTAGAAAACCAAAATCTTGTGATGGATTTAATGATCTTTTATTTCACAGTATGAAAAGTAAATATAAATTTTTGTTATTTTAATATCATTTTAATAAATATAGAGAAATTTATTTATGTAAATGAATAGTAACCTAAGGAATCATACATACCTTTCAAGTAGTGATCCATCCTTTAATAAATTTCTACGAAAAATGAATATTTTCTCCAAACAATGTGTATTAATGATATATTGGTAACACTTGAAGCACAATAATCAACTTCTAGAAAATATCAAATTCTAAATAAGATTATATATATATTCATCCCATATTTAACCTTTAAAAACACAAAATTTTTAATACAAGATCATATAATCCCTCAAAATAATAACACTTTATTAGAATAAGGACTACTTTTAACCTCTTTAATTCAACAATAATATCCAACGTTCAACAATGATCCTTCAAAAAATAACATTATTTTAAATTCCTCAAAATAATCTAAAAGAACATTCAAACCAAAAATTGAGAAGGATTTAATAACATAGTCTTCCATGATGAATTTTATCTTTTATATCCAAATAACATCAACCACTCTTTATTTATCCTACCATACATTAGCTTCTTAATCACATATTGTCCAAAATATGTCAATAACTTACAAAACAAAATCTCTATAAATATGAAATAAAAACATGGATTCTTCCAAAATAAAATTCCACCAATACACTATTCAAATACCATCGTATTCAATTTACCTTCACCTTGTAATGTTCCCAAAACAATGAACGTCATCCAAAATAACATTTAACACATAATCAACAAATAAGTTTCCTATAATAAGGATATCCATTCGATAAAAAATATATAAATCACAAATCAACTTATTATTCATATATAATATCATTTAACTAAACAAAAAAGTTCACAGTAACTATGGAATTATCATAGGCTAGGGGTAGTAAATAAGGCTCTGCCACACTCCGGTTGTGGGTTTAATTCCTACAAACTTGTCCTACGTGATAGGGTGACCCATGTTCGACATGTTTTCCTTCTTAAAAAAATATAAAATCATTAAAACATTAATTAAATGATATAAAAACATAAAAAATTCGATAATATGTTTTAGATAAATGTTTTGTTCTATACCTTTCATTTTTCATCCCCAAGGTACTAACCCATAAATACCTAAAAAATAATTCATTAAAAAATACAATTAATTACCTTGCCATTTGATAACATAATCCTCTAAAGGGGTTTCTGATACATTTATCATTTGATCAATTGTAAAATTATATACTCAAGATGATATCCCTAAATCATAAGCAAACATGATTTTCTCCAATGTTTTATAAACCATCCTTTAATACCAACTATATGTCCCCAACCATAGGCATTATATAATATTTAGATAATTCATTAATTTGAAATTATATATCATTGATGAATATTTTACATTTATAGATTTATATAATTAGGCCATAAATATTACATAAAAAAACAAGGAATTATATATAGATTATTACACTCAGTGTCCACTTTTTATTACAATGTAAACCCTTCAAACAAAGAATGATTTATTTTTCTTGCTAAAAATCTTTTTGACAGCTTCCTTCATCATAACCATCTTATATATTGTGGAAAAGATTTCAAAAACATTGGATGAGAATGATAGGATTAATAAGGAATATAAAATAAGTAATAAAACCATTAGTCGATGAATATTGAAAACCCATGAAAATATTTTCACAGAATAATATTTTTTACCCAAAAAAATAAACTATTTAAATTACATCATGTATTATTATGATTCCTAAAAATTGTCTTAGAAATCAAAAATCATGATGGTAAATTTTAGAATCCATATTATTTTTATATTTTAGCTTCTTAAGCTACAAATTAACTAACCTTAATGGTTACATTTGGAATACCCATAATAGTATATTCCCTAAATCTCTAAAGAGAAACATTAACATTTACCTCCATCACATTACCCAATTCATTGGAGAGAAATCACGAGCTCACCCACATCCATTTTATCATGGAACAACTCTTATACATAAAAATTTCCAAAACCATAACATATTCATAACACATTAAAAAACCATAAAGGTAAAATAACATTTCCATATATCCATCACAATAGATCATTTCATGATATTGAAAAAATTTATAATTTATAAATCTCATTTTCGATTATAAAATATATACCTAGGGCATATGGTATTTAATTTTGCTTTAAAATCTTAACGTCTTGTAGAAGAATCCAAATATCAAATAATGCCTGCGGTGGTGGAATGGTCTTTGTCACCAAATACGTTGAAAATAAAAATTCCTATTTTTAATAAAATGATTCATACAAAATGATTAATTTTAAAAACTATTTAATGAAATTATAATTCAAAGGGTTTTATTATAAATAGAATAAAATTAAGCCATGTAAAATTCAAAATATGCCTCAATTAAAGGTGATTGAGACAATATTCCTTATAATGTTTGTATCCATGTATTAAGGTTAAATAAATGATAGAATTACATCTGGAAAATATAAATACACACAATATAATTGGATAATAATTTTAAAACAATGATAGTTCATTAAAATATATTCTAGGAAAACCCAAACCAATGACATGGATATTTAACTCCAATAAATGGGATTGATTTGTGAATTATCTTACATCCAGTCTGACTAGTCTCATTCATTCATTATATATCTGAATAACAAACATAGGATAATTTCAACTTTCTTCAGAACATTTTTCAAGTTCATTATTAATTTTATATTACTTATTACAATGTTATATAAATTAGTTAATTATATTATTTTATATGGGATTTTTTGTCGATGTTCGGTGCATGAGTCAATAATGAACTTGTTATAATTACAAATTTTCCATGTGGTCAAAAGTACATTATCACCATAATAGTATTAATAATTTAAATATCACACACACACATATATATATATATATTACATATGTATTTATAATAATACATTATATTTGGAGGTAAGAAATGAAATGCACCATTCATCGAGACAGCATGCCATATGTACACATAAACATTGCTTCCAATTCATTGTCATATTAAAGGAATGAAAACTAAATGATACCTAGGTATATTATAATTACAGTATAATATATATGTTACCTATGTTACATATTTTCATAAATTAAATCTATTATACATTTAATGTATGTCATGAATGAGTCATATCAACTTGAGGGGACGGTAGTCCACACTTCATCAAATGAAATTATATTATTAACACATTATGAAAAACATAATGTTATGTTGAAAACAAAAAATAAATAAAAATAGGGAAAATATAAATATAATATATATCATATATAAATATGGTGTCATCATAATGTCCACCATGAGTGGTGTTTGGAGAAAATTGAACAGTCATCGTTTCATGAGCATGAGGCGGTAGTTCACCGCACAAAGAAACAGTATATTCTATAACCATTAGATGGATGTGTATATAGGTTTTTGTAAAATACTACTCATAACAACATTATATTAAATTATGGTTATTTTTTGTAATTTAATTAAAAAATAAAAATATCATAGCATTTAGAAAAAGAAAATAAATGAATGGATCTTGAGAGAATACATTTCCTCTAAATGGGTATCTCCTTTTGGTTTGAGCCAAAACAGTTTCTTTAATTGTCTTCTTCCCAGGGTAAGGATTATAGGTGGAAGGGAGGATTTTTCAATGATTATTTAAGTAGACTTTTTATGATCCAATGGGCTATAATGGTGTGATTAAGTTTCTATTATTGGTGTCCTTTTATAAGAGGAGGGGGGAACATTAAGAATGGATTTAAATATTATTTTATTATAAATTAATGTTTGAATTATAATACATAGAATGTTTTATAACTCAACAATTTGATGATTATGGTTCGAAATAATCACAATAAATAGGATTTAGTAATTTCTAGATCAGAAATTTAACCATAACTTTTATCTTTACCCATTAGTTAAATAAATTAACTCATACCATGTCTTCTTGTATATTTACGCTATATTATTAATGTAGTTACTATAACATGAAAAGAGAACCTTATGTGGATAATTAAAGAAATTTTTTATATTATCTAACTCATTTGGGTCAGTGATATATTTTATGGATATTGAATCATTTAATAAATTAGTATTTTAATTAGAACTCTATAATGACAATTTTGACAGTATTTAGTAGTTGATTTTTATTAATGTCATAACAACATGATTCCTTAAAAAACTATTTTAAATAAATTATAACATGTTATAATCATCCAAAAAATTATTATATCGAATCTGAAAATTTAATTTACATTTAGTTTAATATTTATAACACATTTATTTGAATCATTCGTTAATAGAGTAATAATTTCATCATCATTGATTCACAAATAAATTTATTTATTTAATGTAAAAAATTAAAAAACAAATTACCCTGATATAGGAAATATTTTTATATTTATAATGATTATTTTGATTCAAATAGATCAATTATATATCCTTGTATTAAATTTTTTTAGTTAAAAGATATATGTTTTTGTTATATTTCTCCCTACATTGATTTAATTATTATAACATGTCATCATCACAACCATGTGGATCCCAAATTCAAAAGAGTTTTACATTGGATTTTATTGGATGAGCATGAATCATACAATAATATTAGGACATGTTTTAGGGTATTTTTATATTAATATATTATTATTTCTACCCTTATTTATCTAATTTACCCTTTAACTTAGTTAAATAAAAATTATTTCTAAAGTTACGACTAATAATGTCCATAAAAAGAATAATAAATACTATCATATGTTGGGACTCATGATTCCAAATATTGAATATATTTTTCCAAATTCAGAACACAAAATTTGAAGTAATTATTATAAAGTTAATTCTCATTGTCAGAACATGAAAGCGAGTTTTTAAGAAGTAAAATATATTTGAAGATTAATATGTGTTTATTTCCAATATAATTGTGAAATTACATAAAAATTAAATAATTGGATTAAATTATAAAAAGTAATGAAATTATACTTTGTAAAAAATATAATTGATAACATAATTATATAAATAAATTTGATGAAAATCATGATTTTAATTAAAATTAATTATATCCACTATTCATTAAAATATGAATTTTATCAAATAAACCCAAAATAATTCAACTATGGTAAATTTTTATATCAATATTCCTAAATATAAGTTTATTTTGTCAAATAGAATATATATATGTGAAGAAAACAATTTCAAAATAGGGTTCTCCATTAAATTGTGCTAGAACTGCATTTTGTTTAAATACATATTTTATCTGAAAAAATGTATTTGTTAATATATCATATCTAGACTACATATAATATGAATTTAAGAAATAAATATAATATATAATATATATATTTAATTAAATATATATCCATTAATACTAATATGATTTTATAAACACAAATATTTTTATTTAAATATGTTTTCTTAAAAAAAGATCCATTATATTTAATTGGTTTTTATTTTATTTTATAATAAATTTGGTAATAAACGAATAATTATAAAAACATGTGTTGACCATATTTTCATAATTCATATGATACTATTCATTCACACTATTACAATTTCTTGGTTACAATTGTAGCATTTAAATAATAATACTTACTTTTTCATTTAAGCTCGATGTAGTACCATGTATGCTGTGGAAGCTGGTGTCTCTTTTAAAAATTTCATGATGTTACACTTGAAAATATTTATTATTATTTATTTTGATTAATGTGAAATGAATAAAAAAATTGATAATCCCACTTTATATCTTTTATTGAGGATTTCACTTGGATGAAAAACATCATGTTCAAAACTCACTAGTCAGAGGCCATGGTAATGCTCGAAAACTTATAAAATGATATTAATAGAAAATTTGGGGTTCCCATAAATAGGGTAAGAATGTGTAATGTTACTTAATTAAAAAACATTATATTTGAAGCTTATATGAGAAAAAATGGTATCAAACATCAGTACAGTGCTCTCTATACTCCAAAATTATAGATTAGAAGAAAGAATGAATAGATGCTCAGTGGAAATATGAAAAAATATTTTAGAAGATTATAGATATCAAAAATTTCTTTAGAGAGAATATATTAGAACTATTATACACGTTCAACATAGATTCTTTTTTAGATTGGAAACAAATATGTCTCCTTGTGAAATATGGTATAACAACAATCCAGCATTTTAATTCATTAATGTATTTGTAATTACATTTAAGAAAAAAAATACTTATTTTGGAATGATTGACGAGAAATATATGGAAGGTAATTTGATGGGTTATTCCCCAAATTAGAGAAGATAAAAATGTGGGAAAAACATTTAAAAAATTTAGTAGACGCAAATTATGTGAATGTAGTTGGAAATAAAAGTTCCATAACAATGGTTATTGAGAATGATGGGGAGGATAAATTGAAGATTTCAAACTATATTAAATGTAATTGAAAATGTTATTAACAAGATTAAGATGAATCATGTTATGAGGAAATTCAATCTAGGGAAGAAACCATATATTTCCATCCTTGAGAAAAAAATTTGATTCTGAAAACATTATTTGCAATTAGAAGGCTCTAGTTCATACCTACTAGTTGTTTAGATTATAAATTAAATCATTACAAATAAAAAATGTTTAACTAGAATTAATTTCAGATGATATTGCATATAATTATTGTGTTGATGCTATGAAGGGAGAGTTGTATCGGTTTAAGAAGAATTAAACATGGGATCATGATCTAAGTATAGAAAATTAAAACGTTATTAGAACCATGTGGGTTTATAGAATAAAATGTAATAATCCTAGAGAAGTTTCAAGATACAATGAAAGAGTTGTTTTTAAAGGATATGCACTAGTGGATGGTGTGGATTTTGATGACTAATTTTCCCCATTAGAAATATTATATACATTTAGAATTTTCAATTTTGTAGCCACCCATTGTAATTAAAATATATATTAGATGGATGTAAAGTTATATTTTATAAATGGTGATATTGAAGAAGAAGTTTACATAGAGAGACCATGTGTAATTATACTTATAGAGGATGAATCTTGTTTTCTTAAATTGAGGAAATAATTTTATATTCTGAAAAAATCTCTACATTTATGGAATTTAATGATTGAAATTTTTTTAAGACTGATCAAATTTTTGAATTGAAAAGTTGATAGAATAATTTATGTGAAATATGATGCTCTAGAATTACAATTGTAACTATTTATGTTTTTTATATATCTTTTTATTGGGATGAAGAAAATGTTTGTGATGAGTTTACGTAAGATATGAAGAAGAATTTATAAATTTCAATATTAGGAGAATTAACATTCTTCTATGGAATACATGGTCAAATAAAAGAAAAATATATTTTCATACCTCAAGAAAAGTGTGACAGGGAATAGTTAACGAATTTTGGGATGGATGAAACCATATATGTTTCAAATATTATTTGAGTAATCCCAAATATGAGTAATTTTGAATCCAGAATATTTGTGAATCAGAATGAAATTTAGATGCTGATAGGGTGTCTTTTTTACCTTACAGCTTCAAGGAATGATATTGTATATACTGATATTATGTGCAAGGTATCACAGTAATCCAAATGAATCACATATGATGGCTGTAATTTGATTCTGAGATATTTAAAAAGAATATATTCACATGGTTTTAAATAGAAATGTGATGGTGAGATAATTTTTCTTTGTTATACTTTTGTGGATTCAAATAGGGATTGTAATTGTCGAAATGAAACCTCCCGATGGAAATTTTTTCTGTGTGAATGTTGTGTGAGTTGGCATAGTAAACAACAATGATCAATATCTTTGTGAACTACCAGATCTGAATATTTTGAATCCATTAAGTATATTACTCAAATGTTTTTTATGAATGTTTGGTTAGAAGGTTTGAAAGTAAACGATTATAAACAATTGTGGATACATTGTGATAATCAGAGTGAAATTGATCTTCTTAAGAATACTGTCTAACATTCATGATCAAAATATCCTGATATAATGTTTCACTTTATTAAAGATAATGTTTCTTCATGAGTTGTTTTGCTGTATTAGATTTGAACAATGTATTAGATTGTTGATATGTTTTAAAAAGTAAATCATGGAGGAATGGTTGGTGGAATTGAGGTTCCAAATTCATGTTCATCCTCCTCCTACGTCTTCCTAAACCTCATAAATAATTATTTAACCTCTATATGTTACATTATGTTTACAAAGTGTGAGAGTATGAAACAACTATTTACATTGTAGAAGTTTTTACACCGCTTTATTTTATGAATATAATGTTGTTGTTATCATTTAATGGGAGTGACAAATAAAAAAATGAAAGTGGAAAATAACAGTTTGAGAGAAAAATATAATAGTATGTGGGATTTTATATTTAAATTCACAAAATATTTTCACACAGACAAGCAATGAAATTGCTTAAAAAAATTATTTTATCTAATATTGTGGTGTTAGGAAAACATATTTTGTGGAAGAAAATGTTTTGATGAAATTCAAAAACATGAGTTGTTTACAAATGATTATTTGTCAAAAAAATTCAGAGTTGGAAACTTTTTTAATGAGGGTTGTAAAAAAATAAAAGGGTGATATTGATTTTCCTCTATGAGAAATTGTATTAAAAAAGTATTTGTATTTTTTGAAAACTACTTTTTAAAAACAATGTTTTTATTCTTTATGAATAGGATCATTTTGCATCAGAGTCAGATAATTGGATTGAAAACAACAAGAGGGTAAATATTTTGGTAGTTAAGAGATTGTCTTTATAGAAATATTTGAATGAACCATTTTAATGTGTTATAAGGAAAGAAGTTTTTGCGACAAAGGTTTTTAGTGGATGAATTCATCTTTTTTCAGAAGAGGTTGGTTGATGAAAGTGTAGATAAGAGTTATAAATTTGTTATATAATATAACCTAAATCAGATGATGCATTTCTAGTTATTAATATCTCATAAATCATGAAAATTCTCTTGATAAATTATTTTGAAGACACAGTGGAAAGGATGGATTAATATTCAGTAAAAATAAAGGGAAATTGAATCCATCAATTTTAGAAAATTGATTCCAACAATGTTTTCCTGAAAATCGGATCCAAATTTTTCAAAAAATCAGATCCAACATTCTTTTACTAAAAATCAGTTCAAGCATTACTTTTTAGAAAATTTAATACATTATCTTCATAGAATCAGATCCAACATTATCGTTCATTAAATCAGATCAAGCAAATACATAGATTCAAATCAGTGAAAAGAAAAATTCTAGATGGTGAGGAGGTCAAACATGAAATTCAATTTTGTAATAATATTAGAGAAATCTATGGAGTGTTGAAAATAAAATTGTTGCTATTTTAAATTTTAGATATTTTATATTGTTTTAGATTTATGGAATCATGATAGATTTCATGTTTTCCTTCTATGGATTCATGTTTCCTATAAATACATTCTCAGTTCATGTTTTCATTTGTATCATTCTACATACGCACAAAATTTGTATTTTTGGGGAAATTAACATGAAAGTTCCCATATGATTGTAGAATAACTGTATTGAGTATTCTATCATACTTTGAGTTTTTTAGATACTTCTAAAAAATTTTGATCCAGTATTATTAAAAAATCAGAACTATTATTCTGCTCAAGTAGAGACAAGTATTCTGTGAAAATTATAACCAGTATTCTGAGAAAATTGAAATCAGTATTCCCTGAAAATATAAACTCACCTTCTAAAAAATAACCTCATATTCAATGAAAATAAAAACCAATATTATGAGAAAATGTTATCTTGTATTCTGAGAAAATCAGAACCAACATTCTATGAAAATTGGAACCATCATTTTAAGAAAATCAAATCCATCATTCTGTGAAAATCATATTTATCATAATGAGAAAACCAGATCCAATATTCTAAAAAAAACTGGTTCCAGTATTACTCAAAAATATGATCCAGCATTATAAAAATTTGGGATCTAGAATTCTGGAAAAATTAGATCTTTCATTTTTATAAAATAATGTTAGCTGATGCCAAATTAGGAAGAGTGTTCATATATAGAAATTGTGGAGTAAATTCATAAAAAGTATTTATTATTTATTTTTCATAATTTATTCTGAAAAAACATTGCATAATGATGACCGAAAGTAGAGTATTTCCTAATATAAAATGTACGTTTTCTAACAGATTTTGGCCCATGTTATATTCACTTATTTATGATAGCGGAATTCCATAGACCCAGAAGAGTGGCTATGAAAATGATGTATGTTCTCACACAGAGGTCAAACCTATTAAATCATATGTTCTATTCATTATTTCCTACCTTTTTTAATGAGTATTTACTAAATATTGATAAGGATAAAAATATTAATAGTTTGCAGGTGTAAATTTTTTTAAGTATTTTGAATCCTCAAAAATATGAAAAATGGATTAAACCACCCTCCCATTTGTTATTTGATCCTTGGAACATTGTAAATTCATATGTCTAAGAAAATAATTTTTTTTATACATTATCATTAAATAAAAATCAATATTTAACATTTGATAATTTAAATATTTTTTTGATGTTTAATTATACTTTTTATACCATTTAATATCTACCTACATATATAGATGAAAAAAAATTTGATTAATATTTGATATATCCAATTCATTCATGATTTCCACATATATCCTATGAAAATATAAAACTACTATTTATTTCATGGTCTTCATTATAACAACCCTTATATTTATTACACATTTATATGTGATTTAATTACATTAATGTACAATTAATGTAACCTTGATGATTGATAATTCAATTTTATTTTTCAATTAGGTGCACTTCATTAAAAATTTATAATTTAATTACAACATCACTATTGTACACTTATTTACCATGCCTTCTAATAAAACTGCATTAGATAATCTTCAGAAATACCCCAGTAAATGAAGATATATAAAACCCAATAAAGAAATAAACATGGAATAACATGAATTTATTAATATATGTTATACAATACATGTCAATGAAGAAAAAATGATCATGAATAATAAGGCATGATTTGGCATGATAATTATAAAATGGGAAATGTGGATACATCCTAAAACATTGCATCATAGGTCAAGGATAAACTACCAAGACTATAGAGTGGATAATTTCCCAAAAGGTAATTTTGTACACCCCTATCCTAGCATTACATGTTATTAAAAAAATCATTACCCAATGCATTAGATCTCTATATAATGCTGGACTCACTTGACACTTTCATTTCAGTCCATGCTTTTGGGTTCCAAATATATCTTAAAAAATGTATTCATTCATCATAAAAATTTATTCCAAGATATAGACTATGGGAGAAATAAATGTATCTCCCTAATAATAATTTATATTTTCATAAATGTTAACTCCCTTAATAGTAAATGGGAAAGGTATTCACTATACAATTCGATTGGCATGGAAAAAAGTGGAGAAAATTCAACAACGTAAAAACTTCAAATAAAGGTTTATAAAATGATTTGATGATTGAGAAACAGGTATCACATTTTATTCATGAAGTGTATAGTAATGCGGACATGGAAGGACATGTCCAGACATTTAGAATTATAAATATAAGGCTTATGATAACAAATAATCATGAAAAAAAAGGATAGAAATGGATGATTATGAAATTTCAGCATAAAATTAGGCATACATGAAATTGATTAATGAGAGAAAAGGGGTCTCTAATAATTAATACAAAATAACATCAGTATATACAAGGTATGAAAACATAAACGATCATTTAGAAATTAAAAATAGGGAATAACATAGAATATTTTCTGGAATAAAACTGGGAATGAGAGGATGCCTTACCAAATGAGTATGACAACAAAATCATAAAATGGGATTCATAATAGCATGGTGTAAAATTGGGAGGATTATAGATAAAAGAAAAATTAGTAAGAACATTATACATGGTTTTTAGTAGAGATAAGTTGGATCTTGGGTGGTTTTATATAGGAAATGAGAGGTATTTATTTCATATTTAGGTTTTGGACTTTGAAAAATAAAAGATTCCATACAAAAAAAATGTCCCATAAGTTTTCCAAATTGGGGAGGTAATAATTATTTTATTATTAAATTATCCTAAAATGTTATAATAATTTTCATTCATTAGTGGAGTTGTGCCACACTTTTAATAACATGAATTAAATACTCAGAAATAATTTCAATGTTTTGGAGGATTTATAAAGGATTTTTAAAATTAATAAAATAAACGTAAAATCAATTTATTTTAATCACACCACATATATTTGGCTGGTTATACCCATTATTTGAATTATTAAATCTTTATTTGTCCATTATGATGTCATAAAAGACACCATATATTTAAACGATAATTACTTTTTACCCTAAAATTTTAATATTTAAGAAAATAATGAAAAATTAACCATAGGATAATTTTGATGTTTTGATTGAAAATATAATTTTTATTTTACATAAATAATTTACAAATTATGTACATTTTCACTTTTAAAATTATATTATATATTTATTGAAAAATGACAGTTTTTTCTTCAATAATAGATTTGAATCCATATAAAAATTACATTTCACTTCATAGAAATTATATAACCAATTATAATTTATAAAATTTATTTATTTATAAAATTTTATTGAAATACAATTTTTTTCAAAACTTCATCCAAATAAATTCCATAATTGAATTTTTGTATTACCTAGAAATACAATCTGTGTTTTACTTAATCAAAATCCAAATCATTTATAATGTAAAAATAAAAATGATAATAAATTCGTTAATATATAAAATATACATAATTATATTTTTTAGGCCTTGATCAATATCCATTTTTATATCGGTATATTCCCTAAGAGTATGGTGTGTGACGATGAGACATTTACAGGGTCATTCGGCGAACATTGATTGGGTCATGATAATAATGAGTTTGAACTTATCGCATAAATGGTATCTATCATTATTAAGTTATTTTATATAAGACTGGGATTTGATAAGGGAAAATCCTATAAATGATATCTCCCTCAAATACTCAAAAACAATGGGCTTCATATTGCATGATTATACTATTTGAGGCTATCAATTCCTATGTCGATGTCAATTAGATTTCCTAAAAGACCAATATTATTACTAATATTATGATCATTGTTCAATATATATATTAACAATGGTAATATTATAAATTTATATTTAAATACAATGATATAACCAAGGAAGTGCATCAGTTTTCTATAAGCACATTCCATAATAAGACATTTTATTATGTCCCAAAGGAAAACGTAATTTATAATAGTTGAGATCATTACACTCATCATATATAATCTTATAAGGATCCAAATGTAAATAATAAATAAACATTAGTTTTTATTCAAGGGCTCATAGACATTCATTCATGGTGATCTCTCTGATTCGGATTTATATATAATTACCTCAAAACTCCAAGATAACAACCCCATATATAATAAAGTGGAATTTATTACATTGTAGACATTTTATTCAATAATATAAATTTTTGAAATTAAAATATGATTCATTTTCAGGAAAAATAATCACAAATTTCAACATGAAATGTTATTTTCCCGAACCCATCATTAAATCATGAAAAAAAATTATAATGTGTAATTGTAAAAAAATAAAAAAGTTACATAAAATGATGAAATCCATTAGTCCAGAAGAACACATTAATATCCATGATAGACTGGACATTACAAAATTATTAATTTATAATAAAAAATAAATAATTTCCATGTAGAAAAAAATCTCTTTTTTTCATAAACTAATCATTGAATGTCATAAAATGAAAAAACCCAATTTTTTTAACTTATAACATCAGATTCATATCTAATTTTAATAAAACATAATATTTATCATGAATGAAATTAAATACATAAGATAAAAAATTCCATTTATCAACCTGAATCATTCTATTATTGTCATGGAACACTACACAATTCATTGAGGAGAGATAATGTTTTCACATTTACTATAATCTATATTAGGAAATCAGTTTCTAATGAAATATAAAGTGGGTCAAATAATAATATAATATATATCAAGTTCACCCATTAAGCATATAATAATCGCAAGAACCATATCGTTAATAAAATATTTCAATCCTCCTCCTTTTCATCATAATACCTTCAAAACTATTTTAAACCACATTTCAAAAAACTATATGATATTAAAATACATGTTCAATTTTGAAACCCTTTTTCAACACAAATAATACACATAAAAAGAAAAATAATGTTTTTACATAATGAAAAAATAAATTATTGAAAAGGAAGAAAAGTAAAAAATTAAGGTTCTCATTTCATAACATTCATATTCAATGTATTCATAAAAATAATACATTCCTTTTTTCTTTTGTAAACAATTATAAGTGTTTTGAATGAATACATAAAAATATTCCTTTTAAAAAATAAATGTAAAATTAGAATTAATAACTTTCATCATAAATAATTTCTGTTCATATAAATAAATAAATAGAATGAAATTAAAAATACAGGCATGGAATAAAAAGTGTTTGAAGGGAATCATTAAAAGTGCATTTTTAAAAGAAATTTCACTACCTCAACTATGAATCCACACATACATCCATTATCATTCAGAAAAAAAATTATATTATATTTAAAATTTCGTATGAACTCTATTAATCATAAGTTTTAATTATATGTTATATATTGGATAGTCACATTCAATTATTTAGTCAATTAACATCTTGTTATATGTTTTTAAATATTTGGTCCATATGTACATAATGAATTATATATGTTTGAAATGGTATAAGTGGTCATTATTCCATCATTATCATTACAAAAACCATGATTTAATTATATTGTTTATATCAATTATTCTTTTATAAATGAAATTATTATGGTTATTAAAAATGATTTACATTACAATCATGTAAACAAAAGATGGTACATACACATGAGTAATATTTCTAGTCTTTAATGATCATTATAAAAAGAGGGAATTTATTAATTTTCCTATATATAATAATAATTATATTATAAATAACATATTAATGTTAAGAATATACTTTTATATATAATTCATCTGATGTGGCTATGAAAAATGAATCACATCACCTCATAGAGGTGTAGGGTAAGGACTCGTGCTTAGACATTACATAATCATGAGTTAAGTCCAAAATTCAAAATGAGGATCTTTTCAGGTTTAGGGTATTAGATAATTATTCAATATCTCTTACATTAAATTTCAAAAATTTCAAAGTAGAAAATTCTACATAGTATCAATATATTTTTCATAAAATTAAAACCAAAAATACATATCTAGTTATATGTTTTAGACAACATGACTTTTCCTCAATTCCATCTTTAACCCTATTCATATTTAAGTCATGTGAAAAACATTTAAAGACTTGGGGTGAGCATAAATATCTTAGTAAGGGTTATAAAATAAGGAATGGAAACATTAATCCCTAAATAAACACAAATCAATAAAACTATACTTTTCAATCATAATTTACCACATGAAATCATAAGATTTATAAACAACACATAGAAATCAGAAATCATAATGGAAACTTATGGAATATGTATCATCCTTAATTTTTATCTATCATATCTATGTAAAGAGTTACGTAGGAATACCGATCATAGTATATTCACTAAATATATTTTTAGAAACATTAACATATACCTCTGTCACAATACCCAAGGCATTAAAGAGCTATCTCGGGTTCACCCGCCCTAGGATTATCACAGAACCATCATTATACATAAACAATGAAAAATAATCATAACATAATCATAACACACAACACAATCATAAATTAAATATAACATTTCAACATTCTAATCACAATATATCATATCAGGATATTAAAATAAACAATGCTTTATCAAACCATTTTCAAAACCATTTCAAACATTTAATCAATAGATTTTTGAATCCAACTGTCCCATAACATTTTGATTATTTTAAAGGAATTTAAATTTTAAAACATTAATGTACATATTAAAAAATACTTAAAACGATTTTTAAAAAATGGACATTAATGAAATTCTTTTAGAAGAATTAATCTTTAAAACAATATTTTAGTTAAGGAGTTCTTAACCAAAAAAGTTATGCTTGAATTAAAATAATTGAATAATAAAATTTAATAAAATCATTATAAAATCATGAATATATAGGTATTAAATGATATAATATTCCTAAGGAAATTATATACATCTTATAAAAGTTAATTGGTGCATAACAACAATGAAGTGTCAATGGAATGTAAATTGAGACAAAATCCCTTACAAAGACGGTATACATAGATTAAGGATAAATAAATTACATTATTATGTGTGAAATGTAAGAATACTCCAAATATAATTGGATATTAAGTGTAAAAAAATCAAAGTTCATTAACACATATTCCTTGATTTACATAATTATGAATTATAAGTTTAACCCAAAGAATTGAAATTGGGTTAAGAAATTCTCTTATAGAAATTCGATAGCCTAATGGTGTCACTTTAAAATTGAGAAAATGAGTTTATGAGATTGAAAAGGGTATAACATCACTAGGACATAAAATGTACACAAATATGTATATATAAGAAATTTCCCAACTTAAGAATATGTAAATTAAAATACAAATAAAAAATAAGTCTTTTAAAAAGAGGAGGGTGAAAGCTTCCTTTACCATTTTCGAAACATACAAAACATACACCACATGAAATAAGGATCATACAATGAAGAGGTAAATACCCATAACTGAATGTATATTACACAATTATTATAATCATGTGCAATACATACCCTACACAAAGGAAACAGTGACAAATATAGCATGAATCTCACGAGAATAAAAAGTGAGAAAAACCCCTTTACACTTTGTAATCAATCGAGTCGTATGACCAAAATTTAATAGCCACCAAATAAATCATAGAATTCCAAGATAATAAATAGAAAAATGACAATATATATCAAATTTAAGTACACAATAAACAAAATTCAATAAAAAAGTAGCGAAACAATGTAAATCTCGTGGAATTAAATGTCAGATTAGAAACCCCTTACCTAGTGTCCGACTTGACCAGTTCATTCTTTAATTTCTTGAATATTAAGCTAAAGTAAATTTATACTTTCTTAAAAAAATTAAGTTTATTATTACTTTAATATGACTTATTACCATGTTATAAACATTATAAAATCTTTTATGTTAATAACGGTTGTTTTTTCAATATTTGATACTTGAGTCGAAAAATGATCTGCTTATAATTACAAGTTGTTCATGTGGTCAAAATTCTATTTTATCAAGAATTATATTCATGATTTAGATATCATATATATAATATATATCCATTATATATATGTATTTATAATATTTCATAACATATGAAGATAAGAAATGAAATGCACCGTTCATGGAGATGGTAAGTCATACGTTGGCATTAACACTACTTTTATTTCTATTTCATATTTAATGTAATGAAAACTTAATTATACATAAATATTTTATAATTCCTGTATAATATCATATTATATATATATTTTATATAATTTAATTAACTCCATCCCGTATACGCTCTATGTATGTCATGAAAGAATCATATCACCTTGAGGGGGTGGTAGTTCGCACTTCCTCAAATGAAATTATCGCATTTACACATATTAGAAAGAATAATTGTATGCTTGTATATAAAATTTACAGAGGAATATAGAAATAATAAACATAATATACATCATAGATAAGTTAATTTTTGTCATAATTTCCACCCTAAAACGTGGTAGGAGAAGATTGAACAATCATCGTTTCGTGAGGCGTTAGTTTGTCATCCACAAAAACAGTATGTTCATTACCCATTATATGGAGGTGTGTGTAAGTTTAGTTAGAATACATCTAAAAAAACCTAGTATATTGATGATACAATTTTTTTTATAAATTAAATAAATAATTATAGTTGATGGGGTTAGAGAAGTAAAGTAAAACAAAATAACTTAAGAAAAGACGTTACCATTAAATCATGTAACTCCCTTTGGTTTTAACCAAAAGTGTTTCATAAAGTCCCTTATGCCTAATGTAATCATTCTAAGAGGAATATAGGGATCTTGAGAGCTTACTTTGGAATAGTTGGGACAATTCAAGGGGATTGAGTGGTGTCAGCAATGGGTGAGAAGTGAGGTCTTTTTATTAGGGGGAGGATGGGATCTTTAGGAAAGTGTGAAAATATTATTTTAATTTATTACAATTTTCTTTTCCTAAAGGTCCAAAACACATTAAAGTCGATGATAAGATGATTCATGTTCTAAATAATATAATCCAATATGAATTGGATAGTTTTTGGATATTGTTTTGATCTTTATAATATTATTTATTTAAATCATTTATTAATGAGGTAAACACTGTATCATTATTGTGTAATAAATTATTTTGATTATTTTATGTCTAAAAATTGTCAAAAAAATATCATGTTGTATGATATCATTTTAAATTTCCAGATAATATTTATAGTCGAAAATTTATGTTATATAACCCTATGTAAAAATTAATTTACTAAAAGATATTTTTTTTGTCATTTTTGCCTTTACTTTAAGTTATTTAAAATATAGTTTCATTGTCACTATTAAGTGGATCCATGTGGTCCCAAAATAGACACATGGATTACCATGGTATTCTATCACTCATCTAATATGTTTTGGAAATGTCTTAAGGTAATTGATTGTTATTATGAAATTCTTCTTACCTTGAATTTCCATATTTACCTTAAACTGCGGTAAATAAAAGTCAAAAGATACAACTCACCAAAAATTAGTTTCATCTTACTGAACCAAATTTTAATTACTAATAACTACCATGTATGACGAATTTTTGAAATTCAATTCACTGAATTGTTAAAATATCATTTAAATGAAAAAGTCGGTTTTTAACTACTACTTTGTGGTTTCACTAGTCTTCAAAAATTAATTTTTTTAAAATAAAATACAAACAATTCAGCCAATGCTATATTTGATATTCCAATTTAAAAAATGATGTCTATTTTATCAAATTAAAAACATAGAAGTTGTATTAATTAATTTAAAATTATTTTCCATTGTCAAACCCAAAAGCTAGTTTTTATGAAATAATAACTATCAAAACCTTACAACTTGTTTAAGTCCAATTTAAATGTAAAATTACATCCAATGACCAACATTTGATTAAATTGTTAAAATATAATCTAATTACAAATTTAAACCAGATAAAATGATAATTTAACCATATAAATAAATTAGATTAAAACAGTGTTTTGAATTAAAATACAGTATTTTTCAGTACTCATTAAAAATGAATTTTATCAGAAAAATATAGAAAATATACAGAATGTAAATTTTGAGATCCCGATTCTAAAGAAGAATTTTATCATTTCAAATAGAACACATAAAAGTGACGAAAAATAAATTTAATGTGGGATCACCATTAAAAATTTGGAAAATCAGCCTTTTAATTAATATTAGAGTATTTTTTTCTTAAAATTAGATTATTTAACATTTTAACCCTCACACATTTATTGGATAATAGTATAAACATTTAAAAAAACTTTTATAATATTATTTTAGTTGGTTTTGTTCATTAATTCCATTAAAACGTCTATGTATCAACTACCATTAAAATTAATATTATTATTATTATTATTTTAGTATGACTCATCCTTGTTTGTAATGTTAGATTTCAAAGAAACCCATTGTTGTGTATCAGGTACGCCATCAAACATAGAAACCGTTTTAAAGTAAAATTAATATTTAATACATAAATAATAATAATTATGAAAAGGTATTATTTTTTATTTGCATGGGATGTTACCTCCTTCCCCCATTTTGGAAATTGCATCCTCAAAATTAAATAATTATTCATGGAAACATCACTTAAATTCCCACATCGGAAAAAGAACAATAAAAAATATCAATTTAAAATAATGAAAGAGAAATAAAGAGGTTAGTCAAGATATCCCATACTAGGATTCCATTTAGGAAAACATGGATATGGAATAGAAACAAAACATTAATTCTTGATGGAAATTGGTAGAAAACATTATTAGGAGAATGTTAACCACCAGAAAATCACACACTTGAGATGGGTTAAATGGTATTTGATTCCATAGTAGGAAAAGTTAATGATAATGTTATTTATGTTACTTTTCATAAAGTTGAGGAATATTTTTAAGAGATGGAATGAGAACATATGGAAATATAGTTACTTTTCATGCATCCATTCTTCCATTAATAGATTTCTTCCACCAACTCCTCATTTCATCAAATGATTAGTATTCAAGATGACTTGTTCACATTGAAATCTCTATAATAAACTTTTTTAAAATCACATAATCCACAAAATATGAACTATAATTTTCCTATGACTTTAGACATTAAACAAAATCAAAATGGTTAGTACAAGATCTGATAATCCCCAAAAAAGGATAATATTTTACAAAAAGAAAAACTAATCTTAATCTCTAAAATTTGAAAATAAACACCCCATGTTCATCAAAGACCATTCAATAAAAAATTGTCCATAAAATTCTTCAACATGATCCAAACAAATATTAAATCCCAAATCTCTGAAGGAATTAATCACATAGTTTTCCTAGATAATTCTTAACATTTATCTCCTAGTAAAATTAATTACTCTTATAGATTTATAGTAAAATGTAATTAACCTAATCACATATTCCCCATGATAGGTTAGTCATTTCCATAAATAAAATAAAAAAATTCATGTCTACAAAAAAACATACATTTTTCCATAATAAAATTTATACCATTACTCCACAAATGAGATCCCATAGTATTCTATTTCCCATAGGTATATAATGTTTCCAAAAGAGAAAACATATTCTAAAATAACATCTATCTCTTAATCAGAAATTAATTTTCCTATATTATGGATATCCAATTAATAAAACATATGTTCCCAAAATCAACTTATTCTTCATCCATAAAATGATTTAACTTAAAAGATTATGTCACACTAACCAGGGACATCACGTAGGACAGTGGTAGGTGATGCTCCCTTGTCGCACATCGATTGTGGGATTTATTCATGTGACCATTTCGAGCATGACGGGTTCTCACCCATCTTATAGATTTTCCTTTTTATAAAACTCAAAAATAACCCTAACATATTTTTACCTCAATGTTTTTCTTATACCTTTCATTTTCATCCCAATACATTAAGTCCTCAACATCTAATATATTGTCATTTTTTACCTCCATATGATAAAATAAAATTATTCCTGATATAAAGAACGTAATACCTTGATCATGTTGTCCATATGGTTTCAATAACATCTTGTTCATGTAGTTATAAGGTTCTTGCATTGAATCATTGGTTTATAGATTACCCAAAATCATTTGCTTCTTTCATCCAAATACAATGTGAAAAACTTAGGTCATATGGTTGTTCACATAAAAAATGTTTCAGAAAATAATCATGTATGACATATAATTTCAAAACATCTTATAAAACATGATTTTTATAAAACTGTCGGACCGAATTTTATTTAACACATCCAATCAACGGTCCTTTTAAAATACCATAAGTATGTGCTGAGAGACTATATTGTAAAACCAAATATATATCGGTTTTGCAAGGTTCCCTTTCTTTAGAACATTTTTTCAAAATCATAATATGATTCAACATCATGTGATAAGATAAAATATTTGAAAATTCCTATATAATATTTTCCTTTATTGAAAATATTAGAATATTGAGAAAATAGGATTTGATTAAATACAACCCATGATCCACAATGATATCATGTTATAGTGGAGGTATTTGATATATCAAACAACTTATTGAAAGTCAGTTGCATGCTAGAAAAAGTTTCACAATCATATGAACATGAATTTTCAATAATTATTGCAAGCATGTCATCATTATAAATTTATTTTACATAAAATAAAAAATTAAAAAACTTTTCTAGTTTAATGTTTTAGATAGCATGACTTTTCCACAATTCCATCTTCGACCGTATTCATCTATAAGTCCTGTGAAAAAACATTTCAAAACATGGGGTGAGCATAAAAATCTCAGTAAGGATTATAAAATAATTAAAGGAAAAATTAACACATCCATAAATACAAATCAATGAAATTATACTTTTTAATCATAACATACCTTATGAAATCATAAGTTTAATGAATAACACATAGAAATCATAAATCATATAGATAAATTGTGGAATTCATATCATACTTACATTATAGCTATCATAGCTATGTAGGGAGTTACATTAAAATACCCATCAAAGTATATTCTCAAAATCATATAAGAGATACAATAATGATTACCTCTTTAACATTACCCAATGCATTTGAGAGCTATCCCAGGCTCACCCACCCTAGGTTTATCATGGAACCACCCATATATGTAAAACAAAATGCCTAATAACAATTACATATTCATAACACATAACACAAGAACAATGGAAATATATCATTTCTATATTCCAATCACAATATATCATATCAATATATTTAAATAATCATTGCTTTATCAAACCACATTCAAAACCATTTAAATCTTTTAATAAAGTGATTTTTGAATCAAAGTGTCCCATATAAGTGTAAAGATTATAATGGAAGAAACATTTAAAAAATTAATGTCCATATAAATAAATCCTTAAAACTTTTTGAGAACTAAGAAATTATTGAGAATGATTAATATGAATAAATCATTAAATCAATATTTTATTTTAGGAGTTCTTAACAAAATGAGTGATGCTTGAATACAAATAATTGAGGAATAACATTTAATAAAAACATTATAAAATGATGAGAATAAAGGTGTGCATGGTATAATATTCCAAATAATAGTATATAAACCATTTAAAAGTGAATTAGTGCATGAAAATAATGATTTCTCAAATGAATTTAAATTGAGACAAAATCCATTATAATGACGGTATCCTAAGATTAAAGACAAATCAGTTATATAATTATGTGTGAAAAAATAATAATACACCCAATATAAATGGATATTAATTGTAAAATAATCAGTTTTCATTCACACATATTCATAGCAGGAAATAATTAAGAGGTATAAGTTTAACCCAAATAATTGATATTGGGATAAGATGTTCTCTTACAGAAATTCGACAGCATAACGGTGTCAATTTAAAATTGATAAAAGGAGTTGATGAGATTGAAAATGGTATCTCGTCACTTGGAAATACAATTTATAGTAATAAGGATATATGAGAACATATCCCAACATATGAAAATGTAAATTAAAACATATAACAAAAATGAAATCTTTTTAAAATAGGATGGTGAAAGCGTCCCTTACCGATTTGGTAACTTACAAAACATACCCCACATGAAAGAAGTATCATAAAATGAATATGTAAATAACCATAAATTAAATTATATTATACAAATAGTACAATCATGGGAAATACATACACCACACAATGGAAACATTGACAAATATAGCATGAATCTAACGGGAATAAAAAATGAGATAAAACCATTTACCATATTATAATCAATAGAGTCATATGAAAAAAAGTTAAAAACCCTAAAATTAATCAAATAATACCATTAATATAAAGATAATCATGATAATATATATCAAATGGAAGTGAACAAAGAACCACATGCAATAAATAAGTGGTGAAAAATAGAAATCTCATGGAATTTAAAGTAAGATGGGAAACCCCATACCTCGGGTCTGTCTTGACCCGTTCATTCATTAATCTCTTAAATAATATGATAACGTTAATTTATACATTAATAATTTACTTTTTCTAGTTTATTACTCCTTTTATATCAATTATTACAAGGTTATAAACATTACTCAATCATTTATGTTAATAATGGTCATTTTTTCGATATTTGGTACTTTAGTGAAAAATACAATTATTATAATTACAAGTTTCACATGTGGTAGAATGTCCATTATCTTAATAATTATATTCATTATTTATATATCATATATATTATATATATCCAATATATTTATTTATTAATAATATTACATAACATTTGGAGATAAAAAATGAAATGCACCGTTCATGGAGACTGTAAGCCGTACATACACACTAATGTTACCTTCATTTATATTACATATTTAATGGAATGAAAACAGAATGATACATAATATTATTATTCTTACATTATATTATCATATTATATATATGTTACATAATTTAGTTAATTCCATCCATTATATGGTCCATGTATGACAAGAACGATTCATAACACCCTTAGTGGGCGGTAGTCTGGACTTCCTCTAATGAAATTTTTGTATGTACACGTATTGGGAATACTAAAGGAATGTTTGTAAATAAAAATTATATTACAAAAAATAAAAAATAAACATAATATATATCATATATAAATACATTTTAATCATAATGGCCACCGCAATAGGTTGTAGGAGAAAATTGAAGAATCATTGTTTCGTTACGCATTAGTTTTCTGTCCAAAGAAACAGTATGCACTTTAACCATTATATGGGGGTGTGTGTAAGTTTATTTAGAATTCTTATCATAAAAACAACCTACATTATTGGGTACTCTAGTTTAGTTTTAAATGAAATAAATAATAAGAGTTTAGGGGGTTGGAGAAGTATAATAAAACAAAAGAACTTAAGAGAAGATGTTACCTTTAAATCAGTATCTCATGTTGGTTTAAACCAAAAGTGTTTCTAGATGTTCCTTATGCCTATGATAAGGCTTCTTTAAGGAATATAGGGATAGTTAGAGATTATTTGGGTAGATTTTGGACATCACAAGGGTCTTGAGAGGTGTGAGTAATGGGTTAGAAATGATGGCTTTTATATGGGGGAGGTGGGTCTCTTTAGGAATGTGTGAAAATATTATTTTATTAAATAATGATTTCTGATTTATAATTGTTCAAAACACATTAAATTATAATATAATATCACTCATGTTCGAAATAAAACAATAAAGTATGAATCAGATTGGTTTTGAATATTGTTTTAATCTTTATAATATTATTTATTTAAATCATTTACTAATGTGGTAAACACTGCATCATTATTGTGTCATAAATAATTTTATTTATTTGATATATAAATATTATAAAAAAAATACTATGATTTAAGAATACTTTTTATCTTTCCATATAATATTTATAGTCGAAAATATAACTTATATAAACCTATGTAAAAACTAATTTACTAAAATATATTTTTTATGTCATTTGTGGCTTGACTTAAAGTAAATTAAAATAAAGTGTCATTATCACACTTAAGTGGCTCCATGGGCTCCCAAAATTGATCTATGTATTACCATTGTTGGTAATCACTCTTCCAATAATGTTGTGAAAAGTTTAATGGTAATTGAGTAGTATTATGATATTGTTTTTACCATTAATTTACCTATATACCATTAACTGTGATGAATTAAAGTCAAAAGTTACTACTCAACAAAAAATATTTTCATATTACTGAACCACATTTTTCCGAATAATAATAACCTTTATGTCAAATTTTTGAAATTCTATTCACATTATTGGTAAAATTACATTTAAAATAAAAGTGATTTTTAAACTACTACTTAGTGGTATCACTATTCATCAAAAATTGAAGTTTTCATAAAATACCAAAAATTCAGCATAAGTTATATTTGATATTCTGAATTCAAGAATGATTTCTATTTTACCAAATTCCAAACATATAATTTGAAATAATTAATTTAAAATTAATTCATGTTGTCAAAACAAGAAACGTGTTTTTAATAAATAATATCTATCAAAATATTGAAACTTGTTTATGGCCAATTTCATTTTTAAATTACATCCAATGAACAGAATTGGATTAAATTGTAAAAATATAATCTAATTACAACATAAAACAAATAAAAAAGTTAATATGACCATATAAATAAATTATATTAAAAGGAAGTTTTGAATTGAAATACAATATTTTTCATTATTTATTAAAAAATTAATTTTATCAGAAAAGTACAAAAACTTTACCCAATATAAATATTATTGTCCCGATTCTAAATAAGGAATTTGTTTTCTAAAATGAAACATATAAAAGATACCAAAACTATATTTAATGTGGGTTCACTATTAAAAGGTAGTAAAACATCATTTTAATGAATATTAGCGTATTTATGCTTAAAATAATATTAAATCACATTTTAAGCCACTAAAATTTATTGGATAAATTTAAAAAAATTCAAAAATCATGTATAATAATATTGTAGTTAGTTCTATTCATTTCCACCATTACAATGACTAGGCGTTACCTACCATTTAAAATAATAATATTATATTATTATTATTATTTCAGTATGACTCAACCTTGTGTGTACCGTAAGATTTCAAAGGAACCCATTGTGTCGTATCAGGTATTCCATTAAACATAGAAACCATTTTAAAGTAAAATTAATATTTAATTCAAAAATATTAATAATTATGAAAATGTAAAATTATTTATTAACATGGGATGATACATGTAGTCCACGTGTATGTAAAGAAAACATTATCATTTTTCAATTAATGAAAATTAATAATATTAGGTGTAATATTGTTTTTAAAAATTGATAAATATATCAGAAATATCATAAATATATATTAATAATATCAATAATTTTGACCTTTATTTTAGGTAGTCATGGATAATAAATTACATTGATTCTCAAAGTGGTAGTTCCACAAACACATTAATGGTGGATTTCATTCCCAAATTATGTTGTTTAGAGATGGATATATGTTATTTTATTAACATAATAATATGGTATTATATTTGATATATTTATGTTATTATATTATCACTATTATATGTTATATCATGGTAGTGGAAGAAGATATAATTCAAAAATGCTTTGTTTAGAATTAAAGTTCATCATCAAACAACATATAATGGATTACCTAAAAATATCTCAGAGGTTTTGTTAATTACAAAACCAAGGCCTCAAGGAAGTTTATATAAATGTAATGAAGTGATTTGGCTATCCCTTTACTGATCTAACATTATTCTTTGATGTTAATAAATTCATCAAGGAGATACTCTTTTATAATATAAGGTAGCGGCACACATGGAAACTCTTCAAATGATGCATTTTTTAAACTGGATACTTTTTACAAATATATTAAAAAATAAGAACATAAATGTTATAAATATTATGGATAAAAATCCTATCATCCATTAACATTTAAAAAGGCTTAGTTGAGGTTTCCCACTTATCTACCTATTTATACCCCCTTTGACCCTTATGATTACTATTGTGATAACAATGTTTTTAGGTATTTGTGGATAAATAAATATAATATAATTTTTTTATCAAAACATAAGTAGACAGTAAATAATATAATAATCAATATCACACGAACATGGATGATGATAATATTTTTAGGAAATTTAAATAATTAAATGATTCATTATTTAACATAAAATCTACAAATTTTCTTATTTGATAGTATTAACTATATTTGAACGTTAAAACATCAGTACAGAAATGAAATTAGAATATGAAATTATTTTAGACCTAGATTATTTTTTTATTTCCTAAAACAGTAGTTGGAAACTATAAATCTGTCAAATAATATTATTTTTTGTTTTTCTAAAATTATTTTATAACTTTTTTCCACTACCTGAAAATCACTATGTAGGAAATTCCAAAGCCTTTTGGATAATAATTTCATCAATAATAATTCGAAATAAATTACAATGATAAATAATAAAAATTTATATTTAAAATGATTATTTAGATCCAAAAAATTATATATTTATCTTTATGTATACAATTTAGAGATATTAAAACATTAAGAAATGATTTTTTTATTTTTTATTATATATAATTCAATCCATGTTGTTATCTAGTAATAATGGAAGAATAAATAAAGATATTTTTCTTATTTATAACAATTGACCTATAAAATGGATTTAATTTCTATTAGAAGATCATATTTATCATCTCACTGATTGTTACTTTTAGAGTGGTTAATTCTATGGAATATGAATATCCATTCAAAGGAATTTATGTTGTATTTATATAATGAAATTCAATATCTAACAAAAATAAAATTAAATTAGAATAGCAGGAGAACAACAAAATTTCAAGAAACATGTTCGAAATATCTTCACTTGAGTAGGTAACACAAACATCATATGTCCTCATTATGTCATTAGGGGTTTTGTCTTCTAATTCAGCATATATTTTATGTGGATATGAATAGTAATTTTAGAAAATTTTAAAGATATATAATAATTAATATAAGTAAAATCAATGAGACATGATCATTATTTGACCTTATATATTACATCATCAACATTATCATTCTACCATGATTCCCACAATTATACCATTATTTTTTGTATTAACATATAGAAAATTTTTTATATGTTATAAATACATAAAAAACATTTAAATATTTTCTAAATCATAACACCATATATTCAATCTAGGACACATTTTCTCTAACCTAGTTCATAGAAAATAGTTATTTCTTAAAATAATTCATAATGAGTTGTATAGAAAATGTGAATTAATCTTGGAATATCCCCAATTACTATGAAACCCTGTGTGATGTAATTCTACACTAACTATACACCCGAATTAAGGATATGATATAATGGCAAAACATATTTTGGGTTTATTACCCATGGATACATTTGTTAAAAACTACATCTACTTGTAGTTTGAGGACATAAATGTTTTTTTGGAAAAACATACTCTTATGTTAACCATAACATATTATTTTATCATATACAAATAATTATCCTATGTCTTATCAATAAATTTATTATACCATTATTTCATGAGTGAATAAACCATGCTATACTACCAAATATATCAACCCATACATTTCATACATAAGTATTACATATTTTTAGTTGAATTATATAATACATAATAGTAAAATCCATAACAAAATCAAACTGTTAAATTATATAGGAAACAAGGGTACATAAAATTTCTTCATGATAGATCTAAATAATCACTTTTTAAGATATTTATAACTAGAAACTTTCATAGATAAATTATACAAAGAACCATTCTTCCTAACCCGGTAGAATGAAACATAAGAAAGTGTGAACACCATTTCATATTAAGGGGAATCAAGGGATATAAAACTTATCACATAAGGGTAATAGGATGTTAATAGTATGAGAAAATTATCTTAACATCATAGAAAAATACACAGACAATCATAGACTAAAATCATATATTATGGAAAAATTATATTAGATTCTAAAACATAAATTATAATATAATTGGGGAATATAATCCCTGATATAATAATATTATTATAATACAAATGTTTTAGTATACCAATATGGATTAAAAATAAATTACTAATTTAAAAATAAATGAAAATAATATCACAATGGATTGGATTCCCCCACAATGCCATCATATCCTTGGTTATAGATAACTCCCAATGCTATCATAGTGGAAATATTCCATTACCGAATATGTTTACTTGACATTCTAGTCCATATTATCTCATGAGATGTATATCATTACACTATACATTAGAGGTTAGAATATTTTCAATACCTCCCAACGTAAAATAAAAATCCATTCATAGGTCTTCAAAAAATAATAAATCTTTCATTTTATATCGTAACTAAATGAAAGAAAATGGGTTTCATAATTATTTCAAAATTTCATAATAACTTATCAAAAAAATTGTTTAATAATTGCATATTAATCATAATTATCCATCATATACATAATGAATAAAGATGAAATCATTGCCTCATATCCATATAAATTAAAAATTTATATTAGTGGATTTTATCATGAATGATAGTTTCCATTAAAATATTTCTCAAATTTTCTTTTACAAAAATATATTTTAATTAGGAAATATAATATTTATAAATTATAAATTTTGATAATATTAATGAATGTTTTTAATAAAAAACAATGGAATATTTTAATGGAAACATATAATATTTCATCATTCGTAGTGGTGGGAATTCATAATCATGGTGTGTGTGTTAAAATAAATGTTACTTTATCATTATTTACTAAATAGAAAAAATTAAATCATTACAAAAATGTAAAGTGGATTAATTTAAAAAAAATTGTAAAAAATAAAACATTAGTAAAATGTATAAAAAAATTATTTGATGATAAAATAAAATTCATAGAAACATTTTTTTTTCTTCAAATAATGTTCATAGAATATATCAATTTATGATTCACTAGATAAATAAAGTGAGTTTTCCTTAAAAATAACATCTTACAGCCTATTATGATATTAAATATATATAAATGTCCAAAAAACATGTAATCCTTGGAAATATTTTTTAGTAAAATTGTCATTGGATTAATTAGAGATAGGTCTTAAATATTCATTATCAAAATAATAATCATAAAAAAATATGATAAATAGTGATATAGATACATAAATCCCTTACCGCAGTTCATTCGTTCTTCAAAAGCTCATTAATCGGTTGTATAATAAAGTTTTATTTATTATAATTATTTAACATAGTTCATTTAATAATTAAAATATAATATGTAGTGTTCTTAAAAAAATAACACATTTCTATAAATAATAACCTATTTAAGGAAACATTTTCTATTCGTAATTGTTTCTTTTCTATGAAGAATTATAGTTCACTAGTTCCAATACATGTTCATTTAATATTATTAAATAATCTCTTAATTGTTAATAATCAAATAAATATCATTTATAATGATTATATCTAAACATATTTTCTTTCATAAATGTTAGATATTTGAAAATTAATTACAATGTTCATGGATATACTAATGTTTACATGCACAAGAAAGTCATTTTTTATTTTAGATTAATATAAACGAATCACATCACTTCCAAGAGGTTATTGTTAACACATTTTCACAAGTGATGTTATCAATTTCTAAAAACTAGTTAGGTAAGAATGAAGACACTATGTTATAATTAAAAGAATATAATTTTTTCATAAATATAATATAATTCCATTAACCACATTATAATTACCATCCTTGATTTTGTTCGTATGGAAAATCAGTTGTATTGTATAGTGATGGTGGATGCCCGACTGTATGAATAAGTGAAAATTTTATATCCCATTTAATAGAAGAATGCTTGAATATTGGTGGATCCATAATCAGAAATACATTTTAGTATAATTTTTATTTGGAATTAATTATTTTATTATGAATTACATAGATTTATAGGTGATAAAGGAAGAAATGATTTGAAAGATTTTAGGTAAGATAATTACCTCTCCTTCAGTTGGCCAGGTTTACATACATTATTATAAACAATTGAAATTTCAATCTAAAATATAATCATCTCATTATTTAATAAAGTGGAGATAAACATATAGTTGATTGGAATTTCGTGAAAAATATTTCTCAATTATATATATATAGGAAAATTAAGGGTTTTTATTTTGTATTTTGGGTAGAAGACACAATTTTTAATTCATAAAATATTAAATTATAATAAAGATATATTCAATAAAAATGATTCCAAATAGATATAGATTTAATTTTCTTATAGCATGTGGATAAATTATGGTAATCTAATAGGATTTATATATGTTTAATTTGTAATCATAACCTTATCTTTTGGATAAACCCATTCTAAACCATTTATAACCTAAACCACAATGAGAAATTTAAAAATTTTGTAATATTCATTATAAAATAATATAAGATTGAACATAATGAATAATTTTATATATTCTGATTAAAAATATTGAATCCTTTTTTTTGAATTCATTTCATATAATTATCTAATTGAAATAAAATTGAAACCTATAAAATTAAATGGAAACACGTTTTTCAAGAAAAATTATTCTTTTAAGTATAAAATGTTTTTATACTAAAATTAATTATACTATTATATATATTGAACCTTATTGTATTTTTAATTTTAAAAAATTTAAAAATGTTACTATTAAATCAATATTAAAATAATATATATCTTTTAGAAAAATTATTCCAAAATCTAGTTTTCAATAAAAATTGGTATTTTCCCCAATTAAAAAAATTCATTATTTTCCAAAATATTTCAGTAATTATCCATATCAACATTTTGAAAAAATGGTTTAAAAATGATTTCCAATTTTTTATATAAATTTTATAAACATAGAATGATTTAATTATATAAATTTCTCAAAAAAATGAAATAAAACACATTTGTGATGAAAAATATATTTTTAATTCATATAATGAATTTAAGAAAAATATAGTACAATTTTCAAAAATTATTTAAATTTTATATAATAATTATAAACATTTTTATGAAAAAAAAATTACCCAAGTTCTAACATAAAACATATCAAATATTTAATAACAAAATAATAAATAATTTTTAAATTTAGACTCGAGATTATGAGTATTGTAATCTATCGATAAATTAATTAAATTCAGAGAAAAATGTACCAAAAAATATCAAGGAGTTGAAGTATAAAATGAAAAAATGGCCACAACCACACCATAAATTTTTTACCTCACAGATATATTATACTACTACCACTACTCCGAGATATTGGGTCCCCAAAATTGAAATAACCACTCGAACTCTATATACTAACCTCCACAGCATAGCCTAATCACTATGCCAAAAATATGTCAAAATAGCTGAAAAAATAGACATTGACTATTAAACAATAGTTTCATAACCAAATTATAGTCATACCATATGTCAAAAAACAAATAATAGGTCGTAGAAACCATTTACTCATGAAAAATCAGTACAACTTCCCTCTTCCACTCTAAAAAGTACATTATAGTCTCCATTAAAAACTAAATGTGTTATAAATATCCACATAGATTGAATTATCATCCTTGATATGTGACTCTAGGATTACATCTTTAATTTATCTGGACAATAAGTCTAAAAATCACAATTCCACTCAAATTTCCCTTGTTTTATCTATATATTATTCTATTTGTTTCTTATAAGAGAAATCATATTTCCTTGAAGCACATTCCCTTTTCAATATATTATCTATATAATGGGAACAACAAATTATGCTTCAAGATCCATCCCAACAACCCCACAATCTAAAACATGCATTGGATATAGAATTTTCCTCTCATGGTGGATGAAATGGAGAAAAAAATACATACATTGACATCCCATATATGAAATTATAAATAATTCCACAATATAAATAGATTTAATAATATTTAATGCTTCAATTATTCATTGTGTTAGCTTACTTTTCAACCCCATATATCAACTCCATTTTCGTGCATTTGCACATCAGAAAACCAAATCACCTCTAATGTACTCCAATGGTAAACTCCTATATTCATAAGAAAATTATCATCTACTATGAGTAGTGAAAATATATTATTAGGGGAAACCAAAATATATTATAGGACTCTAATAATGTTTGATCCCAATAATAATACTACACCCTCCTCATTCAATCATTTTATTGACCACCTAGTTGGCCATTAAGAGCCTCAAAAAGTTACATATGAAAAAATACATACATGATTCAACTGTATGAAAAATAATCTAAGGATGATAATATTCTCAATCAAAAAAAAAATTCATTTCACATTCTCCAAAAATAAACTCTGAAATCTAGATCATCCTCAATGATTTCCCATCATTTTGTTGATGATACATTATACACTATCTCAGTGGGATACTGACGACTTCTGTAGTCACTGCCTTATCATTGTACTGGAAGATGAATGATAATGATATAAAATATTCAATGAAATTATAATAATAATATAATATTCTATATGTATATTTTTCCGACCTCATCGATAGAGATAATATCTTGAGTTAATAATAGATGAGAAACTTTTGACAGCCGCTCAACAATCACCCAAAATTCATATTGATGTCTTGGGTGTTTCCTATCATGATAAATATATTGACATAATCTGTCATAATAAAGTACCCAAAAGTGGATAAATAATACCACAATAATTGTGATTCATAAACATTTTCCTCTGACAGTTAATGAATTTTGAGACAAAATTAGAAATGTTTCTCTGGAAACCAAGCTAATAAAATTAGCATTGAATAGTTTTGTACATCTTCATTGAACCTAGACACACCTCCCATTTCAATGAATTTGATTCATTCATCATCTCCCCCATTTAAGAAGCCAGTGAATCAATTATTCGGATTATGTATACTATATAATCATTATATGTAGAATTCCATGTAATAGAATCATCTCCTACAAAAATTGTCTCATCACCACAAAATTATTTTCTTACTCTTAACTAGTCTCTCACATGGTCTTCCAAATAATATATGACTGATAATTATTCAAATGTATTTAACACACAAAAATTAATTTTAAATTTATAATAAAATTGATTTATTTATAAATAGGGAACACATAGAATTAAGAAAATTCTGACATTATATATATATATATATGATAGATATAACATAATCACTGGATTACTGGGTATGAATATGAGTGACCAAATTATTAAACATATTTATAACGGTACAACTAAATATATATATATATTTATTAATTCATAGAATGTATTAAATAAATTTTTAGTAAATCCATTTTATGCATCAAGTATAATTTCTCATGAAAATATTGGTTTTTATTAAATTTTATGAGTAACAATTATGAAAAATTTCTTGAAATTTTCAAATTATTATTTTATTAAAATATTATAGTTTTTATAATCATAATATCAAATTAATGATAATGTTAAATATGTGTAATTTTATTAAAATAATTGTATCATAGTGAATAATAAAACAATGATGAATAAAAAATTCTATTTTCTTATTCAAGTATTTATAATGTATCATTTTATTAAGGATAAATAAATTAAATTAATTACTAAATTTTCAATAAAAATTTCCAAATAATTCCATTATAATATAAATAATGTTAATTTTTGGTATAAAATAATTTTATACATAGGAATTACTTTTTCTTGAACACAATTTTTACAATATTTTACGAGTTCATATTAATAGAAATTGTTTCAACATAGAGAGATTTAATTTCATAAAATTGATTAAAAAAATTGTATTATTGTATCTAATGTTTTCAAATATGTAATATTTATTTTCTGAAATTATGAATATTAACCTTTGTAAAAATATTCTACTTAGTAAGGTTAAATCAGATAGTTATGGATACAAATTTTGTGAAAAGGATTTCAAATTAAATATATAATACCTTATAAACTAATACTGGTATATTTTCGTTTTACCATAATCATCAAATATTATTTTATATTGCATCTTATTTCTATTTTCTATTTATAATGACCTTAATATTATTTTTTGTCAAGGAAAATTCTTAAATGTCACTATTTTTAAGTAATAAATATTATATGGTAATATATCTATTATAATATGTTTTGATTTAATCAAAAATATTATAATAGAAATATTAATTTAATTATTATTATCATTTTCTTATTTTTGATTTAATTTATAATTACCTTAAATGTTTAGATAACATTGTTTCATTATTTATGTATGTTGTTGAAGAATATAAGGAAATGAATTTAAAAGAACATTTTTAAAATTTTCAAGATATATTATAGAGTAACAAAAATTTTATGGATTATAATAATGATAAATAAATTTTTTATTTATTTAGAATCTATTTCTATGAATTTATTGACAAATTTAATGTTAGAATATGTGAATAGTTCTTAAAATTACTTCTTCGGTATTTTATGTTGTATAATATATAATTAAACAATTTGAAAAAAATAAAAAAATAGGACGTGGGGGAATATATATGATAAAAATTTCATATTATGACCATTTTATTCCATCTATTTCATTAATTGTACATTTATAAACCTTTTGTATTGAAAAAGATTTACCAAGATTACAGTTATAATTTATTGATGACCTGGTTTTATAATCCAATAAGGTAAAATTACTAGGAAACCTATATAAAATTATTGGATGAAGATATTAAAACATAAATTTATCATTTTTTAAACTAATTTTTCTTGGAATCTCTTTTATTAATAATATAACATAATATATTTCAATAATTTTTTATTCTTAGTGTGTATTTTCTTTTACTATAAAAGGACATAACAAATATTTTATTATTCATAGATAATTGTTCTTCAATGCTCATCCAAACCCTGATAAAAACACTTATGTATATACATACACTTGTTTCAATGGTTTTTTTCTCAAAAAAATACAATCCATAGAGTTCTTGAGAATATTTTTAAGGAGGATTTTCTTATAGAAATTAATAATCTTAGTTAAAATCTACCATTTTATGTCGTTAATTTTTAAAAACGATTTCAATATAATTAAAACACAACATTTTAATTATATATCACATACTATCATTCTATTATATTTATTTTTAAAACATTTATCCATATATTATTAATCACGTGAAAAATTAATGTATCGCATGTTTGTGTGTGTGGTTTGTCACCTCCATGAAATAATATGAATTATTTTCCAAAAACTAATTTTATAGATGATTGTTAATATGTATTTTATGATTAGATAAACTTTTTTTATATTATAATTATTTTTTATTGTGAGTTATAATATTCCAAAATTTATTCTCATCTATTAAAAAGTGGAAATATCCATCAATCATATATATAGGATAAAACCTCTATGTTGGGATGCCATTAATATTTCATTTACAATATAGAAAAGTGGTTTAAAAATAAAATATAATTATTACATATGACACATATGAATTCATCACCATTATATTTATGATACAACCATAATCAATTAACAAGTGCCAAAACCGCAAACCCAAAAAATCTATGAATAACAAACTGTTTAACACTCATAAATTATGATTATAATGAGGAAAAATTAATTATGGGTATTATAATTGTATAATTTATTTATTTATGGTATTATAGGTTTCAATATATTTATGGTATAGAATGATATCAAAGTTAAATTTATTATATATTAATTAAGATAATGTATTTTGAAATATGGAATGATGTAAGGGTTTCACGATATAATCTCTTTTTTATGAGATTTTATAAATTAATATATATTGTAAAATAATATAATATTTCACTCCCAAATAGAATGAATTTTATTAACACTTTTTTCTTATAAGAGATTACATTTTTTTCATTCATTTTTATCTATTTATGTACTCATTATAGTGTAAGAATATTTTATTGGAATGTTGAATCTTATTTACTATTTATTATAGAATATTTTTATTATGTTTTCATATTTTTATTAAAATAATTTCATTATTATTTGACAACTAACCTATTATATTAATAAAAACCCACCATATTTTACATTAAATAGTGAAATTATTACGAAGAATCATCGTTCCCATTTCTGAATTTGGTAATTTTTTAATTTTATGGACAATTTGAATGGAATCATTGTTTTAATGTACTCAACATGAAATAAATTTCTAATTGTCTGTACAAAAAAACTTTTATGTATATATTTCACATTTCATTATATCATTAAAAATAAAAAATTTCCTAAAATATATTTTATCATTTTTTATATTTTGAATACATGATGTTAATATGAAATGACTATATTCATCAAAAATTGTTCTTGTGATCTTAAGAAGTCAACTTTCACATAATAATGATTCCATTAAATATAATTATTTTTACTAGGGGTTGTGGTTATATGATACCATCCTTTTAATTATCTCAAAGGTTTATTCATATGAAGAAAATTATTTTTGAATCCCATTTTCAATTCCAATATTTCTATTATAATAATATTTATATATTTTTATTTATCTTGGTGAATATATATAAATGAAATTTATTTATTTTAGTCAAGGGTCTATAGTATCCCTTTAATGAATTGAGTAATTATTAATAAATTATGTTCTCAATTTTTACACTATAAATTATCTGATTCTTAATTATGTTACATATGAGATTATCTCATTCCCAAAATAGAGTATAGAAATGGTTATCCCAATACCAAAATTAGGTCCACATGAGGTTATCATAATAACAATAGAGGGTGTATGTGAGGCTATCCCATGCTAATAGTAGAGTATACATGTGGTAATCCCAATCCTAGAAGAGTTTTCATGGGTGGACATTCAATGCCTAATGTAAGGACATGGGTGGTTTTACTCGACATAACATATATTGAATGTCATGGTAAGTAAACATTAAAAAATATTTATATTTTTAATATTATAATATAATTTACACCAACCTTTTAATAAATGATCTATGTGAATTTTATGCACTTATAATTCATTTTCAATGATTTATTATTATTTCATTCATTCTAATGTGTTGAAATTTATTCCATGAATCATGATTATTATCTATGAATTATAAGCTAATTTTTTAAAATTTTAGTATCTTGTTATTGTACCCATATTATCATGCTATTCCTATGTATTATTTTTCATATCCCATTTTATCATTATTATTGATGTAGTGTCACTATTTTTTATTATTAATTAACTCTAAAAAAATTAATGAATGGTTTCATGTTTTATATAACTAAGAGGGGTTATAGTTGGGAGTAAAAAAGTGTAAAATGATACATTTAATTTAAATTTCATTCTATATGTATCTATTAATCAAAAAAAATTAAATTTTATGGTTCTAACTACAAGGGCTCAGACCCCCTGGCCATTACTTTACAAAAAACATGGCTCCACCATGATGGTGGAACCGTGACGGTGGCACTGGTCAAGGTGGCATAGGTCACAGGGTCACCATGATGGCGGCACCAATCATGGTGGCACCGCGACAGTCACACCAAACACAGTGGCACCGGTTACGGTGGCCCCGTGATGGTGACACTGGTGAAGGGGGAACCGTGACGGTGACACTGGTCACGGTGGCACCGTGACGGTCGCACTGGTCTGGGTGGCACCGTGAGGGTGGCATCGTGACGGTGGCACCGTCAGGGTGACACCATGATGGGGCAACGTGATCCCTCGTCGACCCTTTCGTTCCTTTTTTCAGTACACAACTTTTCCGCTCCCGTAAAGTATATTTTAATGTAAATTATTATTAATACCCATTTAAAAGTAATTTAAAGAATAGAATTGGCTCCAAAAAAATCCTGAGAAACATCCCCAATGGGGGATTTTAAATACTTCATCAATATCATAGTATGTAACTACCCACCCATATAGGAAACCACGATCAGTTTTTCCAGGCATTCAAAATTCTATATCCCGATCTCCTCTTTATATCTCCCGCTAGAGTTCTCCTTTTCTTATCAGTTGAATTTCTTTCTTCTTCCAGGTGCGTTTGGAGTCCTTCTTCCAGTGGCTTGTCGTGCGCCACTTCTGGAGCCTTCTGCACGTCTTGGAGTCCATAGAATTCCTCCCTTACAAGCTGTACATCCCCTGTTCCTGGAGCATGGTGAAAAACATTGATCTTTGATCAATCAAGTAGGAATTTTTTTCCATCGTCTCTCCTTTCTATATATCATGTGGGGTGGGTGATCTATTGTTTCTATGGGAATAGTCTAACCAAACCTTAACAAAGGTATTAAACGGGCTGTTAAAGGATGATGTGGTGCATTTTATATTCTGATCTACTCTTTTTAATTGCTATATGTTGTGAACTGTATGAATTTATGCCTACTAAAAATCATGGCTGTTGGGGGTCTTTCTCTGTGCACTATTAAACTCTTTTTTCTTTTCATGATTAAATGGTTTAAACATAGATATATTTTAATCATGTGAACTCGGTGGATTAAATGGATTCCCTGTAAACATATAACCTTGTGTGGTCACCCCGGTTAGCTAACAAAAATAGGAAATAGATAAATGATGTTCTTGAACCTGGATGTTTCTCTACTCTGTTTTAGTTGTAGGTTAATAGTTATGTTTCGTTGCTTATGGGGTGATGTGGGTGTGGATGGGATCCTCTAACATGGCATGGTTTCTGGTTGTGAATCTGGTTTTGTGTTGCTCTTCTTATATCACAAATTGGGGTGGAATCCTCTTCTATTGTGAAACCTTTTATCCATAGTTCTGGGAATGTGGGGGCTCTATCATGAAGCCTTATTTGGTTCCAATACTTGGAGTGATCGCACATTGATTTTAATTTACAAGAGAACTGGGTGTGAATGTTTAAATTGTTATTGGCTGTAAACTTTTCCCCTAGGCTTGTGCTTGTGCCAGTTAGTTGCCCAGTAGTGTAGAATTTACTTAAACGGGTTCACATGAACATGAAAAAAAGAATGGGTTAATTCGGAAAATGATTCTGGGAATGAGTATTGAGTGGGTTGTTCGTGCTTGGGTTTGGTGTGGAGGCCTAGGTTGTGTTGAGTTCTTGTTACCTATATATATAATTTTAGTTATTGTTTTTCTTCTTCACGCCCCACCCAAGTTGAGCATTTATTGTCGAACACCCCCATTTCATGGGGGAGAATGTTTTTTCCAACACTCCTATGAGTGGCTGGTTATTAGCTCCATTTCTTTTTCCTTTACCGAGTAGCCCAAGACTATTTGGGAAGGATGTGATGGCATGAAGTCCATTATTAGCCCAAAAATTTTCAGGTAGGGTAGTTGTGGTGGTTGGCCCAAGTGTTTGTGGGAAGGTTGTTTCCCAAGTGTCTTCAGGATGAGGCCCAGGTGTCTTCGGGCATGATGGTAGCTTTCTGGCCCAGGTGTCTTCAAGAGTGGTAGTAGTTTTCTGGCCCAGATGTTTGTGGGCATTGTTACGTGTGGTTATTGTGTCCCAGGTGTCTGTGTTCAGTATTGTTGTTGTGGCCCAGGTGTGTGCGGGTGGGTGTGGTAGTGGGACTGTGGTGAGAATGGTGGGATTGGTTCGATGCGTAGGATGTCTTCAATAACCAGTGAGAAAGTGGCACTGGGTACCCAAACATCGATGTGCTATTACTATACCTTACATGACTTGCGTTATTTGGGGAGTGTGCCTTGGTGAGGCTTGGGTGGATAGTTTTTCCTTATGTGGTGCTTTGGTCATCTCCATTCTCACAGGGCATTAGAATGCATCCCCAATTGTGCACGAGAGTCTTTGGTTTTCCCTACAGGGTATACTTGTATACTCACCCTACATATATAAAACTGCATTCAGGTTTCCAGGAGGACTTTGGGGATCATGTAAGGTCGTACTAGCTCAGGCTTTGGGACTGTTGTTGTTGCTGTTTTTCTTGCTTTTGGTACTTTACCTTTGTTTACACCTAGTACTTTCTGGCTTTTACTTTTGCAGCATGCATATGGGAGTGGTTTTCTATGTCTTTACTTTTACTTCATGTTTTGGAGTTCTTGGGTTTCATCATCTTATCTCTCGATCCTTTTAATGAAAAGGGTAATGCCTTCCATTTTTTGTGTGATTCTATACCCTTGGTGCTATTTGCCACTCCGGGACCTATTGAAGGCGGGTCTCGGGGGTCATTCTCTCTCCTTCAACATGAAGAAGAAAGGGTATGGCAATATGATGTCCCTTCCCTCATCTTTGTGAGGGCGGGTCGTGATAGAATGGTATCAAAGGAAAATGTTGAGAGATAGGATAGAGTCTGAAGTTAGGTACAATGAGGATTTCATGGCATGGTAAGGAAACAGTGTTGGGTGATCTTGGTGAGTGAAATAGGCTAGGGAAGACCAGCAAGTACATGGGATTTTAGGGCCCCCTGTGATCTGACTCAAGGACTCTGGATCTACCAAACGACCAACAAAGGCTACACGGATTAAAGGATAGAGACCCTAGGAAAGGTACATGCATCATAATGACTTGTGATCTCATGTTTCAGTGGTGTTTGGGGATTTGAAATGAATCATAAGTCTAATAAAAATTTAAGATCGATATTCTTCACTACTCAGTCTTAGGAATTCCTTGTTTACCTTTCATCTATAGCACCTGGGAGACGACCACGAGTTGTGCTGGAGATCGAGGCCCAATAGGTTGACTCGGCTGATTTACGAAGGGCTAACCGAGAAGATGAGGATGATTAGTGGTAGAATATGCTTCGTGCCTTTCACTGATATACCCTCAGGAAGAATGAGTACAAGACCTCTGACATGGAGATGTAGAGATGGATAGAGGAGATGGTGATAGCTACTGGCTTGATCTAGGCTCCGGCAGAGTATTGTGTTCCTTTGGCCGTGAGCCAGATGTGGGGAGCGGCAGGTCAGTGGTGGACGCTTTATCTGGGGGAGAAGATGGAGGTTGATGTGACATGGGCTGATTTCGAGAAGGTGTTCCAGGAAGAAATCATCTCTTCTACGATGAAAGATGAGAATAGGCAGGAGATACTCTCCCTCCAGTAGGGGGTATTTCATTATGAGAGTTGGGGATCAAGTTCAAGGATCTCCCCCACTTTACTATGGAACTCTTTCCGGATGAGGAGTCTCTGGTGAGACATTTGGAGGAGGCACTCTGACCTTCCCTCCAGTATTTCGTTACTCCCTTCACCTTACTGACATACATAGAGGTACAGAAGAAGGCTGAAGTGGTGGAGAGGATGCACATGATGAGAGGTTTATTTTGAAAGGGAATCCAGTTAGGCTCGTCAAAGGGGAAGGCCATCAGTAGCAGGCCTCCAGTATCAGGACCCTCTAGGTTTCGACCTGCAGGGAGCAGGCCCTAGCAGTTCCAGTTCTATTCTCCTAGACCTCAACCTTTCTTTTCAGGCCCATGACCGAGATTCTTAATCTAAGGAAGCCATGGCACCTTCGGAATCAGTGCCCGGACATAGTGCAGTATGGAGACAGTGGGCAGGTTCAGCGCCCACCTCAGTTGCAGTAGTTTCCAGCTAGAACCATTCAGTAGCAGTAGGGTCGGTGAGCTCCCGCTCCTCCGAGGTCAGACATTGCAGGAGGAGCCTGACCACAGGGTGATCCTCAGGGACCTCGACTAGGGCATGGTCTGGGAGGCGGCCGATAGCTGAAAGGCAGAGGAGCTGGGTGTGGGCAGTTGCACTCCATGGAGGCAGATGTTCCAGTAGAATCAGAGGTCGTTCGAGGTACGATCACCTTGTTTAGTACACTTGCTTATGAATTTTTTGATACCAGAGCTTTTTACTCCTTTATTGCACCCAGTCTGGCCAATGCTCTAGGTTTAGACGCTGAGAGACTTCTAGTGCCCCTAGTGTTGTACACACCAGTCGGAGGTCAGACCGACTTGTTATATGTTTGTTGGGGATGCAGACTGATGATAGGGCCACATTTGTATGTCAGAGATCTTCTACTATTGTAGATAAATCCATACGATGTAATCCTAGGAATGTACCGGCTATTCTCTGCATGTGCTATCATTGACTACTTCCGAGGAAGGGTCATGTTTTCAGAATTGAGCAGCCGAAGCATGACCTTCATCGGCGAATGGGGTTTCCATAAAGGAAGCAGGCAAGAGGAACCCCTCCTCTCGTTGTCAGCCGAGCTATCTGTGGAGTCAGTGGATGTGGAGATGGTGGAAGTTCCAGGTATCTTCAGTGAGTTCATGGACATCTTCCCTGAGGAGGTGATGACTCTACCCCCTTGACGTTATATCGAGTTTGGGATATACTTGCAGACTGGTGCTTATCTAATTTCAATGTCCCCCTACCATATGACACCTTTTGAGCTCTGGGAGTTGCGGATTCGGATTGATGGTCTGATGAAGAAGGGTTTTTTAGACCAAGTGTTTCACCATGGGGAGCTCGAGTCTTGTTCGTGAAGAAGGAAGATGGTGGTCTCAGGATGTGGATAGACTACAGGAGGCTGAATCAGGTGATGATCAAGAATCACTACCCTCTTCCAAGGATAGACTATATCTTTGACCAGTTGAAGGGGGTAGGATGGTTCTCTAAGATCGATTTGTGGTCAGGATATCACTATTTGAGGGTGAAGGAGGGTGACATCTCTAAGATGGCCTTCAGTTGAAGATATGGACACTTTGTGTTTGTGGTCATGCCATTTGGCATTACGAACACTCCTGCCGTGTTCATGGGACTCATGAACTCCGTCATTCGGGAATACCTGGATCAGTTAGTAGTCTTGATTATTAAGGACATTCTGATCTACTCAAGATCAGAGGAGGATCACGCCAAGCACCTGAGGATGGTTTTAGAAGTCCTCCGACAGTATCATAACTATGGGAAGTTCTCCAAGTGCAAGTTCTAGATGCGAGAGGTGCACTTCCTTGGGCACGTGGTGTCCGAGCAGGGGATAACAGTGGACCCGTAAAAGGTTGAGGCGGTAGTTTCTTGGGAAGAACCCAAGAACGTGGCAGAAGTTTGTAGTTTCCATTGGCTGGAAGGTTACTAACAGATATTCGTACCCAATGCCTCTAGAGTTGCGGCACCTTTGATGACTTTGACCAAGAAGTACCGGGCTTTTGTGTGGAGTAGGAAATGCGAGGCAACCTTCAGGTATCTAAAGGAGAAGTTAGTTAGTGCCCTAGTGCTGAGATTTCCAGATGAAGGGGTGGCATATGATGTGTTCTATGATACTTTAGGAAATGGGCTCGGGTGTTTGCTGATGCAACGACAAGGGGTGAACACTTATGGCTCTAGGAAGTTACATCCTCATTAAAGTAATTATGCCACCCACGATCTCGAGCTTACGGAGGTCATGTTTGCACTAATGTTATGGCGGAATAACCTCATCAGGGAGCTCTTTGTGGTCTTCATGGATCACAAGAGCTTGATGTAACACCCCAATCTTCCACGGTATGCTTCTCTTTGAATAATGCAATAGCTTGCATTGTACGCATCTTCGAGTTCTAACACACACCACAACCAATCAAACTAGCCGTTATGAATTGTAATACCCACTTTTTGAAATGTTATACATTTTATCATTCAAAATGTACATCATTTCTAGATTCAGAATATTAAAATTAGCCTAGGGTGAAATTTTGGAATTTTTCTGAAAACATTCAATTTTTGATGAATAGTAAAAAACACTGAGTTCTAGTTTAAAACAAAATTTTTATTTAAATAATTTTTTATTTTATTTAAATTTAATTAATGTAAAAATAGATACATAATACCTATATAAGATCAATTTAATTCACTGGAGTTAGATTAGAATAATTTTATATATATATAAATTTCATTGAACTTTTCCCCGTCTTTTACCCACCTCCTAGGAGAATTTGGAAATTCACATAAAACATAATTTTACCACTTATGTGAGTGTAATTTCGAAAATCCGAGAGACATGGTTAATATCAAGGAGTAAAATGTGGTTCAATAAGATAATAATAATTTTTGGTGAATAGTAACGTTTTACTTTTATTTACCATAGTTAAAAGTAAATAGGGTAATTAAGGGTAAAAATGTTATTAATATTACCATAACACATGTCCTAATTCTATTGTACAAGTGTATCTCGACCCAAAACAACCGTAGCAACAAAATATTATCATTTAGGTCCACTTGGATTAGGTTATGACATTTATTATTATTTAATTCAAAGAAGAGTTAAAAGAGTTAAAATCAATGTTTATTAACTAAAACATTTTTAATATTGGGTTATACATAAGATAAATTAGATTATAAATATTAATTAGAAAGATAAAATTCTTTCCTACATAATGGTATTTTATTAATAATTTTTATACATTAAATAATTTAATTTATTTATGACACAATTGTGATGCAGTAATTACCTGATTAATGAAATTTTAAAATAATTGACAATATAAATACCCAAATAAATTTAATTTGATACTTTTAATGAAAAAACTAATTTTATAGGTTAATATTACATGTTAGTCTTGATTTAATTATTTTTTTTCGAAGTAATCTTGCTGTTATGATTTTCCCAAAAATCAAATACCAAATTGTGTCCAAATTGATATAAAAGAGTTTTTAAAACAAATATTATATTATTAATTGATATTAAATTCCTATAAATATATGTTTTGTCCAACAGACTTATTTAATGATAGGTGTATAATTAATGAACCACTTGGGGTTCTCTTGGATGTATTTGGTATGTTTATTAACCATATAATATAAAAATACAAAGAGACATGGTAAATGTCAAATTATTTAAATTAGAGTTAAATATAAATTATAAGGTTAATTTAGTGACCCAAACCAGTCTAAAATCTATTAGTTGAAAGTATTTAGACCCATCCCCACCTTATAATTTGAAAAATCCACATTGTATCCATTAGAAATCGAATATGAATTTATTATAAATTAATATTTTATTTTTTTTCTAAATACCCCCACCTCACCCTTATAAAATGACACCACATCTAACCAGTTATTCATACCTTCAAAGCCCATTGGATCGGACAACCTCTTCCCAAATACCCTCTCAACTATCCTCCCTTAATTTTAGAGGCCATACTTTAGTCATAAAGGCAACCTAAGGATACCTTTTGATCAAATCCAAAAGAAGAACTCGAAGAAGAGGTAATGTTTTCACCACCCTTTTTCAAGTTCCTTTCTTCTTAAACTTTTTCATTCTTTGTTATTTCCATTATAAAATAATAAATTATTTATATTCAATATAATGTGATGTTATTATAAAAATGGTACAACCATATCCATTATTTTATCCATCCTTTGAATGACATGTCACTAAACGTGTGTATGTACGGCCTACCGTCTCCACGTCATGGTGTAATTGTTATTCAATACATTATTACTTGGATGGGTATAATAATGATGGTTAATTCATGTAAATAATAAATATAACATGATAATGATTCTTTATATATGATATACAATCCAATTATATATTATTTTAATATCAAAACAATGATATTGTCGCTCGTGTGTATGTAAAGCCTACCGTCTCCACGAACGCGATAAGATTCATTCCCCATCGTATCCATTCAAGTATAATTCTCATTTGATGATTAAAAATATTGTTTTAAGACTTTATATCATTCTGGATATTAATAATATACAAATTATCCATAACAAACATGGCTTATGTAACAAAACATATAAAATAAAACGAGTAAATGAACACCCGAAACAACGATAATACTAAGATATTATTAATAATGTAATGTTAAAAGGTCATACATGATATCATATTTTTGTATATAATTCATGTATTATTTAATAAAAATTATTTCACCATTATATAGGCGGTTATCCTACCCTCATCCAAGGAAAAGTATAAGGTAAGGGTTTATTTCACAATCTTTTCATTATCTGAGGTTGTTTATATATAATTATCTACTGGGACCTCTTTATCATTCACATCCATGATTCGTAAAAATGTATTTCAAATAATTTTTAATATTAAATAGAAAATGGTATAAAGTCTTGTATTTCCTTATGTGTTTTGAAAGTAATCATTCCTTCGTTTTCCCAATACGGTCCTTTTTAACCTTTTCGACAAAATTAAGCTAAGAATGTCATTTTTAACTTATACGATGGGTGAAGATATTTTCTACCATTATAAACCCTTCGAAGCTTCCCTTACAAGATTATAAGGATATTTTCAAAGAAAATGTTTTATATTATAAAAATGTGACACATAAAATATTTCAAAATAGAAAGAGATATTTCTCTAAAAAAAATTTGATTTCATCTATGTCAACATCCTTTGATGGATTTTTTAGAGTTGATTTATTATGATACAAAACTTCCATATTCTATTGATGGTTTTGTGATATGTTTGACTGTGGATGTGTTATTTTTATACCATTCATGATTTATGGTTAAATTATTGACATTTTGTATTCTATTTTTAATACGAATGTTTATGATATGTTTAAACCCTTTCATATGAGGAATGTATTGGACTTAGTAAGTGACTGGTGGAGCCCGTTATAGCTTCTCGATGCATCAGTAGGTCTCATGAGACAACTAGACATGGAATTGGTCGAGGCCCTTTCCCAATTTGATTTATGGTTATGGTCGAGGCCTTAATCATATTTAGACATCTTGACCAAGGCCTTGACAAAATGTTTCAGAATGTCCGGGAATATACATTACCTAATTATGGAAATAATATTGATGGTTCATGTGGACATTCAACTAGTAGAATATCCATGATTATATTTTATTATGTCATTATTTACACATCTCATATTCTTTCCATAAAAGTATTCATGTTTATTATTGGTAAAGGCTTGTGGTTTCAATTATTTACCTTGCTTAATATTTATGTCATTTTCCACTGTATTACTTACCCTTACTGAGAATTTGATCTCACCCCTTTCATATGTTTCATTTTCCAAGGATATAAAGAAGTTAGTATGACTGACCTGCAGGGATAATCTAAGAGGCTTGCATATTTCTAATGAAATATATTTGTGTTGTATTTCTCTTCAAGCTATAAAGTTGAACTTATGTATGAATCTTGTTTCAAATAATACTAAACTGATCGGTCTTTTGAGACATGATTTCTTTGTGATCATTCCAATGTTATGTAATAATGCACCGACTTTGGGTAACTACGGTCGGGGCGTTAGAGTTGGTATCAGAGGATGTTTAGTACAATCCTTGCAAACTAGAATTAGATGAACTCTGATTAGAGCACATAGCCCTAAGATATACTTTGAGGATTAGTATAGAAGAACTTCCTAGAATTTTGGTATTGTAGAGATTTTGTGAGTTTTCTGAGCAATACATCCCTGTCTGGATAAGAGCAGGTAGAGGCGGCTCTGGCACATATGTACCTAGGGTTAAAACCCAAAAACACCACTTTGAGCTAGACTCGAATGGGAACTAGTCCACAACAACGGGCCTCGCTTCACTCTTGGTTACAAAACTTACGGGGGATACGGTTAGGATAATTCTCATTTTCTTTACAAACCATTATTAAGGGTTTATGAGTATATACTTCTTCAAATAATTTTTTTTATGATTATGGTTTATATCCAAAAATAGTTAAATTTATGTTAAGTGTTTCAAAAGTATGTAATTTTGTATTTTGATTCGTAAACTTATCTTGTTTATGACATTGTTTAGAAATGGCTCCTAGTGGAAGGAATGGAAACCGTATCAATGCACACACTCCATGTAGGGATTTCCCTCCTGCTCAATTTAATTATAGTGGAGATAGTGGTGAAACTAGTGTTGAACAGCTAATCGCCATACTGGGATAACTTACTCAGGTTATGAATAATAACCATACCTTTATGGAGCACCCAGATCCACAGCGTGGAGGATCAATGTTAGATCGATTCATTAGGAAACAGCCACCAACATTCCATGGGAATAAAAATCACTTAGTAGATGTGCAATGGATAAATTCGTTGGAGAATCTTTTCCATGCCATGGGGAGTAGTGAAAAGAAAAAAGTTATCATGGAAGTTTACCGCCTCACTAGAGATAATGATCAATGGCGGTCCTTGATTCAAAACACAAAGGATGACGAGGAAGTATCAAATATGTAATGGAGGGAATTTGAAGAAATTTTTTAATAAAAATACTTTCCTCATGACCATCAAGAAGATATTGAATGACAATTTCTGAGTGTGAGGCAAAAGGAGGACGAGAATGATGCAATGTATGAGGATAACTTTACAAGGTTAGTGAGGCATGATGTAGATTATATACGTAACACATGAAGTAATATTGATCATTTATTTGATGGGTTAAAACCATTTCCTTGTTGAGCATTAGTATCTCAATCCTTCTCATCATATAAAGATATTGTCTTGTGTGCAATCAAGACAGAAAAGGAATTCTTTAAGTCTTATGGCTTTAAATCAAAGAAAGAGAAGAAGAGAGTTGTTGAACACTCTGGGAAAGGAAATAAGGAAACAGGGAAGAAGGGTAGAATTGCATTTCCACCCTGTGATAATTGTGTATGGAAGCACCCTGGTACCTGTCTAAAAGGAAAAAAGGAGTATGGTACAAATGCGGACAGAAAGATCATCTAGCTGGTGATTGTAAAGGAAAGAAAGAGGCTACCAATTTTCAATGAAACAATTTCAGGGAGATGGGACATTATGAAAATGAATGTCCTAAGAATCCAGGAAACATACCTCAGAAAAGGCCTAGGGATCAAGGACAAGCTTATGCAATCACTAATGCTGAGGTTGAATCCCCGAAAGACATGGTGGAAGGTAATTTAATGGTTTCCTCATGTTTATAAAATTCTTTATTTGAATCTGGATCATCACATTGTTTCATATATTCCTAGTTTTCAAAGAAAATTAGATATTTCCATTTTGATTTAACAAGGGAGTTGTCAGTTAAAACACCTAAGGGATGTATCATTGCTACAAAATTTTGTGGATATGTTCCCATTAGCGCATATAAATGTTCTTTATCTTCTGATCACATCGTCATACCTATGACTGAATTTGATATAATCCTTTGTATGGATTGGCTTTCGGACCATAATGAGAAAATATATTTTAAGAAGAAGGAGGTTATGATTTTTGATGATGATGATAAAGATCACCTTATCTATAGTGTAGAATCTTCCCCACCTGATTCTAATCTAGATCCACCCCAGTAGCTCAACTAAATTCAATTATCGGGGAAGAAGAGAATAAAATAATTGTGGGTGAGGAAAGGAATGTTCAAATAGAATATATACCTTTTGTGAGAGAATATTTTGTTGTGTTTCAGGAAGATTTACCTGGACATCCTCCAGAATGAGAAATTGAGTTTTCCATTGATTTAATTCCTGGTTCAAGGCCTATATCAAAGAACCATTATAGAATGGCCACTGTGGAATTAGATGAACTAAAGAAACAACTAGAGGAATTGAGTATTAAGGGATTTATTAGCCCTAGTGTTTTTCCATGGAGATCCCCTGTCCTTTTTGTTACAAAGAATGATGGATCGATGAGGTTATGCATCGACTATAGGGAGATCAATGCTATAAAAATAAAGAACAAGTATCCCCTACCTCACATTGATGATTTATTCAATCAACTTCATGAAGCTCAATACTTTTCAAATATTTACCTTCGATATGGATACCATCAGTTGTGTGTGATGAACGAAGACATTCCGAACACAACATTTTGAACCAGGTACAGGAATTATGAGTTGATAGTAATGCCTTTTGGATTGACTAATGCATCCTCTGTATTCACGGATCTAATGTATAGAGTTTTCAAGGAATATCTCATTGATTTTGTGGTGGTATTTATTAATGATATCTTCTTATATTCCAAATGATATGAAGATCATGGAAATCACTTGCACATTTTCCTGACGACTCTGAGAAGACATGTATTATATGGGAAGTTTATCATGTGTGAATTATGGCTTCAGGAGATTTCATTTCTTGTCCATATTGTCTATAAATATGGAATATCTAATGATCATTTTAAGGCCAAGGAAATCCAAGAATATCCAACACCGATGAGTATAACTGAGGTATGCAGTTTTGTTGGTTTAGCAGGTTATTATCGACATTTTGTCCAGATCATTGCCAGATTGGATAACCCATTAACGAAGAACACTCGTAAAGGGGTTAAATTTTTTTGGACGAAAGAGTGTGAAGAATTTTTTGAATATCTGAAGAGAATATTAGTCAATGATCCTATTTTGACTCTACTATCTGGAAATGATGGGTTTGTTATTTATAGTGATGTATCGAAGAAATGACATAGTTGTGTCATTATGAAAAATGATAGAGTTATTGACTATGCATCACGATAGGTGAAAATTCATGATAAAAACTATACTACTCATGATATTGAGTTAGATGCTGTAATAATTGATTTGATGATTTCGAGACACTATCTCTATGGTAAAAAATGTGAGATTTATATTGATCACAATAGTTAGATGTATTTTTTCTAATATAAAAAACTCAAATTGAGGCAATAGAGATGGCTTGAACTACTCAAGGATTATGATTGTACGATACACTACCACCCGGGGAAGGAAAATAAGGTGGCAGATGCTTTGAGCAGAAAGGATCATGGAGTTTTGAACAAGATGAGAGTTGAAAAGGATCTTATATACATGGATCTAGTAAAGATTGATATGGAAATCACCATGGATGGTGAAACCTAAATACTTGTTAAAATGGTTGTTGAACCATATTTACTAGAATGGATAAAGAGTTATTAGACCAGTGATGAAGAGTTTCAAAAAAAGAATAAAGCAGTGAATGATGGGAGATTGAGTGACTTTGTGTATGAAGATGGAATTTTGAAATTTGGGAAGACACTTTGTGTTCCCAATATACAAGATATAAAAAGAGAGTTGTTGGATGATTCTTATAGTTCCAATTTCTCAATACACCATGGGAGCACCAAAATGTATATAGATTTGCAGGATAATTTCTAGTTGGACAACATGAAGTGGTAGATTTCTGATTTTGTTTCAACATGTATGGTTTTTCCTCATGTGAAAGATGGAAGGAAACATCCTGGAGGAGTTATGCAATCTCTTCCCATACCTGAGTGGAAATGGGATAATATTACGATGGACATTATCAGGGGACTACCAAATACTCCTAGAAAGAACGATGCAATATGGGTCATTGTTGATTTTCATACCAAGTCACCACATTTTCTCGCTAAAAGGGAAGATTTACCACTTGAATGCCTACCAAGACTATATATTAATAACGTTTTGACACTTCATTGAGTACCCCTATCGATTGTTTCTGATCATGATCCCCATTTTACTTCATGATTATAAAAAAGTATTCCGACAGCCCTGGATACTAAACATCATTTGAGCACTGCTTACCACACCCAAACTGATGGAAAATCAGAACGGACTATTCAATCCTTAGAAGACATGTTGAGATCATTATCACTTGACATTCAGGGTATGTGGATTCAATATTTACCTCTGGTAGATTTTTCCTATAACAATATCTTCCATTAAAGTATTCAGATGGCACCATATGAAGCATTATATGGAAAGAGATGTCGCACACCATCCTTTTGAGATGACGTTGGTGAAATAAAACTTGTAAGACCAGAACTGGTGGAGGAAACAATGGAGAAGGTGAAGGTAATCCAAAACCACATTAATGCATCTCAAAGTAGGCAGAAGAGCTATGATGACAACCAGAGGAAGGATTTGGAATTTCAGGTAGGAGATCATGTTTTCATGAAGTTATCTCCATGGAATGGAGTTATATGTTTCAGTAAGAAAGGTAATTTGAGTCCTAGGTACATCAGACCATTCAAAATTCTAGAACGAACTCGGGTTGTAGCTTATTGTTTTATAATGCCGCCATGTTTCTCCAAATTCCATGATGTGTTCCACGTATCACAGTTTAGTAAATAAATGCCTAAACCAATGCATGTAATTACTTACGAGTAATTAGAACTACAACCTAATCTATCTTATTGAGAATATCCCATCAAGATTCTTGATACCAGAGAACATTTACTGAGAAACTGGACGATTCGTCTGGTAAAAGTTCTATAGAGAAATCATTGGATGGAAGAAGCAACTTGGGAACCCGAGAAACTTATGACGAAGAACCACCCTAATATTTTTATGAAATAATATTCTAGAAATTTCTAGCACAAAATTATTTGATGGTGGGGATAATGTAAGACCCCAAACTTCCACGGTATGCTTCACTTTAAATAATGCAATAGCTTGCATTGTAAACAACTTCGAGTTCTAACACACACAACAACCAATCAAACTAGCCGTTATTAATAGTAATACCAAATTTTTGAAATTTTATATATTTTATCTTTCAAAATGGACTTCATTTTTGGATTCGGAATATCAAAATTAGCCTAGGGTGAAATTTTGGTATTTTTCTGAAAACATTCAATTTTTGATGAATAGTGAAAAAACACTAATTTATAGTTTAAAAACGAATTTTTATTTAAGTAATTATTTATTTTATATAATTTTAATTAAGATAAAAATATATACACAATACCTATATAAGCTCAATTTAATTCATTGGAGTTAGTTTAGAATAAGTTTAGATATATAAAATGTTTATTGAACTTTTCATCGTCTTTTACCCACCTCCTAGGATAATTTAGAAATTCACATAAAACTTAATTTTACCTCTTCTATGAGTGGAATTTAGAAAATGCGAGAGAATCTGTTAATATCATGGAGTAAAATGTGGTTCAATAAGATAAAAATAATTTTTGGTGAGTACTAGCTTTTTACTTTTATTTACCAAGGGTAAAAGTAAATAGGGTAATTAAGGGTAAAAATGATATTAATATTACCCTAACACATGTCATAATTCTATTGGACAATTGTATCTCAACCAAAAAAACCTTAGTAATAAAATATTATCATTTAGGTCCACTTTGATTAGATTCAGATATTTAATTTTAGTTATTTAAAAGAAGAGTTAAAATCAAAGTTTATTAACTACAACATTTTTAATATTGGGTTATTCATAAGATAAATTAGATTATAATTATTCATTAGAAATATAAAACTATTTCTTACATAATTGTATTTTATTTTTAATTTTTAGATATTAAATAATTTTATTTATTTATGACACAATGGTGATGTAGTAATTAGCTAATTAATGAAATATTAAAATAATTGATAATATATATACCCAAATAAATATAATTTGAGACTTTTTATGAATTAAACTAATTTTATAGGTTGAAATGACATGACATTATTGATTTAATTATGTTTTTTAGAAATAATCATGCTGTTATGATTTTCAAAAAAATCAAATACAATATAGTTTCAAAATTGACATAAAAGAGTTTTTAAAACAAATATTATATTATTAATTGATTTTCAATTCCTAATAATATAAGGCTCGGACAAGAGACATATATAATTATATGTGTATCATTAATGAGACACTAGGGGTTATCTGGGATGTATATGGTTTTTTTATTAGTCATATAATAAAAAAATACAAAGATACATGGTAAATGTCAAACTATTTAACTAAGAGTTAAATATAAATGATAAGGTCAATTTAGTGACAGAAACCTGTCTAAAATCTATTGGTTGAAAGGATTTAGACCCATACCCACCTTATCCTTTTAATAATTCACTTTGAAGCCATTAGAAACTGAATATGAATTTATTATAAATTAATACATTCGGCTTTTCCTAAAGAGCACCACCTCCCCCTTATAAAAGGACACCAATTCTAACCAATTATTCATACCATAAAATCCTTTTGGTTTGGCCAACCTATTCACAAATACCCTCTAAACTATCCTCCCTTAATATTATAGGCCTTCCTATAGTCATAAATCCATCCTATGGATCCCTTTTGATCAAATCAAAATGAAGAACACGAACAATAGGTAATGTTTTCACCACCCTTTTTCAAGTTCCTTTCTACTTCAACTTCATATTTCATTGTTGTTTCCATTCTAAAATAATAACTACATTATCTTATATATACCTTTCTGTTATTATAAATATGGTACAACCATATTCAGTATTCTATCAATCCTTTTAATGACATGTCACCATACGTGCGTACGTACGGCCCACTGTCTCCACGTCATGGTGTAATTGTTATTCAATACATTATTATTTGGATGGGTTTAATAATGATGTTTAATTCATGAAAATAATAAATAAAACATTATAATGATTAATTATATATGATATAACATCCAATTATATATTATTTTAATATCAAAATAATGATATTGTTGCTCGTGCATACGTACGGACCACCGTCTCCAAGAACGCGATGAGATTTATTCTCTATCGTATCCATTCAAGTATAATTCTCATTTGATGATTAAAAATAATTTTTAAAGACTTGATATAATTTTTTATATTAATAAGTTAAAACCTATCCATAAAAACACGACTTATGTAACAGAACTTATAAAAGAAAATGAGAAAGTGAACACCCAAAACAACGATAATACTAAGATATTATTAACAAAGCAATGCTAAAAAACATATATGATATCATATTAATGTATATTATTCTTGTATAATTTGATAACAATTATTTCACTATTATACATGAGGTTAACCTACCCTCAACCATGTAAAAGTACAAGGTAAGGGTTTATTTCACAATCTCTTCATTATCCGATGTTGTTTATACGTAATTATCTACAGGGACCTATTTATCAACCACATCCATGTTTCATAAAAAAATATTTCAAATAATTATTAATATTAAATAGAGTATGGGTTAAATTCATTTATACCCTTATGTGTTTTGAAAGGAATCTTTCTGTTATTTTCCGAACAAGGTCCTTTTTAACCTTTTTGACAAAACTAAGGTAAGAATGTCTTTTTTAACGTATAAGGTGGGTATGGATATTTTCTACTTTTATATGCTCGTCGAAGCTTCCCTTACAATCTTATAAGAATATTCTCAATGAAAATGTTTTATTTTATAATTATGTGACTTTTAAATTATTTCAAAATAGACAGAGATGTTTCACTAAATAGAGTTTTGATTTCATCTATGTCAACAACCTTTGATGGATTTTTTGGAGTTTATTTATTATGATACAAAAATTCCATATTGTATGGAAGGTTTTGTGATATGTTTAACTATGGATGTTCTATTTTTATACCATTAATTATTTAGGGATAATGTTTTGAAATTTCTTATGCTAGTTTTAATAAGAATGTTTATGATATGTTTAATCCTTTTCAAATGAGGAATGTATTGGACTTAGTAAGTGACGAGTGGAGCCCGCTATAGCTCCTTGATGCATCGATAGGTCTCATGAGACAACTAGATGTGGAATTGGCTGAGGCCCTTTCCCAATTTGATTTATGGATTTGGCCGAGGCCTTAATCAATTTTAGATGTCTTGGTCGAGGCCTAGAACAAATGTTTCAGAATGTCCGGAATTATAAATTCCCTCATTATGGAAATAATATTGATGGTTCATGAGGTCATTTGACTAGTATAATACCCATGATTATGTTTTACTATGGGATTATTTACTCATCTCATAATCTTTCTATAAATTTAATCATGATTATTATTGGTAATGGATTGTGGTTTCAATTATTTATCATGCATAATATTTATGTCATTTTCCGTTGTATTACATACCCTTACTGAGAATTTGAGCTCACCCCATTCTTATGTTTCATTTTCCCAGGATATGAAGAAGTTAGTTATGATTGACCTTCAGGCATAATCTAGGAGACTTATATGTTTCTAATGAAATATATTTGTGTTGTATTTCTCTTCATTATATTATGCATAACTTATGTATAAATCTTGTTTCCAATAATACTAAACTGATTGGTCTTTCGATACATGATTTACTTGTGATCATGCCAATGTTAGGTAATAATGCACCGACTCTAGGTAACTAGGGTCGGGACGTTACATTGAGGTATGTCTTCACTCAGCAGGACCTGAACTTACGATAGTGAAGGTGGATGGAGTTCCTTTAGGACAACAACATCGATATTTCATACACCTCAAGAAAAGGGAATTTAGTGGCCGATTCTTTGAGAAGGAAGTCGTAGAAGGATGTGGTTTGAGATTCGGCAGATTCTTGAAGGTGATGGAGGAGTTGACTTCCCTACACCTGGATGAGAGGATGGATAATGGTAGTGGTTGAATGTATCAGATGACAATGAAATCCTCTCTTCTATGGCATGTGGAGGAGTCCTAGTGGGGATACACAGAAATTTAAGTGATGCGTGACTGGGTTACCCAAGGTGATGCCCCGGAAGGATGGGCGGTGGATGGTCAGAATCGATTTCTTTTCTGAGCGAAGTTGTTCGTTCCAGAGGCGATGCGTGATAGAGTTATCGGTGAGTTCCACAACTCACCCCTGGTGGTGCACTCGGGAGTTTCCAAGATGTATCAGGGCCTGAGGGGACAATTTTTGTGGCCCGTGGTAAAGATGGTTGTGGCAGAGTTCATGGCCAAGTGTCGGGTGTGTAAGTAGGTGAAGGTTGAACACTGTGTTCCATGTGGTTTGTTGCAACCTCTAGATGTCCCCAAGATGAAGTGGGACAACATCTTTATGGATTTCGTCATGGGGCTACCCAGGGTTCAAGGAGGCTGCGACGCTATTTGGGTGGTGGTGGACCGGTTGACGAAGTCGGCTCACTTTATAGCGATCAAGGAGTCGAGTGCAGTGGATTCATTAGCACGGAGATATATGGATGAGGTGGTGCGATTTCATGGAGTTTTGTGGTCCATAATCTTAGATTGGGATGAATGGTTTACCTCACGATCCTGGAGGGGATCAAATCCTGCCTTTGGCACCGAGCTATGTCATTTCACTACTTGCTACCCCCAGACAGCTAGAAAGACAGAGCGCACCATCCAGTCCATGAAGGACATGTTGTGGGTATGTGTCCAAGACTATGAGGTATCATGGGTGTGACACTTGGCTCTAGTAGAATTCACCTACAATAATAGCTATCACTCAACCATTGGCATGTATCCATTCAAAGCCTTGTACGAAAGGACAAGTAGCTCACCCGTTCGCTGGACAGAGGTCGGGGAGGAAGGTGTTCTTGGCCCGGAGGTGGTGCAGAGAACGAAGGAGAAGGTTTAGCTTATACGAGAGAGGATGGTGGTGGTTCAAGACCGGAAGAAGGCTTATGACGATGGTAGGAGGATAACCTGGGAGTTCAAGGTTGGGGACCACAAGTTCTTGAAGGTCTCCCCATGACATGGGCAGTGATGGTTCGGTAGGGGGAGTAAGCTTTCTCCCAAGTTCATCAGATATTTCGTGGTGTTTCAGTTGGTCGGTGAGGTGGCTTATCAGCCGGCATTGCCACCACCACTGCAAAGGTTGCATGATGTCTTCCATGTGTCCCAGATCTGACGGTATCTGCATGATGATTAACACATCCTCAAATGGGGAGAGCTAGACATCAAGGATGGCGCAACATTCATGGAGCGACCAGTGATGATTGAGGGTCGTAAAGTGAAGGTGCTTCATGGATGAACCACTCCATTGGTTTATGTTCTATGGAGGAATGGTGGTCTTGAGAAGAGTACCTGGGAACGGGAGACGCAGATGCGTGCCCAGAACCTAGAGTTGTTTTGAGTTGTTCTATTTTGTTTGTACTTGGTTGATGGAATGATTACTATGTTGACTACAAAATGTGTTGTTTCCTTTTTCTATGGATGTGTGTGACGTGTTTTGAAATTTGGGGAGGGGGGACCTGATCCCTAGCTAAGACACATTAAATTGGATGCGCATAAACCCATGCAGGCGAGTCAGTGGTGCCCAAAGTGGATTGTATCCTAACATAGAGGAAGGGAAACCTGTAACCCACATGACCGGACAGTTTGAATATTGGTTTTGCATGATTGCATGAGTAATGGGGAGTTCCATGGTAACACGTAGGTCTACTCTTGAGAGGTATCTTTAGAGGTGGTTGTTCGGACCCCTCTCCTTTCTTCAGGTCTGGTTTTAATTCTGGAGGGCGAGATTAGTTTGAGAGGTATATGATGTAATTTCTCGGACCCATTGGCCATTACTTTTCCAAAAACACATCCCCACCATGACAGTGGCACTGGTGACGGTTTCACCATGACAGTGGCACCGTGACGGTGGAACTAGTCACGGTGGCACCATGACACTGGCATCTGTCACAGCGGCACCCTGACGGACACACTGGTCCTGGTGGCGCCATGACGGTGGCACCGGTGAAGGTGGAACCGTGACGGTGGCACTGTTTATGGCGGACCCGTGATGGTGGCACTGGTCACGGTGGCACCATGATGGTCGCACCGGTCAAGGTGGCGCCATGAGGGTGACACCGTGATGGTGGTACCCTGTCCCCTCACCGAGCCTTTCGTTCCTTTTTCCAGTACCCAACTTTTCTGCTCCTGTAACGTATCTTTTGACGTAAATTAATCTTAATACCCTTTTTAAAGTCATTTAAAGCCCAGAATTGGATCCAAAAGATCCTGAGAAACATCCCCGATGGGGGGTATTAAATAACACCTTGATATCATCATATGTAACTGCCTACCCATGAAGGAAACCACGATCCATTTTTCCAGCCATTCAAAATTCCATATCCTAATCTACTCTTTATATCTCCCGCTAGAGTTCTCTTTTCATTATCAGTTGAATGTCATTCTTATTCCTGGCGCGCTTGGAGTCCTTCTTCCCATGGATTGTGGTGCGCATCTGCTGGAGCCTTCTACACTTCTTGGATTCCACAAAATTCCTCCCTAAAAGCCGTGCAACCCCTATTCCAAGAGAATGGATAAAAATATCGATATTTGATCAATCAAGTAGGGATTGGATTTCAATCATATCTTCTTTTTTGTTTATCATGTTGGGTCGGTGCGCTATTGTTTCTATGGGAATGGGATAACCAAATCTTAACAAAAATAATAAACAAGATGTTAATTGATGATTAGGTGCATTTGGTTTCTGTTGTACTCTTTTTAATTGCTATATGTTGTGAACTGTATGAATTTATGCCTACTAAAAATCAAGGTCGTTGGTGGTCTTTCTTGGTGCACTAATAAACTATTGTCTCTTGTGATGATTAAATGGATATAACATAGGAATTTTTTAATCACTATGACTCAGTTGATTAAATGGATGCCCTATAAACATATACCATTGTGTGGTCACCTTGGTTAACAAACAGAAAGAGGAAATAGATAAATGATGTGCTTAAACCTGGATGTTTCTCTACTCTGTTTTGGTAGTAGGTGAATTGTTCTGTTTGGTTGCTTATGGGGTGATGTGGGTGAATATGGGATCCTCTGATGTGGCACGGTTTCTAGTTGTGAATCGGGGGTTGGGGTTGCTCTTCATATATCACGAATTTGGGTGGAATCCTCTTCTATTGAGAAACCATTTTATCCATTGTTCTGGGGATGTGGGGGTGTATCATGAAGACTTCTTTGGTTCCAATACGTGGTGAGATCTCACATTGATGTGAATTTACAAGATAACTGGGTGTGAATGATTAAATATCTATTGGCTATAAAAATTTCCCCTAGGATTGTGTGTGTGCCTGTTAGTTTCCCAATAGTGTATAATTTACATAAACGGGATCACTTGAACATGAAAAAAGCAATGGGTTAATTGGGAAATTGATTTTGGGAATGAGTAGTTACTAGGCTGTTTGTGATTGGGTTAGGTGTGGAGCCTTAGGTTCGGTTGAGTGCTTATTACTTATATATATAATTTTAGTTCTTGTGTTTCTTATTCGTGCCCCACCCAAGTTGATCATTTAGTGACTGTTTCCGACGCTTTCGTCGGGGCGCGCGCTCATCCGTCCGTGGAGGACGCGCTGCCTGTTGCCCCGCATTCCCGCTTTCCAAAGGTGGGCGGCATTCTCTCCTTGTCCAAGGACGTCTGCTCCTTGATCGAAAGGTGATGATGGGATGTCAGTTCTTCCTCCTGTGGATTCCTCCTTAGAACTCATCACCTAGTCCGGGTCTCCCTTATAGATTTAATATGTAGTTCGTGAAACTCTTCCCAGTGCCATGTTTCCATGGACGCCGGTTAATTACACTGCTTCTGTTGGGACATTCCAAAGGGTCCAGTCAGGGAAGCAACCTTCGGTCAGGGGAGTAGTCATGTTGAGGCATCAGTAGCGTGTCTGGATGCTGGGGTACCTGGCATGTCTGTCTGTTATCCTTGACCACAAGGCTTCTTGAGGGCGTGGAAGCCTGAGGCATCCCACATCGAGCGCGGGGAATTACATGTCATAGACACATATCTGAGGTTTTCCTCAGCTTCCCATGTTCAACACAGGGTATTCCACGAGTTTAACGTCCAGCGGAGACGGATCAACCCAACCAGAGCATTAGCTAGGATAGATCGGATTGAGGGATCCTCCTTGAAGGGATATCGATACCGGGGCCAGCCTATGGGTGACTATGAAAAAGAGCGTACCGACCTGGTCTCACCATGATAAGACGGTCCGGGCGAGAATCAGAACGGGTGGTGGGTTGATGAATGGAGTGGAAGGAGAGTTAAATGGGACCATCACAGGGGGCGACAGTGAAGTTGGGCTTGAGACTTGACTAGGCTTCCTACGTATCCCTGTGGCAGGGAATAAAAGTCCGCGTAGTTCGGGATGGTTCCGGTAAACCGACGTGAAGCTGGACCTTGGCCCGATGAATGTCGTCAGCATACCGACGTGAAGGTGGAGCTTGGTCCGACGGGCATCGTCAGCGTACCGACATGAAGGTGGACCTTGGTTCGATGGGAGTTGGGCTTGAACCTCTCGGAGGATTCCTACGTACCATGCCTTGACATGGATCAAAGACCTCGTAGTTCGGGGTGGTCACAACGGCTTGCCGTCGGACGGGAATTGCAGTTTAGCGTCGTGCTGGATGGGAGTGTGCAGTTTAACGTCATGCTGGACGCGGGTGTGACCCGACGTGAAAGTAGACTCGTGAGTCCACTATTGGTGGGATTGAACCTCGTGGAGGCTTCCTACGTACCATGCCTTGACATGGATCAAAGACCTCGTAGTTCAAATGGTGGGTTGCAATGGCTTACCACTGGACCGGAATGGGAACCGACGTGAATGAGCGACGGGTGGGCTTGAACCTCGTGGAGGCTTCCTACGTACCATGCCTTGACATGGATCAAATACCTCGTAGTTCAGGTGGGGTTTGTCGGTAAACCGACGTTAAAGTAGACCTTGGTCCACTATTGGTGGGCTTGAACCTCGTGGAGGCTTCCTACGTACCATGCCTTGACATGGATCAAAGTCCTCGTAGTTCAAATGGGAATGTAGTTTAACATCATGTCGGACGAAGATGGGACCCGACGTGAAGAAACGATGGGTGGGCTTGAACCTCGTGGAGGCTTCCTACGTACCATGCCTTGAAATAGATCAAAGACCTCGTAGTTCAAAAGGGAATGTAGTTTAACGTCATGCCGGAAGAAGATGGGTCCCGACGTGAAGAAACGACGGGTGGGCTTGAACCTCGTGGAGGCTTCCTACGTACCATGCTTTGACATGGATCAAAGATTTCGTAGTTCACTAGGGAATGTAGTTTAACGTCATGCCGGAAGAATATGGGACCCGACATGAAGAAACGACAGGTGGGCTTGAACCTCGTGGAGGCTTCCTACGTACCATGCCTTGACATGGATCAAAGACCACTAAGTTTAAAAGGGAATTTAGTTTAACGTCATGCCGGACGAAGATGGGACCCAACGTGAAGAAACGACGGGTGGGCTTGAACCTCGTGGAGGCTTTCTACGTACCATGCCTTGACATGGATCAAAGACCTCGTAGTTCTCTAGGATGGAGGGGTCATGGTCGGTGTTCACTCTAAGCCCACGTGATTCATGCTCGGTGTGAGAAACAAGAGGTTTCAAGGACCTGACGATCACGTCGTGAAGGGTGCGTCCGTGAGAACCGAAGAGGGTCTTACGCGTTGGGCGGCCCATGGTGTTGGGACTTACTCCAGGATGGAGGCCCATATGGGGGTGCCTCATTCCCTATCACTCCCTCCACTGACCTTGGTAGTGGGGAAGTACAGAGATGCACGGGTGCAATCATCCGTACGAAAGGTTAGGGGCTTACACTCTAAGGCAGCCCTTCCCCTGCGAGCATACGCCACTCCGACAAGGAGGATCTCATTCAATGTGAGGAAGAGTTCCATTCCCGTGGAGACGAGTGGTGTAAAAAATGTTCGAGCTGGGGGGACCCTTCGCGTGGGGCACGAGGTCGGATCACAGTTTAACGTCATGTGTTGAGGACGTGGTGCTTGGCAGTTTAACGTCCTGCAGCTCGGACGAGGTGGGTTCGCTCCACACCCCTAGGACATACATAACCAGTACCCTCTGGTCCTTAGGGAAGGGAAGGTTCCGGTAAGGCCATGGTAAAGGGGGTTCGTGGGATGAACCATCGAGGGGTCCACATTAGCGTGGCATGTGAGGAAGAATTCCATTACCGTGGAGATGAGTGGTGTAAAAAATGTTCGACCTGGGGGGACCCTTCGTGAGGGAGACGAGTTTGGGTCACAGTTTAACGTCATGTGATGAGGACGTGGTGCTTGGCAGTTTAACGTCATGCAGCTTGGACGAGGTGGGTTCGCTCCCCACCCCTAGGAATTACATAACCGGAACCCTCTGGTCCTTGGGGAAGGGAAGGTGCCGGTAAGGCCATGGTAAAGGGGGGTCGTGGGACGAACCATCAAGGGGTACACATTAGAGTGGCTATGCGAAGAAGCAATAGCCGTTAGCGTGCCTATGCAAAGAAGCATTAGGGGAAGCAACGCTATGGGTGGTATTGTCCATGGGACATTGAAATCACATCGTGCAAACCTGGAGGGTCGCACGGAAAGAGGAATTGCTAAGCAGAGGAGTGTGCTTTGCGAAGTGGGGTGCCTTGGCCTTAGCATGGGGCATAGGTGTGAGTGGGAGGTGCTTCGCAAAGTGGAACAGTGTTCTCGGAGCTCTTCCTCGCGAAGAAGGGGTTCCTCGCGAAGCAGGGTCCTGCGAAGTAGTGTCATTCGCGATCTGGAGCGGTCCTGCCTTACCATAGGGATCACTCGTATGGGTTGGGTGTTTCGCGAAGCACAAGTGCTCCGCTGCTGCCCGGTTTCCCTTGGGAATCCCCTTCCTCCGCGAACGCCCTTGAGCTTCACGAAGGGCATCCCTCCCGGAAGAGGGGCTCAAAACGAGACAAAGCAGAGTCATCTCGTGAAGCAGAAATACCTCGCGGAGCTCATGATTCCCAGAGAAAAGCGTGCCTCGCGATTCGGTAGAGGAGAAGCCGAAAGGTCGGATTGTCCGTCTTCGGGACTCAGGGGGAGTCCAGTAATTATAGGGAAGGGGCGCCGCGAAGCAGGGCTCGCACGCCGCCTCTGGTGCTTCGCGGCGCCTCGCGAACGTCAAAGGGGTTCGCGGAGGATTACTGCCTCCGGTGCTTCGCGGTGCCTCGCGAACGTCAAAGGGGTTCACGGAGGATTACCACCTCTGGTGCTTCACGGCGCCTCGCGAACGTCAAAGGGATTCGCGGAGGATTACCGCCTACGGTGCTTCACGGCGCCTCGCGAACGTCAAAGGGGTTCGCAGAGGATTACCGCCTCCAGTGCTTCGCGGCTACGCCATGGTAGGGGCGCTTCGTGGCGGGGCTTCGTGGAGGATTACTGCCTTCGGTGATTCCCGACGGAGCTTCGCGACGGAGCTTCGCGAGGCAGCGCGCCGACCTTATTCGTTCCTTTATTTCGGGCCACATTTTTGGCACCAACAGATGCCCCCCATCAGACTTGGAGCCGCGGAGGGCAAAGGGTCGAAGTCTGAGGGATAATCGCCAAAATTGTCGGTGGTTCGCGATGCAGCATCGCGAAGGGGCCCTGCGATGCTCGCCGAGGCCGCATATCCGGACGCGCCACGATGCTTCGCGCGAGTGAGGCACGCCGCGATGCTCCGGGGTCGCCGCCTATAAATACGGGGTCTGCCCTCTTTTGTCTTTACGTGCCTTCCTTGTCTTTTTGTGCTCTCGACTTCGCGAAGCTCCGCGTACTCCGCGACAGCCCTCCGCGAATCGAGATTCGTGGCGAACCGCGGGTCTCCGACTCCGCGTCCGCGCTAGGCGAACTTCTTGTCGTCCTTGGCCAGACTTCACGGCATGGTCTCGCGACCGATCTCCGCGATCCGTCTTCGCGATCGAGCTTCACGATCGAGCTTCGCGATCCATCCGAATGAATCCTTTTCTGGGGACCAGAATTAGAATGGCTCATCAAGAAGCTATCTTGGGGGTCCTCGCAGATGCTGATCGTCGAGATGAGATGGCCAACCGGCCAGGCTTGGGGGAAATGGTTCGGAGCCACTCGGACCACACTTCTTTGACAGATCTGCTGTCGGAAGGTCAGAAGGATTATCCGCAGTGCAAGAAACTGCCGTTGTACGGCTTCGGGTTGAGGGATGACATCTTCAACCCTGAGGCGAGATGGGATGAACCATCTTTCTGGTTCAGGAGCACACCGTGCCAGCACCAATGGTTCAGGGTGGCTGACGGTCATGCGCGGGAGGATTTCACACCTATCACCGCTGACTGTCTCGACAACCATGTGAATGATATCGATGGGAGGCCACTGCAACCGGAGACGCCCCCTCCTCTCTACCGCACCATGATGAAGGTGTAACGCCCGGACCCCAGTTACCCAGATTCGGTGCATTATTACATAACATTGGCATGATCACAAGAAAGATCAAATCTCGAAAGACCGATTGGTTTAGTAGCCTTGGAAACACTAGATATATTCATAAGTTTTACATTACACCATAAAATGAAAAACTACTACAACAACATAATGTTTCCACAATCCACACTATTAACCCCTCATAAAATCTCTGCAGGTCATTCATAACTTACTTCTTCACATCCTGGGAAAAATAAAACATAGAAAAGGGGTGAGCTCAAATGCCCAGTAAGGATAACAATATAGCGGAAACTTTCATAAATAAGAATAAACATTTAAGGCAATGTATAACTAAAACAAAAGCCTTTTAAATATGAAATTTCAACATGGTATGACATAAATAAAATGAAATAATGCCATTTACTTATTCACATGGATATTCTACTAATCGAATAATCACATGCAAAAATCAATAACCACTTTCATAATGTTGGAATGCATAATGCCAGACTATCATAACCACATAGCCAAGGCCTCGTGCCAAGACTACAAATAAGATTTTGTCAAGGCCTTGTGCCAAGAAACTAGTTTGTCTCATGAGACCTACCGATGCATCGAGGAGCTATAGCGGGCTCCACCCGTCACTTATTAAGTCCAATGCATTCCCATATGAAAAGGTTTAAACATAACATAAACATTCGTATTAAAACTAGCATACGAAATGTCAATAATTTCATCATAAACTATGAATGGTATAAAAATAGCACATCCACAGTCAAACATATCACAAAACCTTCAATACAATATAGAAGTTTTGTATCAAAACAAATCAACTTCAAATAATCTTAAAATACATCAAAGGATGTTGACATAGATGAAATCAAAATTCTTTTTAAAGAAGTATCTCCTTTTATTTTGATATCATTTAAGATCCATATAAAATAAAACATTTTCTTTGAAAATATTCTTATAAGCTTGTATGGAAAGCTTCGACGATTTTATAACGGCGGAAAATAACCGCACCCGCCGTATAAGTTAAAAAAAACATTCTTACCTCAATTCTGTCGAAAAGGTTAAAAAGGACCTTGTTTTGAAAACGACGGAAAGATTCCTTTATAAACCTCTTATAAAAAGTCAAACAAGGGTATAAATGACTTTAACCCATATTTTTTGTAAATAGTAAAAATGTTTTGAAATACATTTTTAAGAAAACATGGATGTGGATGATAAAGAGATCCCAGTAGATTATTACGTATAAACAACCTCGGATAATGAAGAGATTGTGAAATAACCCTTACCTTGTACTTTTCCTTGGTTGGGGTAGGTTAACCTCCTGTATAATGGTGAAATAGTTGTTATTAAATTATACAAGAATCATATATATTAATATGATATCATATATGATCTTTTAACATTGATTTGTTGATAATATCTTAGAATTATCGTCGTTTCGGGAGTTAACTTACTCATTTTCTTTTATATGTTTTGTTACATAAGCCATGGTTGTTGTATCTTATTCATATCCAGAATTATATCCAGTCCTTAAACATCATTTTTAAATCATCAAATGATAATTATACTTGAATGGATACGATGGAGAATGAATCTCATCGCGTTCGTGGTGACGGTAGTCCGTACGTACGCACGAGCGACAATATCATTCTTTTGATATTAAAATAATATATAAATGAATGGTATATCATATATAAATAATAATTAACATGTTATATTTATTATTTACATGAGTTACACATCATTATTATACCCATCCAAATAATATTATATTGAATAACAATTACACCACGACGTGGAGACGGTAAGCCGTACGTACGCACGTATGGTGACATGTTATTCAAAGGGTGGATAGAATACTGAATATGGTTGTACCATACTTATAATAACATCACAGTATATGTGAGATACTGGAGTTATTATTTTAGAATGGTAAGAACAAAGGAAGAAGAAGTGGAAGAAGAAATGAACTTAGAAAAGGGTGGTGAAATCATTACCTCTTCTTCGGGTTCTTCCTTTTGATTTGATCAAAAGGGCTCCTTAGGTTGGCTTTATGATCAAACTAAGGCCTCTAGGTTGTAGTGAGGGATGTTGGGAGAGTATTTGGGCAGAGTTTGGCCGAACCAAAAGGCTTTGAAGGTGTGAAGAAATGAGAAGGAGGAGTGCCCTTTTATAAGAGGGGTGAGGGGCACCTTTGGAAAAGCTAGAAATATTAATTTATAATAAATTCATATTCGGTTTCTAATGGCTCCAAAGCTTATTATTAAAAGTTTAAGGTGGGGATAGGTCGAAAAACACTCAACCAATAGAATTTAGACAGGTTTGGGTACTTATATTAACCTTATCTTTAAGTATTAACTCTAAGTTAATTAGTTTCACTTTTACAATGTCTCTTTGTATTTTTATATAATATGGTTAATAAACTTACTATATACATCCAAGCGACCCCCAAGTGGTACATTAATGATGAACCTATCATGATATAAGTCTCTTGGCCGAACCTTAGATTTTTAGGAATTTAATATCAATTAATAATATAATATTTGTTTTAAGAACTCTTTTATGTCAATTTTGACACTATTCAATAGTTGATTTTTGTGAAACTCATAACAGATTGATTACTTCTAAAAACGTCAATTAAATCAATACTAATATATCATATTATCCTAGAAAATTAGTTTAATTCATTAAAAGTTTCATATTATATTTTTTTGGGTATATATAATATCAATTATTTTAATTTTTCACTATTATAGTAATTACTGCATCATCATTGTGTCATAAATAAAATAAATTATTTAATGTCTAAAAATTATAAATAAAATATCATTATGTAGAAAATATTTTTATATTTCTAATGAATATTTATAATCTAAAATCCAACATATATAACCCTATGTAACAATTGTTTTTCTAAAAGATATATGCTTGTGTCATTTTTGTATTCATTTTAACTTAATTAAAATAAAGTGTCATTATCACTTACAAGTGGATCCATGGGGTCCCAAAATAGACCCAAAGATTCCCATGGTCGACCATGTATCAACCAGTAGGGTTAGGACACGTTTTAGGGTAATTTAATATTATTATAATATTATTTTTTAACCCTTATTTACCGGATTTACCCTTAACCATGGTAAATAAAATATTTACCGCAGTAATTATTCAAAATGTCTAAAAATAAAAGTTACCTATTTACACAATTTGAACATCCTAATTCCAAATATGGAATCCATTTTCCTAAATTCTAAACACAGAAGTGGCAGAAATTAATTTAAAATTAATTCCCGCTGTCAAAACAAAAAGCGTGTTTTTAAGAGATAATAACTATCAAAAGATTGACACTTGTTTATGTTCGGTTTAATTGTAAAATTATGTCCAATGACCAAAATTATATTAAATGGTAAAAATATATTCTAAATATACTTTAAAACCACTAAAATTCATAATTTATCACTATTAATTATTTTGATTAAAAAAGTTGTTTTTAATTAAAATTTAGTAATTTTCACTATTCATCAAAATATGAAAGTTATCCGAAATGTACCAAAATTTCACCTTAGGCTAAATTCGATATTCCGAATCCAAAGATGAAGTCCATTTTAAAATATAAAATATATATAATTTTAAAAAGTAGGTATTACTATTCATAACGGCTAGTTTGATTGGTTACGGTGTGTTAGAACTCGGTGTTGCGTACAACACACGCTAGCGTACCGTGGAAGCTTGGGATGTTTCATTTTAAATTTTTTATGTCCCCATTTAGTCAAAAAGTTTAAAATATTGTATCTAAAAAGGGTTCACTATTAAAATTTGGTAAAAGTGCAATACTGAAAATGAATTTGTTCTTACATTATGTCTAAGAAACTCATAATATGGATTCTAAAATTATAAGGATTATATAATGTTTAAAATTTAGTTAACACTATTCATAACCTCTTTTTAATAGCTTGTTTGGTAAGTCATGGTGCGATTGAACTTGGTGTTGCGTGTAGTGAATGTTATTGAATTATTTTGAAGAAATAACACACTATAAAATCTTGGGGTGTTAGAGAAGGCGGCTCTACAGGATCCGGAGAAGGGATGGTCCGATGAGTGGGACCTGCGTCAGGGCGGCAACTTTACCGACGACTGGGCCTGGGCCTACTGGATAGGTGCCTCATGCGAGGAGTTCGGGGACGAGCTGAGGAGAGTGGGATTGTATGAGCCGGCATGGGCCTCCCAGTTCCACATTTACCAACCAAAGCAGCTGATGCCGGAACTGCTGAGTAGATGGTCGTCCAAGACCAACACTTTTCACCTTCATAACGGGGAGGTGGGAATCACCCTGTGGGATGTCCACCAGGTTTCTGGGGTCCCGATCTTGGGGGCCATGTATGACGAGTTCCTCCCCGTTTCCAGCGCGTGGGGAGATGCGGAGCAAATGCCGCGATTGGCGTCGGCGCTGATGGCGCTCGTCCCTGGAGAGGACAAGGAGGCAGTGAGGGATTTCAACTTCAGAAGATGGTTCAAATGCTTCCTGAATTTCCCAGAGGATCGAGAGTTCCCGCCGGGGCCTTGAACTTGTCCGAGGGTGGCCCAACGAGGCAAGGGGCACTCGTATTGGCGGGTCTTGGAGGACTGCCAATGGAAGACTTGGGGTTTCAGCGTTAGCACCGAACAACAGCCAATAGTCAGGCTGGCGGCGTTCATCGCGGCTCTCATCTGTGGCTGGATCCTACCGGTGAGAGATACAAGCATGGGGGTATGGCCCAGCTCATTCATCATGGCGTCGATGTTGGCCATGGGGCAGCGGGTCAACCTGGGGATCCCGATGCTCACCAAACTGTACAGAATGCTGCGGCATATTAGCGAGGGCAAGAAGCGGCCAAGAATATGTGGGCCCTTCCACCTCCTGTATGGGTGGATCACAGCGCATATCAGAGAGATTTACGAGTATCCAAACCCCATTTCGCCACCGGGATCAGACTTTTGCCCCTCCATTCTGAATGCAGTTGGGAGCTTCCCGTTCAAACTGGTCGTTCCAATGGTGCTGAATCGGGTGTGGAGGGCGGATGAGTTCAATTTCCATCCCTTCTCGTTGCCGACGGGGATGCTTACTGATGACGGGCGGGGAACGGAAGGACATCGGGCTTACCTTCTGGCCTTCCGAGGTGGAGTTTTGGTGGCTCGGATAGATAGTGATCCAATCTGTGAACCGTACACCCCGCATCGTTTTGCGAGGCAGTTCCGGTGCCTCCAGCGACTGACCCTGCATGTCTACTGGGAGGGGCGCCACGAGGAGCACCCGTGTGTGATGAGGCAGCTGTGGCTCATGTTCACATGTGAAGATGGAATGATGTGGATTGTATTGCCTCCATCCACTGTCGCCTTCGGATTAGTGAAGGAGTACGCCATCAGTTGGGAGGCCGCTTATTTGGGGGAGATGCTAAAGCAGCCAATGATCCGGGTTGGTGATGGTGGGCCTCCTCTATCTCGGAGGTCGGGGTCGGAGGGCAGCTGGGGCCCCTCGCGGTAGCGGGGCTGCCATGGCAGCGAGACCCGCACCGGCCGAGGGTATGGCAGCAGCGGTAGATCCGGTGATTCCGAAAGAGCAGGGCCATTCGGAGGGGCGGCCACCGAGGGGATTCCGTAGGATATCCACACAGGCTCCGGGGAAGCGGCTGCGTCACATTGACATGGCCGAAGATGCTGTCTTTCTGGAATCTTGGTACATTTGGGATGTCAACCGGCAATTCCTCAGCCCACCTGAGATGTGGGCCCACCTGAATCGCCTCGGGATGGAATTGTCGGGCATAGGCCCAGTTCGGGCTGGATTCATGGTGTCTCTGGCGGAGGCGGAGCAATACCTGGATGAGCTGGAGGATTATGTTCACTCCAGCGGTGTTCCTTGCCCAATGACGGATCGGGTGAGGGTACTGTTGAATCAGACGGTCCCCCCGCAGTTATCGGTTGCCGATCTGAGGGAGCGCTTCCCCTTGCAGGAGGAATCAGAGGACTCTTCTCAGGAGGATGAGGCTTGCGGAGGGAGCCCGCTGGAGGAGGGCGAGGTCGGAGACCGAGGCTCAGAATCCGACGATTTCGTGGAGGCTCTCGAGGTAGCATTCCGAACATCTCTCCTTACGACCTATTCTTCGGTCCCTATGGACCTCTCATCAATGTTTGAACCGTGCAGGAGGAACTTGTTCGTAGGCCTCACTCTCGCTCTTCGGCGGGTGATGATGCGGGAGCTTCAAAACTCGCGCCTATGGCTGCGTCCAGTTCTGCGTCTGGTGGGACCAGGGCGCCCGAGGTGGCTCCTCCGGAATCTCCAGACCTTCCAACAATATACGGAGGGCCTCGCCTCGGGGTCCCCTTAGTACCGGCTCAGGAGCAGCGCTCGGAGGTCGGTCTTCTTAAGTCTCCTCCATCGGTCTCCTCGTTGTCACATGTAGGCCATGCCAACTAACGTTTATGTCTCTCTGTCGTACAGTTCTTCGGGTGGCGTGGGCAGCTGCGGCGAGGCTGGTCGGGATGTCTGGCGGCGTCCCTCCTAGGGGAATTCCGGTGATGGTGGCGATAGTCCCTCCATCTCCCCATGCTGCGACGCACATCATCACTGGCGGGTCCGCCAGCAGGGCCGTACCTGAAGTCATCGAGGTGGACTCTGAGGGAGAGGATCAACCGGTCGGTCCCAGTCCTATCGTGCCTGCGTCGGCATCAGGTGTCGTACCAAACTCAACACCAGATGCAGATCCTGCTGAGGAATTCATGCAGGCATATCCTGCGTACGAGCCTGCCAACCGCGCGGATTGGGACGAAATGACCTCCGATGAGGAAGACAGTAGCATAGTTCATCGCCGGTCGTGGAAGCTGATCATGCGCTTTATCAGGGACACTCACCAAGCGCAATGGCTGGCCAAAATGGATAGGCTCCGCTCACGGCTGCGCGAATTTTGTGCCGGGGGAGTGGATGCCCAATGCCCTCATGCGCTCATCCGAGACCTCATGGCTGAGAAGATCCGGGAGCATGATCGTGGGCTGAGCATGGGATGGCAGCGGAGGAAGGCGACCAGCATTAAGAAGATCCAGGAGGCTAAAGGCGAGGTCCAACAGATGCAGATCCGGGCCAACGAGCTTTCAGCCACTCTTGATGCGCAGGCTGAGCTGGTCTCATGATTGATGGCCCAGCTGGCAGAGGCTGAGGAGCATATGGGGAAGACCTCTGGAAGGATGGCTACCGTCCAGGCCGAGGTAGAAAGGGCCAGGGCCAGAGTTGACGAATTATGCCCTGTCACTGCTGAAGAGGAGCGGGAGTTGAATCAGCGGCAACAGGCTTTGGACGCCGCAAGTCAGCGGGTGGCGGAGCTGCAACGCTCTTTTGACGGGGTCAACCCGTCCATGGGGGAAGACAACCCCCGAGTATTGTAACAAACCCGAAATAAACTTTTATTAACACTTTTGCGCTTCAACTCTTTCTTTCTCCTTTGTTTTGAGTGCCATGGAACGCACGATTTCCACTGTTGAATTGCCTTGTAACATCCCTACAATGTTTGCGGGACGTTTGACGACAATTCCCCAAGCCAGTCCAGATTCCTGAAAGATGGGGAAGGCTTGATCGGAGGAGGAACTTCCAGTATAGCCGAATTATCGTTTCTTCAACATGCTCTTATGCACGAACGGGGCAACGCCAGGGGCGCTGAAATCGGTTCAAACAGATGAAAATGGGAAGTGTGAATCACGATACCCAAATTCGGAACACTGTGGGGATGGCGTGACAATAAAGGACAACCGTTAACCGTGGCGGACAAACGGTATCCTTACTGCGTTAGCCTGAAATGGGGACAACAAATGATCATCGACCGCTGACCATATTCACAACGCGGGATTTTATCAATTTGTTGTCGATCAATCCTTCGGGACATTGGCCCGTAACGGTAGGAGAGCCATTGGGCGTAGTATCCAGGCCGTTATTGGGGGTCCCTCCAAACATGACCAGTCGTCCAGAACGTTGGCCCAGGACGGTCGGTGAGCCGATGCAGCATGAGACCAGACCGTTAGGGGGTTCCTTCAGACATGAAAGAGGACGAGGGTCCGAATAAGGGGCACGCAAAGCGTGGAACATGCAGTGGTGGTTTGTTCAAACAGAATCCAACACTTCGGTAGTTTCACCACCGTGGTGGGAGTACGCCAGATGGGCGCATCGGCCTGATCACAGATCATTCTTTCTTCCAGAAAGGGCCTCTCTAGCGAGGGGTGGAAATGGGGAGGAACAAGATTTCGTGATTCCAGGGGCTGAACCCTAGGCAAAATGCCTGGGTGTCTCTACGTATCCCACGTGATGATGGGAATCAAGCCACACGTAGTTCTGGAAGCGGATTATAACGTCATGTGGGACGGGGAGCAGCCTAACCGTGTTGGTACACATCCCGCCGAAACTACTAAGCCCACGTGAGTCGTGCTCGGTGTGGGAAACAAGCAGTAGTGGTGGGAATTTCCCGACACAGAGAGGGGATAGTTAGGGAAAATTGACGCTTGGTGAATACCGGCCCAATGACACTAACACGATCATTTAGCGCACCTAGATGCGCGAAGAGAAATATCCGAGTATGATGGAATTCCACTTGAACATGGGGAAGTGGAAATGTGTGAATCATGGTGCTCGAGATTTAGATCACAATGATGGTGGCGTGACGACGGAGGGTAACTGCTGATCGTATTCGCAACGCAGTATCCTGTCGCGTTAGCCTAGAATGGGGACATACAAATGAGCATCGACCGCTGACCATATTCGCAACGCGGGATTTTATCGATTTGTTGTCCAATATCTGTGGGGACGTTGGCCCGGAACGATTGAAGGTCCCTTTGGTCCAGCATTCATGGAGAGCCCTTAAGCTTGGTATCCACGTCGTCCAAGGGTCCTTTTGGATGTGGAAGAGGATGAGGATCCAAATAGCGAGCTCACGAAGCTTGGTCATGGGATGAGGGGAACGTCCCTGTGAAAATCCCACGCTTCGGGCTCTCTGTCAAAACACATCTGAATACGGCAACGAAACGTATTAGAGAGAGGGAGAAGATTCCTTTCCCTTGGGGTGATCTTAGTTTAGGGTCATAGAATTCGGACCATGGATGGGAAAAGGGATCAGGGGACGCATGACATCAAAACCTGACGTGAATGAGGACGTAGTCCTACTTACCATGCATTCTCTGGGGAAATGCTCGAGTTGAGATCTTAGTTTAGGGTCATAGAATTCGGACCATGGATGGGAAAAGGGATCAGGGGACGCATGACATCAAAACCTGACGTGAATGTGGACGTAGTCCTACTTACCATGCATTCTCTGGGTAAATACTCGAGTCGAGGGACCAAACACAAGGGTTAGGCTGGGCCCGCGGGGAAGCACCTGGGCGCTCCTACGTATCTCATAAGGATGAGAATCAAGCCATACGTAGTTCTGGAAGGTGGCACGGTAAGGTACCAGTGCCAGGGGAAAAGGGGAGTGCGGACGTGGCCCTTGCACTAAAAGAAGCGGAATTTTGATGTATCTTGTTTGTTCATTAAGGTGAATGGGTTTTTTTTGTGAAGCGACCGACCTAGAACAGTAGGTCGTGATGTCGCAACAAGAATCCAGCCGTGATGGGCGTCGACAAATGGCATGGCACGTGACCAATACCCAACGTGATGTCCTCTACAACGAGGTCACCACAATGCGGTGTCGTTTTTCGTCGTGCGGCCAGGACGATAATGTCACAGTTTAGGGTTGTATGATAGGAACAAGCATGCATTTTATCGTCATGCAGCACAGACGTAGCAGAGATGATGCTAGGCGGGAAATGTGCGCAATGTTATAAAACACAATTGACAGAGACATGATCCCACATCAAATTGTACGCCATCCGGAGAGGGAAACTTTAGGCCGAGGGGCCTACACAGAGGTGAAACAGGGAGAGAGACTGGCTTCCTGAATGGGTTGTACCCGGAGACAGGGCGTCTGGGAGGTCCTACGTGTCCCATGAGGATGGGAATCATGTTGAACGTAGTCCCGAATGGATCATAGTTTATGGTCATAGAGCTCGGACCATGGGAGCCCCAAAGGGCGCCAGATTGCAGCTTTGTCCCCCTAGCATGCAAAGGTGCACTGAGGGATAGCGCCAAAAGTGTCGAGATTCCACCTGGACATGATGGGGTGGAAAATGATGTGAATCATGCAACCAACATTCAAGGACTGAAGGGGATGGCGTGACGACAGAGGATTACTGCTGACTATGTTCGCAACACAGCATCCTGTCGCGTTAGCCTGAAATGAGGACTAACAAACGAGCATCGACCGCTGACCATATTCGCAAAGCGGGATTTTATCGATTTTTTGTCCAAAACCCTCGGGGTCGTTGGCCCGTATCGGTAGGAGAGCCCTTGGGCATTTTATCCAAGCTATTATCGGGGGTCCCTCCGGGTGTGAAAGGTGATGGAAGTCCGAATGGAGGGGAACAAGAAGCTTAACAAGTGGAAGGAACTTGATCAAGTTGAATCTGACACTCTTGGTCTTAGACCAGAGTACTCTTAATACATGGGTGAACCACTGCAAGGAGTCAAAGGACCCAACTTTGAGGGTGATCGAGAGATGAGGCTGGAACCGAATTTTGGACATCCAGGTGGTCCTATGTATCCCATTAGGATGGGAATCAAGCCACACGTAGTTCTCGAAGGGTTCCTTTTAATGTCATGCAGGACAGGGAATAGGAGGACTGAACCTCAGAATGGGGGCATGCGTGGTGCAGCTATTACAAACCTGGCGTGAATGAGGACGTAGTCCCTCACTGCGCCACACAGCCCTGTGATCAGGGTCCTGAAGGAAGGATTAGAGAGGTAAATTTTCTGAACTCATGCTGGGTCCGGACACAAGGGGTACGAGCATCCCTACGTATCCTATCGAGATAGGAATCACGCTGAACGTAGTTCCAGATGAGAATCTTAGTTTACGGTCTTAGAGCTCGGACCGTGGATGGTGACAACTCCCGAGTAAGCATAGATGTCAACACAATCCCTAAGCCCACGTGAGATAAACTTGGTGTGGGAAACAAGGGGGGGTATCCTCATCACAATACTTGGGGCGTCCACCAATGGGGAGTCAGCAGAGAGTTCCGAAGGACACTTTTGATGTAGCTTGTTCCTCCAACGCGCAGATGTGCACGGGGGAAAAGTACCAAGAGTTCCGAGACTCTACTTGGACATGATGAAGTGATGAAGGGTGTGAATTGTGTACCCGGAATTTGGACTTAATGGGTTTGTGTGACGATAGAGGAAAACTGTTAACCACGGTGAAAACACAGCGTCCATATCGCGTTAGCCTGAGGTGGGAACAACAAACGAGCATCAACCGCTGACCATATTCGCAACGCGGGATTTTATCGATTTGTTGTCTGAAACCCTGGGGGTGTTGGCCCGTATCGGTAGGAGAGCCCTTGGGAATTGTATCCAGGCCATTCTTGGGGGTCCCTCCAGGTGTGAAAGATGATGAAAGCCCTGATGCCGGGATACGCAAAGCCTGGAAAGCGGGTGCGGACGTGTCCGAGTAAAGCTTGGCATTCCAGGTAATAAACCAGAGTACTCTTAAGCACATTGGTGAACCGCCAAAAAAGAGGGATCGATGAAACAACTCAGTAGGGGGTGGGAGCATGGAGTGGTCATTACGATATCGTCATGAATGAGGACATAATCCCACACCACACCATATGATCCCCTCATGGAGGAAGGATAGGCCAAGGGGCCAAGATGGGATGAGGATTCCCGAGAGATGGGGCTGGACCCGAATCTTGGACATCCAGGTGGTCCTACGTATCCCATTAGGATGGGAATCAAGCCACACGTAGTTCTTGAAATGCAGTTTAACGTCATACTGGACGAGGAGGGGAGTAATATAATATGAAACAAGGGAGGTGTGCGGTATGACGAAGAAGCCGACGTGAATGAGGACGTAGTACTACACCACACCATACACCCTGGGTAAGAGGGAACCTGGGCCATGGCATGGAATGGCCAAGGGGCCTAAGGTCAGGCATCAGTCAGGAAGGCCTGACTGGCTTGCAGTTTAACGTCTTACATGAGGACGGGGGGCCAGAGACCCAAGGAGGCCAAGGGGCCTGAGGATGGGCCTCATAAGGGGAGTAGTACGACATGGTACATGATCCCGACGTGAATGAGGACGTAGTCCTACACCACACCGTACACTCTTATGAGGAATCCTGGGTCGTGGCCTGGAGAAAAGGGGAAGTTATCTGTCATAAAGGCCTGACTGGTTTGCAGTTTAACGTCTTACATGAGGACGAGGGTCGGGGACCCGAAAAGGCCAAGGGGCCTGAGGCTGGGCCTCGTAAGGGGAATCGTACGGCATGATACATGATCCCGACATGAATGAGGACGTAGTCCCACATCACACCGTACACCCTTATGATGAATCCTGGGCCATGGCCCGGATCGCTAGAACCACCTGGGGGAAATTTGTCACCTCGGGATAGGGCAGAATGAATCGCTGTTCTTGATGCCTGGGGCATCTCGGGGTGGACCCGAAGATCCGGGACACTGTTGACCATGTTCGAAACATAGCGTTCCTATGGTGACCCGTATGGGGGAAACAAATGAGCATCGACCACTGACCAAATTCGCAACGCGGGACTTGTATCGATTTGTTGCTTGAAAACCCTCGGGGGCATTGGCCCGTATCGGTAGGAGAGCCCTTGGGCATTGTATCCAGACCGTTATTGGGGGTCCCTCCGGGTATGAAATGTGACAGAATCCCAGTCAAGGAGTGGGTGAAGCTTATTTGCATCCATCCCTGAAAGGGGAAAACACCTCCAGGGGGGAATGTGCAGCCGGGTCGAGGCTTGCTCGACGTGGGTCGAGGCAAAAGTGTGCACCCTGCCATGTCTTGACCCGAGGGGAAGATTTTGGCTTTTGGGTTGGGCCAACAGACGAAATGTCCGGGCATTCCTACGTATCTCATAAGGATGAGAATCAAACCATACGTAGTTCTTGAAGTCCATGAAGTTTAGCGTCATGCGATGAGGACGTGGGAGGATTGAAGAACGGGAGTGGGCGCATGGTGCGACCTTTACAATCTTTGCTCGAGTGGGGTTGCATGAGCGGGGCCAAGAAATCCTACTCCCTGCAACACAAAGATCCTCCAAGGAGACTATTCCCAGGGGGAATAGCGGAAGAGAAAAGCTTGGGGCTGGGCTCAAGACGAGGCGTCCGAGAGTTCCTACATATCCCATGAAGATGGGAATCAAGCCACACGTAGTTCTTGAGATGCAGTTTAACGTCCTGCGGGACGATGAGAAACACCTCGTTTGGGGATATGTACGGTACAACAAGTAACCCGGCGTGAATGAGGATGTGGTCCTAAAGCATACCGTGCAATCCCACAAGAGGTTAAGTGGGGAAAAAAATAAAAAAAAAGAAAAAAAACAACAAGGGGGCATGGGGGCCAAACCGCGGTGGAGACGGGGCCAGGGGCCCAAGGAGGCCGAGGGGCCTGAGGCTGAGCCTCGGTCAGGAAGGCCTGACCGGCTTGCAGTTTAACGTCTTGCAGTGAGGACGGAGATGCAGTTTAAGGTAATTCGGGACCAAGTCGCAGTTTAGAGTCGTGCAGGACCCTCTCGCAGTTTAGGGTCGTGCAGGACCACTTTTTCCCTAGGCAAAGTATCGCTTGAGTAACTTGGCATTGGTGGGAGGGGTTATACGCTCTCCATCCGTGGTCACCAAAGAGTATGCTCCATTGGGGTAAACCTTATGGATGATATAAGGCCCTTCCAATTTGGGTTCTAACTTGGGCGGTTTCCTACCGGGAATCATTGGCGCTCGAAGGGCCAATACCAGGTCACCCTGTAGAAAAGAGCGGAGACGAACCTTCTTGTCAAAGGATCTCGCTATCTTGTCCCGGTGCCTTTCCAGATTGTGCAGGGCACGGAGCCGGTTCTCGTCCAGTGCCTCTAATTCAGCTAGACGGATCTCGGCTACCTCATCTGATGTCCGGTGATCATAAACTGTAGTGCGTAGCGACGGCAGCTAGATCTCAATGGGTAGGATGGACTCATCTCCATACACCAGGGAATATGGGGTCACCTGGGTAGAGTTGCGAGTCGTCTTCCGGTAAGCCCAGAGGGCGTTGGGGAGCTTGTCCGGCCAACTCTTCTTGTTCTAACCAACCATCTTCTACAGAATGTTAGAGAGGGTCTTGTTGAACACCTCGATCTGTCCATTCTCCTGCGCGTGGTAGCGGGAGGTATGGTTCGACCGGATGTCGTAATTAGCGTACAATTTCTTCAATTCAGTTGCTCGGAAGTTGGTGCCGTTATCGGTGAGGACGGCGTGAGGGACTCCAAACTGGTGGATAATGTTGGAGCTCACAAATTCAACGATGGAATGGGCCTTGACCTCTTTGAGCGGAACTACTTCTGCCCACTTGGAGAAGAAATCTGTAGCAGTCAAGATGAACCTACACTGGCGGGCTGTTGCCGGTGGATACGGTCCCACTACATCAAGTCCCCATACCGCAAATGGCCAAGAGTACTTGGTGGAGTGGAGGGGTTCTGGAAGCCGGTGCAAGAAGTTGGCGTGTACTTGGCACGCGTGGCATCTCTTGGCCTACCCAATGCAATCGTGGATCATGGAGGGCCATAAGTACCCTAACCTCCGAATTTGATGGGACAGATTCGGCCCAGCTTGATGGGCGCCACAGGAACCGGCGTGAACCTCTTGCATAAATTGAGGTATCTCTACTCCTTGGATGCAACGGAGGAGGACACCATCGAAACTCCGTTTATAGAGGATCTGCTCAAGACTGGGGCCGCTCTGGAGGGTAAATTGAAGTGCGCGGCGTCGGATTCGCTCGCGTTCGGCCCGGTCGTCCGGGAGCTGACCGTTTTGGAGATACTCGACAAAAGGTGCTCTCCAGTCGGGGGTGGTTTCAACCACTGCGTCTGACGAACCCGGGACTCCCGATAAGGAGGGTCCGGTGGTGAGATGACTTAATCGCAGGCTATCACGGTCCTCTTGGGTGACGGGAGCAATGACTCTCCGGTGGGCCACGTGTATGACCAAATCATCTTGCTCAGGTTCTACGAGCGACGCGGCTAAGCCAGCCAGGGCGTCCACTTGGCTGTTCTGCGATCGTGGGACATGGGTAACCTCTGGCCGAGAAGAGAACTGGGCCATTAGGAGGAGGGTGTACTCTAGCAACGGTGCAAGCTCTGGCTTCCTGACGACGTAGTCGCCATTAACATGTTTGATTACCAGCTCGGAATCTCCCTTCACATGTAGGTGGGGAAGATGGATCTCAAGGGCCAACTCAAGGCCGGTGATGAGAGCTTGGTACTCTGCCTCGTTGTTCGTACAACCTTCTGACAACAGGAACGAATATGGTAGGACGGCTTGCGCCGGGGTAATGAAAACAATACCCAGACCCACTTTATTGAGCTTGGGGTCGTTGAGCCTTCTACCGGTGGGGCTCCGGGAGGCGCCGTCGAAATGCATTTTCCAACATGGGAAAACATGATCGACTGAGAGGATCGTCGCATCGGGGAAATCCTGGTCCAGGGATTGATCTGCGGAGGTTGGATGGGCAGCTAAAAAGTCTGCCAATGCATGTCCCTTAATGGCCTTCTGAGGTGTAAACCTGATATCAAACTGCTGGAGAATCACCGCCCACCGTGCTAGTCGGCCAGTCAGCATGGGGCGGTTCAGGATGTACTTCAGCGGATATACCCGAGAGATCAATTTCACCTCGTGGTGTTGTAGGTAGTGTCGCAACTTCTGCACGGCGAAGACGAGGGCAAGGCATCTCTTTTCGATAGGGGAGTATCTGACCTCCGTATCGAGAAGCATGCGGCTGTGATAGTAGAGACTGTTCTCAGTGCCCTCGTTATTCTTCTGGGCGAGCAGCGCGCCGAGGGATCTCTCCGGGGTGGTCACATAAAGGACCAGCGGCTTTCCAGAGATGGGTGGCATCAAGACTGGAGGTTGAAGCAGATACTTCTAGATTCCCTCAAAGGCGATCCGACACTCCTCATCCCATTCGTAGGCAGCGCCTTTCTTCCTGAGCCGGGAAAAGGGCTTACACTTTCCGGCCAGATTCGCAATGAATCGGCGTATATAGGCTAAGTGGCCTTAAAGGCCTTGGAGCTCTCGAATGTTGCTCGGGGGAGGCATTTTGCTGATGGCCTTGATCTTCTCCGGGTCGATCTCGATACCTAGGTATCTGACAACAAAGCCCAGAAACTTCCCGGAGGTGACTCCGAAGGCACAATTCAGTGGGTTCATCTTCAGGTGACGGGAACGGAGGAAACCGAACACTTTCTCAAGGTCTTTGAGATGGTCCTGGCGCAGGCATGATTTGACTACAAGGTCATCCACGTAGCATTCCACCAATGTCCCGAGAATCGGTTTGAATATGCGATGCATGGCCCTCTGATAAGTGGCACCTGCATTTTTCAAACCGAATGGCATTACCTGGTAGCAAAAGGTACCCTGGGGAGCCCTGAAAGCAGTGGAATCCTTGTCTTCGGGGGCCATCCGGATCTAGTTATACCCGGAATACCCATCCATGAAAGAGAGGGCTTGGAACCCGGCCGTGGCGTCAATCAACAGCTCCGTCACTGGGAGTGGGAAGTCATCCTTTGGGCAGTGGTGATTGAGATCGCGGAAGTTGATGCAGACTCTGATCTGCCCATTCTTCTTCCTGACCGGCACAATGTTGGCGAGCCATTTGGGGTAATGGACCTCCTTAATGAAGTTGGCTTTGATAAGCTTGTCAACTTCGGCCTCAACCATAGCACCATGAGAAGGGTGCATTTTCCTGGGAGGCTGCTTAAACCCACGATGTTTTGCTGGGAGGCCCAGACGGTGGACGGCCACTTGGGGATCCAGTCCTGGAATCTCATCATAACTCCAGGAAAACACATCACGGTGCTGTTTGAGGAAGTCCACGTACTGCTGCCGCTCCTCGAGGGACATGGCCGCACTGATCAATGTGGGTCTCGGATCTGCCTCGCTACCAAGGTTCACATGTACCAGTTCATCAACCGTGGTAGAGATGCCTTCTTCAAAGGCTGGGGGAGCATCCTCCAAGTCTTCCTCCCCAGCCGTGGGGGGACTTCTCGCGACGGAAGATACCTCTGGGCCATCAAGATTCACGGGGCAACTGGTGCTGACTCGGGCAGCAGCGGTCATCACATCAGGAGACTCACTTGTCGATGTGACCATAGCGATGAATGCATTTGATCCTATCCCATCTGGCCTTCGGCCTAAGGGACCACGTTTGATGATTTCAAATCAGTGGTGACGTGTCGGCCTGAGTCGCTTAATTGCAGCCCGTCGGAAGAGACACGTATGGCGCACCGCTGTTGTCATGAGCTTGACGTCCCGGTACCGTACAGGGGTATGAGGTTCCGGGACGACCCGAGCCTGGTGATGTAGGAGTACGAGGTGATTTTCCTCTGTCGCTTGGACACAGGAACATGCCTTCCTTGCGTACCCGAAACAACAAAACATTGCCCCATGTCGGGGGTCGTGGCCTCCAACCGGTGGATCGGGAGGATGTAGGTGTCGTCCATGCTTTCCCAGGGATCACTTGTGATCGGGGCGGGCTCATCCTCGCTTACCAGGATTTTCTTGTCCTTACTTTTGTAATAACCCGCATCCAGATAGCGGGCCTCACAAGAAGCAAAAGGGGACACGTCTCCTTGGAGCATGCCTACTCGACCGTTGAGCGAGTACTTGAGGCACTGGTTATACGACGAGGGGACCGCTGCATGCATATGGAGCCATGGCTTACCCATCAATGCGTTGTAGGCGGTGTCCTGAGAAACAACCATGAACTCGGTGCTGGCAATTAAGCCACCGAACTGAGTCTTCACGCGGATCTTGCCGACTGGGGTTTGCTCTGTCCTATCGTACCCCTGGATCCTGAGGTCATAGGGAGTCAAATCACCTTCGGACAGACCCAGCTTTCGCAGCGTCCGTGTCGGAATTAGGTTGATTCCATAACCCGTGTAAATGAGGCAGCGACGGACTTCCACGCCGTTGAAGTGGCCAGTGATATACAGTGGGCGAATGTGCCCCTGTATGGGAGGGTCCTCATCTTCACCAGAGAACGAGATAACCGCCTGACATTCGACATTTTCAATCGTCTTGGTATGGAAGGCTTCCCCAGCTGCTACTTCCTTCTCGAACTGGAGGGGGCTCCTTAGGGCCTCGGCAAGTGCCTCGTGCATTTCAGATGACAGGCGCAGGGCCTCAAGGATGGAAAGCCTCACCAGGATGTCGGCCTGGTGCTTCAGAACATCGTACTTTCGTGCCAAATGCAAACCTCTTCTTAAAGGAGGTCGTTCGGCATTTGGATGCACAACGGGTCCAGCCGGTTGAACTGGCGATCGACTAGTACTGGGTACGTCTTGCTGCCTGCCAGTAGAAGCCTGAAGAGTAGTCGCCGGACTAGGATCGGATAGCGGAGGCTAGCCTGCAGCCGGGCAAGACTGACTGTGATACGAATGAGGCGGCTCCGCCCGATCCAGTAGTACGAACGACGGTGGAGGTAGAGCCGAGGGTGTTAGATGGGTCTGCGCGTGCTGATATCTGCGTTGAGCCTGCTGCCTGGTCTCGGTAGCGTGCACGACTTGAACACAAGTGCCTGCTGACGTTCCTCAATGACCGGCGCGATTGCGATTCCGCTGAAGTTGACGTCGGAAGGAAACGTTGGGTAGGTCTTCCTGGGGTTCCCCCTCATCGGGGGTCATATAGGGCTTTACCAGCTCCACGGTGTTAACTGAAGTGTACCCTTGGCTATCGCTCGAGGAGTCATCCGCCGCTGGGCGGATCCTGGGAGGAATCCCCATTTCGGGGGGCATAAAGTCGCTGAGAGTGCGGGACGACGACGGCACTGGCGGTGCACGTTGCTTCTTCTTGCGTCGCCGCTGCTTGCCCTTTTGGGCAGAGGTCGACTGTGAAGACGACGCGGAGGCACCGGCTACTTCTTCTGAAGATTCCGATTGCTTTAGGCATGCATGGATGATACCCTGGGCACGGACGACGGTTTTTCAAGCCATCCAGTCGTCATATTTCTGAGATCCGCGGCTTGGGACCTACTGCCACTCACCTTCGCTATCGCTGCAGATTTCTGATCCTGCAAAGACGCTTGCCACTTGCGCTGGTGCTGGGCCCAACTTGACTACGTTTTTGTTGACCTGGTCCTGAAGCCAGTCTTTAAACACATAGCATCGCTTGAGGGTGTGCCTCAGGATCCGATGATAAGGGAAGTAGTTGGGGTGATCAGTGAGATGCGCCTCTGCCGGCCTTCTGCACTCAGGCAGACGCACAATCCCTTGCTCTAGAGCACTTCGGAAGTAGCCAGGGACCTGATTTTCGTTGAACGAATAGGTCTGGTACCTTCTTTCCGGATAGGGGGCCCTGGGAGCCTGGTCCTGACGAGGGGCCGGAGGGGCCTGCCGAGGAGGCGGCACCTGGTTGTCTCGCATAGGTGGCGGTGGCGCATTGTGCGGGGGAACCTGTCGGTTCTGGGGCGGTCGTTGCTGGGCAGGAGCTTGTTCTTGAGGTGGAGGACCTCTACGGGGTTGCGGGGGTGGTGCCGCCAGAAGCAATTCCAGCCGCCTTGGGGCATCTATTTGAGCCACCACGGCGGGTTCAGCCCCGGCGGCCCTCCTGGCTGGGATCATAGGGGGCAGCAAACGTGCCTGACTAGCCTGTTGCAGGGCTTCCTCGAGGCGCTGGGTCTTATCCGAAAAATCTATGAACCCTCCAGGGTAGTTCTGGGTAATCAAGGAGGGTACCAGCTCTGTCTTGACATTCCCCACACACATCGTCAGTAATTTCTCCTGAGTCAATGGCATATCGAGGGAATACATAAGTCCTTTCCACCGGGCGATGAAATCTGCAACCCGCTCATCAGGCCTCTGTTTTCACTTGAAGAGGTCGGCAATGCTGGTCTTTCGCGTGGTGGAGATGAACTGGTATAAGAACTGCCGGCGAAGATCCTCCCAACCGGTCACCGATCCGATAGGGAGCTGGCTGTACCAGACGAATGCCGGACCTTCCAATGTCTGTACGAAACATCGGAGCTTGGCGGCTTCTTGCTGAGCTGGGGTCCCCAGCATGGGGCCACACCTGGAAGAGAAATGAGCCAACTGCTGGGGCGGGTCCCCTGTCCCGTTAAAAGGCGAAAAAGTGGGGATCCCAAAACTCGGAGGCGTGGGCATATCATCCACCCACGCGGGATAAGGATTGCCATCCGGTGGGACCGCCACCTGCCGTGTTTCCAATGCCTCGAGGCGGGCTGTGAGTGCCGCAATAAGGTCCTCCGGGTGGGGGTCCCTTTCTTGATGGGGATCCCTAACCACAAGTGAATTGCCAGGTTCTTCAACACGGTAGATGGCTACGGCCGCTCGCGGGTCAACTGGCTGGATGACCTGCTGGGCGGCTGGGGGAACCCTGGTTGGATTCTTCAGATCGCCCCATCGCTCAGGGGGGGTTTGGCGAGACGTATCGCGCCCTCTTGCCGTATGTTCCGGCTTCCGCCCTGTCTATGGCAGTAGCATGATCAGGGTTTCCCGGAGGCATCTCACCGGGGGGAAATTGTTCCTGCCCCTGCTGCCCTGGCCTGGGATTACCATAGTCGGGTCGTCGCTCTACGACTCGTTCAGCCTAGATTTCATCAACCAGCCTCTTCTGCTCAGCAAGCTACTGGCGTAACGCGACTTTCTCAGGATCTTCGTCCGTTTTCTGCACAGAGGCAGACGGGTCGGAGTGCTTGACTGTCCCGACGTGCTCCTTACCCTTTCCGGCATTTCGATTGAGTACCAGCGACTCTGTGGGTACGGGGAGGCCTAGCAGGTTCCTCTGCTGACGGGTAACTCTCCCTGATGGGTCGAGTAGTGGCGGTGCGCCCTCTGGGGGGAAGTCTCCATCAAAGTGTTCCAGTTCGTCCTCCCTGTCCACAATGTCGGCCATGTGGACCGCGATTCCTCTCGAGGGCATGTCTTCGATGTCGCATAGCGAATCGGGTTGTCGTCGAATAGGATCGAACAGAAGGGCAGCATAGTGTCCCCAACCACAGACTTGCACATGGGGGGTGGCTTCCCTGACGATCTTGCGGATTGCTTTGAAACTCTGAACGCATTTTATTTGGAGGTCACTCTGGTGACCTGGCGACTCGGGGTGCTGGGCCACAAGAAGTGCGGTTGCATCGATCAGGCGGCTTTGCTCGCCGATTTCTTCGAATTGCTCACGACTTCTGGGGTACACCACCCATTCATAACGGATGCGGAAGTGTGTCTCCCATAGGGTTCGACAAAAGCATCCCACTTCTTCAGGGGTAAGAGACTCTGGTATGTGGAAATTCAGTGCCGCCGTCGGCCAGAACTTCTCCGGGAAATAGTCCGCTGCAAGAATACTCCAGAAGCTCCTAGGCTCGGACTCAGGGTCTGGCCCTGTGTTGCCCCACTCGTCAACCGGGGGCGGCTGAGGAACCGGTAGCGGTACTGAGGCGGACCTTTGGGATAATAAGCTCGGTGGGGGAGAATATAGCAAACGAGCTGACTGGCCGCCGAATTCCAGGCCATCCTCCGAAGAGTGAGGTGACCTGGCCACGATGTCACGATACGACGGGATGATAATCATAGCTTCCGGAACAGGAGCCGCGGCTACCGGCGACAGGTCGTGTCGTCGTTCTACCGTCGTGGGCCCCCAAAATAACTCTACGTGATCCCTAGTAGAGGTAGAGGGCTCTTCCGGTGACAGAGGCGGTGATTGCGTGGTTGAGACCTGCGGAATTCCCAGGATTTCTTCCTCCTGGATGTACCTGCGGAGAGAGACGGGAATCCGGTGGACCTCAAATTCTGGGAGAACGAGGCTGACACGTCTGGTTCCTGCCCCAGTCCTCGATACAGAAGAGCGGGGAGAAGGTTCCATCGCTGAATCGCATTCCGCTTCCGAATCGGAGAAGCGGGCATGTTTGATCTCCACTTGGGTCTTCCCAGGATTCTTCTTGTGGCGGTGACGACCCACTCTTCTGCCCCTGGGTGGCTCTTCGGGACAGGGTTGACCCCTATCAGGAAGCCTCGGGGCGGCGCTGGCGCCGTGGCGGAGAGGGACCCCACTCGAGACAGCCGGGGTGCGAGGGGCACCAGGGAAAATGTCGAAGGGTACATGGGGAGGACCTCCATGAACAATACCCATGTGGGCGGGGCCTCTGTTGGAACTGGCAGGAGCAAGGGGAAGACCTCCATGGTCGATGCGAGTGGAGTGAGGCCGACCTTCACTCCTCGAGTTGCTGGGGCGAGGAGGACCTTCGGCGGTTGCAGAGAGGATGTAGGGAGGCCCCCCACGTTGGAGAAGGACCGGATGGACGGTGCCTTCAGAAGGATGGACTCCATACCCTGTACAGTGGGCGCGGGAAATGTTTCCCCGCTGAGCGTCACTGCCGCGGGGCAGGACTTCCTGCAGGATGGGGTCAGCACGAGGAATGCCTCCATGACGAACCTTGGAGCGGGGAAGGCCCACGCTCTGTGGAGTAGTGGTACGAGGAGGACCTCCGTACGGGGTGGAATCACCGCGGGTTAGCTCGCGGCGATCACCACTGGGGCCTGCAACCCGGAGAGTCAACCCAGCCTGCCCATGGGGCGGTTGGGGTCTCAATCTTGGTTGGGCGAAGGGGTGCCCCTGTTCAACGTACGCGGGGGCTTCATAATGCACATCGGAGGTGGCTCGGGCCACTGTAGCTGTCAACGTGGACGCGCCTGAGCGAGCGTCTTCAGCCCGGGCCCGGCGCTGACGTCGGGTTAGGCGGGCCGGTGTAGGTGGTACAGGGACGTAGTCTGCCTGCTCTTCCTGCAGGGCCGGACGGCAGCGATGACGCGTCCGGACGGGAGCTCTCGCCTGGGGGCCCCGGGTCGGGGCCCTGAGCGGACTGAGCAGGACAGCGCCTGCCTCTTCAGCGTAAGGCGAGGAGTCTTCAAGGCGTTCCGGGGATAGGCTCCCGAAACGGTTGAATGTCGGGGTGGGGAGAAGGGGCTCCCTGTGTGGCCTGTTAGGGTGGCGTTGACGGCGGGGCCTAGAGGCCTCCAGGTCCAGGCGGGCCATATCCCGGGTTGGGATGACCCCTTCTTCCTCATACCTGCGCACGAGGCTGTTGATCACCCTTCATTGGATGACCTCTGGTGGGGAAAGGGGATGTGGGCGTCCCGTATTCCGTGAGGTGGCAGCCATCGTGGCTGTAGTGGTGTCATGTGGGGTGGTCGTCGTGGTGTTTCCTCTGCCCCTGCGTGGGTGAGGAGCGGATGGTGACCGTATCTCTGAAACAGCAACCTGGTTCCTGAGAAATGAAGGGATCAACTCATCAGTACTGAGAGGAAAAGGATTGACAGCCAGTGCCCCCAACGTTCTTCCATCCTCCATGTCTGTGAGAAGGATCTGCGCCAACATGCTGCAGAGCGGAGTGCCCCACGTTCTACTCACCCGACTTCCGGTGAGTTTCACGACAGGCCCGCTATTTGCGTGGCGGGACCAGGCACCGGATATCTGGATCCGATGACACGTCAATCTACTGGTGTCTCGAACACTACTAATCTCCAAGCTGAGGAGAAGAATTTCACGTCGGGTTCACCATTTCTCTTTCCGATGCTTTCGCCGGGGCGCGCGCGCATCCGTCCATGGAGGACGCGCTGCCTGTTGCCCCGCATTCCCGCTTTCCAAAGGCGGGCGGCATTCTCTCCTTGTCCAGGGACATCTGCTCCATGATCGAAACGGGATGATGGGATGTCGGTTCTTCCTCCTGTGGATTCCTCCTCAGAACTCATCACCTAGTCCGGGTCACCCTTATAAATTTAATACGTAGTTCGTGAAACTCTTCCCAGTGCCATGTTTCCATGGACGCTGGTTAATTAAACTTCTTCTGTCAGGACATTCCAAAGGGTCCAGTTAGGGCAGCAACCTTCGGTCAGGGGAGTAGTCACGTTGAGGCATCAGTAGCGTGTCTGGATGCTGGGGTACCTGGCATGTCTGTCTGTTATCCTTGACCACAAGGCTTCTCGAGGGCGTGGAAGCCCGATGCATCCCACATCGAGCGCGGGGAATTACATCTCATAGACACATATCTGAGGTTTTCCTCAGCTTCCTGTGTTCAACACAGGGTATGCCGCGAGTTTAACGTCCAGCGGAGACGGATCAACCCAACCAGAGCATTAGCTAGGATAGATCGGATTGAGGGATCCTCCTTGAAGGGATATCGATACCGGGGCCAGCCTATGGGCGACTGTGAAAAAGAGTGTACCGACCTGGTCTCACCAGGATAAGACGGTCCAGGCGAGAATCAGAACGGGTGGTGGGTTGATGAATGGAGTGGAAGGAGAGTTAAATGGGACCATCGTAGGGGGCGACAGTGAAGTTGGGATTGAGCCTTAACGAGGCTTCCTACGTATCCCCGTGGCAGGGAATCAAATTCCGCGTAGTTCGGGATGGTGCCGGTAAACCGACGTGAAGCTAGACCTTGGCCCGATGAATGTCGTCAGTGTACCAACGTGAAGGTGGACCTTGGTCCGACGGGCATCGTCAGCGTACCGACGTGAAGGTGGACCTTGGTCCGATGGGAGTTGGGCTTGAACCTCTTGGAGGATTCCTACGTACCATGCCTTGACATGGATCAAAGACCTCGTAGTTCGGGGTGGTCACAACGGCTTGCCGTCTGACGGGAATTGCAGTTTAGCATCGTGCTGGACGGGAGTGTGCAGTTTAATGTCATGCTGGACGCGGGTGTGAACCGACGTGAAAGTGGACTCGTGACTCCACTATTGGTGGGCTTGAACCTCGTGGAGGCTTCCTACGTACCATGCCATGACATGGATCAAAGACCTCGTAGTTCAAATGGTGGGTCGCAATGGCTTACCACTGGACCGGAATGGGACCCGACGTGAATGAGCGACGGGTGGGCTTGAACCTCGTGGAGGCTTCCTACGTACCATGCCTTGACATGGATCAATGACCTCGTAGTTCAGGTGGGGTTTTTCGGTAAACCGACGTGAAAGTAGACCTTGGTCCACTATTGGTGGGCTTGAACCTCGTGGAGGCTTCCTATGTACCATGCCTTGACATGGATCAAAGTCCTCGTAGTTCAAATGGGAATGTAGTTTAACATCATGCCGAATGAAGATGGGACCCAACGTGAAGAAACGACGGGTGGGCGTGAACCTTGTGGAGGCTTCCTACGTACTATGCCTTGACATGGATCAAAGACCTCGTAGTTCAGAAGGGAATGTAGTTTAACGTCATGCCGGACGAAGATGGGACCCCACGTGAAGAAACGACGAGTGGGCTTGAACCTCGTGGAGGCTTACTACGTACCATGCCATGACATGGATCAAAGGCCTTGTAGTTCTCTAGGTAATGTAGTTTAACGTCATGCCGGACGAAGATGGGACCCGACATGAAGAAACGACGGGTGGGCTTGAACCTCGTGGAGGCTTCCTACGTACCATGCCTTGACATGGATCAAAGACCTCGTAGTTCAAAAGGGAATGTAGTTTAACATCATGCCGGATGAAGATGGGACCCGACGTGAAGAAACGACGGGTGGGCTTGAACCTCGTGGAGGCTTCCTACGTACCATGCCTTGACATGGATCAAAGACCTCATAGTTCGCTAGGATGGAGGGGTCAGGGTCGGTGTTCACTCTAAGCCCACGTGAGTCATGCTCGGTGTGAGAAACAAGAGGTTGCAAGGACCTGACGATCACGTCGTGAAGGGTGCGTCCGTGAGAAGTGAATAGGGTCTTACGCGTTGGGCGGCCCATGTTGTTGGGACTTACTCCAGGATGGAGGCCCATATGGGGCTGCCTCGTTCCCTATCACTCCCTCCACTGACCGTGGTAGTGGGGAAGTATAGAGATGCATGGGTGCAATCATCCGTACGAAAGGTTAGGGGCTTACTCTCTAAGGCAGCCCTTCCCCTAAGAACATACGCCACTCTGACAAGGATGATCTCATTCAATGTGAGGAAGAGTTCCATTCCCGTGGAGACGATTGGTGTAAAAAATGTTCGAGCTGGGGGGAACCCTTCGCGAGGGGCACAAGGTCGGATCTCAGTTTAACGTCTTGTGTTGAGGACGTGGTGCTTGGCAGTTTAACGTCCTGCAGCTCGGACGAGGTGGGTTCGCTCCACACCCCTAGGACATACATAACTGGTACACTCTGGTCCTTAGGGAAGGGAAGGTGCCGGTAAGGCCATGGTAAAGGGGGGTCGTGGGACGAACCATCGATGGGTCCACATTATCATGGCATGTGAGGAAGAGTTCCATTCCCGTGGAGACGAGTGGTGTAAAAAATGTTCGACCTGGGGGGACCCTTCGTGAGGGAGACGAGGTTGGGTCAGAGTTTAACGTCATGTGTTGAGGACGTGGTGCTTGGCAGTTTAACGTCTTGCAGCTCGGACGAGGTGGGTTCGCTCCCCACCCCTAGGACTTACATAACCGGTACCCTCTGGTCCTTGGGGAAGGGAAGGTGCCGGTAAGGCCAGGGTAAAGGGGGGTCGTGGGACGAACCATCGAGGGGCCCACATTAGCGTGGCTATATGAAGAAGCAATAGCCGTTAGCGTGCCTATACGAAGAAGCATTGGGCGAAGCAATGCTACGGGTGGTATTGTCCATGGGACTTTGAAATCACATCGTGCAAACCTGGAGGGTCGCACGGAAAGAGGAATTGCTAAGCAGAGGACTGTGCTTTGCGAAGTGGGGTGCCTTGGACATATCATGGGTCATAGGTGTGAGTGGGAGGTGCTTCGCGAAGTGGAACAGTGTTCGCGGAGCACTACCTCGTGAAGAAGGGGTTCCTCGCGAAGCAGGGTCCTGCGAAGTAGTGTGCTTCGTGATGTGGAGTGGTCCTGCCTTAGCATAGGGATCACTCGTATGGGTTGGGTGTTTCACGAATCACAAGTGCTTCGCGGCTTCCCGGGTTGCCTTGGGAATCCCTTTCCTCCGTGAACTCCCTTGAGCTTCGCGAAGGGCATCCCTCCCGGAAGAGGGGCTCAAAACGAGACAAAGCAGAGTCGTCTCGCGAAGTAGAAACACGTCGCGGAGCTCATGATTCCCGGGGCAAAGCGTGCTTCGCAATTCGGGAGAGGAGAAGCCGAAAGGTTGGATTTTCCGTCTTCGGGACTCAGGGGGAGTCCAGTATTTATAGGGAAGGGGCGCCGCGAAGAAGGGCTCGCGTGCCGCCTCTGGTGCTTCGCGGCACCTCGCGAACGTCAAAGAGGTTCGCGGAGGATTACCGCCTCCGGTGCATCGCGGCGCCTCGCGAATGTCAAAGGGGTTCGCAGAGGATTACCACCTATGGTGATTCGCGGCACCTCGCGAACGTCAAAGGGGTTTGTGGAGGATTACCTCCTCCAGTGCTTCGCGGCGCCTCGCGAACGTCAAAGGGGTTCGCGGAGGATTACCGCCTCCGGTGCTTCGCGGCGCCTCGCGAACGTCAAAGGGGTTCGCGGAGGATTACCGCCTCCGGTGCTTCGTGGCGCCGCCATGGTAGGGGCGCTTCGCGGCGGGGCTTCCCGGAGGATTACCGCCTTCGGTGCTTCACGACGGAGCTTCGCGACGGACCTTCGCAAGGCAGCGCGCCGGCCTTATTCGTTCCTTTCTTTCGGGCCACATTTTTGGCGCCAACAGTGAAGAACACCCCCATTTCATGGGGAGGGGGTTTTTCGTAACACTCTTATGAGTGGCTATTTATTAGATACTTTTATGATCCCTTTATCAAATATCCCAAGACTCTTCGGGCAGGCTGTGATGGCCTAGAGTCCATTATTAGCCCATAAATCTGCAGGCATTGTACTTGTGGTGGTTGGACCAGGTGTTTGTGGGCAGTTTGTTTCCCAAGTTTCTTTGGGATGAGGCCCATGTGTCTTTTGGCGTGATGGTAGCTTTCTGGCCATGTTGTCTTAGGGTGTGGCAGTAGTTTTCTAGCCCTAGTTTTTGCAGGCGTTGTTACATGTGGTTGTTGTTGCCCAGGTGTCTGTGGGTAGGATGATTGTTGTGGCCCAAGTGTGTGCACGCGGGTGTGGCAACAGGACTTAGGTGAGAATGGCGGGATTGGTTCGATGTGTAGGATGACTTCAATAACCAGCGGGAAATTGGCGTGGGGTACCCAAACATCGATGTGCTATTACTATACCTTACATGACTTGCATTATTTGGGGAGTGTTCCTTGGTGAGTCTTGGGTGGAATGTTTTTCCTTACTAGGTTCTTTGGTCATCTACTTTCTCACATGGCATTAGAATTCCTCCCCACTTGTGCATGAGAGACTTTGGATTTCCCTACTGGGTATACTTGTATACTCACCCTACGTATATAAAACAGCTTTCAGGTTTCTAGGGGGACTTCGGGGATCGTGCATGGCTGTACTATCTTGGGTGTTGGGACCATTTTAGTTGCTATTTTTATTTCTTTTGGTACATTACCTTTTTAGACACCTAGTACTTTCTGGATTTTACTTTTGCGGCATGCATATGGGAGTGGTTTTCATTGTCTTTACTTTTACTTCCAGTTTTGGAATTTTTGGGTTTCATTATCTTATCTCTAGATCCTATAAAAGAAAAGGTTATTGCCTTCCATTTTGTGTGTGATTCTATACCCTTGGTTCTAGTTGACACTCCAGGACATATTGAAGGCGGGTCTTGGGGGTCATTATCTCTTCTCCAACTTGAATAATGATGGGTATGTAAATTTTTTAACCCTTCCCTCATCTTGGTAAAGGTTGGTCGTGACACTAACATTGATCAAAATGGTTTTCTGTGATTTTTTATATAATAACATGTAATATTTAAATAATAAATGTTTTGACATCCATGATTGATATCTGTGAAACAATATGTTTTTTATGGAGTCATGGATGTGAAGAAAATTGAGTTTTACAATAGAAAGATCATATGTATTATAGAAAATTATATATTATAGTAAATAATATATTATGGATTGACAAAAAATAACAATCAACATACTGAAAACCATATGGAACAGACGCACCTTGGGTTAGTAACTATGAATTTATATATTCGGTATCCACAAATAATCATTGATGCATGACGAGTTGCCCCAATACTATACAATTTCAAGGATATCCCTATAAGATTTTATTATATTAATTTATACAATATTTATAAAAAATTAATATGGATTTGAATAGATGATGACAAAGGATAACATTTGTTAATCATAATGCATAATAATTGGGAAATAAGCTGACATAAATTAGATATCCTAAAAAAACATTCCTGACTATATTTTTTCTCACAATAATTATTATTCATTAAAATAAATTTTTTTATTAAATTTAATGAATGGAACTATAATGAGTTGTGCTTACATAGAATAAGATAAATAAGGATATGAATTTAATTGTGAGAACCAAAGGAATTGTGATATAGAATATAAAACCATTATTTATTTTTAGACCATTATCTTGATGTATTACTAACATTCTAAACATTGTTGATTTTGGTAAATAACCAAATAAGATAAAAATAGACTTTTATAAATAACAAGATGAAATGGAAATTCATCATCCAATATATTGACATTATGGGAAAAACAACCATGAAAATTTTCCAAATGATGGAGTTGTTTTCTTATGTTTTTAATTTAATTGAATAATATAACAAATTGGAAATGAAAATTGAAATATTCTTATATGAGAATTATATTATATTATATGGAACATCTTATTGATTTATGTATTCTGTGTGAGAACATGGTAATAATCCAAATCATTTTACGAATCCATAAGATAAATCATACTCTAATTATGGGTTTATGTTATTCCAATCATTAACATGGATGAATTATAGTGTTTATGAACATGTATTCTAATATTATGTTATATATGTGGTTTAACAATGATATCCTGTTATAAGATACAAGAAATATCTAATATTTGTCATATTTTATTTTTTATTCATATATTTTGAATCATTTGTTTAATTTTATAAATTACCTATAAATTTTATTTAGTGTTAAGGTGATATTAGTGGAAAACAAATCATTGAAGGAAAGATAATTAACAAAATGTTCATTATGTTGAGTTTATAATTTTTTACTTGGGGTAATAATATAATTGACATCGATAATGTAAAATTTATAATAATGGTTACCATAAAATTGATTGATGATTTTATTAAAATGTTTTTTATATTATTTTTAATGATTTTAAAAACATTTTAATAATTAAGCAATATTATCAACGCTCTATGGTTATATTTATGTAATAATGATAGTGTTAATTTTTGAATTGAATTATTTATTCATTGATTTTTTAATATACATATTTTCTATTTGGGAAATGATCAGAATATTTAATGAGTATATATGACTACGGTATTGATCTTTTTATTGTGTGATGTTAGATATAATTTCATTTGGTTAGAGAATAATGTTGTGTTGATTTGGGAAAATTATCTAAATTCAATTTAAATTCATTAGTTATGAATTTTTTCAGATATATTTTTTGGGATTGTTTAGGTTAACTACTAATGGAATTGTTTTATTTTAGCTTTGGTTTATTTTTAATGTTTTAGGTTAATAATAAATAATTTCACCATATAACATTATATCAATATTGGCTAAACATTAAATAAATTTCGATTAGTAGATATGTAGAGACATGATGAATAACTTTTGGTGTTTTTATAGATCTTATGATCTATAAAATATTATTATTTTTGCTTCATGAAAGAAATTTTCACCAGGAATATACCTTTCTTGGAGTGATAAATGAAGTGGAAATAGACAAAAAAATTTTAAAAGGATGAAATTATGAATTAGAAATGAAAATTTATAATGTAAATTTTTATATAGACACTATTATTATTGAAAAATAATGCCTCAAATATTGTAAATGGATCATGAAATTAAATTGTTCTTCTTTTACCATCATTTATAATTTATTGGAGGACTTTTCAACCTTTAGTATTCGATGGTATTGTGGTAATTGACATTTTGATATCAATGTTATTTCTCTCTGTCTATTAAAAATTATATATTATTATTCACAAACATTTCTTTTTTTAACATCTTGCAATTTTTTATATTTCTAAGAATAAGATTATGTTTTATTTTAGGTAACCATAATGTTTATCAATCCACATTTTAAGAGGAATTTTTATAATCCCTTTGTAGGATTTTGGTTTTCAACATTGTTATTTTCAAATATTGATCCATTAATAACTGAAATAAAATTGGAAGGAAGGGATTTATTTAATATTGGTGACTATAAAACCACTATAATTTAGATAATAATAATAATAAGTTGTATAAAATTATTTTTACGCAACATATAAATTTATTTGAATTTATATATACTATAGATATATTATTATATAAATGTAACTATTATAAAATAATTGTTCAATCAATGGGAATGAAATATAGTGACCTCATTGTAAAATATATTTTTAATGTCTCTAAATAGTCCAATTTTTTGATTATTTTTTAGGTAATAATGAAATAATTTTTAATGCATTCAGTTTAATTATTTAAATAAAATTCTTCGAAAAAATGTCTCTATTCACATTTCAGATATAATATTATAACCAATTATAACATATTAAAAAATAATTTTTTAATAAATTATATCATTTTCTTAATTAGTATATAAATTTTTTTATAAGACAAATTTTTTGAAAATATCTGATGTGATATATTTTTCATTGAATAATAAAAAATTATCCATTTAATAGAATATTTTATTTTAAATTATTGTATTTACAACGAATAATTTTATTTGGAATTATTTTAAAATTTATTTAGTTTTTGTAGTTATAATTTTTTATTGTATTTTAGTCATCAATATTCTTGTTTTTATATATAAACATTTTTTAAAGAAAAATTCATTTCTTTATAAAATAATATTTTCTATCATTATTCCGATTTATTTTAAAAATAATTTTTTCCACTTATAAAGATTTAATTCGATAAAATGGATTTAATATTATAAATTATCATGTAAAATTTTCTCATATATATCATTTTTATTTTTCCCATTCTGAGTTGTATCTATGGTAAATATTTGTTACCCTGCTAGGGATAAATCTAGTAATAAAAAGTTAAAAATAATGTCAAAATTATTTATAAATCGATATAACAAATTTATTATTTTTATTATACGATTTTAGTTCATAAATTATACTTAAGTATTAATATATATGGTAAAAAAAATTATTTAATCTTTTATAATTGCGTTAATATTATTTTAAGTAAAATAGAAAAACAAAATGTGATTTTATTAATTTTATTTCCTCTTACATTTTCACAATGTGATAAGAAGATTATATTAATGAATATGAACACTTATTTTGATAATATTTCATTTATTTTAATAATTATAATTTATTATTATTATTTAGTTGTTGGATAGAATACTTAAATTTGTTTATAATACCAACATTGTTCTTCTGAAATAAGTATAAGAATCAATGTAAATGAATTTAAAAATATATGATGTAAAATTTATATTGATGAATTATGATGTCACAAGAATTTAATAATAAATAAGATTAACAATTTATTTTTTATGAATAATAGATCTAAATTAATAACTTATCATTTTTTCAATGACGATCAAATATATAAATAGGTCTAAAAAATAATTTTATAGTATATAGTGAAAAATCTTAGATAATTAAATGAGTTAAAAATAATTTAAAATATGAGACGTGGGTAATGTAATGTGGTCTATAAATTCAAAAATGTATCATTTCTTTCTCAATTAATACAATATAAATAAATTTATAGCTATTTAACAGTGTATAATATGTTGACACAGTTAAGGTTAAAAATAGTTAATAAATGGGTTAAATTTTTTTTTCTGATTTAAAATGACCCATAACCTAATTTTTAATAATATATGTTATATAAATATATAATTATCATATATTATAATCATCAGATGTGTTTTTTCACATTAAGATGGAACAAAATTTATAATAACTAAATATTTTAACAAATTGGAAGTGTTTAATTTCATTTACTATAAAAGGACAACACCTCAACAATATTATTCAAAAAAAATGAGAAACCTATTGGCTCTACAAACTTCACAACATTCATATCCATGATATTGAGTTAATGTAATCCTAAAATGACAATCCCTATAGTATATGATGATATATCCTAGATATATTTCACAAAGAGTTGATTATAATTTTAACGAGTCCCATTGGTTTTATTTAATCTATTACATCTTTAATATAAATAATAAACATGAAAAAAACATTAGTACCAGCTATATACAATGATTTAGTTATTTTTTATATATATCATTTCTCTATCTCATTTTCATCAAGATGAAAATGAATGTATCACTAATTTATAGGTCTAGACTACCGCCTCCATGATGGGATCTAATTTGTTTTCCACCAAATTTAATCATGGATAGTTATTATAATGGATTTAATTATTTTAAATTATTTCTATTGTGTAAGAAATGTTTTTTAATTATGAATTATTATTTTACATTATTCATTTCAATCCAAAAAAATGTGGAAATGTCACTCATGTAGATTAAAGGACTACAGTCTCTTAGATGTGATGTAATTCAATTTTCATCACATATATATAACAAATGTGACATGTCATGACCCCTCCTTCAATGATGCCCCTATTGAGCTTGAAATGGAGAAAGAGAGATAATAAACCCTAAATCCCACCTATAGTAGCCCTAATGATGGTGACTACCACTAAGGGTACAAAGATCTCACAAAAATGAGAGGCATTACCAGTAATAATAAAATAATATTGGGAGATAGGTTAAATCTACCATTAAAATCTCCACGATATACATAAAATAAATCCAAAATACCCCACCATGCATGTATAAATAGAAAATGATACATATAATGTCCCCAATAGAAAACCAAAAGAATAAATTTTAAAGTAGTAACATCGAAGTATCTCCAACGTTCTGAACTAGAAATGTATTTTGTAGCACAAAAAGTCCTCCTTGTAAGTTGAAGACAGTTTTAATATATTTAGGGTTAACATAAATGTAAACTGAATAGAAAAATCGAAGGTCTCTCATGCACAATTAGGAGAAGCATACTAATTACACTATGAGAAAAATACAAAAACCTATGGAACCTAACAATAAATAATTTCATTCCCAACCTCACCAAGCCATGATCAAAAAATGAAACAATTAAATAAATGTAATATAATAAGAACGTCGATATTTGGGCACGAAACACCACTTCCCATTGGTTAACATCCCATAACCTAATTGAAAACGTCTTAGGAATTCCACATTCTTTCACAAGACCAGTGTCACAACCCTCCTGCACTCACATGTGTCTCCGAAAAATTCCTGCAACTAAGGAAAAAAGAAGACCACCACATTCCAATAATTGATTCCAAAGCTGTTTCCATACCATATCCCACATGTAGACACCTGGGAAAGAAGCATACCTCACCCTGAATATAGTTGGGAAGTCTCACTATATCTCACCCCATATATATATATGGGAAGAAACGCCTAGGATTCACATTTGTAACTCCAAATTATTTAAAAGTCTTGGGATTCTAATGCACATAAGAAAGTATAGGTAGGATCAAATAACTATCTATACATCAACCCACTTCAATTTCCGGAAAATAAACCATCACCCATGATAATGCTGGTGTTCAAAAAACAGTTCTCAACTATGGTGGGGTGCATATTTAAATCATAAGGAAATTCAAGTGTATATATATATATATGTGATATCGATCACTCATCAAATTTAATATCTCATCCTTGTCTAGACTCAATCTCAGGCATGTTTTTAGGTATTTTTAATGTTTTTAAGTACCTTTGTTTGGAAGTAGTGACTAGAGGTTGTGCGGGTGAACTTTTTACTAAAATAAATGGGTCGTGGGTTGTTCACGGTTTCCGCACGGTTTGACAAAACATGTGACCAAATGGAGCCATCCAAGCAGAACTGGACAAAGAGGTGTGAACAGTTTACACTGGGTTTGAAAAAATGTGCTACCAAACCATGCAGACTATGAAAATCTGGACAGTGAGGTCTGCAAGGCTTGAAAACCCGTGTAACACTGTCTAGGAAACTGTACACATGGTTTTTAATTCTGAATATCCTTTTTTAAAACCACCCGAACCCTTGTAATTTCTTATTTCCCGACCTTGCCTTGGGATTTTCAATTACTAGGTGTCTCCAAATCCTCTTGGAGATATTCCAAGGTGATATATAAACCTTTTCTCAAGATTGAGGGCTCATATTGAAGATCTTCACTCCTTTTGGTATGTAGATTTCATCTTTTTTCTTCTTTCGTTCTTTCCTTTATCATTCCTTGATCTTTTCATCAAAGATTTCAATCATTTCCTAGGATCTAAACATATGAGTTAATGTTTATATCTTGTATTGTAGATCTATATCTAGTTGTGAATGATCTTAATGCCTTTGATATTATTTTTTTATTTTTAGGGTTTTAGATCTTGAACTTGATCGATGACGTTGTGCTACTCAGATTTTGGGGATTTTCATTGGGCTAACATCCATCAATAAACCGAGGTTGGTGGTATAAATCCAATTCCATAGTCTCATCTTGTTAGGCGTGTGCAGTTGTATAAATTTCATGGAATAAATAATTAATTGATGATCTGGTTATGCGAATATTTGTGAATCATGGATCAAATTGAATATGGGTAAGAGTTATGGTGGAATGATAAAGATGATTAAACATTTGAACATGGTTGTATATATAAATTGGTTAATTGTTTTGAAAAAGGGTTGTGGGACACGGAATGACACTCGTAATACCCAACCGAGTTCTAGACATGGCATTATAGAACCAATGACATGCATGAATTTTATATTTTATGGGACAAGGACTAATACTCCAAATTCCCATGGGGATGTGAGACAGGGACTGAAGCTCCAGGTACTCACATGTGGGCTAGACCTGACGTTCTACACTCTTTCGTTTATTTTGTACTTTGGTTTCATTTGGATATTCATAAACTTAATATTGTGACATAGTAATTATCAATTGATCCGGGGAAATGGTTTAGGCTCCTACATGGGTCGAAGCAGACATTGTGTTTTGGGTGTTTCTGGGAACCAGGATGTTTAACATATTAAAGAAAGGTTAATTGGATAAAAAAATTGTTTCCCTATTTTCTTTTATTGTTATTAATGCAACTTCATACACTACTTATGACTGGATTTGGTTTTGACATTGTTGGTGGTGATATGATGAGTCATAATCTCACCCTACTCAGGTTGCCTGATTGGTACATGAATAGACTTTTTTGTTTCCGGATAGGATAAGGGAAAGAGAACTGGTTAGAGTGTTGTTTGGGGTTGGAGCATGGAAGAGGGAACCAGATATGGGTCAGCACCTATTTGGAGTCGTTGTGTCTTTACATTCCACTTCATTGTAGAAACCTGTCACTTTCATAGTCATATCATGTTTTATCATTTAGTTGAGTATTTTATTTTTGGTTCATGATTATTCTAGTGGCATTGTACTGTTATATTTAAATGCATTTCTGCTATTGCTTGGTTACTTCTGTTGGTATTTTATTCTGATAATAGAGGGTATAGTCTCCCCAAGACTGACTCACTTGACCCTCACTGCTATTTGGCATCCTCTGGCGTACGGGGAGGCACACATGAGGGATTATGACCAACCAACTCAAAGCACCGTTTAGTAGCTCTCGGGTCGCAACATTACAAAGTGGTATTAGAGGTGAGGTCTTTTATTTCTTTCTTATTTTTTTCATCCTTTTTTGGTGAGGAATAAAGAATACCAGTGAATGTCAGGGCATGGCAAAGAGCTCAGGCATGGGAGTTACAAACCCATGTACGGGGGAAAACTCAAGTACTCAAGGTGGGATTGATGTTATTGTTGTTTGTCGTTATAGTTGAATATTATTTCAGCTTGGGTGATGCACTAGTTGTGTGATGTGATTATTATTTCTTTAATTTGTTGAGTATTAATTCATGGCCTAAAATGGAATGAGTGTCTCATATAAATGCATCATTCTAGGAATTCATGATTATTGTTACATGCATCATGTTAGGCACGCACGAGAAAATAAATTATGGGTAGATTGGTGAACATAAACTATTTAATTTCCTTTCATGTGAAATTGAAATGAAAATGGTTTCTAATTTTGAAATTGAAGAAATAATTGTGTTGTTATATGAATAATTTGGTTTTGTGTAATTGTGGTAACATTGTGAACTATTTTCTAAGATGAATGTTTGGCGTTGTAGATTTATACCTCCATGACGCTTGTTGAGAGGATGAGCGAGGGGTATAGTTAGAAATGGTCCTACAATGGGTGATCCTAAGGCATCAATAGTACCATCTGAAGAATAGGGGGAAAATTTTCGAGTGAACCTCACCCTTTTAATGAAAATGCTTAAAATAGGCCAAGGGTGGGATGTGAAAATTATGTCTGAGCTTAAGAGGGAGTTTCTGTTGCAGCACCCGCTAACATTTACTGGGGAGTGTGGTGTAGAGAAAGATGAGTTATAGATTGAATCTACCCAGACAATATATGACCACCTCGAGACAACTGTTTTGAAGAGAGTCAAGTTGGAAGCTTACATGTCATGCGGTCAAGTGAAACATTGGTGGGAAATCCAGACTCGGAATGGGAAACTAGAAGCTATGGAGTGGAAGAAATTCCAGGAGATGTTCTTAGAGCACTTCTATCCAGAGACGCTCAGTTAAGAGAAAAATGCGGAGTTCATGAGGCTAACTAAAGGGAATATGTATTTAATGGACTATGCATGATGCTTTACAGACTTACAATGATTTCCTACATCAATGGAAGCAGACGAGACCACATTCGCCAGACGATTTCAGGATGGACTTAAATGTGAAATTATGTCTCTTGTGAATATTTTCATGCTGAAGAAGCTTCCAGAAGTGGTGAATCAGGCACTCATCAATGAGGGGAACGTGAAGGAGGATTCTAGTGGTGGAAAATTTGTTTTTACTAGATGGTAAGGTGGTGAGACTTTTGAGATTAGGAAGAGACATTATGAGAATGTTATCCACAGAGGTGAGAGACAGAGTAACATGGCAGAGTGGTTGGTTACACATGACCTTACCCGAGTGTTTTTCCACCCATGTGGAAGGATGGGACATTATCGTAATCAATATCCCTAACCCCCTATTGAATGCTGATCCTATGGTAGGTTGTGACAACTTCAGATGTTCTACAGGAACCCAATGGAGTGAGGTGGTGATGGATTAGCTAAAAAGAGTCAGAGTGTAGGAAGGGGATCCTCTACACCCTTTCAGTCCCAATGTTGGAGTTCTACTGGACGAGGTGGTAAGGGTAACAGATGTAGTTCTCTTGGGCAGAAATGACCATATCATCATAGTGGTACAGGTTCGGGGAGTCAGATGGCATTATAGGGAAGAAGAGAAGCATAGTTGGATGCAGTACAACATACACTTGTGGATAGCAAGGATGGACCATCGACAGTGGGAGGTACTATTCTTGTGGCTTCAACTTTATCAAATGACTTATTTGATACCAGTGCCTCTCAATCCTTTATATCTACATAACATGTTAATGGATTGAGTTTGGTGGTGGAGTTTTTGAGTGGGGATATAATTATAGTCACACCTTTTGGGGTACAGTCTAGAGACATCTGTATGTGAAAGGGATGTTCTCTTGAGATCATGGATTACCGTTTCCTGTGGGATCTCTATATCCTTGATATTACAGGCCTCAACCTAATACTAGGTCTGGACTGGTTAGTCACATACTGAGACCACATTAAATTTTATCATCGGAGGGTGATATTAATGTCGCCCGCGGGTGACCATTACATTCACCAGGGGTAGTGGGATATCCAGGAATCCCAAGCAGGGCCAATTACTCAGCAATTGGGATATATCACAGCCCTATTTTCTAGTCTTTTACTAGATGAAGAAGGTGTTAGGAAAGATGTCCTTCCACTAGGGTTTAATTTGTTTCAGGATGTATTCCTGGATGACTTCTCAGGGATTCCACCTAAGAGAGATGTAAAATTTACTATTGAGCTCATGCCAGGTGCTAAGCCAGAATCTATTCTACCAAATAGAATGGCACAGACAGAGCTTCAATAACTCAAACCTTAGTTAGAAGACGTTAAGTATAAAGGATTTATCCATCCATGTACGTCGCCATGTGGATAAAATGTACTGTTTGTAACGAAGGATGATGTGAGATTACGTTTATGTGTCGATTACCGAAGGTTGAAAAAGATGACTATGAGGAACCAATATCCTCTACTACATATTGATGATCTGTTTGACCAGCTGAAGGAGGACTGTGATTTCACAAAAATTTACTTGAGATTGGGGTATCACCAGTTGATATTTTGACTTCTGATATTCTGAGGGCTGCTTTCAGGAGTAGATATAGTCTTTATGAGTTTGTTATAATTCCATTTGGGTTAACAAATGCACCAGCAATGTTTATGGCTATGATGAATAACATCTTTCTTCTGCACCTAGATTAGTTAGTGGTAATATTTGTGTACGAAATATTGGTGTACTCCAAGACTCATGATGATCTTTCCCAACATCTTGACATTGTCCTGAGTACACTGAGAGAGCATCTACTATACGCCAAGCTATCTAAGTGTCAATTTTGGATTTATCAGTCACACTTCATGGGACACATCATCTGGAAGAATGGTGCATCAGTGGATCTAGAGAAGTTTCATGAAGGGATTTTATGGGAGCAGCACAAGTATATTTTCGATATCTGAAGCTTTCTGGGGTATGCTGGTTATTACAGGATATATATCCAAGACTTTTCCCATTTGAAAACACCACATTCAGGCTTGAACAAAAAGGTAGTATATTTTGAATGGCCAGAGGCTTGTGAGAAATCTATTCAGGGGTTAAAGAAGCGTTTTACATCCACAGCAATGTTGGCTCTACCTGAGTCAGTTGAATTGTACTTGGTGTATTGTGATGCTTCTGGGATAGGACTCAGAGCTATGTTGATGAAAAGAGATAATGTTGTGGCATACAGGTCTCGATAGCCGAGGATGCATGAAAGGAGTTATCCAATACACGACCTTGAGTTGGAAGAGATGGTTTATTCTTTGAAGTGTTTGTAAAATTACATCATGGGTGAATGGTTTATTGTTTATACAGATCACATGAGCTTGAAGTACATCTTTTATCAGTGCGATTTGAATCTTCAATAGTAGATATGGGTTGAGTATATGCAGTATTTTGATTTTGTGATGGTATATAATGATAGGAAAGGAACCGATGTGGTTGACGCTTTTAGTAGGAAGACTCAGACACAATATTTTTAGGAATCTGGTCCCAAGTGGAGGATCATGTTGTTGCTAGCTGAAATGAACATTGTGGTTCCGGAGAGAAAGGAGGAAATGGACCTCGTGTCAGTTGAAGTGGAGTCTACACTTTTGATACGGATCAGGGACAAGAAATATGAGGACACTGGATGATTTTCCGTGAGGGAAAACATTGAAAGTATTGAGACAGCTTCAGACATGAAGGTAGATGAGAATGAAATCGTTTATATGAAGAATCGGGTTGTTGTTCCTATAAGCATGTGAGAGTAAAACATGTTGGGATTTCATGCCTCAATATGTGATGTGCACCCTGGTATGACCAAAATGTATCATGATTTGTGATGAAGGTTTTGGTGGCCATGCATGAAGAAGGAGATAGCAGGGTTTGTGACACGAGGCTTTACCTGTCAGTAGGTGAAGGCAGAGCATCAATGACTTGAAGGTTTACTACGACCTATGTCTATTCCATAATGGAGGTTGGATGACGTTACCTTGGACATCGTGATAGGACCTCCAAAAACACTTAGGTTGAATGATGCTATTTGGTTCGTTATGGATCGACTGACAAAGGTGGAACATTTCTTACCTATAAGGGAAACTTTTACAATTGAGCAGTTGGGTGAGATGTATTTACAAAAGATAGTTTGAATGCATGGGGTGCCAAAAACTATAGATTCGGATCACGATTCATAGTTTACATCGCACTTTTAGAAGGGATTTCATGAGGAACTTGCTACGCATGTTTTGTTGAGTACAGATTTCCATCCGCAAAACGATGGACAGTCAGAGCATAATATAAAAGTTCTTGAGGATATGTTGAGGGCATGTGGATTTGACTTCAGTGGTACATGATAGAAACACCAAGGTTTAGTAGGGTTTTCACTCAACAATAGTTATCAGGAAACTATAAAGTTGTCACCATACAAGGATATTTATGCTAGGCCATGTAGATCACTGTTTTGCTGGATGGAAGTTGGTGAGTCAGAGTTGTTGGGACCAAGTCTCGCACAGAAGACGACTGAACATTATCAGCAGATTCAGAAAGGAATGACTATGGATCAAAGTCAGCAGAAGTCTTATGCTGATAAAAAGAGGCTTCCTATAGAGTTTTAAGTCAGTGGTCGTGTTTTCCTTTAGGTATCACCTAGGTTGGGTCTCTGCAGGATATATAGTCAAGTAAAAATTTCTCCCAGGTTTGTTGGACCTATTGAGATCATGAAGGGAGTCGAGAAGGTTGTGTACTAATTTGATCTTCCAAAGAGATATAGTTTTATGCATGATTTTTTTAATGTATCACAACTACAACAGTATCACCCCAACCCTTCTCATTTGATCTTTGGGGATGATGTTGAGCTAGAGAGAGATGTGTCCTTTGAGGAGCATCCGATATGCGTGTTGAATCACAGTGAGAAGGTGTTGAGGGGAAATAATTTACCGATAGTTCATGTCTTATGGAAGCATGGACGTCTTCCAGAAGAGAAATTGAAAAGAGAGGTAGATTTTCGGACTCGGTGGCCTGATCATTTTAGCTCAAAATATCAGAGAAGTTTTGGAGTACAGCTCGAAGATGAGCTGTTATAAGCTGGGTAGAATGTAAGATCACAACCATTTCTGGAGTCAATATTAGACATGTTTTCAGGTACTTTTGTTGTTTTTATGTGCCTCTATTTTGGATTTAGTGACATGAGGTACGTTTGGGTGAACATTTTAGTAAAACGAAAGGGTCGTGGGTTGTGCACAGTTTTGTGCACGGTTTGACAAACCCTGCCACCAAACTATGCCAACCAAGTAGAACTAGATAGAGAGGTACACACAGTTAATGCACGGTTTGATAAAACGTGTGACCAAACTGTGTGGACCGTGCAAATATGGAAAGTAAGGTCCACACAGTTTGCACACGGTTTGACAAACAGTGCACCACTATCTTAGAAACCGTGCTGGCAGTTTTTAATTCTGAAAATCCTTTTTAAAACCACATGAACCCCAAGAAATCTTTATATTCCAACCTTGGATCGTTCTTGGTATTTTCTAGGTGTTAAAAAATACTATTGGATAGATTCCATGTCGTTCCAAACACCTTTTCTCAATATTGAGGGCTCAAATTGAAGATCCTCTCTCATTTCGGTAAGTAGATTTCATCCGGTTGTTTCTTCCGTTCATTCCTCTATTTTTCCTTTATCATTTCATGGGAGATTTACATCATTTCCAAGGATCTAAAACTATGAGTTAAGGTATTGATATCGAATTGTGGATCTATATCTAGTTTTGCAAGATCTTAATACCTTTGATCTTATCTTTGGTTTTAATGATTTAGATCCATAACGTGATCGACAATGTTGTGCCGATCAGATTTTGGGTATTTTTGATAGGATAACTTCCATAAATAAATATAGGTAGGTGGTATAATTCCAATCCCACATTCTCATCTTGTTCGGTGTATGCAGTTGTAAAAATTTCATGGCATAAATAATTAATTGGTGGATTGGTTATGTGGTTCATTGTGAATTGTGGATCTAGTCGAATATGGGTGGGAGTTATGATGGAAGGATAAATATGATTAATAATTTGAATATGATTTTATATGGGAATTTTTATTTGTTTTGAAAACGGTTTTTGGGACACTGACTAATGCTTTTAATAGCCATAGAGGTTCTAGACATTGTGTTCTAGAACCAACGACCTGCATGAATTTGATATATTATGGGACAACGTCTGATGCTCCAAATACCCATGGGGTTGTGAGATAGGGACTGATGCTCCAAATACTCACATGTGTGATATACAAGACATTATACACTCTTTCATTTATTTTTTACAATGGTTTAATTTGGATATTCTTAACAATAATATTGTGACATAGTAATTTTGAATTGAATAGGGGAAACAGTTTAGGGTCCTACTTGGGATGAAGCAGGGCTTGCGGTATGGGTGCTCTCTTGAACCTAGATTATTAACGTATTATAGAAAGGTTAATTGGATAAATATAATTGTTTTACCTATTGTCTTGATTTATTATTAAGGCAACTGCATACACTACTTATGACAGGATTTGTTTTTGACACTATTTGTGGTGATCTACTGAGTCGTACTCAGACCCTACTCGGGTTGCCTGATTGGTAACCGAATAGAAATTGTTTTTGTAAGACAGGAGAAGGGAAAGTGTCCCAGTTAGAGTGTTTTTTGGGGTTAGAGCATGGAAGTGGGAACCAGACGTGGGTTGATACCCATTTGTAGTCATTGTGTCTTTAATTTTAGTTTCGTTGTAGACACTTGGAACTTGAATAGTCATAGCATGTTTTTCCATTCAGTTGAGTATTGTATTTCAGGTTTTTGATTATGCTATTGACATTGTACTGTTATATTTATGTGTGTTTCTGCAATTGCTTGGTTACTTTCTTTGATATTTTATTATGATAACAGAGGGTATAGTCTCCCCAAGACTAACTTACTAGACCCTCGACGCTAGTCGGCACCCTCTGGCATATGGGGAGGCACGCTTGAGGGCTTGTGAACAACCGGCTCAGAGCACCATTCAGTGCCTCCCGGGTCGGGATGTTACTGCCAACTTATGCGTTTTCAGTTAAACAAATATTTCACAACACATAAAACTATGTTACTACCTCTAAATTTATAAAAATGTACACAAACCAAACACAACCCTCAATTAATTTTCAATCACTATGCTACATTTTATGGTTTCTATTTTATAATTTATTACCTATTTATTAGACTCATAGATCCATGTATTCAAAATTTATTAGGAAACCCATTTCATTTATAAGTTCATCTAGTTTTATATTCCCAACCACATAGTATTAGAAAAACATCACACATGGTGAAAAAAAGACACACGTCAATTGTACTTTTATTCCAAATTTTGATGGTTAACAAATTTCATTAATATTGAATTATACCATATTAACAAAACATTGGATAATTAATTTATAGCATGTTATCATTATTTATTTAGATTTTCACATTCCATATTTCATTCCAAGTAAAAAAATCTCTAGATTTCTCTCATGAATATATACTCCATTTTTGTTCCATGATAACGAAGGAGAAAGAATTAATTCACACAATAGGAAACCCATAACACAGAATGTAGTACCACCAAACAACCCATTACCCTCTTACCAAAATCCCCACATATTCAATAATTTATGTCCACACCACCTTTTCAAATCCATTATACACATACAGACCATAAACATAATTACTTCCATATTGTACCATTACAAAAATCATATCCTCACATTATAACAACATAACACACACCTTCCCGACACACATCAAAACAAAACTACAACACTATATTTCCATATCATACATGACATACACAACTATTTCCATGTACAATAGCACATATCACATCACAACACCAATTCATATTTTTATGGAAATGAAACTCCATAAATTTCACATCATTATTTAAATTTGTTAACAAATAAACAGAGTAATCCTTAGGCATCCATTAATATTATATTAATATAAATGGTCAAATAATTTTATGAATTTTATTAATGAGAAGAATGAAAAAAATTCATTAATAAACATTATTTTTGGAACCGTAAACCCCAAATGGAAATGAATTTATATGGACATATATCCCATAAAAATCACAATAACTAACAGAAACAATAACTAGCATATCATAAATCAGTATTTCTCCGTCCCCACTATAATAATCTTATGTTGATCTATTTATGATTTATTAACTTTGATTCAACTATACTCACCCCGGAATCATTAATAATCCCACCCACCATGATTCAAAATTTATATAGACAAAAGGAAATATACGTAGTATAACAAACAATAAAAAATTCCTTATTGCACCAAGGTAGGGGGTGCCATGAAAAGGAAGAAGCCTATTGGGAAATGTGATCAAAAGAAAAATAAAAACATTTGAATCCACAGAGAATAATGCATTGGGGAACCATAGTATCAAGTGAATGGGAATCATACAAGGAAGAAAGGGTATCAACATTAGAAAGTCTAGATCCTTTATCTATATAGGAATGATTCATAAAGACATTAATGTCACATATTTACCAAGACCACTTGGTTTATCCATCTAAAAGATGTATGGTATTATAGGTGTCAATGATATTATTTAGGATCCTTGAAGAAGATTCAAAACCACTTTAATATGGAATTAAATTCATTTAATGTGAAATGAAATTTTAAGGGGGATAAATTATAAAAACTGGGATGATTATGAAATTTAAAAAAAATGGAAATGACTCACTCTTGGGTGAGGAACCGTCACGAGTCACCGATGGATAAGTCGTATTTGGGGAATCAACATTGGATGAGCTACCAGTGAATGGGTCATAGTTGGGGGACTAATCTTCGGACAACTCTCTTTCAAATGAGTCACTATTGGATGAGTCAGTGTAAGGATCAACGCTAGAGACATATAAGTATGAATCAATGTTCTGACTCACCATTGTGACCTATTGTCGTGACTTATTGCACTTGACTAACCTATATTGACCCATGGTTGCAAGTCACCATCATGAGAAACCAGTGTATGACTTACCATTCCTGACTCACCCCAGCAAGCTACCAGTGTGAGTCACTAGTTTGAAATTCCATTGTGAGTTACTGCCATGTCCTATAATTGGTGAGTCACTAGTGTTTACTCACATTTTCGAGTCATCGATGTGAATCACTGTTGGGGTGGCCTATAATCCAGAAAACTGTAATTTTGGAAAACACTTTAAATGAGTCAACATGACAAACCAAAATTCATTAAACAAACAAGTTTCACAATGGAATGGATTGGAGTGTTCCAACACATTACATCAGATATCTCGCAAGCTATTCTCACCCTCCAGAATTTAAAACCAAACATAGAAGGGTAAAAGGTATTTGAACAATGTACCTGTGAGATTCCTCTCAGGAATCATGCTAAGCATTATATGATATCAAAAACTAGTATTGTTTCCTCGCACACATAAATCATCATACCAGAAATCATTTATCATATAAATAATCTAATACCACCATCCAGGCCATCATGCCTCCTTAGCACATATACCATGTAAATGGTTTTTCCTCGAGAACCAAAACAAAACTAGAACCAAATACAATGGTGGTCCGACCAAACCCACGAGATGTCTCTCATGATTCTAAATATATTTAAATCACAATAATCGCAAGGGAAAATTAGTTTTAACCTACACAATACCTTAAAAATATCTCTTGGGAGATACCTATCAAATAGAACAATTCTATGCATATAGGTATAATATTTTTATTATGAAATTCATATTAATCAAAGAATCATAATAACACCAAAGATGATAAAACATTATAATCAAATTCACAATATTTTTTCCCCTAACAACCAATACTTCACTTAGACATTACATTTCATGAATATATACACATTAATTATATTTATATCTTAATGCATACAATGTTTATAATCAAAAAATTTAAAAAATATCATACATGGTCAATAATTCCCATAGAAAACGTTGTATTGAAAAAATCTCAGAAGGATACACAAACCATTTTGAGTCAAACTCATATTCTGAATTCTATCAAAACATCTAATTTATCAAATTTCTCTTTTTAAAACCACCTTTATCAAATTTTATAATACAAATTTTACTCAAACTTGTTTCCTAGAACCACATAAATAAATGAAGGGTTCACATTCCGACAAAATATATTATAATATACTAACAAAACTCTTTCACTATCTTTACTAATATAATATTACTATAAATTAATATCAAATTTAGAAAACAGTAATTATCATATAAAATGCATCAAAAATATGACACGAGTTTTATGTTTACCAGATTATCCATTTTCAAAATTCATCTATGATTTTAATTAGGAAATTAATTTCTAGGAACATGCCTATGCAGAAACAATAAGGGGTTTAACAATCCAATTCCTATTTTTTACCAGTTCATGCCATTACATTCAACAGTTTCTAATAGAATTCCATTATAATTAAAAAATTCTTATAATAATATAGACTATGAAAAAGGAAGCATAAAAATAAATGTAACCCATCCACCGTACCGTGATACTATCCTTTTTGGGCGACACTGACTCACCTACAAAGTCATAAAAATTGTTGTAATATGATGCATCTGGATGTGGGAAAATAGGTCACATCTTGTAATTTGTTTGAGGTCATATCATAAGCTATCAATTTAAGATAAAAAACAAAAACATCAACCAAAATGTAGTAGTCAAATAATTATATCACATTCTTTGAATAAAAAATATTTATGAATGGGAGGAAAGGCCATATTTATTGATTTTAGGACCCCCAATAATATTCCTTATATTTTATTACATACATTGGGTGATTAGTCCAAACTATAAAATGTGAGGGATTACCTAAATATAATTAAATCACATAACAACAATAAACAAGTCATACGACAAAAAAGAACCACACATTTCTTCCCCACACAACACTATCACGACATAACACATACATTGGCTTGTCTAACTAACCAACCAAAATTTCTACCATAAATTTTATGTAGGCCCATCACTGCACCACTTTACCATTAATATGAAAAAACCCAATTTCATGTAAAATCTTTCTTTATCTCATCCTAAACACAACCCCATCAAAATAACCCAATTATCACACAGAAATATTCAATCACACAAATCTACGAATTCCCTCACCCATGTTGAGATATTATATTCTTTGGGTGGAAATTACTCTCCGTCTTTGTTTTAATCACGTCGACATATAAGGCCTCTCATTTATGGATCAGGATTCCCTATTTTCATATTTTGGATGTTTTTAATAACTAGGCACACAAGGAATGAAAAAAAGAACAATCAAACTTAACAGCAACATATAGAATCTACCATAATTATACATGGGTTTATATTTATTCATCTCATTATTAGGCTTGTGTACTTTCACATAATTTTAGATTCTTCATGGGGAATTAGTTTATTATCCAAAATCAAGTGTTTATCCATTTATATTCATTGTGATTTTATATATGGAGTCTTATCATGGGAATCATTACCTAAAAAATCATAGCTAAACATGGTTCCCATAAACTATTTCTTTCAAGAAGTCATATTAACACATTAATGTGATGATAACAATGAATACAGAATCAAAATTCAACATTTACCGATTATTTATAGTGAAACATCATGTATTGACATTAAATATCTCTATCATGAATCTATGTTAAAGATAAAATTGTAGACATGTTATATCCCACAAAAAGTTTAATATGATTACAAAAAACATTATGGGATAATATTATTATCAAGGTCATAAACTTCTAAACTCATCTAAATATTTTCACTTCTGAAGTGCTTGTGTTCAATTCAAATTCTAAATTACATAATAAATTTTTTTCATAATTATAAAAGTAAAACATCATTGATGACAATAAAAAGGTGAACTTAATTTGTTGTACTAAAACATATAATGCTTCATCATGGTCTAGTTTAAAATTCTCTAATCACTTCATTTGTCAAGGAAACATGTTCTCAAACAACAAGACTATCAATTCACATATTATATTAATAAATATCAAGGTTTACCATGATCATGATAAAAATTATTAAATAAATTAATATTTCTATAAAGTATTCATATATACTGAAATAAGGAAAAAATGATTCTACTTACATTTTTAAATGTGATATATTAAACAAGCTACGTACATAGGACTCTCACACTCGAATTTACCTAGTTACCAGACTAAATATTACAACATTAGGAATGATTCCCTTATAAATTATTCCTAACATAACATGTTTGTTAATATTTTTTCAGTACATGAAAAATATTATGTATCATAATATAATTAGTCTAATTAGTTATACAGTTGTATGTCTCAAAAAGCTACCACAAACCATGCCTATCATTTTCTTAAAATATAGAAATCAATGTCACATGGATTTATACCCTAACACATGCTTACAATATATCGTTATATCAATAGTAATACAAATAAAATCGATGGAAAAAATAAGAATCATGTTAATCTTCTCAGGGATTCAAAATTTGAAAGAACTGTCAATAATTAGGATTGAAATTGTCATATATTTTAGATTTTAGATGTCTAAACTGAATTTTTATAATAAGTGAACATCACATGACCACAATAAATTATAATTTAAAGAATTAAATGGATTATTTCCTCATCGAGAAGCTATAATAATTTTAATCATGGCTTCTAAAACAATTTATTTTGTCAGGAAACTGAGAAGTCTATTTTTAAGAGCATTCGTTATCGGGGTTCAACATTAACTATTTTGATTACAACAATATACACTAAACAATCTTCTATAAAAATTTCAATCATTAGAAAAACTATAGGCAAAGTTACAAATTTCAAGAAAAGAATGTAAAAACCAATTTATTATGGACAATGCTATTATTGGAAAGGAAATAACACATTCAAACATCATAATGTTTTCAAACAAAGAAACCATACCAATTAACATTCATATTACGATTTCTTGGTATTTATAAAAATTACCTGGTATTAATTATTGAATATTACTAGAAATAAAATAATAGTAAATTTAAAAAAATAGACATAAAATTTCACAATTCAACTAATTCATTTTTTCTTCTTAAAATCAACCACATTCATGTAATAACACAAGTTATCATATAGCTTGTACCTTCCCTAAGTCATATACCTAGAAAACAGTGATGCATAATTTGGTCATTGTGTAGTCTCATATTCCATTCCTGGATCACCTGGGGACATAAAATCCTATTTCCTAGATGTTCTCCATGGTTAATTCTCTCACCAAGATCTACTAACACAATTTCCATACTGATCCATACATTCCTCATTGTGCCAATCTCGGGACATCACCCTATCTCTCGACCATGATCCATAGGATACCATTCTATAATGGACCCATGCCATAGAGGATTCCCCTTCTTAACTTGTAATGGTGGAAAAAAGGTAATTTCCTCCAGAGTCCAGCCTCCAGTAGGCTCTGGGTTGTTTATTAAAACCTTGTGTACAAGGATATCACAGTATAGAAGGCATTTCCCTTTATAATAAAAAGATAAAGACATAGAATGGATCAACTGTAAAAAAAATCCATTAAATACGTAAAATATATCCAAAACATCACAAAATGTATTTATAAATAAAAAATGATTCATATAATGTCTCCAATAGAAAAAATGAAGAATAATATCTAAGCCTTTGACACAATAGAAGCTCTAATTTTCTAAACTAGAATTTCATGGAACTTTCCAAAAATTCCTACTAGAAACATAATAATTGTTTTCATATATGTTGGGTGATCATATGAGAATACTCAGTAGAAAAAACTAAGGTCTCTCATGCTCAAGTGGGAGAAGCATTTGAATTGGCTTGTGAAAAAAAAGCAATGAAACCAACAACACCTAACAAGTAATATTATCCATCCCACCCTCACCAAATAATGCAAGTCATGTAATGTAATATAATAAGAACTTCTATGTTTGGGTTCCATGCACCACTTCCCACTGGTAATATTCTCATACACGAATTAAACAATGTCTCGACAATTCAACACCCTCCTACATTCCTATTGTGAAAACCTGGCCGCACACACCTGGGATTCAAAGCTAGTTATGTAACAAGGGAAAATGAATCTAACAATATCTCGCACATAGACACAGACGCCATAGGCATACCAAATACCACCTGAAAACACATTTTTGACAACAATACCTCATCCCAAAGACACATGTTAATATAAACCATGTCTCATACCATACACACATGGAAAAGGACTCCTCGCTTCCAGACACCTGGGACTTCCAACCGTACCACATACTATTTGAAGAGTCTTGTGTTAAAAATACCTAGAAGTTGGAGTAGGGGAGATCCAATAACCATCAATCCATCATGCCACAGAGATGCTGGGAAAAGACACCCTCTCCCATGATAATAGGGGTGTTTGGCATATAGTTCTCAACTAGGGTGGGTATTATATAAAATCCAAAACAAATACTCATATGTGCATATATATATATATATATGATACCGATCACTCAACCCAACCTCTGGATTTTCAAAAAAAAGTATCCCATGAAACCTAAATCATTATTGCGGCCTATCAATGCTTAAAAACCACACAAGAAAACACAAACCATAATTCATTCAAACATTTAAGCCACATTGTAGCGTTTCTGCTGTATCAACAATCCCCATAGTATTTTCCACATAGATCCTTGTATTTAACATTTATTATGAAACCCATTTCATTTAGAATGGAATCTAATTTCATATTCCTGACCACATTGCATAATCCCCACCTCAAAAAAAAAACAAAACCAAGTCCACATGTCAAATTATAGATTTAATCAACATTTAGATGATTAATATATTTCCCAAATATTGAATATTCCAATACTAACAACTCATTTGGTTATTAAATTCCATCATGTTATCATTCATTCTTTAACATTTGACATTAAAAATTCCATTCTAGAAATGTTTTTATTCTTCATTATTCCCATGAATAGTTACACCATTCTATTTTCATGTATCTAAATGAGGTATAATTAATTCTCCTAATAAAAAACCCAACACACAGAACATATTACCACCCAACATCACATTACACTCTTACAAAAAACCCTACATCATCCAAAATTTTATCCCCACCTTCTTTTTTCATCCTTTCTTCACATCCACACCATAAAAATAATTACATCCTCGTTTTACCATTTCAAATAACACCTCCTAAAATTACAACAACATCACATTCACATTCCCCACACACATAAAAATAAAAATACCACACCTTACATAAATATCATACACAAAGACCATAACCATTTCCACACTGAATAGAACATATCACATCACATGAAATATTAATATTTTAATAGATGGGGAACTCATTCTATATCGCTTCATTATATAATGTTATCATCATAGAAAAAGTGTAATCCTAGTCCACTCTTTTATCTTAGCTGAATATATGTGGTTAACAAATTTCATTAACTTTTTAACAGGAAACAAACAAATATTCATCCATAAAAATTATGTTTCAATCCAATGACACCCAACAACCACGAATTTTAGTATGAATATAGCATATAAAATTATAATAACAACCATATACAATAATAATAATATAATACATAACTTTTCCCCATCCCCTCTATAATGATCTTAATCCAAATTGATTATCATTGATTTACATGGATTAAACAATCCTTACTCAGGAATCATTTATAACACTACCAGGCTTGATAAACATTAAGAGGGATGAAGGGAAAACAATTTGTAATAATAGATAATCAACAATTCATTATTAACCAAATAAAGAAGTCTTCTTGATGTAGGAAGAATCCTCCAAGGAAATGTAATTAAAGACCACAACACAAATTCTTGAATCCTTGTGGTATAATGTTTTGGAGAACCATTATATCAAGAAAATTGTATATTTATAAAGAATAAAGTAACCAAGATTTATAAATGCTAGATCCTATATCAATAGGGGAATGATTTTAAAATCCATTAATATCAAATAATGACCAAGACCACATTGATAGACCCTTTATATGACTTTTTATTTTTTAAGAGTTATTGATATAATTTTGGAACATTTAAATGGCTTCATAACCACTTAAATATGGAATTAAATCATTTTATGTAAATGGTAATTTTAAATAGGTTAAATTGGAAAACCTATGATGATAATGAAAATTTAAAATATCATGGTATATGTATCACCATTGGGTGAGTCACTGTCAGGACTAACTGATGGATGATTCACTTCTAGGAGAATCACCCTTGAATGAGCTACCAATGGATGAGTCGCCATTGGGAGACTAACTGTTGGATGACTCCACATTGAATGAGTCACTGTTGGATGAGTGACCATCCCGAGTCACCGTTGGTGACCTACCGGTGAGGATTACCTTTGAAACTCACCATTTTCACCTACCACCATGACATATTCTTCCTGACTCACTAGTCATAAACCACCTTTTCCTGTCATTATCACAATCTATTGATGGATGACATACCATTCCAGACTCACCGCTACGAGCTACAGCTATGATTCATCGGTGTAAGGCACCATCACGAGTTACCATCACACCCTACTATTACTGAATCACAGGTCTGGAATCACTGTTGTGATTCACTGATGTAAATCACTATTTGGATGACATACAGTTGGAAAAACTATAATTTTAGAAATCTCTTAAAATGAGTCATCATAACCTCCCAAACCACATTAAACAGAAACTTTTCACAACTGAATGAAAAAGAGAGGTCTAGGCTATTACAAGATTAATTCCTATATAATGATTAAATATGACACATATTTCATAATTAATATTCTCAAAATTTTGGAACCATGATACATGAAGAAGGACCGAAACATCAAAATAGATACATTCATCAAAAATTAAATAGTTTAAAAATAGAAATGATATCTCGCACAATGAGTTAATAATATATACATGTTGAAATATTATAAGTGATAAATATATGGTATAAAATTATAATAAACATAAATTTATTAAAATTAAATTTAAGTTAATACAAATAAATAACTTCTTTATTATAGTGTTTTACATTACAATCACTTTTTCATCCAGTCAATTTATGATTAAATTTATAGTGATGAAATTATACTATAATTATCACTGATATAATATGCAAATATTTCTCATATTTATATTTATCTACATCACATTATTTCAATTACATATCATTTCATTATGTACTATATATAGGGAAAATGAATTTTTGAAAAAAAATGATTTTTCAAACTATTAATTTTTGAATATTTTCCTTCTATGTCCACATATTATTTTATGTTATGAAAGAATTATTTTTACACTAATAAAATGTATGGGTCAATTCATTTTATCCATTATAAAAATTCTATTGAAAATTTCATTCATTATCTGTTTTTCCTTTTCGGAATGAGATACTTTTTTCATTTTTTTAGAAAATGTTAAAGGAATAATTATTTTAACAGAAACACTTTGAATAGGATTTCCCACCTCCATAAAAACTAAATGCCTTGATGAAAAATTTTCATGTTCTTATTATATTTTATTACAAATTTTTCCTTAAATATTTATAGCATTTTTTAATTTTTAAATATGGGATTTTGAAATAAAAAATCTATTTTCTTCTATAAATATTCCAGTGATCATTAGAAAGAATGTTTCATACAATATAGTGTCCTTTAATGTTACATATGATTAACTAAGGATACTACAATATTATACAGTAATAAATAATTCTTATAATGAGTTATATTAATGATAATGTAGTTTTACATAAACCCATTTTAAATTTTAGCTGTTATGTTATTATAAAATTATAAATGTTTTCAAGATATTCCAGTATATATATGAAAATATTATCATCATGTGATGTGAAGGTCTATTGTATCCCTCAAATGTAATGGGTATTGAATAGTGTATAATGTGATCTAAAGTTACATATAACGATATCCTTATTTAATAAGATGTTACAAGGAAAGTTATAATAATATAAAAATAGGGATAATGAGATATCATTCGAAGATAAAATGATGGTACACATGAGGTTACCCTAATCCCAAAAGATAGTACACCATTTTTTATCATATATCAAAATGAAGGTACACAGAAGTTCTTCTAGAACCCAAATATATATATTGTTCTGGTTAGGGAAATCCTAAAATTGTTAAATGGTTTGTTATCCCAAGCCTAAATTGTGATGAATTCCTTTTTTGGAATCCTTTACATAATATTTCAATGTTCATTATTATTAAATAGTTTATTCCACTCTTTTACAACATTATCTTATGTCAATGGTATGTATCATGGGCCATGATCTTTCTGTTCATTATTTTTCATGTAACATAAATAGAATAACTTTATTCCATGACTCATTATTATGATAGGTGAATTATTATGTATGATTTTAAAATGATAACATCTTGTTCACAAAACCAAATTCCAAATTTATTCCTAAAAGATCATTAATCTCTCCCTTTTTTACCCATACATATTATATTATTTCAAACATAATTATATTTTTTTACCATAATTTAAGGTTAATTTTATAAGCATGTATTGTATAAGATGGCTGCTAGTTGTAATGAGTAATATATAATATATATTTTATGTACTAAATATTTATGATTTTAATTTTACAAAGATAGTGGAGAAATATTTTAATGGAATAGATTGTAATGATAAAAAATTAATATTCGGACTATATGAATGAATATATATTTATTTAATTTTTGGGTTGCATCAAATGTTTCACTCCATGAGGTTCTATGGAATCTATTATCCATTGCACTAACAAAATCATCAAACAACAATGTTCATTGCGGGCTTCTAACCAGCCTCATGCATCTCCAATTTTCTCTAGTGGAGATAAAATGTAGTTCGATTAAGATTTTCTAATGGATAATCTTTATATAAGTTGAATTTATACATATACTATTCTGAAAACCTCTAAATTCGAATGACATCTCACAGAGATCATATACATTTTAGGATCTTAGTGTTTGTGTATATGATTACATTTCCATAAAAAATAATGTTTCACTTAATGGATTATAAATTTTTTATCGACACTAGGGAATCTATATGGATGATCTAATCATGTAATGGAAGGTGACAAGAAAAATAAGGGACCACATGTTCTATCTATGTCAACAAAGTTCCAAAATTAATATTGTGGGGATCATAGTTCACTTTGTAACATATCCATGGATCTTGATGTTTCAAAAATTGGTTTTTAATCTATCTGCACTAATTCTCATGGAAGACATCCGCAAACATATCAAACAAATGAAACATAAAACTATTTTTGGACAAGTAGGATAATAGTTTTTTTAATTGGGGAATTATAAAAATTTTCATCGACATTTCCATGTAATCCAAAGGAATCACTACATCTCGAAAACATTAATGGGGTTTGACTATGACATTGCAGCCTCAACCCTCTACTAGTCCAAAACAATCTATATCATATAATTGAATGTTCTGATTTAAACTCGCATTCTGGCTATAGAAGTGATAGTTTGACATTTCTATATCTATATTATGTGATAAAACTATTACTAATATAATATAAATGAAACTAGAAGGCATGAATGGCATCTTGGAATATATCAGGACAACAAAAAAATACAACAATGAAGGTGAATTGATATGATGGGAAAATAAATTCCACGAGATCCATGAATTCTAATTGATAATTTTTCTATCGTAAAGGAATGAAATGATATCCCTAAACCATATACCTTATGTTGCAATATTTCTTATTAATATCCTCCACTATGACACATATATCAGGATTTTTTAATGAATATCAATTATGGGAATATATAGTGATACTTTAAATAATATAACAGATCAACTATCATTGGGAAATGGTTTTCTCTTCAATGATTCATAATTGATATCTATATACACCACATTGATACATAAATGACCATCTTATATCATACAAAACTACATAGAAGCACCCCAATGATACACTCTTAGTCTGATAAATAATTTTTCTTATAAAATGTATAATTGTACCATCCCTTATCTCAACTATTGTGGTTCCATATGATAAATATTACTTGTTATTGGATTCACCATTTGAAAAATCTATTTCTCAATCTCAATTCCTCTATCTAGAAGAAAAAAATGTTATGTCAAATGGGAAAACATCTTGATATGGATCCTCTAATGAGGGAATGATGGTGGGGGCTAATATCTATTCTACACTAAGATAAAATACAATTACATGTGTTTTTTATCACTTTAATATATTTTAGTATTGGTCTTGTCCTACCTTAAATGATATTATAGTATCTAGTGAACACATTCCACTCTAATATATGACTTTTCAAAGCCTCAATTTTCTGGAAAATGATTATACGAGCTTGATAACAGGTCAACTAGTCCATTCTGAATATAACATTAAATCTTTTTATCTATAGAATTATAAATTATGATATTTTTTCAAACCTATCAATTACTATATTTGAATCATTATACCACTCCTTTTGATCAACATTCATTTACAATGGAATGTCAAGGAAGATTAACTCATAAGGAAAATTCACCTCAAAATCTAGGCTATCAATAGTGATATAATATTTTAATGAATGGTATTATCATGTCTCAAATAAATTTTTATATAACAAAAAGGAATTTAAAAACATTATTACAACAATAATATTTCCCACCATACTTGTTTATTGATCATTATCCATTGGATAGAAACAAAATATCTTCATATCATGACAACCTAGGGTATCAAAATGATGTGGTTTAGGGGTCTACTGTTGAGGGACCATTTCTACCCACAAACATTTTATCTAGAAATATGAAAATGTTGTCTCATAAAAAATTATGGAATATGACCCATCATGATACATAAGTGACATTTCATATATAGATTAATGTGTGATGAATTTATATTTCACATCAATCCATTCATGTAGAACAAAGTCAAACCACTTTCCACAGTGTGATTACATAAATCCCTACACTTATATTCTTGTTTATCACCATACTATACCATTTCATCATTCACCATTTTAATAATCAAGGTTGTAGTACCTTCCATAGGGGCTAGATTGGATGTTTTCACACTATCTGTTTAATGAAAACAACAAATTCTATTATAATCATGAAAATAACGAAAAGGAAAGGCCTTATGAAAAACCTTTGGATCTCCTTATAGTGTGTCCCATAAGTATTAATATTTTCATATCCACCTTCCTATCCCCATGTGGGTCCACTATATCAAATATTTCATTAATAATATCAATCTAGTACATAGTATCGTGTACACCACTAGTTCACTAGATTTTTGTGGGTAGTTGGATGTAGAAATATTGATCATTGTCTACGAAAATCCTATATAACCCGCAACTCAGATAATCCATAGTATTTATAACTATTGGGTTGAGTGAGTTTAACTTTGAAATGACCAGTATTGGTGTGAGAGCATTCTCGGTAATACCCTCTTATATATCCAATTAGGGAACAAGCATGTCATCTGGTTACGAGAGTATGGAATCCCCAATGAATCATTTTACTAAAATTCCAAATAAAAATTTATAGAAAAAATAGTACAATTTCCATACAATAAAAGAATACTTAGTTTTGAGGAAAACATATTGGATTTCTATTGGAATACCTATCTAACGAGATACTCACACAAAATATAGGACCCTCATAGTTCATCCCATGTTTTGAGATTTTTCCTTCTTATTATTTTTTTATCAATGTCATATTTATATGAAACATAGGAACACGGTTAATTTCAATTAAATTATGTCAAAATATATATTACTAAAGCATATAATAAATATATATTATAAAATAATATATTTAATTAAATTATTATTTTCCTATAATCAAAATTAATATATATATATATATGAAATGTGATCCTACATGACTATATGAAATTTATCAACATAGATAATTCTCATAATACTATAATTCTAATCCTACCACCAAAAACATGGATGTCAGTTAAATGGGAGTTAGACAGTCGCATGGAAAATATGCTATACAGTTTCCATAGAGCATATGTCCATCCTACCATAACCCAAAAATTATATAATTGAATACTTATGGTAAGTATTACATATTGTAACACCCCATCCTGAATCACTCAGTCCATACTGATGTTCCACATAACCTCATGTTTTCCTCCCTATATGAATGAAGTCACCCAAAACTGGTGACAGAAATTATTATCATTTTAATGTTATTCCATCAGTATTAATACACATAATAGGATAGTATAACATGTCATTAGTCCAAAAATTAAATAATAATAATAATAATATAAATAAATAATATCAAAATGAAATCATATGTCATAAAAAGTTAATAATTGGACCAATAATTTAGAAGGTCATCTAATATTATATTACATCTTGAAATTAAAGTTATTAAAATTTCAGCACCATGAATCTAGAGTGTGTCCTGTTATTGTTTCCTTCTCTAAGCATTATTCTTCTTAATAGCATATCCCATGATCCTTGGCCATCACTAAATATATAGTCATAAATATACACATCCATTGATATTCCCATGTAGATGGTTTATATAATCTTAGATAGACACTATGAATGAATTCTTAATATATGTTCTCATAAGTATGGAAGTGTAGGACATGATTCAATGCAAATTCACACCTTATCAAACAATAAACCACATAAAATGAGATATTTTTCTAACCAATCCAAAACAATCCTTATCCATTCATATTTTAGTTCCATTCCAAATAAGTAACATATATTATAACAATAATTATCTAATCATACCATGTTACTCCATCCACCACTACGGAAAATGTATATTCCACAATTATAGGGAATATCGACAATAAAATTAATGGGTTATCATCTCCAATTTCACATTAATATCATCCCACCATCAATGGAATGAACATAAAGAACACCCAAATAATAGACTCTATTTCATATTCAAGTATACTCACCATGAATAGATTATACATTAATATATAAAATATATTAAAATAATATGTGATGTTCCCTTGGGATTAACATTCCATGATAATACACTAACCATCATATAGTTGGTTGTGACATAGAATTTATGTTTCCATAGATACTCATATAAGGAGTCAGCAATATTTATCATGGGACCTCTAAAAATGATCAGTAAAATAATTATTCCACTATATAACCAAAAAACTACATATAAGGAATAAAATAAAAAGTAATAATATATCACAACATAAAATTATCTAGAATATTAAATTATTATCACTTTATTAATAACGGAACTAATAATTCATCCAAAAAAGGGTCTCATAAAAATCATTATGTATGGGAAATGTAATAAATAAGAAATCTCAACTACCTAGATATAAATACACACCAAAAATTGAAAACAATTCCAAATAATTTCAAACTATGGTAATATCTTCTTATAGTTATCTCATTGGTGACAATCTATAAGAGCCTACAATTGATGATATATGACTCACAAACATTTACTATCTAGATCAATAAAATATTCCAAGTATCCATAAATCCAATATAAATTTTTGAAAAGATAAACTATTGATCAATATCTAAGAGAGAGATAGTGATAATGAATTACATATTTGTTTTATCCAAACATGTGGGAAATATTTGATGATCAATGAAAGGATAAGTCACTTATAATCTCTATGAGTTGATCGCCTAATGTCTATAATAGTGTGAGTAGTATGAGGTTATAAATAACTCTATAGTAATCCATTGATTCAACCATGTCCCAAGAGGATGGTCTAACAAAATACATGGTTTGAGGGGAATTTTATATTTATAGACAATGTAGAAAAATATGTTTTGTGTCGAAGGACATAGTCTTCTGTTGTAATGGGTCCAAAAAAACATGGACTATAGTGTAAAGGTGACAGTAAATCCATATTGATTTTTGGTCAAATAAATGTCTATATTTAATATTCTATTTAGTGGTGATATCCTATACACTAGAAAAATATCATTGTTTAATGACTGTCACTATGACATGACCTCTAAAACCTCACACGAACACTATACCAAAGCCACCATTGCATAGTGTATTGACCCAAAATTAGAAAAACCACCCAAACTATAACATGAATAATCTATACCAAATATAATTCTCCTCACCAATTCTATGTGAAAATATCCTGATCCATTGTGGTAGATTTCTATGATGTAGTTCCATAACTACACCATAGCCACACCCTCCATGATAAGACACATTCACCATAAAGTATAACAATGTTATTTCATTATGATTAGTTCAAAATCCATATTCTCCTTGGAATTTAACATTATTATATTGAATTAAAAACAATTGTGTTATATTTTTGATGGTTGGTGACATATATCCAAGACATTATGTTATTTGGGGTCAGGTTAGACAATTTGTCATGATTATTAATGAAGACTCTAAATCTCCAAGCCTCAGTAATTACTAGTTCATGGGAATTAGGTTCATTCTTATTCATGTAGTACAATTAATTAATGGTTCCAAATTAACCCTTTATGATGGGATGTTACATTAAATTCTAATAGATTTTCCAATTAACTAGATTTTTTGTGATTTTCTATAGTGTAATTATTCCCCATTTTTAATAACATAGTGGGTTGGGAACCAAGGCCTTAATAATGGCTACACAGAAAGATAGTCCAATGGGAATCAATTTTGATATTCTATAATTATCAGAGTAATATTGTATATTGAGAATTAATCCATAAGAAATAAACCATTAATTGTCCTTGGACATTTCAAAATATTATGAGTATGGTTATAAGATCACATCGGTAGTAATGGGTTTATAATAAGGTATTATATTCTTAGGGATCATTTCATTCCTTCATATAGTGATCTAATGATGTTTTTCATGAAAATTATATATGTATTATATAATAAAATTAATCTTTATCATCAACATAAATTTATACACTAAACATATGACCTTCCCACATTATCCACTACTACCAATTTTTTTTAAAATGCTTGATATTTTTTTGTTTAGTTTTCCTTTGAAATGGAATGGTGTTGGATAAAATATGTTCTAATTTCATATTTGAGAATTATTTACCCTATCTATTTTAATTGTAATCAGATTTCACTCTGGATAAATATCAAAACCCTCATTCATGTGTATATGTTGAGAATCACCCAATGGTGCCATCTTGTTTTGGGTGGATGGTGGATATAGATGAGATGAGTATAAAATTAACCATTCCCGAATCGAATTATATCATTTCAGTGATATTAAATAATGTCAACTGATGGATTTCATTAATATCTTGAGTGAAATTGGTGATTACGGTACCCTTTTATTATTGACTAACATCTGACAGAGGTGAGAGGAAATAAAACAACAAACAATGATTATTTTTTAGGATAGATATTTTACCAATAGCTAATTGATGTAGATATTCCTTGAAGATGTTTTCCATAAAATTTGAAAACATTATCTTATGAACTAATAAAATAAGGGATGGATATCACTATTAATCCTTCATTAAAGATGGAACTAAAGATCCTTATAAATATCTTTATGAATTTGACATGGTTATGTCATGGTTTGCCTATGTCATCAACCCACAACATATCTTATAACAAATTTCATCATAAGGTGGATTATTACTTAAGAAACATGGATGGTTTTATTCATTCATTAATGGATATAAAGGTTCCTTAGAAATTATAATATATGATGATGGGTTTGAAATGGAGAAGAATGAATTATAATGAGTACAATAATTACTTTTAATTACTTGAAACATAACTTTAAAACTACTATATGAATTTATAATATCATTATAATGTAGGATTTTAACTATTTAATGTACTTATCATGATGTATTTACAGTATCCATTTTAATTAAGTCACCCAATATATCATTAATGGTATAATTATTGTCTAGGTGGTGAATATGATTCCATGAATTACCAAGATGATGGATCCAAAAAATTAATGAAATTAACAAATAATATTATCTCCTACGTCCATATTCCAATAAAGTAGCTTATATACTAGATCAATGAATTTTAATTTCATTTTACTGGGTCCAAAGGGTATAATCATTTATGCTACTATTACATCAACTAGTTTCAAATAACATAGGTTATTATTTCCTAGAGTTAACTTGTACATTACATATGTGTGTTTCATTTAAATATAATGTGATTCTTTTCATATATTTTGATCTAACTTCTAATGTGCAAGGATTACTAGAATTCAATGGTTATAATGTCCCTATGATCCAATAAGAGACATATATTTAATCTAAAATAGGTTTAGAAGTATGGAAAACTATGGGATCCTTATGGTGTAAATCCCATATTAGACATTAGTGGGGCCCTGATCCAAATGTTCGTGTTTCTAAAATATCTAGTTAATGTTTAATAGATTATAAAATCGATTTCAAATTCATGGATGGATATTGTTATTTTGATTTGGTCACATATAGAATGTCATTAATAGAATGTACCAAATTTGAAAGACTATAAATTTACCCTATTATTGGCATTGAATAAAACAATTTATATATATTTTTTTATATCATATTATAATTGTAACAATGATATATCTAATTTTGAATTTCCCTCTTAGAAAATATTTTAACAATAAGGCGTGATCAATATATCCATGGATATAATAAATTTTCTTCCACTGGATATCTATATTTATTGCTTAGAGGGTAGGACATAGTTGTGTTATTTACTATAATAGACAAGGGTAAGTGTATATTCCATTCATAATTTGCTATACATTAAATTATTCTGTTATTTTCAAGCAATTAGTTACCAAAGATAGAAAAACTGATGTCAATGAATGGATAAAAAATATACATGCTTCAATGTCCTAAATAGTAAAATCTTGTAGGGATCATGCTATCATCACCCCTAAATCATTTGGGGAAAATGTTATTCTCTAATATAGGGAGGATTTTTTCTATAATTAGATATCACTCATTACGATTAATTTTGATTTGGGAATAGAGTTTGAATCAATACTTTATTGGTAGTGTATGATGGTAAAGGGCAATATTCAAAAACCAATTCTTAATATTACCCCTGAAGATCGAATTAATAAAATTTTGAATCGTCCTCACTATGTCAAAAATAGAGTATTATGATGATATTTATATCTCTATGAACAACATAATATGAAGGAGATGATTTATAAATTAGAACAAGTGAGATTATAAGATTACATCATTCTCAAGTAGAGGACTATGCCACATAATTTTTTTATCTTAGAAATAGAACAATATAACTAGTATAACTACGAAGAGGATCTACTTGATCACTAGTATATGGTGAATGTGAAGTCTATTGAAGTCAAATTTCATAAATTTGTACTGAAAAAAATTATTTATCTGATAATTGGATATTACATGAAAAATATTAGAATCGAATAAATAATAGTGATATTATGGTTGAAAAGTTTCACATCATTACAGAATTAAAATCCACATGGCATACTGTTCTTTATAAAATTATAGAAATATTGCATTCATCAATAAATGAATTTTAGGATTTGGTAGTGAATATTTTATAAGGACATTGGAGGATATGAATAATGAAAATTTACATTATATTGTGGTTAATACATTCTTTTCTATTATCTTGTAGAATAAAAAAGTCAAATTATTACATTTAATAAGTTATAAACCACCTCTCATATTTATATAATATGACTATTCATGAAGCCTTCATAAGTAGTATTAGGGTAACAAAACCTCACAATAATGTTTTTCTATAACAAATCATTAAAATTTATATTATTTAAAATTTATATCAAATAATCATCCTCATAAATATTTATCAACTATGGTATATGAAGAAAATAAAATCATCATTCCCAAGAGTTAGTTCATCATGATTATTTCGTCATGTGTTTGGCTCAATAATATTTATATTAAAAACAAAAACCATTTGAATAAAAGATTTTTTTTATTTTGGACTAGTAATTTTAGTCAATGTTTTGTTTATTAAAATATGAACATTTGGAATGATGATTAAACATTAAAAAACTAGTTGAGTTCCATGTAATATAAACATGATTGAATAAAAAATATCGGTACCACTGTGTTGAAGGAAGAAAAAGGCTACAACTATTTCTTATGCCTGTGGGCCTATTTAAAATAAATAAAATTTTTCTTCAGTCATATTTTAGACATCAAAAAATCTATTTCATTTTCTTTTATTTATTAGTAACGCTTTTCTACCCCTATTATTGCGGATACATAAAGAGTAATATGGTTTTTCCCATATGAATCCATATATATGATTTAAAATAGAAATTTTTTATTGATATTTAATTTTGAATTATCAATTTTCTTTAGCTGATGTAATATTGATGCCTTCTGAGAAAATTATTTATATTTATATGGGATTAAATTTATGAATTTTAAATTCTGATATTCCCTTGTCTAATTCATTTTGATGTTTGTAATCATGAATTTCAAACCACCGTAGATGATATTCATGGTCAATTAGATTTATCCTTCTATTGTAGAAATCCATGTATAAATATGAATAACCCCAAAAAGTATCAAGATCCATATATTTGTGGTACATTTGAATATAAATGAATATATTTCATACTAAAATGATTGTATTTAATATAAAATGACGTATTCATATTATTACCATCTATATCCGAACATTATTTCATTTGGGTGATGACCCATGATATTGATCATTCAAAGAAAGATGAATATAATTTCATTTCTAAACATTGACAATGTATACAATTCATGAATACATATCATCAGTGGTATAAAATATTCTTTATTAGTATGAACATTATATTAGAAAATAATATCTAATATAAGAATAATGAGGTATCATGGCAAGGAGAATATAATCCATGAATTTCCAATATCACATTTGGATGATCGGTTATGATATAATGGCAGTAGGTCAAATATAGTGTCCATGATCCCCTATATGGGACATGAAGTCATCTATATGGAAGACTCTATTGGTGAAAATTTCCTTGAGATAACTAAAGAGGATTTCTGCATATCTGAAGAAATGTTTTGTTCTTTGTCGAGTATGATCATATTTTGATATCCATTTGATATATGTAATGATTTAAAAAATGGATAAGTTAATAATGTTAGTGGATCGAGGGAATTATCTTCATTAGTTATACAACTATAATTTTCAAATCACACATTGATGAAATGTTTTTTATGGTTACGGGATATGACCAAAAATTTCTATTAAATTTTTATAATAAATTGTTCCTTATGAGTGTCTCAAGGATTATTATAAAATAATGTGGTAGAATACATATGAATAATTATATTTCATATATACAAAGTAATTTCTTCTTAAATATATTTAGTGGGAGGATTGGGGATTGAAGAAATAAAATTTAATCATACCACTATTAATGTGTTTTCATCCGAACAATTTTTTATGTCTAAATATCTTGTGATTTTAATTTTTATTAACCAAAACACTGATGATAGAATTAAACATCATCATTCTATGATCAAACATCATAGAGATTTATTTTATAAAACAATGACCAAGATCATGAAACATAATGAAACATTTTAACTAAAAAGGGGTTTGGAAAAAAATGAAATAAATTGTTTGTTCAATGTAGAGACAAACAATCTCATAGGATTATACACATTTTATATATTTTAGATATTTATAACATCCATAAAATGGAGGTGTAACACAATAGAACATCTAGGGTAATGGGTATGAAAATGTCACAATAGGTTTTTAATATAGTATTAAGACATTTAAAATAGTGGTGTGAGGTTTTCTGATCATGGGTGATGATGTAGAACACATACCAGAGGAAATGACTATTATTCATTTTCAAATGTGGGTAAATACAATAATATTTCATATACAACATTAATTGTTTGAATATTTATAAAATGAATCATCTTCTATATATAATTTATTATTTATTTTATCGATTATGAGAAAAATTGGGGAATCTAATCATGGCTCAGAAAAGGTGCCCTTGGATTCTGAATTCACCATTTTCTGATATCTATGAATTTTTTTCAATTTGAGATAGATTGTTTGAAATTTAATATCCATGGACTTGTTTTTTTTAAAATGGTGGAGAAGGAATTATAAATACATGTTGACCAGGCATAGGATGTAGTCTTTGTAAAAATAGATCGAAAATGGGTATTGGTCTACGTGTAAGAAAATAAAATTTATCCTAGATATTCAAAATATATTTTAGTGTCATTAATCAAGGAAAACATTTTTATATTTATTCATAAAACAGATACATAAATCAATGTCAAATAATAGAGAAGTTAATTCCATAAAAAATCATGAGACAATACCCCTAATGAATGGAACAACTTTATTAAAGGCGATGTGTTGAGGTGACATGAAATGTGATTGTGGAGTGAAAAATTCACTAAGGAAAAAAATATTTAAATAGAGTAATTTGATACTAGGGAATGGATACATGTAATGGTTTTTCTAAAATTGAATTGGTTTATGGCTAAGAATAATTGGTCATACGACACAAATTACTCAATCATGCATAAGGCTATAAATGGTGGTCTATGTGTAACATTGTTTAGAATCATTCAACACAAATTTATTTGATATATACATTATAATAATGTGATTTAGATTCATTATACATGTATTTTAATGATTTAAGAGAAAAATATTTAGGGAACCTCACATTGATCAGGATCTTTTTTGCAGTGACAACACCTTATCATAGTGTTGAGTCCATAAGGGAATGGAATTAGAATGAATATTGGGAAATAATTAAAATTATTTTCCAAGAACATATAGGGGTAATTTAACCATATATTAGTATAATAGTATTTTTTTTATTTCATTAATATGTGTCTAAATTATTTCATGGACAAAAACTATGGAATATGGCCCCTTATAATAATGATAAGTCTGGATGTGATTCAATAATATTGTTTAACTTCCCTATGTTAGAAGTCCTAGAATAATTATATATAATTATATTATATGAATTTATCAATGAATAGTTCTGTAATATCCTATGAATGAAAAAAATTTATTCGTATAGGAAAAGGAAATCACCATAAAAATAAGCCATCGTGCGATAACATAATGGGAATGAAGACACACACATAACAGTGACTAGGGGATGGGGCATTCAATGTTTTGATATATGTTCAAAACAAGTAGATGAACTGGTGAAGATATTTTTTTTCATGATTATATAAGCATAATTTAGATAAATTGAGAATGATCCCTTTTCTTTAATATGTATTTTTTTATGGGAAAGGGTTACAGAAGAACGAGTCTCAAATTGTTTACGAAGTTATATATAATGGATAATGAATTTATTTATTTTACAATGTGTGAATACTATTGGATTATTTTAATCAATATATGTATCATCTTGATCATATTTATTATAAATAAAATTTTATGTAAAACTGATGAATATTTAATTCTTGATAGGTTGGAGAATATAGGGTTAACGATGTGATTTTTTGAGTCACATGTGACTGCACCATAGTGAAAAATGTATTGAATTATAATTTTAATGAATTTTAAAAACATTGAATAGATTTATGTTTTTTAATGGTGATTTTCAGTATATTATAATATATTAATAAATGTTTACAGTTTGTATATTGTGAATATTTTATTATATAATATAGCATCATGAAACTAGGATGAAAGGGGATAGTCTTGTCCCCGATTCCAATTAATAGATGAGGAAAAACTATAAAATAAGAATTCCATAAGGATTTTATTTATGTCTGGGGTGAGTGTAATTCTGGGTTACTATAGATCAATTAAATTTAAATCATTTTCTTATGATGTTATACTACTATAATTTAATACTCTTATAGTCTAGACAATTTTTTAGGCTCTTTTTAGTTGACATTCTCTTAGCCAGGTGAAATTGGTCAATGATTAAAGGCAATTATACTAAGAAAATTAATATATGGTTTAAGAAATAAGGATCAACATGAGGTTAATTTATTCCTAAGTAGATCGTGTTAGATGATTTTCATCAAACACCATGAGATTTCTCCTTTGTTTCATGGAACTTGTTACGTTTTATTACAATGTGGGACAAGGAAATTGATCTACAATTAAATCATTATGCCCCAAAATTATAATGAATGTAGTAGACAATAACAAAAATTATTTCCATGTGATTCATGAACTATGTGATAAGATTTTATGGATAGATAATATTGGTTCCAAAAGTGTATATAAAATTCATGAAGTAGACATGAATGTATATTTCTATTTCATCACATAATGTAATGAATTGTTAAATGGTGGAATTTCCCTACTTTTATCAATTAGTAATAATTTGGAACAATACACCTAGGATTATTTGACTAATATAAGTCCATTATAAGGGATGTAATACACTCAATTAAGTATTTTATGTATCAGCGGACCCTTTGTAAGAAAATTTTACTTCACACATACGATTAATATGATGACATATAATTTTGTCATCATGTGAAATTGTAGAAATTATATTCATTTTAAGGTTTGAAAATCCATAATATTTTAATGAAATAGGATTTTCAGACATAAATATTACATCATATTAAATGAATATTAAAAAATAATTCTCAATATTCACAGGATTATGATAATGGATTTTTGTTTTTTGAGACTAGATACACAATTTTATCATATTTGGAACTGACTTAAACATATCCTACAATGATCTACCTATCCAATACACTTAATCGTTATACCTAACATAAATTACTTCATCATAATATGGGTAAGGGAAACATAATAATGTGTGAGATTAGATTCTCAGTATTGGTAAACATTAGAGATATCGTTCAATTATCCTATGAAAAAATAAGAAAAAAATGGGTATGAGATCATGAATATAACATAAAAAATTTATAATATATATTATTTAGATTGTAAACATAATTCATGATAGAAAACAATAATATTTCAAAAGTCATGGATCATAACAGAAATAAATCATTTAAAACTAATGAGGAAGCATATGTTCATGTCAGATTTGTGTTGAAGAATCCAAAAAATATAAACCATTTCATATGATAATAATATCTAGCTAAACAAGTGAATCTCATTTTGGATGAGTGGTGGGAATTTTTCTACTTTCATGATATAAATTTGAAATATTTCATTATTATATGGTACATTTGAACAAATTTCTTATAAAAACAATTAGGTCCTGTGTAAAGATATTTATCTCATATCTAAATGTCTTTGTCATTAGATCTATATTATGGGATCATCCTATCCTTTTCACATACATGTTGTTCTGATTTTGTGATTTGGTGGAAACCTAGTGAGTTCAATGATATTATTATTGTAATATACAATTTTTTGACATCCATTGTAACTAGTTCGATGGAGTCGTAGACAATATTATTTATCATGAAGAAAAAAATTTCCCTCACTTTGGGTTACTGTATTTAAAATATCCAGAACAATTTCAATCACAATGGCGATTTTAATTATTTATTTCCTTTATTAGAATGATCTATTAGACTGGTGGATAACCTCAAAATTCATATGAATGTGTTGGATAAGACCCCTTCCAATTAAATTTTCATGGTTGGTGGAATCATACTCCCCCAACCACAAAGATCGTATTATTGGGGGAATATGGGTTTTGTGGAATCCATACATTAGAGACCTCAAGTATAATATTGATTGATCACATATTTATGTTCTCATTTGGGGAGGAAGCGTTTTCAGTTACATTAATATCTTGTTCACTTGCGATTTTTATTATTCGTATGGTCACGTTGATTCCCTTATCCCATAGGTGAATTCACTACCTAATGGTAATCATGTTTTCCTCTCTAGGAATATAATGATGTAGTTGAATGAAACATATTCCATGATCATATAAATTACTTTTTAAGAGATGCATATTATCCCATGGTCCATTATATATCATATTTTGACAATCAATATCATTATAAACAAACGGGTGGATATTCTCCACACAAGACATGAATGGAATAGAATTATTTATTTCTTCTTCTTTTGGGATACTCAAAATAATATATTTAATATTTTTTTCTATCATTTGGTCCCTTCCAACTGAAAGTGATAATTTATTTAGGGATCATTCTAATAGAATTCCACATTTTCACCCTCATTGACCATTTTATAAAAGTACATTTTATGTCTCTCAAATAAAAAAATTATAATTTTCATAATGATAATGAATATTGATTTTTTTATAATAAAAATGAATCACAATGGCTTATTTCTCATAATAGATGATAAACATTGACTTATTTCCTATAATAATATCATAAGATATAATAGTGAAACCAATGAATCAGAGGGATATATAACTATTTTACAACACTTCAAATAATTAAAATCGAACATATTTGTGACATTAATTCATAAAACATTCATCATTTAGTTATATTATTTGTTGTGAAGAGAAATCAGTTTTTATTATCATATATACTATATATCATATCATATCCCTTGGTAAATACAAATGATTCCTAGAACTCATCATTTTAATAATAAAACATTTGGATAAATAATAATGATAGTACCATTGGTCTATATAATCAGTAAAACCAAATAAACAATGAATGTTGTTCCCATTAATGAATAGTTATTCCATGAAAATATCCTTGAATCATTTTTTGAAAAATATTCCATACACTTTGAAAATAAAATTGATAATTTTTTTAAAATTATAATCAGGATTTTTATTTGTTGAAAATATCATGAAAAAATATAACGTACTAATTAAATATTTTAGTGATCATGATGGTTGGAATGAAAATCTCCCTTTAAAAGATAAAAGAAAAACATTATATCAAAATATTGTCCAAATGAAAAAATAGAACATTTATTATATAAAAAGAAGATTACCTGTAATCAGTTAATTATGAAGTCAAACAGTGGAAAAATAATTGTTATTTTATTTTAGTGTACTAAAAAATTTATTTTTTTTATATCATGGAAGAGGAAGAAAAAGACATTAATTATTTAATGGAAAATAAGGTATCTTTGACCTGAAAAAAAATATATTTTATTATTCTATGTAGTTAATAAAGATATTGAAATTTAAATAAAAAAAATATTCTTAAAAAAATCCATATTAAAATAATTTTTTGTAGATTATTCATAGGTAGAAGATAAATTTCATCATAGAAGGAAGAATCCAAATAAATAATTATAAATATTGATATGGTAACAAAAATCCATTATCATATTGGTATCATTAAAATCATATTCAAATTTTAAAATAATTATTGGTTTGTAATACCCTATAAAATTTAAAATATTAATAATAATTTTCATTCATGTGATGTATATAAAACACATTAAATAAATATTTGGAGAATAGGGCATGTGCCATAGAGAAATAAAAGTTAAATTAGAATCCCATTTTCAGTTCATACATCAATCATATGTTTGTGATCCTCCTATATAAAAGAAATATATTATTTATAAGTCAATTAAATAAATAAAATAATATATTTTATATAATATTTTATATAATAATAACCATTTAGAACTCATTTATTAATTACCCTTTATTAAATGCACTATTCCAGGTGATCATTTCATTGTATTTCAAATATTTTTTCTTTGGAAGTTATGTTCCATATTTAATGATTATTTTTCAATAATATATATAATTATAATAATTATATTTATAGTATAATAATTAATTTTGTAAATATTTTGTGTCATCCATTAATGATTGACATACACAAATTTCATACATTATATACAAAGAAGGTACGATGTACGTATAGATGAACGTTATTTATATTTTTTGATTTATGGAAGAAAACAATATTATATGATAACATATCAATCTAGAAATATTTTTAATTCATTTATATTATATATTTTTATTAAATATATCCTTTTAACTTTCTATGACAAAATAAATACAAAAATTCTATCACAAGAGTTTTTGGATTCAGTAGATGACTTAAATGCCAGAACGATGTTAGAATTTTTTAAAGGAATTGGAGGTAAAAAGGTTCTTTTGATATTATAATTTTTACATGATATATGCCTTAAATAAAATTTCCAAAATTAAATATATCATTATATCTTGATGTGAGATTCTCTAATGTAAAATTATTTACATCATCTCAAAAAATGGCAGTCCTCCATACACAAGTTCAATGGTTTCATTTCACAATTGATGGAAGATTCGATGGGTTTAGGTTTTCAAATTAAAATGATTACATATAAATATATGTGATATACTTATAATATTATTTCATCATGTGTTAGTATGATTACATATAAATATATGTGATATAATTAAAAAAGTTATTTTTAATTTTACTATTGATTGAAAACATTCATGATGTTTATATAGGATATTAGAGGAGGTTTACTTTTGAAAGTAGGCGAGAAGACCCACTTGGAAGGAACTTATATATTTCCATAAAGAATAAAAAATGATGATGTAATTACCAAGAAAAATACTACCAAATGACAATATATTGGATGTTGGGATAGTATATGGTAGAAATATTACCATTAAATATGATTTATGAAATTCATATTTGAAAAATTTTCCCTTATCATTCGTAAATATTCCAACCAGGTAAACCCAAGATACAATTATCAAAGGTAAATAATATTCAATGTTGATAATTTTTATTATAAACATATTAAATAAACCATATTAAATAAAAATTATTATTATAATTAAAAATAAGGAATCATTTTAAACTAATTATATTCAAAAAAAATTTGTATAATTTCAAATATCACATAACCATTAACTGAAAATGATAATGATGGTTTCCAAGGAAAACATTTCCTTCTGTATAAATTTTTCAAACAATATAATATTACAGAAAATTGATTCCAATTACCAAATTTTAATTAATAACAAAATAATTGAAAAAATGAAAAATTTAAATCAGAATTTTAGAAAAAATGGTTATCTAAAATTCATTTAAATTAAAAATATAGTTTTTATTAAAAATAATTATTTTTCATTATTCATTGAAAAATAAAAATTTTAAAAAAATTATCAAAAAAGCGATTTTAGGTGTATTTTTTTTAAATTTTGAAAGTGGAGTTTATTTTTTAAAATTTGATTAAAATAATTGGGAAACATTTTAATATAAGTTTCTAAAATATGGTGAAATCTCTTTTTAGAAAAATTCTATTTTTAACAAAAAATATATGAGTTATTATTTTCCCATTCTTCTAAAAAATATTTGATGATTAATAAAAATATTTATTGAAAATAATACCTTATTTTCATTTGGAATTATTCAAAAATAGTTATTTAATTAATTTATAGAGATAAAAACACATTAAATGTATAAAAATTGGTTTTTAGAAAAGTATTAATTTTTTAATAAAATGTTTTTCCATTTGTTATCAATTCATGGAAAATGATTTTATTTTAAACATTTATAAAAATAATAGTTCCAATAATTCATTTACTACAATTTATATCAACCAATTCACTGGCTAGGTTATAACTATCACATTAAATAATAAAATTTTAGTAGTATAGCATTTTTCAATTATACTCATCGTTACTTGTAACAAAATCTATTGAAAAAAACTAATTTTATTTGAAAAAAAAATTATTTCATAAAATATCAGGGAGTTAAATTATACCACCCAAAAATGAATCTTTTCCTCAAAATTAAATAACATATATATAATAAAATTTCGATATCACTACATAATCATTTCCTCTAGTTCTGAAGTAGCTACCACATATTATTAGTATCACAAATAAATTGAACGGATGAGTGGTGTAGATTCATATCACTTTATCGCAATCATCTAGTATCACCAAATGTATTTCATTATATGAATAATATTTTTCATGTGGTATTATATCTAAGTTCATTACATGCGAAGGATCAATTATATACATCCCCAAGAGATATACATGGAAGACATCATCATCATGATAGTTAATTTTTGGGTGCTCTATAATATAATATTACATCCATACTCGATCAAGAATCTATGATAGTAAAATATAACTACGGGTTAGATTTTAATTATTTACAAATATCATAAAATATTTCATGGTGAAATTTAATGTAAAACATTCTCAGCAACATCAAATTCAATATCATTCTGATTACTTCTAGCATATCTTTTCTACCAACTATATACTGCATTAATTTGATAATGTTCAACTCTAAAATTCTAGTCCTTTTTTTTATGTAGCATAGGTCCCTATAAGATTATTTCTCAAACATCATCCCAAAATATTTCTTCCCTAAACATCCCCACACATAGTACATCACCATAATTTATCTGAATACTCATGTTAATCATGTTATTGTAATAAAACTAAACTATAATATGTTGTGGATCCCAAACACATTTGAAAGTCATTAAATATGATATCAATATATCCTATAAGGTTTTAATAGTTTTCATTGACTAAAAATAAATTTGAATATGATACATAGTGCTAACAATATAAATTATATCAAGAGCTTACTGAAGAAATTACCATAAATTTGATGCAAACCATAGATCCTTATAAGATATTATAGAATTTGGTAGTCTAGAAAACCAGACAAATTATTTAATGTATATTTTAGATTTATTATCATGAAATACATATTATATAATAGAAATGAAAAATGATGACATCATAAGGTTATGAACTATAACTAAAATATAATTATATAATTATGATGTTTTGAGAAGTTTGATGAAAAAATCAATGGTTACGTTTTACCATCACCATTTTTGTATGGGTAATGGTGGTAAAATCTCCTTATACATTTGTCTCCTAACCTCAACTTTTAAACATACCAATAATTGTTGTACAAATTCATTAGTATCTTTCTTCATGAAATCTCTACATAATACCCTTTTATATCTAAATATATCATTGTACTTCCAGGATGAATACAGTATGAACAACTATAAGCTTCCTCTAACTATTCCATTATCAAATCTAGTACGGATGACAAAGATACATCATTATGAAAAGTTATAACTCCTTTTTAATCATTTTTAATAAAAGTAGTACTTCATAAATTCAATTTGTGTATTTATATCTTCCATCGACACCACATTAATCTCCATATGGATATATTGTTTGACAATAAATTTTTTTAGGTATGATTTATCATATTCCATCAATATTTTGGGATCCGTTCATTGAAAATCCTGAAATATTTGATCTTGTCTTGATCACCATCATGGATATGAATGAATATCCCTATCAAATCAAAGCATCATCAACCTGGTTTTCATTCCTATTCTAGTAATTTGTTAAGTATTAATAACTACTAATTAGTTCCTATAGTATTTTACATAACATATTACAATCCTTCTTTGTGAATAAATAAAATATCTATTTTTATTACTATATATCAGACCATTCTATACAAAATAATTCCCCTATATCATTATTGGATAAATTACCACATTTTAATCAATATAATTTTTTGGGTAATTTTTCCAACAGACCATCAACTTCTTTTAGGAATTATCTATAACTATATAAATATACAAGAGAATGGGACCTAATTTTACATGCGATAAAGGATCCTATTTTTCACTGAATAATCCACATATATAATTTTACTTATGAAAACGTGTAAATTAGTTTAATTTCCATATTTTATGTTACATGTGATAAGGGAAAATAATTTTCACTAAATAATAAACATATATATGATGTGTGGATTCCATTCCATAAGTGAAATCAGAAATATTGGTTGAATAAGTATTTTTTTGAGATTTATGAAGGCTTCAAGATAGTCATTGTACAATTGATAGGAAACTTCTTTGCTTATCATCATTAAGAAGGGAAATATTTTAACAACATGAGGATATGAAATTATAGATATAGTGAATGAATATCATATTACCTCCAAACACTATTAATTATCATGTAGGTTAAATTGTGGGTATCACACTAATATTCTGATGGTTCACAAGGAAGCAATATTGTAATACCATGATGTTGAGAAATTTTCATTTTATCACCTGAAAAGAATATATGAATGGGACTATCTCCACATTTTAATATTGTAACATTATAAAATGTATTTTATGGTTAGTAATATGTTTTGTCCACTTTTTAAATTTGATGACCAATATTATTATATATTAGTCAACATTATTTAAAATGAATGGAATGTGGATTTATTTCCTGAACAATTGATTGATAGTGATTGAAAAATTTAAACCCAAATGAATGGCTTGACAACAAAATAACCAATGTGGTTCCTTGAAGCTGGTATAATAATTATCCTCAAGGTCTGTAGTTATTAAATTATAACTAGAGTAGAAATAAATAATGTACATGGAATAGAATCATGGGGATGTGTTGATCATATGAATTTTTAATGGGATTGATAAATCATCCATAATTTGTTTCTAGTTAAGATCACAATAATTGATACATACCATGATGTAAAACATGGTTTTATGAATACATAGGATATTGGAAAACCATTTTAGTTACTCGAAATTTTGAATGATGTTCGATATAAGAGGATTATCAATATAAGTTCCATATAATGTCTAATGATACAAATGACCCCTCTATAATGGTTTCTTACAACTATCATGATTTTCTAGTAATCCCAAATAATGTGTATCGATATCAGTATCATGTCATAGAATGACTACACAATTTTTAGACACAACATAATTGAAAATAATATAAATATATAATTATTATTTATCTTAACATTGAAAGGTAAAGAGAAATTGATAAATATAGGAAATGGATACTCTTATATACATATATTTACATTTTTTAGTCATCGATCATAGTACAGGTTCCTCCCACAAATGCTAGAGGGCAATCTATGAGGTCATCCAGATCCTCTTCCTTTTTGTTACTATCTTTGTTTCTAAACATAAAAGGAAATTTTTTGGATATTTATTTTTTAGTAGTTATATTTTCAATAACATTTGATGACGATGAGAAATAATTAGATCCTAGACATTTTTATATGGGGGGAATAATCACATCATAAAGGTCATGGGATGTCAACTTCTATTCCTAGTGATAATGTACAAATTAATCGGGGAACTCGTTATGGGTTTATCATGGATGAATCAAATTTAACATAAGTATAAATTCTTATTACATGAAATCATATATGGTTGATATATGTTTATCGATATAGTTTCATTCTCATATTGATGCATAGTAAATTATATATATCGAACTACCTCTTAATGTTCATTGGTTTTCTTCCTAATCATTTGGGAGTAGTGTACTACAAGCCTCATTTGTTTTTTAACAAATTAAATTCTATATGAATGAAATTTAATTCTAAAATAAGGGATTAAAAATCATTAAAGGGTATGAGAGAATTTTATAGTATTCTAATATTTCCATCAATATTTTATATTACACAATGATGGTATGATTATTGAATAACTTCATGGAACATTATACATGGTATTGAAAATTGAAAATTAAATATTGTGTCCCAAACGATTAAATTGAGTTCAAGGGTAAATATCTTATATTTGAAATGGTAATTTAGTTCCATTCAAAAAGGTGCATTTTATCCCTTATGTTCTAGCCTTGGTCTATTGAATATGAGAATTGTGAATCAGTATCATCATATGCTTATAATTTTTTTTAATTCTAATTAAAAGAATTATACAATCACTATGAATCTGTATGTAGTTAATGATGATATTATCATGGTTAAAAATTATATACATGGGTTTGATATTTCCATTTATAGTTACCTATTGATCTTATTATGTGAATGAAAAATATACATAACACCATAATTTTACTTCCATGACATGGTAAACCATATCCACATCTACATCTGTATGAAGTTCTTGGTGGATTCATGGATTATTGATAGGTAAGAACCTATGATAATTTTAGTGTAGTAGGGATTTTAGTATTTAATGTCATTATATGAAATATTACTACTATTAAATGACATCCAGTGTCCATACCAATTTCCAATGATTATTATTTGGAGGTTATTCATTAACATCTTATATTGAGTATGATGTATTTGTTGCCAAAAATACATCCACCAGGATAGAACATGATGAAATTTCTTCCACTGAATTTTTGAGGAAAAATTGCATCCCATTACATTTATCATAGTCATGAGGTTTCATGTTATGAAATCAACCATCATAGGGATATTGATTTTGATGACCATTGCAGGATTCTGGTTTGAAACCATACTACATATGTTCTAATTAATGTTTTTCCCTTGTGTTTTTTTCACATAATTTTAATTTCAATGGATGTTTCAGAAATTATGATCACAAAAATGATTGTGTGATCCCCAATCTCCCATACCTATATGGGTTCCCCCCCATGATCTTAGGTTATGGTCATTGGCCCCAGATTTATATATAATTTTTTTTCATTGAATGTATTTTACAATCAGATGAGATAGACCATGTAATACTTTTAATAGTCATCTGATGGTGATTATATTTGAAAGGTTATAGACTATGATCTAAATTACAAGGTTTAGAAATATATAAAATTTCAAAAAAATAAAATTTGATACTCTTTTACATTCAAGTTTCTTCCAATTTTCATGTTTTCTATACCTAAAAATTATGGATACAAAATAATTAATTTAATGTGTATATAAGTTATTTATTATACAAATAGATCACAAATTCAATCATTAAGGATTAAGTGATCCCAATCAAATTTCATTCAAGTAATATATAAATCATACATTCTCCCATATCTTTTTGAGAATTTTTGAAAATCACATAATTAATCTTGTTGACTCAGGATTTTATAGGAATCATGTGAAAGAGGAAATCCCATTTTTCACCTACCCAGTATTGACTATATTTTGGATCATATATTTTATTTTGATGAAGTCATGGAAGGAGTGTAACAACATCCAAATGATATTTCAATATTCGATATAATCATTATGGACAACAAGATTTGGTTTCATAGGATCGAGAATCAGGATAAGATTTTTCTCTAGGCACATGATGATGTTTCCATGTACACATTATTTTTTAATTATTATTTTATTTTCAATGGTCCTCAAATCACATGGTGATTTTTTGTTTCAATTTTGTTGGATAATGGTGGATTTGTTTCTCAATGGATGGCATTGGGAGATAGTGTTTTTGAATGGTTTTCAATGGTAGTATGTGTTTGATACATCTTGATAGTGTAAGATTCATATATTATAATAATCTTTTACTTTATATGTAGGTTAATAAAGATATTTTGACATAACCAATCAAATATAATACTCCTTATGTAGGGATATGTATTTAATCACCCTGAATCCACCTATGTACATTAGATGGATTAATGATGGCTACGAATAATCAACATTATCTATATGAAATTATCCGATAGATTCCCTAATAAGAGTTTAATATTAATTGAGTATATAAAAAAATTTTTATCTTGATATGATGTTACAGTCCCTATTAAATTCATAATTTTTATAAATCCACCATTATATGATGGTCTTATTCATCAATTTAGAGGTGAATTTGTTATGTAAATTATGATAAAGTTATTTTAAACCCAAACTATATCTAATTGGAAAATTGTTTACCATATTATGGATGCACACACTATTGAATGCATAGACAACCCACGTATGGATACCACTAACTATTCGATTGATCTTATCAAAGGGACAGAATGGGACATATAATATGATATGTTCTATTCCAGATCACCAATTCCATTCAAGTATAGAGTGACAGGTTTCCCTATTTGGCTTGGAAAAGGAGTAGTATCCACCCAATTTGGGCGTAGTTTCCTTTCATGGACAATAGACTTTTTTTATCCAATTATGGATTTTATATAAGAATTAATAGATTTAACATTCCTTAGGAGTTTTAGAAGAAATAATCTTTTTTACAAAGACATAATGTGGGTAGAATGAAGATCATGATTTTGTCTCCACACAAACAATTTATATGGAATCCACTTTTGAGTTGGCAATTGTTTTCCTTTCCCTAAAATTGGTATGATAATTCGATAGTATAGTAAAATAATGATCTTTCTTAAGTATCAAGTTCATTTACAATCTGTTATTTGACCACGTTATGTCTTGAGGCTTATACTCATATATAATGTGTTCGGTGACCACCTTCTGGTAAGTTGGTGGATAAATACTTACATCTATTTAGATATTTTACACATCATGAATATTCACCATGACTAATTCAAACCTAATTTATTTATGTTGGATTATCTCTCTATAAAATTATGTCATATATTTTATATATATGAACCAATTTTATATATCTTTGTGATGAATAATATTTAGACACACCACTTCCTTTAAATTTTGACTAATGACATCAAAGGGGTGTAAAATGATTAGATGGGGCTTCTGTGGTCATGTTTGGTAATTGATTTTATTCCAACACACATAAATAAGGGGATGGGTGTATACCATATATAATTCGAATAATTATTTATAGGTATCATTTAAATCATTATCCTACTGTGAATCCTCCATTTTATATATAGTGACAATGTTAAAAATGATTAACTAGATATATTTATCATTTCCTTTACATCAGAAATTTATAATGTATATTCCTCCCTAGTATCCTCTTTGAAGGGTACATTATGTTTATATTTTTGGTCCTCTCTCTCTCGTAGGGTAATTTCATCTTACAATATCTATAGGACATACTCTTCATGTAAAACATTCCCAATAATTGGTCCATGGATTTTTATAGAGTGAGTCCTACATAATCCTAATTAAAGATTCCTATAATGATTGGTTAATTTCATGTTGCTAGAGTAATTAAAATGGTTCAAAATTTGAGGGTTTAACTCATAACCATCAAATACGAATATACCTAGTGGATGTTGTAAAAATTCACTATAAACATATAGGATGTGGAAGAACCTGTTATCAAATCAAAACATCTTGAAACCATTAATGGTTTGATGGTTCTAGATGTGGTGGTCATGTAAAACATTTCTGGAGCCCTATGGGATAAGGTTGTTTATAAGAATTTTTCATAGATATTTCCATTTAAATTTTCATAACATTGTGTACGTTCACCTAGGAATAAGCCATGTGAAATCCACATTTAGAATATGAAATGAATTCCACTATATGTTTTCTTGTTGTTGTGGACATCACTTGTCAAAACTACAATTAATATTAATAATTATTTGAGGATTGGTATCGAATATTGTCAACTGATTATTCAATTTAGTTAAAATACATTTTATGACATAGATAAAAGAATAATTCATTGTCTTCGCTAACTGGAATACCCATTATTTTGGAATGTGACATCTCTTACCACAATGCTATTAGATGATTCCTTATATGGGGGAATATTTCTTCAAAATAATTTTATGTTTTTAGGTAAGATAATGGTAGAAATATTATCCCCTAGCTAGATATATGATATGTAATGATTATCACGAACCAGGTATATATTCTTGATGTGTTTAATTATAAAGACTACTGAAATTTGATTCTTTATTGTATTCCCATTGTGGGGTGGGATGAGAGGTATCAATTGATGAATATCCACTTATGAAACATAAATATTTTTTAGGGTACCATATTAGTGGTACACAAACACCATTTCTTTAACCTCTTGGTGTTATATTCCATATTCCAGGTATTGTGACTTTCTAGTCATTGTGGTTATAGGTTTCATGATGGATGAAATGAAATATGTTTACCTAATGATGATTCTATAAAATTTGATTGAATAAAACAAACAAACTTGATACGTTGGAAATAATAACATAAAAACTAATACAAAAAAATATTTTAGAATATATAATCACTTGTGCACATAATATTACTCTCCTAAAAATAATGAATTAATTTTTTTCACTATCAAATTATTCAAAAATAATTCATCATTTTTGAATAATTAGTTCCTAAATGGAAATGTTCTTGGAACTGTAATTATAAAATGTATAATTTATTTTTGTAATAAAATTTCATTATTCTCTTTATTTATAATTAGAGATGTCAAATTTTATTTTTATCAATGATTATTTCTAATGGGTATTCTTGAAGAAGATTCATCGTTTGGGTAACAACATTTTAAATAACGAATTATTTCATACTCTAGTACTCTATTATATATTTTTGATATGTTCAGGTAATAATTCAAAATTAATATGGTGGAAATTGTTGACATATGTTCTAATGAATAGTCGTCACCTTGTAACAATGTAGATAACAATATATGATAATGTATTTCTAACCCTATCCCTTAATAATTAGAATTATCAAATTTTTTATTAATAAGGATTAAAAAATAGAAAAATTTTCTTCTATTCTTATCTATATCCATAGAGGTATATAATGTTGAGTGGTTTGTATTAAACTGCAAATATGTGTCTTATATATCCTTTGTGGACATGAATAAAAACCCATAGAGTTTGAGTTTCATGGTTTACAATAATTTGACATGCTCTGATCCAATTAGTTTGACATAAAGTCATAATGAAGTATAGGTACAATATTCCTTGAAAATTAAGGTGTGGGACATATCCCAATGTGTCCTTTATTTTCTATCTTCGAATTAAGTAAAAACCAATGATAATTTGTGTGATTTTTGTGTTGGAATATTTCCCTATGATGTGGATCTAGTGCGATCATGGTATCGATCTAGATGATATGTTCGAGTATTCCATTTTCATCTGCTCCACTGGTCATTTGATCCCCACATGTAGTGGGACCCTTCTACCCCAAAAAATTGGTTTTAACATACTAGGCTCCCACATCCTTTCTAGAATCCTACATTAATCCATTTGATAGGTAACTCCATTGGATTTTTTTTATATCCTGGTTGACCGACTTCCTCTCTGATGCAGCTGATTGTGGCATGGTTATGTGTTGAAATGGATATCTCTCGACCCCTCCCGATGTTGTGTGGATTGTGATTGAGGGGTGTAAGATACTATAAAATGATTATTTACGATTCAAGGACTAAGATTTTCTCTTACTGCAATAGACATGGACACAGTCTTCTTGAATACCAGATGAAGGCTCCAGGTTCTAATTAGGTCGACCCCACTGGTTTGTCTCTTGTGCCCGATTCTCAGGTAGATGATTTAGCGGATGCATGCGTTGAGGGATATATGGTTATCCTAGATAGGGGGACCCTATCTCCTTGGGTGTGTACTAATCCATGAAGGATCCATTGGGCACAGGTCAGGGGTTCTCTTCAATTACAGTGAAGAATGGGGGTCCAGATATTTTGGGGCCACTTGTTTTAGACGTGTTTGATCAGTGGTGTCGTGATCAGAGTACAAGAAGCTCGAGCGAGTACACATATGTGTGCAAGGATTTTCAGGAGGTGAGGCCCTTTCTTGTGGTTGTGGACCAGGCCAACCAATGGGTGGGGAAGAATGCGAGGATGTTCCTCTGGGATTCTCCATAGGTATCTCAAGATTTTTCTCCAACAACAGCTGATGATGTTGTCCTGAAGGTTGAAAGTAATGGTCATGTTTCCAATGATGCCACAAAATGACTAATTTTGGAAGAAAACCCAACCCAATTCCAATATATTGGACATGGTCATGAAAATATAGTAGTCCTATCCAAGCCAATGTAGGCCCCATAGACCCCCTCTTATGTTGATTATATTATAGTTGGGGGACAATTTTGAGCTCTCAAATCTGGTTTCCAGTGTCGGGTGAAGAACACTACCTTAACATTGAGGAATCTATAGGGGTAGACCACTGTTAGGAACCATTGGTTGATGCAGAAACATCCTTAGGGGTAATGGTTGAGGATTCAAACCTCAATCCGCCCAAGGAACTGACCATAGTGGAAGACTACTTTAGATCCTCTATGTTGAAGGGAAGAAAAAAATCATGGATTCATATACCTTCATTTCGAACAATCCGAGGGAGATTAGAAGGAAGGATTACACCAATCTCCACAGTCCTTATATTACTATATCTTCTTGTAAGGAAAATCTGTCCCTAAAAGCCTCTACTATGGTTAGCAGCTCTACCAAGAATATGTCCAATGACCTTGGCCCATAGGAGGTGGACACCATCACCAATGACCTGGTTATGGGAGGATGTGAGGATTCTTCTCTTGCTACTTCTATAGGTGGTGTGGAGTTGAGTGGTCAGGGTTAGAAGAACAATGTAGATTCCATAGTTGACTCCCAATACTAGATGGCCTCTCTACTGGAATATTGGGATCCAATAATGCATTCAGATAATGAAATGATAGAGGATACATTGGATATTATGGGTTTAAATAAGATGAGAACCATCTGGGTGGCCACTACAAATGAGCAAGGTAAGTGGGATGATATGAAGGCACACATTCAGCATAGAGGCCACATAATGGGTATGATTAGTAAGGGGAAATACAAGAAATCCTTGGAAAACATTTCAATTCATTTCGAAGGCACCATGATTGATTTCCCAAGCACTAAGGTAAACCCCACTCCCTAGGTTTTGTTCAGGTAAATTGATTCCAAACTACTAACCCTTTTCATTAACAGATCTGTCATATCATTTGGTACTGAAACAATTTAGTTGTGAGTATTCCTAATATTCACTTAATAGTTATTTATTTAATAAAACATTAATTTCAAATATATGGTAAACTAATAATTATTGATGTTATAGGAGAAGATATTCATTAAATATAAAATAGAAACTAAAATAAATTTAAATAAATTGTTATATTATCTAATAATGTCAAATAAATCCCCATTAAATTAAAATCAATCAACCCAATATATATATATATATATATAAATATATCCCTCTATTTATTAGAATATTTCAATAAAATCAATTTTTATACTTAGGTGGGAAGAATTGATGATGTAAAAAATAAAATTAATAGACACTCCAACATTGTTTGAAGGATATATCTCCTCACATTATGAATAAATTCATGAAATATATTAATAGTATCAACATGTTAATTATAACATTATAAAAAATATATAATAATATGTTTTTATTAAAAACCAATGGTGAATAGAATAAATTATAGGTTAAACAAAATCATTAAATAGACAAATCAACTACATAACATTAAAATAAAAATAAACATAAAAACCAATAAAATTATACAAAACCACTTCTTTAAAATAGAAGTTATTATGTATTTGGTTCTTAATATAATTTTTAATTACATTTTAATTAATAATTGTAGGAATATATGTTTTTATTGTTAAAATATATATGTTTCCACCCTTAAAAAATATCGATAAAAAATTGAATCCATAAAAAATTTGAGATGAAATGATTTTGTAGATAAAATAAATTGGGATGTACAATGAATAAGAAAAAGAATTTAATGTTTTCATCAACCATATCACAAAATTTCATCCTAATTTCATTTTTCAGGTATATAATAATAATGTTGGGACATTATTTTTGGCCAACGAATCTATCCAAGAATTTCACCTTCCACATTGGCTGCCTAGAACACCATTAATACATCCAAATTAGATAAATAATGTTTTAAATGTAATGTTACACTTATTTTACTGTATCTGTATAGAATATTTTAGAAATATAGGGAATGTAGGATGGGAACCATGATTATCATATTTTGTTAATATATAGTAAATGTATCCTATAAATTTATAGTTGCATGGCCCACATTGGCCATTATCTTAAATAAATATACAATAGTTTATAAAGGATATAAGTTACCTCATATAATGAGGGTCCTAAAAATGAAAAATGACCAAAAGAAATACAATTGGTTATTTAAGTATGTGTTAAAAAATGTACCTTATAATATGACATGTTAAGATGTAATTACAATCATGATAAGAAAATAACTTCAAATAGTAAAATGAAATAGTAAAATTTTTTATGAACATTGAATCAAATGGATATTATAATATGTTAAATTAATATCAGTAACATATAGTGGCTGATTACAACCGCATATAGTGTTTTAAAATTTTTGAGGAACGAATCTCATAAATATGAAATTATACACCCATTTCACAAATAAATTTTTATATATAATTATTAATAAATTTTTTTTCCAAACATTCATGAATACTATAAAAAATATCACATAAAATATATTTAGATTATTTTTTCAATCCCAATACCATTCCATTGTATAAATTCATCTCTACATTTCATCTAATTTAAATTAGTCAGATGATGTGTTCCACATCACAATATATTGGGGGTTCATGTTTTTTTAAGGAGGAAATGGAAGCACCGGGTATGATCACATTTTAATCATAAGATGTATTACAACATTTTATTCCATGGTAATTTAAGTTGGAGTAAATCAAATTAAACAATATATCATGGATTTTTTGAGGAATCCCCTCCACAAATTCCGTTGGGAACCTAGTGAAATCCCATATTTGGTCATCATCTAGAGTAATATCAATAAAAGAAATCAATCAAACAAAAATAGTGTTATAGTGCACAAATATAGTAAAATAAATCAAAGGATTCATCATTCCCATGTATAAAATTCCACACATTAGGTCAATCATTTTATCATTGAGAAATTTATTTATTGAATTTTCTAATTAATATCTTTCAATTTTTTAAAATAATAATTTGAATGATAAAATTATCCCCAAAGCTATTATATATATTATTAGACCTAATGAACTCAAAAATAACCTCTAATCTAAAGTATTTACAGTGTTATTTTTTAAAATGTATTGATATTTAAATTTTAAAATTCACATTATTCATTCTCCCTTTCTGAAATATCTTCATATGACCAAAATCATTGATTAATCTCGCAATAAAGGCAAGAAAATATAGCTTATATTCTATTTCAGGGTATTAAATTAATAATATCATATCCATGGTTAAATACATTTTTCTATTCGATTTTTTCACACTCAGATATTCTCTAAAACTATTATTTTATTTCAATTCACCCCCTAACATAGAAAATAATTGTCACCAATGATTAATGAAAAGTTAATTTAGAATGGTATAGAGGTAGTGTATTATATTTCAAAAATATAGTGATAATGATATAACCATGGAATGATGATACCAAGTGGTTTATGTTGAAGTTTTTTATACCCCCAATTAATCCTTTTATCTCCAAGTTACTCAAAGAATCATCATCAATGATAATTGTATGTGTTTGTACACCTATAAAAATTTGATTTTCCTAAATATTGATCAATTTTAGAAAACCATTAATGACAAATACCAACATAATTAGAACACAATGATAACCACTTTAGGTCTGATAAATTAAGAAACAAATATAAAAGGAAATTATTAAAAAAACTTGTTTATTTTTAAACAATAATCCTTAAGTTAATGCATAGAAAATTGATAGGTTTAATCAAATAAAGAACGTTTATTAATTTATTTATCTAGATTTTTACCCTAAATCTATCAATAGTATTCTATTTTATAGTTTTTATAAGTTAACTCTTTCTAAAATTCATATTTATTGAATGGCTCAATGAATTGTTTTGTCCGATAACCATTGACATTGATGATATGAACACTAAAGGGGTTGTGAATCTATACAACCCCATGGGGTACCCATGACTCACTATATATGGACTATAATATCTAAAACATGAAATTAATGGATCAAAATGATTTTTGGGACTATACCGATGCACTAACTATCCTTGTTCAATGATTCTTAGTTTTAGATTCTGTTATTGGTATACATTAAATATATATTTATTTATCCTTGAATTTTTATTAGCTTCCATCCTATGTTTTTCAATTTCACTAAGTGCTATTTTCATATTTCTTTCCCCCAATGAAATTTAAATTTTTATTTCTTTTTGTTGACCAAAATGGAATTATGTTCAATTAGAATGGTAAAGTGGAAATATTTTCCATAAACCAACCAATATACTGACATGAATAAGAATATTTTGAATCAATTATAATGTTACCAAATGAATCAGTTATTTTCATTGGAAAATAACTTATAAATGTAATTCAATTTTATTCAAACAAAATAAATTTTTTTCTTATTTTTCCACACATCATGAACATTAGATTAAGATATTAGGCAGTAAATTTTTGGGATGAGAAAACACATTCTTAGACACTAGTTTTATTAAGGTATTGTTTCAAAAATGGATTATGTTATCCTAGATAATAGCCATATGAATTCAAAATCAATAAAATAAGTGTTATTTAAAGAATCACATCACAAAATGATATTCACAAGATGTGGGGGGGATGGGTTCTCCCCATTTTGAGACATAATCAATAGATAGGTTTATGTAGAGATATCCCTTAGAGTGTGGGAATAGCCTCCTGAAATTAATTCTCGAAAAATTATATATTTTTCAAGACAAGAATTGGAGTAAGGGTGACTTTATTACTTGTGGTTATAAATACCAATTATTCACATCATGGAAAACTATGTAAGAATTTAATTAAATAGTTTTTTGTGTTGTCTTGAAAAAATCATATAATAAGAAAATTTATGTGATTTTAACTATGAAAAAGTGGCTTCCACATGCCTCTATAAGAAATTTGTTTATAGTGTACTATTTCTCAGACTCTAGAATAGATATCCAGATGAATTGATCAAAATATAACATGAATAAGTATTCATCATTGAAAAAATAATTTTTAAGGTAATAATTGGAATTGCGCTTACAATCAGTTCCAAAAAAAATTCGAATGTAACTTGTATCCAAGTTGTTTATTATGTTAGGATACCATGTGAAATCACCCAAAATATAGTGGTTCTCTTTTAAAAATAAATCACACATAGTGATGTGATTTGATTCAGCTTTTAATTTCATCCTAGAGAGGTGATAACCTAAAACATTATCCAATAATTTGTTACACTTAATGGTTACATCATAAAATTATTGGAAAATGGCCCACCAAATAAATATTGCCTTGAAATAGTTTTCGAAAAATTTATTTTTGACATGACTTGAATGTGATTTCAATGATAGGGGATACGAAGAGGTTAGATCCAAATTTCTGTGCAGAAAAGAAAATATCAAGAAACAAATTCTCATTGGTGGTGTAGTTTATTTGTTCATCACTAGATTATTTACTTGAACAAGCCATGACACATGGTGTTTTATAAAAATATTATCCTAAGAAATATCTTATAATAATGTCACATTAATCACACATAAGATTAAATGGAAGTTTCCAATTTAGATCTTTCATGATAGGTCAGGAGATAATGGATGACATTATCTTCTAGAATGATACAAAAATCGTGTTTCTCTAATAAAATAGAGAATATATTACCCGCATGGTAGAGGGTAGTGGTGAAATATAGGAAAAAATTCCTAATGAACTATATATATAAACCATCATGCTATAAGAAGGACCACCCATCCATGACAGTTTTATGAATATGGATTATAGAGAATGATATCAAACATAAATTTTTAAACATAAATCCATCTACTAGATACCTGATGGCCCAGAAATAGTTCTTCAATTAACATGAATATGACTTTTTCATAGTTTAGGTTTTGATTCTCATCCTCCCTTCTAATTTTTTTCACACATTTATAAGTCACCAAATAATTTTATCTCCAAATAAAGAGAAATATTCTTAAATACATCTACGAAATTCCCCACCATGTCATAGAATATTCACATCCTACACTATTATAATGTATTAGGGACATTACTCAAACTAATTCAATAAAATTTATTGAAAAAGTGACAATGTATAGGTGAATATTGTTTTTCCTTGATCTTCTAAGGAGACTTTAATCGAATTGTACCCAAAATACCTATTTAGGAAATATTAGAACAAATGAAAATCTAATTGTTCAAGGACATGATCAATAAAGGGCAATGGAAAATGTTATTTCATGGAATATAAGTTTAGCTTCCCAATGTTCATTCCAAATATAAATCTACTACATATCCTTTTGGGGGAGAATATCTCCATCCTCATAGGTAATCTCTATACTTCTAGCTTTATTTTAATCAACTTGAATTAGGTTTACCCACTCAGTCTCATCAATGGGGTATAAGATAAAAATATTTCACAAATTTAGTATTTCATTTTTAACACAACCATATTATTTTTATTGAGTCTCCACTAAGGTTGAGGAAATGTTTTTCATATATATTGAAAAAACCCCTTTGAGTTTTATGAGTGGGATAACCTAAGGAATATAACACAGGGTCCATCAATTTTTTTTATGCTTTTACAAGACATCCAGAATTATAATATCATGATGAGATTCTATAGGATACAATTTCAAAATAGGTATGGTTCCCACTTCCTCTATGAATTCGTAAATAAGGGATGAAGGAAGGCCATTCAATTCCCAATTAGGTTTGGTAACACATTCAAAAGAAGTATTTGTCACTCCATCAAACTCAATTTCATTTCCAAAATTAATTTTTATAATATGTTCCTTTTGAATAGATGTTTTTGAAACTATGTTGCATAGATCATTGTCAAAATGGTTATGATCTCTATTTTTTTATTCCAATTGATTCATTGATTATTGAACCATAAATACAATCACAGGAGTTTTTTAAAATATATTTAAGACAACTAGAATAATTTCCTTCTTGGGAACAAAGAAAACAATCTCATATTTCCTTCATCATACTAAAACAATTACTTATTTTTCCTATGGGTCAATGTAAACACTACATATAAAACACTTCATCAACCAAAATTTGAGAATAATCATTATAAATTTTTAAATCAAGGATGAAGTTTTTTATTTTTATGGACTTTTTAATAATAATTTCTAAAATTATTGAGATGATTGTTAATAGTATATGACAAATAATGATGATTGTAATTTGTTCCCTAGATCCTATTTTGGGATTATATTCTTAGAAAATTATTTTGAAAGTGTATATTAAGTCTTAAAAGTTAATAATAATATCATTAATGATCCCATTACGAATTCTAACTCTATGATCTGTATGGAGTGTGATAAATGTTGGTTGGGGAACTTCAAGACCTAACTGAAAATACATTGTATATTGAATGATTTCAATAATACATCTTAGAATAAAAATATTTACCACATTGTTTTCTGCTTGTTCAAAATAGATGTATATATATCTAGGGTATTTAAACATATTAGTAATGGTACCTTGGATGTCGTTGCTCATATTAAAAGCCAAAATGACATGTTTTTTGGTTAGAAATTCCATTTGAATGTACATATTTCCTTCAAGTATATGGATTATGTAGGTATTTTTTGGGATTCATAAAGAATGGGTATGTTCATGTTGTATTTTGAGATGTTTTCCATCAATTATTTATTTTTTATAGGTTTATATTTTCCTCTCATTCATTGAAGTAAGGGAAAATATAATTTTACTTATTGGTGGGGTTGTGGTTCACTCTCACTCTCGTTAGACATTTCAAAATATAAGGATTTTTATTATTAATTATATTTTGATTTTTATTGTTCTAATTTTAATGGAATGGTTTTCTAATGATTTTCACAATATTTTTCAATTCATAATATAGTGACTTATTTTAGTTGTCCATGGTATATTTGTGTATATATCTATTCTTCCTTAAATATTGACGATGGTAAAACCTATCTAGGAATTGGTTCCCTTCTAGTTTTTATGGTAATAAACTCATATTTATGGTATGAAACATCAGAATTAATTCCCACTATTTGATTACCCAATTTATCATGTAGTTGAAGTGGAAAAGATTATGTAGGGGTCTAAGCGATTCGATTTATCCCATTAATATATTTAAGAATTTAGATGGGCTGTGAATTGTGTTTTTTGATTGATTATTGGTATTAATTAGAGGATGTTGGTGTTGGAATGTGTGGGGTTAGAAACATATATGGTTTTTAAAGTACTATAATGGTTAGCATCTCTATCTTTGTTGCTGAGTATGTTTTTGGATAGGTTTTCGCATAGTATTCTAGTAGAATCCAGTATTGTCATTGTTTATTCGATTGAATGTATTTTGGATTTGAGGATTTTTATTTATTAAATCATTAACCATTCATTTTTATACTTATAAATTTAACTAATTTATTGATTTAATTTTGGATATTTTTATTTCACATGGTATACTTTGTCACGTATTTTTCAAATAGGGTCAATTTGATTGATTTAATGGGCCTTCATATGATCGATCTCCTTGAACATTATAGTTATTTCATCATGTTTTTAACATTTAAATTAATCTCCCAAAATGTTTTTGAATTCATCTATATGGTTTTTGTTTCTCATATTAAGGTTAGGTTCCCCATTAGTTTTTATTCAAAATGATTTTCTAGTCAATTGAAAGAATCATTTTGGGATTTTTTTCAACATTATCTTACACATCATGTCGATGGACTATTTTTTATGTGGGTCAAATAATTAATAAATTTTTTTAAAAAAATTGGATTGAAAATCCTTTGTGAGGATCCTTATTAAATTTTTCTTTCATTCATTCCAATGTTTCATAAAATGACTTCAATTGTATTACAAAAAAATTACGGATAACAATTTTATGAGAAATTATTTTGTGATAGGGGATGTATTTTTTTGAATTATCCTTATAATTGGTCTCATGAAAGGATTTAATGTGGTTTCATATTTTTTTCATATTTATTTATCTACCCATAAGTTAAATTGGAATGATCCTCATATTATATGAATTATGTATATTTGGAGAGCACATTGTTTTCTCAATGTCACTAAATTCAGTACATAATTGAACAATATTTAAAAATCCATCACATGAATGGTTTTAGGTGATTTAATATATGTGGCTTTAAGACATAATTATATTGAATAAGAGACGAATTTATAATACAAGATAGAGCATTGTTCCTTCAATATGTGAGGTATTCATTAATGTTTTTATTGAAACCATTCCCTAGGTTTGTGTCTATAACAATTGGATTTCGATTTCACTACCTTCTAAGGATTATTATTTGGATTTATTATAGATATTACAATAAAATGGGATAAATTTTTGAATATAGAGTCTATGTTATATTATTATATATTGGGATAAGACTATAAGGTTTTCATGACAACGAATCCCTATGATGATCCACTATAACTCGATTTTTTTATTTGTCCAAAGAAAAAGTATACATGCGCCATGAGATGTAAAAATAGAAAGGGGAATTGATAAGAGAAATTTAACAAGAAAAGAAAAAACAGATAAAATGGAATTAGTTACTAAAATTTAATATATGGCTCAAATAAACGGATCCTAAAAAAATTATCACCCAAATAAAACGATTTTTATGGTCTATAATGATGCTTGTTATGTTCCATGGGATATCAAATCCTTATATAAGAAATATTTAACATAAAAAGAAACAATTATACTTGATAGATTTATAATTAATTTTGGAAACATGGGTTTTATTTTAAATTATTATTGATAACTCTAATACTTAGGTGGGTCAATTTATGAGAATGGTCTGATCCATGGTTGTCGATTGAGGTTGGGTGGATGAATTACCAAAAATAGTTTCAATACCTAAAATTTGAGAGTGATTCATTAAATAAAAGGATAACTTCATAACTCCATTTTAGACTTATTTCTATAAGTATCCAAATGATAATCACCTATAAAATAGGATGATCATTTAATAATCACTACATAGTATAGGACCGTTCGATCACTCGTAATGTTTATACATAAAATTTTCAAGGTCGAATGAGAAAGTAATAGCTGAATAAAAATATCAATTCAAATAATTTTTAGGAACTATTATATTTAGAAATAAAATCTATTAAATCCCATATAATATTACATGGATTAACCAATACAATATTTATACCTTAATAATGAACTGAATAAAATTGAAAATGGGAGTAAACTCATGAGTTAAGACATAAAGAAGTTAAAAAAACACTCCCCCAACATCTGAATGATTTTTCTCATAGATGTGTGAATAAATGTATAGAATAAAAAAACTTTATCATTGTGATAAAAAATAAAAAAAATTGATATAAATAATAAGCATTATTAATAAACTAGTGTGATTATAATAACATATATCTGAAATGAAATTTTTACCATGAACTGGATGAACAATGACATTATAATAAAAACAATAAAAATACAACAAAACCCACTGAAAGAACTACCATAGATATTAATTTTAGAATAAATTCCTTGTTCCCCCAATAAAGAATGTCACCACAATTACAGATTCTAATAATATGTCTATGTAAATTTAATGTGGTGTATACTGTTCTGCCGTTGAAAAAATCACAACAACCTCAATCCAAATATAGAATTATTGAAAAATTATTCTAGGTGTATGGGTTCGGGTGGAAAATAGAATAATAAATTTAATTACAATATATAATCAAATAAAAATTAATTTTTTACCCCAAATGGATTTATAGTTTTAGATATACGATCAAAATGGTGGTAGGTAATTCTGGTCCATATATTCTAGCATAGTATTTCATGTAGAATATTTTCCATATAGAACTCCATTAATACCTCCATATTCTCTCTGGAAAATATTTAAATAAATTCTTCCAATGATCAGTACACCCTTTATATCAATTTTTCGCTTTATTGGGATTATATCATGGCCACTACAGTTATCTTATTAGGCCGTTTTCTAGTTCACGTCACCAAAACATTCCTATGATCAAGGAAAAATTTACTCAACATCCCAAATGAATCTAAAATAGCTTCATAAGGATATAATATTCCCAATAGAATGGGATACATGACATTAAAATATGAAAATATAATCAAGGAAACTAGGTGTTTTGGATATTAATAGAATGGTACAATGCAATTGATCATTTCAATAAGGAATTACAAACACGATATGAAAATGAGTTCCAATAATAAAATGCACAATTAAAATTGATTATAAACATTCAATGACATGAATATTATAATATAAAAAATAAATATTATCTTTTTTAGTGTCTAATTAGATTCTATGAGAAATATTTTCAATGAATATTTCCATAGTGAAAAGAAGCATATACATGGGGGAAGAGTGTCTCTACAAAAGGGAAGGAATGATATCAAGATGGATATAATCATAAAAAGATATGTAACCGTGGTATTATGTCTGTAATATAATAGAATCTTGGGATAAAAATAATATATCCATTTAAGGGAATGATTTATAAGATCTCTTATGGAATTGGAACCTCTAAAAATAAAAACTGATAGCCAATGAAGTTGTGATTGATACTCATGTAGGCATTGTATGTATCTTGTAAATATTTGTTTCTGGCCACAAATTGTTCGAATTTCATAGTTGAAGGTCTTGTATAAGAAATATAATATGATGTTTAGAATCCAGTTAAAATGATGTAGTCATTAAATTTTATATCATATGGCTATTTTTCATGTATTTTTAGATCATTGTTTGGATAAATTTTTGACACAAAAGGAGAGATAAAAATGGATTGAATTGGAAATATAAATTACGTTTATCCACATATATTATGAAAAATATGGTATTAATGGAGTGAAAATACAAATATTCTTATGATTTTCATCCATTTTGTATCTACCGTGGAGGTTCATTTTAGTGGAATTATGATTATGGTAATGGATATAACAATTAATATCTCTACGGTCATGTGAGACATAACTTTTATGGGGAATAATTAATATTAGATTATCTAAAAAATTGAAATATTGAGAAAAACAAGATTTTAATGGGAAATAGTCCCTAGGGATTGTCATTTATACCGAACCAAATACATGGATTAATTAAAGACATGGGAAATTGTTTCTCACACTTACAGAGGAAGAATTTCCTTCAATTATCCAGCTTATTGGTTATCCAATATGGTACATGGACACAATAGTAGTATGACCTCATCTTTGAATTATTAAGTGCTTATTTCCTAAGGGATATATAGAAAACATTGATTTTCATAACTTTATATAAATTATTATAAGATGAATATAAACTACATTTCTTAAACACATGCCTAATGGAAATAATTTATTAGTTTCATCAAACAATATAAGCACAATTATCTTATATCCTGAATGATCTTACACATCTACATAATGTTAATCTCACATTTTAATCCTCATTAAAATTACCTACATAATTATTTCTTGACAAACACAAGAAAGAAAAATAGTAAATTGTTTGCATAAATTTTAAGTAATGGTAAACATATGAGATAACAATCTATGATAATATTAAATAATAAAATAATATTTAGGGTCTATAATCATGAAAAATAATTACGAATTGTATACCCTACCTGATATAGATTATAACCAATTGTCATGGAATAAAACATTATCATTTTTGAATATAATACACTTAATAATATTAAATCATCATAAATAAATCATGTACCTCATTCTAATTTCATAAAACGGTTCCACCATCATTAATATTGAATAAAATTTAACATTTCAAGTTTAAAACCAAAACCATCAATATTATTGGTCAAGAATACTGATATATGTCCCAATGTGGATAAGGATACCCCTATATCCTATAAAAGATCAATCCCATCTTCCTATTTCCCATTATTATCTCATGTGATAAAAACAATTACCCAATGAATTCATTGTACAATTTTTTCCTAGAAATATAATAATAAAAACCATACTTATTTTTTCCATAATATAAATAAACCTTCATCATATCATGACATCACAAAACATGTAAATAAAAAGGTTTTAAGATTTTCCTCAATTCACCTTATCATAACTCGTGGAAAATAATTGTGTTTCAAAATCACTTCTTCAGCATAGAAATTAATAATCTAGGTAATTAATATTGGTGGTTTCATTGAATAATATAGAAATTAAATAATACATAACCACAAATGATGTCATATTATATGTAAAATTATTTGTAATGATCGTTTGGGACATTACATGATGAAAAAAATACACTAAACATAAGAAAAAACTATTAATAAATAATAAACTATAAAAATAAATTTATTTAAATATTATCATGGGATCATACAAATGAATAATTAAAAAATTATTTATTTATGATTGGTAAATTAACATTTATATTTTACCAATTAAAACAATGATTCCTTTCACATTTTTTGTAAAATTCATATGGACCCTATTAAGAAAAATACATATGGATTCCTTTCAATAAAATTTCATTAAAGTAAATCTTGGGTAGAAGATTAATTTTTAAATAATTTTTAGAATGTTAAAAATAAGATTTGAAATAATTATTATAAATCATTGTTTTGGAAGAATGGATATTTCTTCTACCTATGAAGGAAATAATGAAAAAAATTCCCATTTTTTAAAAAAAACATTATTCCTAATGAAACTAAAATTAATCAAAAATATGATTCTCATTAAATAGAATTACAACTATATAATTTATGTGCTTCCAAATTGATTGATAATTATATTTCACCACTAGAAGAATAAACATTGAGATTTTTGAAAAATGTTGAGATTGTATCATAAAACCCGAACAAATTTGGTAATATTGAAACATAATACATATAAATGGATAAAAAGTAATGAAAAAATAAATATATAGATAATAAATATATTCATCATATTAGATTTGAATGGGGTTTTATATACACATAATAGAATATGAATTCTTCTTATCACAAATAGTGTATCAGGAAATGAAAATTGGGTAAAAATCTATTACCTTATGTATTGAATTGCTTTATATGTTTTCAAATATTTTATATAATAAATAAATGTTTAATTTAATTATATATCCAAAAAAAATTTATATTTATCCTACCATTTATGATTTATATAAATATTTTATTTCCGATATAGTTATAATTCCTTGTAATAATTTCATTTTGGTTAAAAATGATTAGCTTTCATATATGCTTTGGTATAGAATTTTCAATTCACTAAATTTGAACATCGGTACATGATATAATTTTTTTATCAAAGATATATATGTCTTATATGTTAACGATATATATATAAATATATAATAATAAAATAAGTTAGAGATATAAAATAAAATAAAACAATTTGATAAATGGAATGTCATACGTATAAATGATGGATTTTTCTATATTCTAAAAAAATCAAAGAATGGTAAAAATATATTTTTTTTAAGATAATTATTTCAATTTCTAGTTTTTTTCGATTAATATGTTATGTACTGATGGTCAGTTAAACTGATTTATTTTTGTGAATTTGATTTATATCGTTCATAGTATCTTTGAATGGAATCCAATGGGTTTGATTTTGGAGCTAAATACACCCAAAAATTCTTGCACCTATGATTCCTTGATTATCATTACAATGGTATGTCTTTGATGGAGTATTTCTCCAACTAAACCAGTAACTAACATTGGTCGAGATTATGGGAGGTCGGGCTCATGAAACCCTTTTTGGGGGAGTTATTGCATAATTTAGGTCACTCTTATATATTTAATAAATTTTCATGAATACATCATTAATTTTCATGTATGATGTCTGTCTTCCTATGATTATCTGTAAAGTATTAGCATGGATATATCATAGAATCATTAGTATGTATATGTGGTTCTTCATCAATGTAGATATCTGTAGTATATGAGTTTCTCCATCAATAGTATCATCTTATGTACTACTTGAAAATAATGTGGTCATCGTTATGTTGATGATGGTTTTCTAGACACACAGTGGGGGTACGCATGTGTTTTTTATCATCTAGGGAGACTGAGGTCACTCGGTAGATTGTCATCATCTAGGGAGAAATGATTATTTTTATTATTGGTAAGGAACCCATAGATGAGCTTCCTAAATATCCATGTGAAAGGAATATGATCACATGATGTTTGGGGATCTAAATAGGGATCATTATACCTTTTACGTTCATGTGATAAGGATCCAAGATTATAGATTACTGTCATGTGGAATGGAAGTCCACGAGGAAGGATCCTAGTCAATGTTTGGTTTGTGAATCATATCGAGGGGCCCCAGAAAAACTAGAGAGAGATGTAGATTATCTGGTTTAATTACAACATAAATGGAATATGAAATAGAATGAATAGTATTGATTTGGGGTGTTGGTATTGAACCTCATTGATGAATCCTATATATCCAATTTGGATGGGAATTGTAACCCATGAATTTCATTCAGGTTGGCCCACTACAATTGAGGCCTTCATGTGTATACATCACAGTGGAGTATGACCCATTGACATGGTTACTTTGTGGAATATTCTTAAATATGTGTCCCTTGTAAAAGAAACCACAAGGAATGGCTAAACAAAAATTTTTTGGGGGGATATGAATTGGGATTTCTCTAGAGTAGGATTCCCAAAATAAGGAAATTATGATTTTGACTTATTCCTGTGGAATATTCCCACTGATCTTGATCCCAATGTGGGCATCCATCATATCCTAACTCATAGGAACCATATTTCTCAAAGATTAATCCATCGAATTGATCATAAATGTATCATTATCTTCACTACACTCTACATCCTTGAGAGTAATACTCTTTGTGAGAAACAAGTGTAACCGAATGATTCTGCAAGCCATATAGTTTTCATATATAACTGGTGGAAGAGGTGAAGGATGACAATTGAATTGGTCAGCGTTATGACACTTCCCTCTCATCAATTCACTCTATAAATGAGTTAATCTGAAGGAAATACGGGTTTAGTGGTGAAATGATTCAACCTCAATCTTGATTGTCATGTGGATAACTCTAGGATGCATTCCCTTAAATAGGATCCATAGAAGGATGATGATCTAATTCCATTTTTTATTGAAAAAATCATAATTATCACCCTCCCACTAGGAACCGAATGATCCAAAACCGAGAGATGATAAGGGATGGATATATTTCACACAATAATTATCTAGAGTAGTATCTCTTCAAATATTCCCCTGGAGTAAGGGTGCTTAGGACCCTAGATATAAAAATATAAAAATTCTCTAAGTACTCTGAACATCTGGTAGGACATATGTGGGAAACCAATGACCATAAAACTAAAAATCCCAAATGGAGAAAATCTTTGGACCCTATTCCCAGGGTTTCATATGTGTGGGGGTTGTTGTGGAGGTATCAATATGGTCCCTTCAAGAAAATGGAGCCAAATAAAGAGAGACCCTTCTATGAGAGGATTTAGATGATGGCATGAATGGTAACTCATTGAAGTCCTGGGCATATATTCTTGGCATAGGTATGGCTGGCACAGATTTTCTACACTGCTATATCATGAATATCCTAGGAGGAACTGAAAATTATTCACATAGGAGAAAAGGGGCTGGGAAAGATGGATATTCCATTGGAAATAAGCCACTAGGGAGACAACACTCAGGTGAGGCATCAGACGAGGAACCTTGTGCCTCGTATGGTGTTCAAAAAGGGTATTGTGTAGTTCCCTAATTAGTTATAGGGACCTCACCATACTTATTCTCCTTAGGTTAAATGGTCCTCATGTTGGTGTCTTATGTATATAAAATGTTTTTGAATTTGATATTTCATATCCCCTATAATTCTCTGTTATCTCATATTATAGAGAGCTAACATAGAAATTTCTTTCCCATGGTTGATGGTGTTGTGCAATAAAAGGTTCGAGGATTCTTCGAATTTTTCTGTTTTTCAAATGAGGATCCCAAGGGTCCTACTTATAAGAAAACACGGTGCCCTAGAAAATTGATCTTATATTTTTAGGTCCATGGTGTAGGATCTTAACGTAGGTTCCCCACGTAGGTTTTTATTTCCCCTTTGTCTCATGCATTGTAGTTGGGTGGCCAAGGTAATGTGCATGTGTCCATTTGAATAGGTAGATTTTGTCAACTCTCTAGGTTCTATTAAAGGGTTTTTAGAATGTGAGCATTCCCAAGGAACTATTTTTAATATTACCATATTCTATATTAAAAAGTTATTTTCAAACAAATCACCCCCTTAGGATTGGGATGGATATAAATAGATGGGTCGAGTCATGAGGTTATTAAAAGTGGAAATTATTACGAAGGACTGGAAGATTGATCATTGATGTATTTAGTACAGGTTAGCTATATAAGTTTATATGTGATTCATGATGCTCAGACATTGTGAATATGGGATCAGTGTAGGTGTGTTGTGTAGAAAATAGACATCTATAAATATCCCTTTCCCTTTTCATTTTCTTCACATCTTGAGTTTCGGATATTAACATTCTCCATGTCGGTCATCTGTCTAGATACATCGGGATGTGCTTATTTAATTTTATCTCAAAGGTTTTATCATGATATGTCTGCCTAATTGATGGGAATACATGAAATCTTTTAATTGAGAAGTGAATATTAAAGGTACCTCATTAAGGTAACTACATTAAGGACTCGGTCCAAAATGCTTCACGGAAATACATCATCATGGGGGCTTGGTTGGGACTCCTGATGGGGGATCTGTTTGGGGTATATTATTTAAGGTCCTATGTGAACATATTATTTTTCCAAATTATTCTAATTTTCAAAGTTAAATTTTTATATTTTTTATATTAATATTACATAAAATTGAATGATTTTGGAGCCTCCATGTTGGATTTAAATTGAAGCATCACAGATTACAACTATGAAATCTATTTTGCCTAAAAATGAAATGATCAAAGCTATTAGGCCTGATGAATATGATTTCATTGAATCTACTCATCCTGAATTGGTGAAATTATTGAAACCGTATCAACATGGATATCTGTGATGTGACTACCATCCTCTATATGAGTATGGGTTTCTATGTAATGCTCATATTATAGTGTTTAAGATATAAATCCTAGTGACTTGGTTTATGAAGCATATCAACTGACATTTTTTAACATCTTTTCAAAGGGTAGTTTCATCTAGATAGTAACATTGCCCATCAACAATGTTATGCATCATAGTGGTTTCACTAAAAACCAGAAGCATCCTATTATAGTGTTGAGTCCTCATTGATATAAGTAAAACATTCATTCTTTGAAAAAATATCAATCTCAATGATGGAAAGATAAATAGGGAATCTTCTTTAGAGTGACAGTAAGCCTTAAGGGGATTCAGGCATTCATGTATAAATAAACATGAATGAAGTTCTAAAAGGATCTGAAACATGATTATATTTATGAGGCTTTTTGGGAAGTATATAATAATATGTATAATATTACATATATTATTCATTAATTGATTATCTGATGGTGTCCATAGGATAATTATTTTCATTTTATGCATAGTTAAGTCGACATCATCTTCTCTGATGCCTACCAAATCCCTATGGTCCCCATTCTTGAGTAAATGTATGATGAATTTATCCCTCCAAATAAAACATGGGATGATGACGAGAGTGAGACGTAATTGTCCAATGAACTATTCAAAATACCAAATAATATGTAGAATGAAAAATATCCTCATCCATGGGATGATTTATATATGGAAATGTGGACGGGAACACTTATTGAATTAATAAAAAAGGGAGGTCTTACTTGTAGGCACCATACTATTTTCAAAAAAAAAGAGAATTAGTGTGTTTTAGGGATATTTGGGCTAACATTAAATATGGGTGGGTAAAAATATGAATGTTACATGGTTAAAACTGAGATTAATGCGAAGGTTCTCCTAGATAGTTTCCTTACCATGTGGCTAGGTATTAATATTCCCCCATTCCATGAGTCTAGTGGCAACATGGGGAATGCGACTTTAGTTACTATTTCCAAATTAGTAGAGGGGACATACGTAGGGTTGAATGCCCCTATCTTAGAAAGAATATATCACTTTTTGTTCCTTTTATAAAATTGGATGTCTCCATTTATAATATTAGGGTCATTCAATGTGTGGGGGTGTATTTCAGCACATTCCAGCTCATATTCAATACAGAATTTAGTTAAGATCCCTGATATCCAACATGTCAGATTTGATTAGAATGTCTGTCGGATTTATCCTCTGAACCTTAAGCATTATGAGTTGGTACAGTTGTCAAATGGGTTTTTATATTTTAATTTCATTCCTTATGGTAACCAAGGAAATGAAGCCCTTATCAAATATGGTAAGGAGATGAATTATGAGTTGATGGTATATATAATGTCATTTAGGTACATCATATTTGTAGCTCGTAATAACAATGACATTATCTATGAGGTATAGGCTCCTTATCGGATCACTCTCCAATTTAAATGGCATCGGAAGTCAATCGGTTTCCACGAATTCATGTTTTCCAAGAGAAACATCTAATGGAATCCAAATAGTTATGGATCATGATTACAAAAGATTCATATTAATGTTGATCACAGTACGTCCATTAGAATCATTAATTAGCCTAGAGGTTGGATATACCAAGGTATCCGTTTATTCATACCCTCCTGGGTGTTGGAAAAAGGTATCAATCAGGCGGAGGTCACTACAAATCCTGGTCATTGTATGCAAGGAAAATTTATTACGCCAAAGTTGATACATAGGATTTAGATCCTTCAAAAATCTATTGGTTAATGGACAATGAAATTTCTCGAGTTAAGATGGAAACACCACAAGTTCCACAGTGGTCTATTTTCTACCATCAATATTATGGCTCTATATTATCCCGACATTATTCTAAATGTGAATGGTATTCTAAAGAGGCGTCTTGATACGATGTCATCAATTTTTCTCAATATCTATCCACACTAAAACCAAACAATGATACAATCTTGGAAATAATATTTTTAGGGACCATGACATGGGATGTTTGGGATGAATGGGAGTTTCCCTAGAGTGGCCTATGATTTATGGTGTTGGATGATATTAGAGAACCCAACGAACTTCATCCTGACAATAATTTGGATTATTTAATTAAGTTTCTCTTGTATTTGGAGGATATTATATTTTCAACTAATGTTCATGTCTGGGCCTCAAAGTGAGTACATGACATGTTAGTTTGAGGGATGCTTGAAGGTGTAACTATTCATCATTGGGAGGAATGGGACATTTACATTAACCCTAGTGACTTATTATTCTTTTATATTTTTCCATTCTGTCATTTTCACCAATGATCATTAAATCTAAGGATGATATGTTTTGCAGTGTGGAGTTGGAGTGGGATGAGGAAAATAAGCAGAGGCTCTAGGTTCACTAAAATATGGGCCCATTAGAACTCTTATTGAGAGGATGGAAAAGGAATTGGTTCTACAGTGGTCACTCCTGGTGGGAGATCCATGATGGTGGTGAAGGAAATAGGAATTCCTAATCGATTACGTTAGGAGTTCATTCCAATGATGGGGGTACATGTTATTCCTTATATTGTTTGAGGAAGTGAAAGAAATCACAAACGTTGGTCTGATGAGTTCATCGCCATAAGTATTTGTGTAGTCATACAATATTACATATTGTTTTACATTATATTCTGAATTCTATTGTATTCTTCATAACCCACATTTTCTTCCTCTGATAAGGTATCTGGTAATAGTCCTTTAACAATAAAGAGGAATCTTCAGTGGTGGTACAAATTCATGTTGATGAATCGGTCATCCTTAAGGATGAGGTGTCTGAGGATACGACTCTGTATGGCCTAGAGGACCCAATGATAGTCAGTGAGGAACCCTTTGGTTCCTTTTAAGTGTATAACATGGATCATTGATGGTCCAATGTGTTCATTGATGTGGACCCTATGTTTTCAGGGGATGATGACAATGCGCTTTTTGAGAAAATAACCTAGGGGATCATTGGTGGAGCCAATTTAGTTTCTATGAAAACTACATTGACCCTTATTAGTGAGGATTCTATAAGGGTTAATATCATTTTTAAGACATTAGGGATATACATAATCCATTCATTGACATTATAAGTTCCATCAAGGAGTGTAATAATTTACACAAGGAAATAAAATGTTCAGAGTATTATCGTTACTTCATTTTACAAAGATAGTTTATTTTCATTTACTAGGCAGTTCGCATAAATTTCAAACATGTTAATATTTATATGTGAAGAATGTCTCTAGGTAACTTCAAGAACAATTCATTTAAATTCTCCCTACTATAATGGTTTATTTTGAAATGGTTGATAATTACATGGGGGGGATTCTAGGGGGGTCATTGATTTTAGCTATGGAGCAGATACAGTGTGATGAACCTTGTGAGGAGGTATCGACACTGAGTTACCAAGTTGGGGATGATAGAGATGTATGAGTTCCATTAGTTGATCAATGTAGGAATAACTTTAATCAATAGTTTCAATTGGTTTAATACACTTTTTACTTTTTTATCTTCTAATGTTAATTAAAAGTATCATTTTCTCTTCACTTTCATCATCATTCACAATGGGGCAAGAGGTGGGGACTTCAATACTAGTTACACTAACATTTATTAGTGGGTCTGGAGCTACCTTTGTTGGAGTGAGGAAATATGGCTCATTAAGTGCACTATTCCTAGTTTATATCCCTCCTTATGAGAGTGGTTTTGAGTCTAATCCAGTGATGCAATATGATTTTATCGCACAACATCTTCCTATCTGGAGAAATATTTAGAAAAAAATCAGCGAGACTCTTCTTGGACATATCCCATCATGACATTTCAAAATTCTATTCAATCATTTCATGTTGTTATATAGTGTGTTTGATTACTGTGAGATCCATGGTACGGTTAAGACAATAGTCTAGTAAATTGATGAAGAGAAATGATCATTGTGGTGAGATACAATAGATGAAATAGTTTAAGGAATATAGAGATGCAACAATCTAGGTTGATGTCATCCATTCCAAAATGGTTGAGAAATTCTAGGATCTCATTGATGTGTGGTTATTAAAAATAATAAGCCATGAATATGAATTAAATGATATATGGGATGATGCAATTAAACTTCATTGGTCGATGAATGTGGATACAACATAGAGGAGAGATATGTCAAGTCTAAGAAAGAAAAACATAAAAAATAAGATCACATTGTTTCTACATAAATGGATGAGCATCTAGAATCTATTCATGCATCTCAGGGTTCATTTCACTTATAAAATATTCTATTTAGGATAAATGGTAAAATATTATGGAGAGTCATTGAAATGTGGAAGTTCATGTGCACTTCAATACTCAAATGAAAAGGATTTCTTTTATTCCAAATTATTTTTGTCTTCATACCAAATCAATTTCTATGATTGTAGCATAAAATTGGAATGATTATCATAAAAATAATATTTTTACTAGTATTTTGTGTTAATAATGGAAAGGATGGTGGAAAAGATGCACTAATGTTTATGTACACCAAGGGCCCTTTGAGATTATTTTGACTATTTCTAGGGTCGCATGGAAAACGCAACAAAAAAAATCCTTTTCGTGTCATCACACTAATTTATTTTCCTAATATAAATAAGGAGGATATATAGAAGATATGACATGGATCATTTTAAGGATGAAGTTATTAGGATCTCAACATACCATGTTTTGGGACTTTTTTATTTTTATCACTTGATATTTATCATAAACTATGATTTTTATAGGACTAGAAATATGAGGCTCATATTTTGTCATGAGTTCTATTTGTGAGTTTTCAATCTATCGGGTATTATTTATTTTTTTGGGAGAAGATAAATGAAATGCATGTCGGATTAATAAATATATCTTTTTATATTGAACAACATTGACTATAATATTTGAAATAGTGAAACAAAAAGGGATTGATATTAAATAATGTTTTGATATTCTTCATATATATTCAAGGGAAATCATGAGATGTATTCATCAGGTTTTTGAATATAAAAAATATAATTTGGGAATAGCGGAGGTCTCTCCTGATATTGATGTTACCAATGCTTGAAAAATTCATTATGAGGGTTGTTTTATGAAATGACAACTCAGCCTTGTACTGCATAATGAAATAACAGAATCCTTATACTGACAGTTCAATTTTGTGGGAATCTTTTTCAAGGACAAATTTGTCGTGTACTTCATAGTCATGTAGAGTAATTCTAAGGAATTTCGAAATTCTATTTTTTATGGAAATGTGTGATTAATATGTGAATGTCTCAAGACCACAATGGGTGGACTTTCTAATGAATTATGTCCGAAAATGAATGGAATATATGTGTGGGCATAGGCCATGAATGAGAAATCACTCCTAGATGAATTTGGTGTGTGATGGAGGGTACACAATGTTAGAAAACTAATGTCATGGGAAATCATCATTTAAATAGTGGATAAAAACATAATAAAGTTTAATTTCATGTTAGTAGGACACTAACCAAGGATTTTAATGCCATAAAACGGGGACATTAGGTTTTTCAATTTAAAACCATGTCACAAGGACATTATTTCATGTAGTTTCATTCTGTGAAACAAATACATAATTCCATGTAGTTTATTGTCATGAAATAATGGAATTATGTTGTGTAGTTTAAATTCCTAAAGTAAGAACATTTTGTCATGAAGTTTTAATAAATGAAACATGGAAATTATATGGGTATTTAACTTAGTGACCATAACCTCAACCAACATTCAGATGGTTCTACAAAACTCAATTGTGTTTTTGGAAATGTGTTACCATATTCAGGTATGGGAGGATAATTTTGTAGTATGTGGTTTGGGGATTCATTGATATGAAGAGTGGCATGAGAAATACATCATGTAGCATTATAGGAGGTCTCTATTGATAAAAAAGTTACCACCGCTTGAAAAGATTGTTATGGGAGAATTTATATGTAATTATATCTGGGGAACATACTCAATTATCAATAGTGGAATCCATTGCTGACAGACCTGTTATGGGTTCCACATATGCAAGGACAATAGGGGAACATAGTGCATAGTTTGGAAAGGGAGCTATAAAGTATTCTGAAATTCTATCACTAAAATATAATCAATGTTATTTGATATTAGTATATCCCCATACATAAATATTGGCTTGTGGGGATATGTATATGAAGGCATAATGAGTGTTTTAAGTCGGGATTTATGAATTATTGGGGTTGTAGGATCTCCATGACGGTCGGACCTATGCGTAAGATTTATGGTGTCTGTAGATTTAGGTCATTCATCTAGGACCATTTACTTTTTGGAAATGATGGATAACATGTGTTTAAGTGGACCAAGATTATTCCATTTTGACTTTAACATATTTTTGGGAATAATGTAAACTATAGTATAAGAGATCTTCTAGTTCAGTGAAAGGATATAGGAAAAAAATGTGAAGGATGACAACTAATTTTAAATTTTGGGTTCCAACATACTATCATCAATAGCTTAAAGGGACCAAAGAGGCCTCTCAAAATTTAGAAAATACCACTATTTGAAAACCCCATTATGCGGGATGTTTTATGAAAGTCTAAATGGGGAATTTACTACATTATCAAATAGCAGCATCCTTTGGCTGATAGGGCCGTTATGGGGGGAAATCCTACATAGCTAGCTAGGGAACATACTACACAATCAGGAACTGGAGCTCTCAGGAATCATACATTTTTACACCAAAAGTTGAGTAATAATTATGATCATATCAATTTATTCAAGATTTGGATGTTGAAATGAGATAGGGGAATCATCTAATGAAAAATGGAATCATTTGGACTAATATTAGTCATGTACTTGGATTACATTACATAGATCTAACTCATATGCATAAGTGGGTCATATCTTGATTCATTGGTGGTATACCTAAGGAGAGGACACAAAATAAAATATTCTGCATGTATTTTTATAGATTTTATGTAGGAGAGGTGTAATTTTACATTATCTCACAGCCAGACAATTTTTTATGCTATATTATTAAATATTAATCTCAATATGATGATAATAAAGACATAGATAGTTCTATGAGTACCGTACAGTTTGAATTCATGCAGTAAGGACTTCAACCATGCAGTTTAATTTCATTCTGTAAGGAAAAAGTTTCCTCGATGTGATGAGAAATAGGATATTGTGGTTTCCCCAAATCATAGGGCAAATAATCAATATGTCTCTTGTTAAAGAAAGAATTAAGCCACAAATAGTTCTGATATATAGGGGTTTATACAAAATGTGATAACTCACAATAGATCTACTCATGTAGATATGATGTCTACATGGTAGAATGGAGGTTTTCCCATATTGCAATTTGTATGGACAAAATATTGAACCTTTTTATGTCCCTATGTATATCACTTGGGTGATAATTAGGCCACACATTAGTCATGACAAATCATAATGTTTATTGTCATGTAATTATGACATATGGTGTTATTTTTATTTTCATATATCCTAGAACATAATAACCAAAATGTAAATAAATACACCATACACACTTGGGTACATCCTTTCCCTAATACCTAATCCCACATTAGTTATGCTTGATGTGTGAAACAAGGAGTGGTGATGGATTATTTTATAGTTCCATAAAAACATAAGTTAATGGTAGGGTAATTTTCATTATGTGGTGGGTAAGCCATGATATACGATTCATTCATCATTATGAATCTCATTGGGATAAGAATATATAAATATTTATTTATTTATATGTTTCCTCGTTCTTGTCTAATACATATAGATGGATTGGGGGTTTCAAATTCCGCTTGAACATAATAACAAAAAAGATTTGTGTATCACATTACGTCTCAATATAATAAGTATCAATCGTTATTCATTTCTTGTAATTCCATGTAGCATAACATCATTCAGTAAGGAACAAGTTGAACTACTGTGAATTAATGAAAACCATACGGTTTGGACGGAGGGTGAATGTTTGGGTGTCACTATGTATCTCATGAAAATGGGAATCAAACCATAAATTTTCCTTGATAACTACTCCCCAAATATACCAGGTTTTGATGTAGGGAAAAGGGTCCTTAATAATCTATATATTGATTTTTGGGCCAAAATATATCTGTTTATGTATCATGATGCATCTCATGATAATGATATGTTTTTCAAATGTCCACGAAAGGATCTATATGTAAATCTGGTTCATGCACAAGGAAAATGAATGGGATTTTCTCTTCCAAAATCATGAGTGATCCCAAGATTATTTACCTAGATATCACTATGTATCTCATTGGAATGACAATCAATTCATATATTATTCATCAAATGTTCCATTTTCATGTTTGATTCATCTACACAAGTAGTTGATGAGTTTAAAAAAAAAATGCGACTAAACCTGAGACAGGTTACCAGAGTGCCACTACGTATCTCAATAGGATGACCATCAAGTAACATGTTGTTCTTGATAATGGTTACCCACACCAACTAGGTTATGAAATGGTTAATAGGAATTTAAATATTTTCTTAATTAATGATTTTTCCCAAAACACAATTCATTATTGTATGAATTAATCTACACATTTTTTAAAATATTCATACGATGATATGGTACATAAATAGGGAATTAATAAATTTTCATTGTGGTCATGGATGGACCAGATATTGGAGATTCAGGCATCCTGACACATATCACTCTAGGGAGAATAAATAAACATTTATTTATCTGATTCATTGTATAGTTTACTATCATACGATGAGGACGTGAAAATTTTTGGACATATACCCATAAAAAAAGGGCCTATATTTTTAATGGGACAATGAGGGATGTCCTTACTGATGGTATACTGGACTATTTCTCAATGTCAAATGAATATGACGTTAACCATGTAGTTTAATGTTATGAGTTAGGGAAAACATGAATCTTTCAATTTATCATCATTCAACAAGGACATTATATCATGCATCTTATGATTAATCAACAGGGACAGACTATGTTGTTTAACATCTTTCAGAATTAATGTATAGGGATATGTGGTTTGAAATCCTATAACTATCATGATTGTTGATATTTAATGTAATATCATTAAACTAGGATTATTGTCGTTACATGTTTTATCATCATGTATCTAGGATGATAGTTGTTTTGCAGTTTATCCCCATACAACCAAAATAAATTCTCTCGGATTACACATATTAACTCATTAACAACCCTATATTTTTTGGAGTTGTAATGTGTTCATTATCCATATAGATTAAGGCATAATCATTTTTAGAGAATACATTATGTGAGGAGTAATGTCTTCTCACTTTGGTTCAAGAATATGATGCTTCTTTCCAAGGATCATTGGAGTTGTAAGGAAAAAAAACAATCCTTGGTGGAAGGAGTTAAGGAATACCATTCTGTTAAAGGATCATGAAATATGGTTTTGATACATATCCATATGATTCATGGTATGTTATCTCTTTTCATCTAGTCACTCCAATTCATCAAGTAATTTATTAGACTTGTTATCTAAAAATAGAATTTCAGAAATGGAAATATGGAGTGATGGAAACAATTCTTAAATGGGAAAGAGAAATTATGTTATGTACACAAATGAGTATAGGGTTGCCAATTTTTAAGTATGGGGTTTTTTCTATTAAATCAATAAGGCCTGAATGATATTATCATGACAAGATTTATTATCTTTATCCATAAATTTCAGGATAATGTTTCACAAGGTCATGTTAAAAGACTCTATCTGTCCATTTTACACAACATTATATTGGGATGAATGGTTGGATTTGATGTTGTACACCAACTAAGGATTTTCCAGCTTAGTAGAGTATAAATTTATGCCAATGCCAATCAATATAGTTTTAGGGACACCAAATATGGTGATTATTTTAGGTTTGATGAATTGAAAAATGGTTTTGGCCATTAATTATTTTTTGAGGTTTTACCTTGTCCCATTTAGATAGTAAATTGTTAATAGTAAGGATATATTTCAACACCATGGTCATTTCTAGAGGATATTTTCCAAAAATATCCGTTCCCCATGTGGAAAAATCCAACAGTATTTGGATAAATGTAACAACTCCATGGGTTTGTGAATGAAGTTGGAATGCACTTGACATGACTGACATTTCTTAGTGAATTATTTATAATAATCAATCCTCGAAACCCATATGTACCAATGCCTTAATATTTGATCATAAATCAAACACCATGATTGGGGGAACCAAAGGATCCTACTTGTATTTATTCCATATTATCCACTGTCTCCTCTCCATGAAAAAAATCTAATAAGGACTCCATAAAATACTTGTTTTTATAGTACATTATAGAGAATGAGGCTATCATAACGAGTAAAATTGGCTACTCGCCGCCAAATAATCACACTTTCAACTCTGTCCAGTGGCACCATTCCATCAATATGGTAGTCCATTATGGGAATCATTCATCCTATGTTAGGACTATATGACATAGTAATTTTACTAATTTCATTGATCTATTATAATTTGATTAAAAAAATGTTGAGACAATGCGATGATGGGGAGTAATGACGACCATTTTGTCCCAATTTGGATCTGCAAATGTTGTAGATTTATTTTCCATTAAATCTTCCCTATTATTCTATGTTGGTAGAACATAATTCAATGTTGGTTCTGAGGGAAATTCATCAATATAACCTTGATCATAATTCCATAAGGGACTTAAATAATCTTTTCAAATTGAATATTTTTAGTTGATCTTCTTGATTACATACTCCGTGTCACCCAACACCTCTATGTGGTTTATTATTGTTTTATGTTCCAATTCTAGTGATGAAATGAGGTACTTATGTTATAAAACATAATTATTACCACACTATGATAATAGGAAGGATTGTATCAGTACATCCATCTCATGAGGGTTTAAAACAATCCATAACCCAACATTTATAATATTAGGGTCTTCGATTCTCTTCCATGTTTGACTCCTCGATGCACAATCCCAATACATTTCATAATTTTGGGGGATTCCCTGATAAGGGAATACCTATGGGTGATGTAATTCTATATCTAATTAATTGTTTTCTGTAGATTGATGATCAAAGAGGAAATGTTCCAGGGAATGATATTTCACGACTTTATGAGGCAAAATCTATATATTAAACTGTTTTATAATAACTATCCACATCTCAAGACATCCCGTCCACATTGGATGACTATGGATAAATTTGAGTGGCTTATTGTGAGAAACAATGTGGACCTTCTGATACTGAAAGTAGTGTTTCATCTTATGAATGATTAATATTAAATTCATGAATCCCTTCTTGATATTTGAATAATTATTCTTAGTTTAAATCTTGATTTCATTTAGATATTAATAGTGGTTTTCATTCCGATAATCATTCATTTGTGTAAGGAAGGTGCCAAATAAACGATCCAATTCCATCATGTTGAGACTGAGTGAATTTCTAATAAAAAGTGGCATTAATAATGGTGTTTTTAAGAGGTATTTTTTAGAGAAATGAATGATTCTTAACATTAATTGGTTTAGTGATTTTTGACCCCATTCATAATCAATTTAGTGAAGCATAAACCCTTACCTATCTTATTTTCTACATTGTGTCAGATGTAGGCCATGTTTCCCTAATGTCCAGTCAACTCCTTCATGTTTTAAAAAGGAGAACTGAAAAGTATATCTTTAGTATTATTAGGATTAACAACTATGGTGTGATAGTGGATGATGAAACCATGCAATTTTCTTGAGGTTACCAAGAATTCACATTTCTAGGGGCTCATATTCATATTATGTTGTCAAAACCTAGTGAGGACAATTTTTAGGTTATCAAGGTGGGCATAACATTATCCAAACCTGACTACTTGATCATAAACATAAAACTCAAAAATCATATCCAATAATTTTTTGATGTCTTTTTCATTTCACATTAGTATTTTGAACTATCATTCTACAAACTAAAGGGTGTTACCCAATAGAAGAATACACTTTGAGGGGATCATAATGTAATGTATTTCTCATATTATGGGGCCAAATGAATTTTTTTATTCCCAGAATATCCATTCATGAAAGATATGTTTTGATAAAAAACTGATGCATCAATAAGGTGTTATGTGATTGGGACTGGGATGAAATATTTTTGACAATGTAGGTTTAGATCTCTAAAATCAATGTAAACCCTATTTTTCATATTATTCTTATTTCAGGAAAAACTTTTCATTCACTTTTTGTTACTATACCTCTTGAATAAAATCATCATTCATGAGTATTTTCCCATCAACATCAATGTTTTATGTGGGAGTTAGGAGAGTCTTCTATGCGTCTTTATTGTATCCTCAATGATATTCTTGAAAACCCATCTTATGGATGTCCACCTCAAGGATAAGGAATGTAATCTCTTTGTAGTTATATGAAAACATATTATGATGATGCTTTAGGAAGAAGGTATATAATTCATGTTCATAAAGAGTCATGGATACACTCATCTCAGTGATGATAAATCATCATTTGTACAGATATTTATCTCTCTATGTTCATCCATGCTGGTAGAGATTCAATCCTCAATTCCTTGAGGGTAAACCCAATGATCTTCTTCTTCTTCCTCTTCCTCATGTTCCACCGCATGCACCTATTTATATAATGTAATTGAAAAAACTTGTTCCTATGATCAAATAGAGGAGATTTCATTCAGACATTTTGAAGATGAAGTAAAAAATTTGAGCTAAATTATCGACATGAAGCCTTCTTGGAGTCCAATAGGGGAGACGAGGGACTTGGAAATAGTGTCCTCACATTATTTTATCATCACAAAATATTGTTGTAGTCCAGTTGATGGAACCATACATTTTTGGATTTTAGGACATAGAGTGAGAAAAATAACATTCAAGAATTATCCATCATTTGTAGAGGTTGTAATTTCTCCAGGACCATCATGGTCAATTTTCATGATTGATATTATGGATTCTACTGAATGAATACTTGTATTCAAGCCCACCAGTTCTATTTGATTAATATAATGTGTTTAATCAACACTAAGATATTTTAATGGAAAATATATGATCATATACAATCCAATTGAGGAATTTATTCATGTAACATTATCCACTATGTAATATTTTCCTCCATTTTGATAGAATCCTTCTTCAATGTATTATGTCACACATGATTTGAATGGAGCCTTGTCACCATACAATGTTCCATTCATGACATTGAAAAAATATTTGAGACATTGATGGTATGATGATATAATTTTTTCTTAATAATTTAACCATGGAATTCCATGAAAAACATTGAATGATGTATTTTTTCTGAAAACAGTGAATTCTTAGTCGGACAACTGATCCCTAAATTGAGTTTTGAGTGAAATCTCTCCTTGAGACTCATGATCATTATTTTCATAACCCTATAACACCAGAGTGGGAGAGACAAACGGGATTAATTAATGCCAAGTTGGTGATGTGTCCATAATAAAATGTGGTAGACTCTTGAACCATTATCAACAATTTGTTGTTGGAAATCAATGTCATTGTTTCTTCTATATATATAGAAGGGCCTTTTGTGTCCTTTCTCTAAATTATCTTAATTTTAGAATTTAAAAGAGATAATCACATGTAATTTTTTGGTATTATTATCCAAATGATAAACTATATTTCCAGAAACCACAAAAGAAACTTAGGAGGTCTTAATAAGGCCACATCATGTTATTTCTAGAGGTTTTTTATTGACAAATAGAATCAAGGATTGATTACTTATCCAGCACATGGGAGAATTGCATCAAGACATCATTTTTCTAATCCAATGTTCTTTTCTACTCAACATGAATATGTTCTTTTGTAGACCCATTAAAATATTATTTCCATAATGTGGATGGTTCATCACTTTGGATAAGAGATGGATGTGTTCATGTTCTTGGTCGATTAGACCGCATGGGTTAGCCGAACTATCGAGGTGGTGGTGGTGTATCCTATAACTATAATTACAATATAGTCATGTTAGGGAATACCCTATCATCTATTGGGGGGAGGTACACCCTTGTTCCTTTTGGGATCACTATAATGTGTTTTCAGGAGTATTTTTTACACAGACGGTTCAAGCAGGGGTTTGGTTGATGCAGTGGCTTCTAGAACATCCACGTATTCCCCTGTATCCATATCCTTGTAGAAATATTCTTTGAAAACCATGATTTTTTTATAAACCTAAACATGATTTATTACATAAAACTTCACTTGATACAACAAGAAGATTTGGAGGTTTAGTGTCTTTGGGGCTTAGGATCATTACATAAAAACTTAAAACATGAAATACAACATCTTTATTGAAAACATCCTTTACATGACCACTACATTCCCTCGTACTTAGCACTGCATGGGATAACCTGAAGACATGCATAAAAAAAGGGTGAGCTATAAAGCCCAGTAAGGGAGTACACATGGAAAAACATGAGGAGTACAATACATGTTAGAAAACAGGCATATCAATAGAGAATAAAAAAACAATAACATAAAGGCATGATAAATCATGATAATCATAACATGGAAATATGGAAACAACACTTAACATGGAATTAGCATGAGCCAAGGCTCATTGCACATGGATCATGAGTAAATCCTCATTGAACATAAATCATGAGTAAATCGTCGTTGCACTTGAATTAGAATGAGTCAACACTCATTTCACAAGATGTATCATTATACTATACTTTACCCAATGCATTGGATCACTATAAGGGCGCACCCTTCTTAAATATTTCATTTCATGCATTAGTGTGCCACATGGATCATAAAACATGGATTCATAAAAAACAATATTTTATTCCATGATGAAGGAATGTGGTATTCATAGATGAAACTTTATAATCAATATGTAAATGTGAATAAAGGTGAATACCCTTTATGGAGAAATTGGCATGGTATTCACTACACAATGGCATTGGCTTAGAAAATCGGGGTGATTTCGGTAGCGTAACGACGTGACATACGAATTCATAAAAATGGTTGATGAGAGAGAAAGGGATTCCTCATCATATTTACATGTAATGGACAGTAAGGAGGTCATATAGATACATTTCCCAACAATAGTAATGGAATTTAGATTCATGATACGAAATTATTTCTTGAATGTAAAAGAAGAGAGAGAAGTTCCTTTCGGAATTTCGGCATAGTAACGGGTATACATGGGAGGAATTTAATGAGAGAGAAAGGGGTATCCCATAATTAAAAAAATAAGAGGGAAGTATGGGGTAGGTTCAAAAACATACCCCGACATTCATAATTGAAATTAAAAGGGAAATACAACTTAAAGAAAATTGAAAAAAAATGAGAAAGGAAGAAAAAACCCTTACTTGGAAGTGTGCTTTCAAAGGATAGAGAGAGGCTTGAGAGAGGCTTCTTGGGAGCATGGGGCACCTTGGGAGGATTCTAGAGAGAGTAGGGAAGAGTTTGGACGAACTACAAGGGATTTTAGTGAGGAGGAAGTGGGATCTTGGGTGGGTTTATATAGGAAAGGTGAGGGAATTCTTTATTATTTAGGTTTGGGACCACATATATTAAATTAATCCAAACCACAAACCATACCAAGGTTTTTGCCCATGGTTTTTTGAAAAGGGAAGAATAAAAAAAATATTTTATAAGGACAAAGTCCGAACTTCTTAAAATAAAAAGTTTGCTTATGTGGACGTGAGTCACACTCCCATGGAAATTAATTTAAAAAGGAAAAGTGTTGAATATGTCTTGAGGGGTCCATTAATGCTTTGAAAGGTAATTCAAACAAACCCAAAATGACATTATATTAATGGTAAAACATATATTTTCCGAACATAAGGATTATAGTATTTTATTACATCACCATTGGGTCATTATGATGTCATAAAACACATTATATATTTAAACGGTATTTAATTTTTACCCAAAAATTTGGCAGTCTCAGAAAATTATGAAAAATTCACCGTTGGAAAATTTCGATGTCGTAATTCAAGAAATAACATTTATATTGTCTAAATAATTTTCTAAATATGTTAATTTTCACTTTTAAAATAAAAACCGACATTTATCGAAAATTCACGGGTTTTGACAAAAATGGCTTTCAAACCTTACTAAAAATTATAATTGCATTCATAAAATTACATGATAATTTATATTTAACAAACTTAATATAATAATAATAATAATAATAATTTATTAAAATATTATTCAATTAAAAAATCCTTTAATTTAATAAAAAATATTTCTTAATTAAATAATAACTAAAAACACCATTTGTACTTTAAAAACTATTTACAATGTATCAAAAATGACTAGAAATTATATTCATTATTATATAAAAAGATAATGTCCAAGAACATAGTACTACTTATTTGTTACATAACCCCTTAAAACATCCGCATAAGACCTATGGGTAAGGTGTGCGACGGTGACCAACTCTTGGGGTGGCTTGGATAACATCGCTCGAGTGGTAATTTCAATCAACATCCACTTTTCCCGTAGACGGTCACGTTCGAGGTTGACATGATGAAGCTCAGCTTGGGCTTGGTCAAGGGAAAAGCCCAAAGATGCCACCTCTTTTCTGAGCTCCGACAAATGTGCATTGTATTGGGCAATTCTACTGGATGAGGCCATCGCTTTTTTTGTCAGAGTAAATTGGATTTGTTAAAGTCCTATATTTATACTAATCATGTGAACACCGTTCAACAGATATATTAGAAAAGGTCAAAATTCATAACATATAACCAAAGATGTTGACATTTTATATAAACATAAAGAGACATTTAATTAGATCAAGAGTATTTCCATTAATGAAACATTGGGTCATTACAATATTCCCCCTTAAGAAATTTCGCCCACGAAATTTTCCTTTTCCCACCCTAAAACAAATGTGGGAAACTCAAATTCATCACTTCCTCCTATTCCCAACTTGCTTCTTCAAACTTGTGGTTTCTCCACAACACCTTGACCAGGGGCATTGTCTTATTTCGTAAAACATTTTCTCTATGATCTAAGATCTTCAATGGTTGCTCCTCATAAGAAATATCGTCTTCCAATTGTACCACCTCCGAAGAGAGTACATGTGAAGGGTCTGGTATGTACTTCCTTAAGAGGGATACATGAAATACATCATGTACTTTGGCCATAGTAGACGGAAGTGCTAGTCGATAGGCCACAACCCCGACACGATAAAAAATCTCGAAGGGGCCGATGTACCTTGGACTTAACTTCCCTTTCCTTCCAAATCTCGTGACCTTCTTCCATAGAGATATTGGTAGAAACACCATGTCTCCAACTTTAAACTCATGGTCTCATCGACAATTATCTGCATAACTCTTCTATAGAATCTAAGCTGCCTTGATATGCTGCTGAATGGTTTTTACATTCTCCACCATTTCCTCGACCATTTCTAGTCCAAACAGCTTACGTTCACTGACCTCATCCCAACATGTAGGTGTTCTGCACCTTTTCCCATACAGGGCTTCATATGGTTCCATTTGGATGCTCGAGTGGAAACTATTATTATAAGAGAACTCAACCAGAGGAAGATATTGATCCCATAATCCTTTAAATTCCATTGAGCACGCTCTCAACATATCCTCAAGTGTTTGGATAGCCCGCTCGGATTGGCCATTTGTTTGAGGATGATAGGCCGTACTGAAGTTCAGTTCAATATTCAGGGCATGTTGAAGACTCTTCCAAAACATAGAGGTGAATCATGGATCTCATCCAGACACAATAGATAGTGGTTCTCCATGCAACCTTACCACTTCCCTGATATATATCTGTGCCAGTTGATCCAAAGAGAAATCCTCCCGAATCGCAATGAAGTGAGCAGTCCTTGTAAGACGATCCACAACAACCCAGATTGCATTGTTTGCTTTGGATATCCTTGGAAGTCCGCTGACAATGTCCATGGTGATTTTCTCCCATTTCCATTCTGGTATGGGCAATGGTTTCATCATCCACTTAGACTTCTGCCTCTCTGCCTTCACTTACTGACACTCCAAGCACATTGATTTATATTCATCGATCTCCTTCTTCATATTATCCCACCAAAAGTTTTCTCAGATATCTCGATACATCTTTGTGCTCCTTAGGTGAATAGAGAAATTTGTACTATGTGCATCATACAAAAGTTCCTTCTTCAGCTCCGGACTTGAGGGAACACATAGTCTTTTCCCAAACATCACAATACCTTCTTCATTAACATTAAACTCTGAGGATTTCCCCTTTTTGATAGCTTCCACTTTTTCCTAAATTCCCACATCATCTTTTTGAGCATCCTTTAACCTTTCCAAAAGAGATGGTTGAGCAATCATTTGTGAATGGATTGATGATTTTCCCTTCTCTGTGATTCCCATGTCCATTTTCATCAAGTCTAAGAAGATTGGATCCTTCTCAATTCTCGTCATTGATAGAATCGCTGGATCCTTTCTACTTAGGGCATCTTCCACCTTGTTCGCTTTCCCAGGGTGGTAATGTATTGAACAGTCATAATCCTTGATGAGCTCTATCCATCTTCTCTGGCACATATTAATCTCTTTCTGTGTGAATATAAATCTATGACTCTTGGGGTCAGTTTATATCTCACATTTCTCTCCATAGAGATAATACTGCCATATTTTCAAGGCAATGATCACAGCTGCCAACTCTAGATCATGCGTTGGATATTTTCGCTCATGTATTTTCAACTGCCATGAGGAATAGGATATAAATTTATCATTCCGCATCAGAACACGACTTATGCCCTTCTTCAAAGCGTCACTAAATACCACAAAAACCTCCCCATTTGTGGGTAAAGTGAGCACGAGTGCAGTGATAAGCCTCCTTTTCATCTATTTTAAGTTTTCTTCTCATTATTCACTCCAAGAAAACTTTACTCCCTTTCAAGTTATCATTCAAAGAGGGTTGTACATCGTGATAAATTCCTCAAAAATCGTCGATAACATCCAGCTAACCCCAAGAATCTACGGATATCTGTTACCGTTGTTGGACTCGGCCATCCCTCAATTGTATCTGTTTTCGAGGGGTCCACAGATATCCCATTGCTTGTGATGATATGGCCCATGAATGAGACCTCATTCAACCAGAATTCACACTTTCTGTACTTTTCATAGAGCTTCTCCATGCGCAATGTCTCTAGTAAAATTTTCAAATGCTCCTCATGATCCTCCTTGGTTTTGGAGTATATTAGAATATCATCTATAAAGAATACAAAAAATTTGTCAACATAATCTATAAAAACTCTATTCATCATGTACATGAATATTTTTGGAGCATTGGTGAGTCCGAAAGGCATTACTATGAATTCATAGTGCCCGTACCTTGTCAGAAAAGCTGTCTTGGGGAAATTTTCCTTCTTCACCCTTACTTGATAATATCCTGACTACAAATCCATCTTGGAGAAGTATTCTTCACTACGCAGCTGATCAAAAAAGTCATCGATTCTTGGGAGAGGATACTTGTTATTTATCATGATTTTATTATGTTCACAATAATCGATGCAAAGCTTCATTGACCCATCCTTCTTCAGGACGAAGAGAACTGGTGCACCCCATGGTGAAGAACTTGGGCGTATAAATCCTTTATTTAGATTCTACTGTAGTTGTTTCTTTATCTCTTCATGATATACAATAGCCATTTTGTATGGAGTCTTGGATATTGGTAGTGCCCTAGGTATAAGTTTAATTGAGAACTCAACATCTCTTCTTGGAGGAAAACCAGGCAGTTCTTCGAGAAACACTTCAGCGAATTCCCTCACAATAGGCATTTTTCAAGGATGGTTTCTTCCTTGGACTCAATCGTCTGAGCCAGATACAGTTGCTCATAAGGTAGTAATATCCATGCTTGAGATGATGGAGCTAAAGGAGATTCATCTTCTTCCTGACACTTGTAACGAATCGGGGGTCGATTCTCCATATAGAGTGTGATTTCCTTCTCCCGACATTTTATGTTGGCTTTATATAAGGAAATCCAATCCATTCCATGAATTGCATCAAATTCCACCAGAGGGAGTATGACGAGGTTCGCCAGGAAATTTAATCCACAGACTATAACATGGGAGGACTTATATTCATGGGATTCAATGATTGCCCCATTTTTCGTACTCACCGACATCTTTACTTCCATGATTTGTGGTGGTGCTGGGATTGTTCTACTAAACATTCGAGATATAAAAGAATGCATAGAACCTTAATCAAAAAGTATGTTCGCTATTATTGAATGAATAACTAGCGTACCAATAACCACTTCATTTTCAGGGTTCACATCAGTAGAAGTGATGGACGAAGCTCTACCTTTCTACCTTGGAGGTTGTTCGCTTTCTCCAAAAACCCTTGGATTTGGGCACTGATTTTCAAAATGACCCGATTATTTACATTTGTAGAATTGAACAATGCATTGAGGTTTGAACAGAGCATTCCTCTCCTCTGTCGCAACCGTGGGTCTTTCTTTCCTACAGTTAACAGCTAGGGGCCCTTCTCTTCCACACCTGAAGCATTTTCTCATCCCCTTAAGGCAATTTCCAGGGTGCTTCTTTCCGCACTTTTGGAAAGTGGGGTGCTGGATCTTCTTAGGACCGTTGGATTTATCCATCGGACCACCAGCATTGAAGTCTACATTACGCTTCTTGTCCCCATGATACCCTTGTGATTCCTTGATCTCCATTTCGACCTTGAGGGCACATCAGAAAATCTCCTCATAGTTGTCGAAGTCACGGATCGCTAATGCTTTCTGTAGGCTAGGCTTCATCCCACCAAAGAAGCAGTCAAACATGCATTCGGGGGTAACGGCAAAGCCGGAAGCATATCATGCAAGCCTCGTGAAGTTTTCCTCATACGATCCAATAGATTCTTCATATTTTTGTTTGAGGGAAAGGAAGTACCTCTCTATCTTAATACGGAGAGTGCGTGAAAAATATTTATCGAAAAAGATCTTATGGAAATCCTTCCATTCCAACACCTCGATCTCCTCCTCAGGCTTTGTATTTTTGATCAACGTCCACCATTGATTAGCTTCACCCACCATACGATAAGAAGCCAGAAGAACCTTCTATTTTTCAGAACATTGAAGGACGTAGAAGATCTTTTCAATGGAGTTGATCCATTGTTCAGCAATCGTGTGATCAGATTATCCACTAAAAGTAGGAGTCCTTTGCCTCATGAATCTCTCGATAGTGACTTGTTCATACATGGGGGGGGGGGGTTGAACGTTACTCTTGACCCATGTTTCTATTCAAAACTTGATTTAGCTGAGAGAGAAGCATGACAAGGTTCCTGATTCCTGCTCCAATTGGATTGGGCATCTCATCAGTGCAGTCATCGCACTGATCTTCACAACAGTTGTTAGCCCGAGTCCTCATATTACCAGTCATTGGCTGGAATAAAAGGAAAGTTAGGGATAACTCATAAAGGGTAATCCAAAGACAAAAGTTGATGACTTATAAATAATCTTTTATTTCCTTAACTCATGAGAGTATAGGCTTCAATCTAAGATTTTCATGATCTACTTTATAACATATATTCTTAGGGGAATTTTTTTCCTTAATAAGGGTTCATACTAAGATTGTGAATTTATCAAAACATATCCCCCGGGAGTGTCGTAACCAAGAGTGCAGCAAGGCCCGTTTTTGTGAACCAGTTCCCGTTTGAGTCTAACTCAAAGCGGTGTTTTTGGGTTTTACCCCTAGGATACAACTATGCCAGAGCCGCCTCTACCTGCTCATATCCAGATAGGGATGTATTTTTTTTTAAAACCAGTTACTCAGTACATACCGAAACATAGGGATGTTTTTATTATACCTAGTCTTGTATCTAAGGATTTACTAGGGTTTCCTAATCCCAAAAATAAATAAACCTAACCTTTGAAACCAACTATGACAACCCTGCTTTTATTATAAACATAAACATGATTTATTACATAAAACTTCACTTGATGCAACAAGAATATCGAGAGGTTTAGTGTCTTAGGGTATTAGTATCATTACATAAAAACATAAAACATGAAATACAACATTTTTATTGAAAACATCCTTTACATGACCACTACATTCCCTCGTACTTAGCATTGAATGGGATAACCTGAGGACATGCATAAAAAAAGGGTGAGCTAGAAAGCCTAATAAGGGAGTACACATGGAATAACATAAGGAGTACAATACATGTTAGACAATAGGAATATCAATAGATCATAAAAGAAACATGAACACAAAGGCATGATAAAGCATAATAATCATAACATGGAAATGTGGCAACAACACTTAACATGGAATTAGTATGAGCCAAGGATCATTGCACATGGAGCATGAGTAAATATTCATTGCACATAAAGAATGAGTAAACTCTCATTTCACTTGAATTAGCATGAGTCAACACTCATTGCACATTACGTATCATGATACTACACTTTACCCAATGCATTGGAGCGCTATAAGGGTGCACCCTTCTTAAACATTTCATTTCATGCATAAGTGTGCCACATGGATCATAAAACATGGATTCATAAAACGTAATCATTTATTCCACGATGAAGGAATGTGGTATTCAGTCATGAAACTTTATAATCAATAAGTAAATGTGCATAAAGGTGAATACCCTTGATGGATAAATGGGCACGGTATTCACTACACAATGGCATTGGCTTAGAAAATCGGTGTGATTTTGGTAGCGTAACTGTGTGACATAAGAATTCATAAAAATGGTTGATGAGAGAGAAAGTGGTTCCTCGTAATATTTACATGTAATGGACAGTAAGGTGTTCATATAGATACATGTACCAACAATAGTAATGGAATTTAGATCTAGGATACAAAATTATTGTTTGAATGTAAAGGAAGAGAGAGAAGTTCCTTTCGAAATTTCGGCATAGTAACGGGTGTACATGGGAGGAATTTAATGAGAGAGAAAGGGATCTCCAATAATTAAAGAAATAATAGGGAATTATGGGGGAGGTGTGAAAATGTACCCCAACATTAATAATTGAAAATAAAAGGGCAATACATCTTAACGAAAATTGACAAAAATGAGAAAGGAAGAAAAAAACCCTTACATGGATGTGTGCTTCCAGAGGCTTGAGAGAGGATTGAGAGAGGCTACATGGGAGATTGGGGCACCTTGGGAGGATTATAGAGAGAGTAGTGAAGAGGTTGGAAGAACTCCAAGGGATTTTAGTGTGGAGGAAGTGGGAACGTGGGTGGGTTTATATAGGAAAGGTGAGGGAATTCTTTATTATTTAGGTTTGGGACCCCCTATATTTAATTAACCCAAACCACAAACCAACCCATCGTTTTTGCCCATGGTTTTTGGAAAAGGGATGAGGAAAAAAATATTTTATAAGGCCAAAGTCTGAACATCTTAAAATAATAATGTTGCTTAAGTGGAGGTGAGTCACACTCCCATGGAAATTAATTTATAAAGGCAAAGTGATGAATATGTCTTGAGGGGTACATTAATGCTTTGAAAAGTAAGTCAAACAAACCCAAAATTACATTATTTTAATGGTAAAACATATATTGGCCGAACATAAGGATTATAGTATTTTATTACATCACCATTGGGTCATTTTTAGGTCATAAAACACGTTATATATTTAAATAGTATTTAATTTTTACCCAAATATTTGACTGGCTCAGAAAATTATGAAAAATTCACCGTTGGATAATTTTGACGTCCTAATTCCAGAAATAGAATTTATTTTATCTAAATAATTTTATAAATATGTTAATTTTCACTTTTAAAATAAAAACTGACATTTATCGAAAATTCACGGGTTTTGACAAAAATGGCTTTCAAACCGTAATAAAAATTATAATTGCATTCATACAATTACATGATCATTTATATATAAAATATTAATATAATATTAATAATAATATTTTATAAAATATTATTTAATTCAAAAATCCTTTAATTTAATAAAATATATATCTTAATTAAATAATAACTAAAAACACCATTTTTAATTTAAAAACTATTTACAATGTATCAAAAATGACTAGAAATTATATTCATTATTATATACAAAAATAATGTACATGAACATAGTACTACTTATTTGTTATATAACCCCTTAAAATAGACACATAAGACCTAAGGGTAATGTGTACGATGGCAACAGACTCTTGGGGTGGCTCGGATAATATCGCTCGAGTGGTAATTTCAATGAACATCCACTTTTCCCGTAGATGGTCATGTTCCACTTTGACATGATGAAGCTCAACTTGGACTTGGTCAAGGGCGAAGCCCAAAGATGCCACCTCTTTTTCGAGCTCCGACAAATGGGCTTCGTGTGGGGCAATTCTACTGGATGAGGCCATCACTTTTTTTTTCTAAGTAAATTGGTTTTGTTAAAGTCTTGTTATACTAATAATGTGATCACTGTTCAATAGCTATATGAGCAATGGTCAAAATTCTTATCATAAAACCAAAGAAGTTGACATTTTATATAATCATAAAGACACATTTAATTATATCAAGAGGGATTTCCATTATAGAAACATTGGGTCATTACATATTCCCCCGGTTTTCCAATCATGTGTAGGGAAATTAGGACTACAATCAAAATAATTGTGTGATATGGTATCCGTTATGTGAATTTCATTAATAGAAGTGAATAAAAACTCCTCATCTTGATGATTCTACTTGATAGATTGACTCTAGTTGTACCATATGTCGATGTGGCACATGGAATTTTGGTAATGTCATCATAAATCCTTCTATGGTCGATGAAAATATTGGCCTCGACAAGAGCTCATATTCCAAAATTTTCTCTTCGTCTTTCCAGCCTTGACACTTTTTTTGTATTGTACGTAAGAGGAATGTTATTTTAAAGAATGTATTTTTTTATAACAGAAGTGGATAAGGGAATTGTTGGGTGATTCAACTATGAGCAGAGAATATAATAACTATTGTAGATCATTTTTCTATCCATCCTTTTTTCAACCTTATACGTACTCTTTCTTTTAACATATTTCTACTTACCTTGTTCCTCTTGTCTTGTGGAAAAAATACATTCTACCTCAGCTAGAGAATTTTCCAATTTCACTTTCCCATATGATATAATATTTTTTAGGATGTCTTTGAAAAAAAATCCTAAATGGGGTTACCTATCATTTGAAGTAAGGATAAATAGTATGGAATATCATCATCACATTCTTTTTAGGAATTTGTTGAATTTAACAATTGAAATATGTTTTTTCCACTATTGAGATAAATTAACTGGGGACTTGGTCATTTTGAATGTAATAGACCATGTTTTTCATCTCTTTAAAAATTTTCTTCCTTTGAACTTTTTGATCATCATGATCAGGTGGTCATTGATTCTAGTTCTCAAGAGGTGGATACCTATAGTATGATGTGATATTGATGTAGGATTGGGTTTATGATTATATTTATGTGTAACTATAGTAGGATCTACATGTTCTGTTCATTATTTTAAGTAGATGGAATTATTCAGGACTTGTCCTTGGTATCATTGATGGAATTATACACATATTGTGAAATTGAGAAAAGTTCCCAATACACCCTTATGTATGTCATCAGGATTAATGTTGTGCACAAATCATCATGGATATTTTCTACAATGAAAGGGAACAACTCATAATGAGTGAGCATTAGTTTTAATGAATTTTATTTTCATTTCCAATGAGAAATGGAATCTAAAACCCATTCATTCAACCATTTTTCAGTTCATATGATTTAATATGGTTGTCTTATAAATTTTTGATTAGAACTAGAAGAGGAAATATTGATGGAGATCTTCCCAGTTTGTAATCATTAGATACTGAAATCCTCCATACCACAAGAAGGATGTCCCTTTTAGTGAATTCACAAAACAGTTGAGCTTCACTTCCTCATGTTGGTGAGGGTTACCCATCATGGGATCATAATTAGAGTAAAATTTCATCAAGTACTGATCTTGGTCTCCGAATCTATTTAAAATCATAAATTTCGAATTCCCAATGTATGATAGGGAAGGGGTATGATCCACCTATTTGGGCAAAGCCTTACTATTTAATTAAACTCACCCATGTCATCTCCCCATGACATAAAACCGAGTTGTTAATCACTAAATGTTGTTCATCATAATTCTAGGAATATCAAGTTGAACTAGGAATTTATTAGGTGTGGTGGTTGGAGCCTAAATGGGTATATAGGCCGGTAGGACAATTAGTGGTGGCACTGCTTTTATCTACCATAGATAACCCATAGGGAATGTCATGTATAAATGTTCCTAACCCAATTTAATTTGGGTTCCCAATGGAGGGTATTGATAATCTACTATTTTGGAAACTAATTATATTGGGTGTAGATATCCCACATTGATCAGATGTTTCGTATGTTCTTCAGTTGTTATGGAAAATCCTATATGGTAATGTGCAAAAAAGGATGTGTGACTCGAAGATTTTGTTTCCGATCATAAATACAAGGATGGTTTCAACAATGTAACACGATATTCATTCTTCTAAAATATCTCATATCCTCCCCATACTACGAATATCATTCCACTAATGAATGGTATTGACTCTTATTGGGAGGGAGGTGAAAAATAGTCTCACCCTTAACATTGTTCATATTGGGTGACTTTTGAGGAGGTAAAGGGGTATTGTTCATGTGACCTCCAAGATTTTAGTCAACCCTTTGGTTTTGGGTATACACACCTCCTTCAATATGATTATTATAGACTATATTATGAATTGGAACTTCCTCTTATAACTCTTATGAGCTAGACTTATGTTCTAGGGGGCCCTTGATGACAACATTAATGACCATTAATGATTAGGAATGAATCAAATGCATTCAATTAGTATCTATATGAGATCGAATTCTTATGCAACCTCCATGAGACCTTGACCTATTCATTTTGATTTCTAAGGATCTTTTTGATTGATGGTAACCTGATGCAAATCCCTAGAGAGTTCAGATCTATGTATTCTAAGGAAATTTAACGAATCATGGGAGTAAACAAATTTGAATGATACATTTTTTGGAATATCACATGATTGTAAGATTATGTAATCCATCTAAAAAGGTTATTGTATATGTGAACCCCCCCCCCCAACCATAACGGTTGGTGAAATTCATGTTCATCATTCACTACCCTTTGTGAATGATTGGCTGGCCTTGAGGGGTGGGTTAAAAAATATCACTCCCCTAGAAGCCGGTTTCTCCCAAACTATTCATTATGATATTACAATAGATTCTCTTCAGATTTTATAGATCATTGTTTGAACAGGGGATAAGATTATTATTTATAATTCACATAAATCATTTGTTTCTGAATAAATTTGTGTTATTTCTGTCATATACATAATCTAACTACTAACTACATCTAAACGTGATTTGTTCTCTATATTCTCAGATACATTATACAATAGTATATCAAAAAAATAATCCATCTTCCAACCTGACATCAAGGAGAGTCAGTCAGGGTCTGTTCCTATTGAGCATATCTCTGTTCATGAATAGATTCCATTTTTATAGCTATCATGTGGAAAAGATGTGGAATAATACCACATTTTATGGGAATTATTGATTATGGGGTATAATAAAATGAAATTCTCCATGTGAACCCCATCCTCTAATATAAACACAAAATGGGGTATCTGTGGTCAATTGATGAAACCTCATTAATGCATCAAGGCTAGCACATTTAAGGACTCCATGTTGCAACTTGATATCAGGATGTTAGAAAATCAGGAGAAATTCCCTGAAAATTTGGTGCTTATACCCTTCTATTACCATGATTTGTGTTTTATACTCAACATATTGTAATACATTTCCATTATAGAGATGAAAATATTTCCATAAGTTTGGGAAAATTTATTGTGCATAGTCTTCTACCAGCGCATCTAGAATTCAATAATGAGGGGTTACTAAAGGCCATAACAATACTGGTATATTTTCATTATCAATTTGTTTCCTTATATCTAGAATATATTATACATATTTAACTAAAGATTCCTTGAATTATTCCAAACAAAGTGGGTGCTTCCTAATTTTATTTTCACTAGAAATGGTATTGGTTCAGATTTTTTCTACATTGATGGAAGGGAAATGACCTATGGGAGGTTCGAAGAATGAATCACAAATTGGGATGTATTTTTCTTGAGAAAGTATTTCGCAAGCCAGTGAAAAGGCATCATACATGATTGGAATTTTTTTAATGTAGCTCATTATAGGATTAAATTATCATAACTACATTACCAATTAGGTAATTATTTTGACAATGTCAAACACTACTAGAGAGATAACATTCATAGTAAACACCATCATGGCGAGGAATACCATGGTGGATTCCAACAAGCGGAATACCCTCTTATTCCTTGGTATTCTAGAAACATAGAGTTTTTTCATTTTTCTCATCAATATATAGGCTCTAGATATTGACCTAATCAGTTCCATGAATCAATCCTTCTTGGTGATGTTTCTAAGGACGACCTTCAAAATTACTACAATATGTCTTGTAATTTTGTTCCAAGAGTGGAGGGTCCTAGGGTAGGAAATATAAATGTCTGATATATTCATGTTCTCTATCATGAAGATATCCATGATTGTAGGATGGTTCTTGATATTCCATGTGTGTTTCATGTGGATTATTCTTTCATTACATCATACGTTAAGTTGGGAACAAATTCTAGGATTTATTTTCATCATGTGCAGGTGTTAGTGATTTTCATAGAGTGGCCATGGGAATAGGTCGATTAACTATGATTGGAGTGGGTGTATGTTCCTGATCTAGTTGTCCTTAAAATTTGGGGGACTTTTCCCCATGACCCTCATGGATGAGATAATAGGTGTTTTTATGCTCTGGAGTTTATTGGTGATGAGCTACCCTATTTGCGAGGATATAGTTCTGTGTCATTCCCTCAGGCACTAATTTCATAGTAGTGATGATTCCTGGGAATATTTTAGGATATTGGGAAGGATTTTCATTTAACTATTCACCTTTTCCAAAATATTTTTTGAGAATTTAATTATCATTTTGAGGATATATTTCCATTATGTATCTGAGTAGATGTACGTTCCTTCTCATTTGCTCTATTTCAAGTTAGTGGATACTAAAATTACTCTTCCATGGGGGAGAAGATTTGAATATTCCACCTAGGTGTTATCCAGACACTCATATATAACAATATAGATTCATGTAGATGTTATTACTCTGGGGATACATAAATACTAGCAAGTGTGTGTGTGTCTACTCATTTATTTCTTGAAAACAAGATCAAAATACTTCTTTGATTACGTCTAGATGAGTTTTTTTGGTAGTCATCATGCATGTTGGGAGGTGAATGTTCCTTCTGGTAGTTTGATGTCATATTTTGTTAGACGGACTCTTGGAATACCTATGATGTGTGTTCTGGAAACAAGGATGAAGGTAGTCATGTGTATGTTTTCACTCACAATCAACTACCTAACTTTGTTACAAAGCTTCTTTGGAGGCTTAAAATGTGAAAATATTCTCCAAGTTTAATTTTTTTATCCCTAGAGGGCCATCTTGACTTCCTGGGTCTGAAGGAACTGTAACACTAGGTTGAGGAAAACATCCTCTTCATGTCGATGTTCAAATGACACATGGTGTAAGTGGAGGTGATTGATGGTAAATATACTTGATAAGGACCCATGTGTCTCTTAGATGAGGTCTTAGGTGGCATATTGATCCACCATAAAATAATATTGGTGGGACTAGTTTTATGTTTCTTGTATAAGCTCCCAAAAAATTTGAAGAATGTTGTTGGTTCCATTTTCATTACAATAATCAATTATCATTTAATATATGTTTTGTGGTACTACTGATGCTAGAGGTCCTACTGAGCATCATCAAAGGTTGGGATCATATACTTTTGACAGAACTCTCAAACTAATGATTTTGAGACCATATGTTGAAGATATTGGGATTCCAATGGATTACTTCACATTGGAGAGGATCTATCAAGAATAAAAGTCAGGGAATTCATCAGTGAATACATAAAGGAAGCCATTGGATCAAAGGGATTACTAAAAAAGGAGTTTCTAGAAGAGAACATACATATAAAATCCATATCAACACAACATCTCAAATACATGTGTTATTGATTTCATTGCTTGGACCTCATTTACTATTATAGTGGGAGGGGCCTAATAGATAGGTTATACAATCATCATGATTTAGGATTCAGATCAGGTTCACCGTTTTCTGATTCCAATGAATATTTTATAGTTATGATATCAATTTTGTGGACTTTGTTCTGTGAAAATGGACTATATCAGGAATAGTATCATCAAATAGTCCCCAATGATATTTTTTCACCGAGTTAGAAAAACAAAAAGGATCCCACGTCCTTGATTGGTGGACCTTATTTATAATGTAATGAGTTCATTGGGTTATCTTTCCAACAACACATTATAACTCAAATTGGGCAAGATGATGGGAGGTCGGACTCATCCAACACCTTTGGGGGGATTCATTTCCTACTCATGGACCCTCTTATAGATTTATTAAATGTTTATTATTTAATTATTAATTCCCAGGTTTGATGTCAGTCATCCCATGATTAATAATGAATTATTAATTTTTATAGAAATTAGAATCGTCTATATGTATCCAAGGTTCTTCATCAATAGAGATATATGTTTGTATGTAAGGTAATACATCAATTATATCATATTTTTAACTACATAGATATTCTATTGTCGATTTCATGATGATGATGGTTTTCAAACAAAAAATATAGGAACATTGGAGTTTATTTTCTTCTAGGGGGACGAAGGACTCACTTGTGTTTATCATCATTCTGGGAAATGGTATATCTTTATATTTGGATTAAACCCATAAATGGTCTCCCAATATTTCATTGTGAAAGGAATTTGAAATACCATAGTTTAGTGCCTCTTAACTGGGAACATAAAACCTTTTATGGTCATGTGATAATGACCGAATGATAATGTTTTTTATCACATGGAAAGGATATCCAAGAATAAATATCCACATCAATTTTTTTTATGAGAGTCTCACAGAGGTATCCCAAAAAATGATATAGATATATATTCAAATGTTGAATTAAAATCTATTGTAAATGTGGTAAAAACATATTGTTATTTTTATTTGGGGTGTTGCATTTTAACTTGATAGAGGATTCATACATATCCCATTTATTTAGGAATAAAACCCATATAGTTTGCTCATGATAACCCATGTCATTGGAGGACCTCAAGGTTGTGTCTCATTAGAGAGTATGACCCTTTGATATTATTAGGTTGGGGCTTGTTCCTAAATTGGATTACCATTCCATAGAAACCATGGGGAATTTATTAACACATTTTGGTTTGGGAGGTTTAACATAAGGATTACTCTTGAGGGAAATTAAGGGATTATGGGAATTATTATTGGGGATTATTCCTATGGATAATTCCAATTAAGATCAGGCACTATGTGGGCTTCATACGTATATTTTTGAGGTGTAATAAATGTTATTGTTGTTCAATCGTACACATGGATAGTGAGTTCTTCATAATAATCCATATCCTCTAATACCACATGAGTGATTCTAGGTGTTTGAAACAAGATAAGAAAAAATATTCAACCAACCAAACACATTTCCACCTTCATTTGTGGAAGAGGAGGACGATGATGGTTGAAGTGGTTGGGGTTATGAGATTCATATTCCTTATGATATAGTCCACCGACGAGAGAACACTCTAACAAGGATTCTCCCAAGGCACCCTAGGTATCCTCTAGATTTCTAGAAAAGGTCTCATGAAGGTCACTAATTAGTGAGAGGTAACTCACAATAGTGGTTTTTCCTTATGAGGTAATGGTCCCTATGTAGGTTTCTTATATATTCAATCCCAGGGGGATGTTGACCATTCGTATACCCTTTAACTCATTATTTTACCAGCTTTTAGGGAAAAAATGAGACATTTATAGGGAAGTGGGTAATGGTGATGAAAAATGAGAGCTCTGGGGTTTCTTCCATTTTTTTAGTTTTTCAAATAAAGATCCCCTAGGGTACTATTTATTGGAAAATAGGTGACCCTGGTCAAAGGAGAATTTCCACAAACGTCCACTTCATAGGTTCCCTCTATGGGTTTGACATTCCCCTTTGGCCCGCACAAGGTACATGTGCGGCCTATGTAATGTGCAGGACAAAATGTGCATAGATAGATTTGGTCAAGTATCCTTGTTCTCATTAAGGCTCATTATAACATGAGTATTACCAAGGTTCTATTTATAATCTTTTTGTCTTATATAATAAAAATTCTATTTCAACACATATATATCACATATATTAATTAAATTTACCATTATTGCATGAAAATCCATCACTTTCTTACTCTTTAATTTGTGATTTATTACATTAGATTATGGATAATACAACTCATAAGATAGGTAAGTCATATATGTGTGGGAGTTTGGTATATTTCATAAAAATTTAAAATAGAAAATACATGATCATTATTTTAAATATGCTTAACTTTCACATAAAAAACGGCATGGGATAATCGGGGGCATACATAACAACAGGGTCAACTACAAGGCACGATGATGGAATAAACATTGAAAATTTTAATGAACAAAACATACATTTTATGAAATAGAAATATATATAGCATAAAATGGTTGATAATTTTAAAAATGAATAATTAGGATTTATAAAACATGATAACCATAAAGGCAACATGGGAAATTTTGAATCAATATAAGACACTACTTCCAAAACATTGGTCATGGATAACTACCAAGACATCATCATGGAAACAGTCTCGTGACATATTATTATTACTCCATAATATCTTTCATTATGTCTCATGGGAATAAAACAATACCTAATGCATTAGAGCACCATATAATTCATCATCCACCCATCACTTTCATTTCATTCTCATGCTTATGTGTTCTATATAGATCATACAATATGGATTCATTAATCCTAAAATATTATTCCAGGACCATGGAGTGTGGAATAAATACATTTAAATAATATTTCAAATAAAACAATGTCATAAAGGGGAACTCCCATGATAGTAAATGTTTATTGGTGTTCACTATACAATTGTTTTGCATGGAAATTCACGGTGAACTTTAAATGGCATAATAGATTCACATAAAAACTTATTAAAAAGTTTGATGAGTTCAAAAGGGGACAATAATATTTTTGAAAAATAATGGACAATATTAGAGACATGTAGAATCACATCCCAACAGTAGGAAATTGAAATAAAAGGTATAAGACAATGAAGAAACATGAATAAAGGGAAGGAAATGAACCCTTCCCATGAGTGTGTAAATCCAATTGATTGAGAGGAGAATCATTCTAGCTTAGGGTAGCTATAGAAGATTCTAGATAAGGGACAGTTGAATAAGGACGTGATCAAATGATTTTTGAAGAAGCAAAATGGGAACATGTGTGGGTTTATATTGGAAATGAGTGGATATTTTGTTATTATTTCTCAAATAATAGTTTTAGACTTGATGTAATAAAATAAATAAAACCACAAACATTCCTAGGGTTTTTCCGCATTGGAATCCTATAAATGGGAGTGGTTTCAATTATTCAAAATTCCTAATATCTGAACATAATAAAATAATTCCCTTGTTTAACTGGATGTGATTTGTACTCTAAAAGAAATGATTTTAACACCATAAAAATAAATTAATTTATTTGGAGGATTCATAAAGGCATTATAAAATTAATAAAATAAATATAAAATAAAATTAATTTTAAATGGAAACATATATTTGGTTTTGGATACCATTTATAGTGTTCATTATATCTCTTTTTGGTCATTATTATGTCATCATACATACCATATAATTATACTACATTTAATTTGTACCTGAAATTTTGATTTCCTGAGGAAAGAAAAAAAAATTTAAATATTTGATGATTTTGATATTATGATTCAAAAATGAATATTTATATTATATATATATATATATATTTATTTTCATATTTAACATAATAATCTATTTTTTTATAATAGATGTGTATTTTGAGAATATGAATTTTCAAACCCTTAGAAATTTACATTTAACTTCCTAAAAATTGAATGATTATTTTAATGTAATAGAATTTCAATATTAATGACAATAAAATAAAATATTATTCATTTTATAAATACAATTATTCATAAAAATAAACTTCTTAATTGAAATTGATTATAAAATTGAAATAAAATTTTTGTTTCATTGTATAAATATCAAACTCATTTATATAGTAACGTAGATAAGAAAATATGATTTTTATTCATTTAAAAATATAACATACATATTTAAATTGTTATAAACATGATTTATATCCATTTAATAAACCTGAAAACTCTAAAGGGAATGGTGTAATATGGTGCGACATTGATGTGGTGGTTTGGTGTACATGGCTTGGATTGTGATATCGGTGATCATGAACATCTCGTATAAATAGTTTCATTCATTCTGATATATTAGGATATAATCTTGGGCTTGGTCGAGGGATAATGAAATTGTTGTTATCTACAACATATGATTTGATTAAAGGGTGTTAGGTCCAAATGGGTCCTAGATAACCTATGGTAGGTGTGAATAATGGAATGGATATTCATTTTAAATTTCTTCCTACCCCACTAGATATTTCAATATTTATTATAAAGTTAAATTTTTATTCTATTTCATGTTTATTTTGATCATATATAATCCATTTTAATCTAATGATAATACATGGAAACTGAATAAATAGAGTAAGAATAGGATCAAAAAGATCTTTAAATTGTTAATCTGCACTAGACTACATCGAAGGAGCATTAAAAGACAATGTGTTGACTATATCAAATTCAATATGCATCAGTTAAAGTAGTGATTTATAGGTTTGATCACTTCTATGCCCAACCTAAATACCTTTACAAGGATTTGGTTTGCTCATTACATTCCCAAGGGTCACTCCCTATATCTATTTCTCTTGATCCCTATCGGTGGAATGGATCATCATCTTCCTCTTCCATTTATAACACCATTTTTAAGGGATCCACAAAACATTTATGGAATTGTAGGTACCTTTATTTGGACAAATACATGAATCCTCAATTGTATGTAGTTTCTCCATTAATTTCATGTTTTCACCAATAGATGAAATCCACTCTTCCAAATACTATTTGTTTGTGGAAATTAATTCCATGAACTATTTTAGTCCCTTTGTGAACATCATCAAGTCATCCACAAACAACACTAAACTACATGAAGGGAGTGCATTGTGGACCACCTTTGTCTTATGTGGATCATCACTACTTTTTTGATAGATTCTTATTTCACTTACCACCTCTCCTTCATGAATGGTTTATTTCACATGGAACACCTCTCCTCCATAGATAGATGGGGTCCCTCACACAACCATTCCTATACGGAAACATCTTACATTTAATGATACAGTGCCCTGAAAAATCCCTTTAAATAACTATATTCTTGGATCAATTATGTTCTCAAGGAATCCTCCTCATGATCCTCTTCCCATTCCTAGAATTTCCACATGCAAACTATTTCAAATTTCACCAAAATTGTTTCAGAGAAAATAACAATTCCAATAAAAATTTCCCATGGGAATGATGGGATTATCAGTCCTTATATAGAAACAGTACACAAAACTGGGCAAGGCCAGCGCCACCCCTTTATCAGCGCTAATGAAAAAGCGCTGATAAAGGGGGGTCTTTATCAGCGCTCAAAAAAGCGATGATAAAGGGTGCCTTTATCAGTGCTAAAAAACTCTGATAAATGTATCCCTTTATCAGCGCTTTTTTATCTCTGATTAAGGCCCCCCCCTTTATCAGTTCTTTTTTTAGTGCTGATAAAGGGACCCCCTTTATCAGCACTTGTTTAGTAACCCTGATAAAGGGTTGAATTCAAGAAAAATAAAAATTAAAAAAATATATTAACATATTAATATATAAATATAGATATATTGATATAGATATAATATATAATTTTTAAATATATTTTAGATAAGTAAACATGTACATTAAAACTTAATATACTTAATATATAAGATACTTAGTGAAAATGGCATCTTAAAAAATTAAAAAAATATTTTTAATTAATAATTTTCTAATTATTATGGAGTAGTTATAAGGCCCCAGTCTTGAACCTTACTTAATCTTGAGTTATTACAAGATTACACCTTGAGGATATTTTCGAGTTTATAGTTTTAAATAATTAGATCAAAAAATTTTCATTACATTCCACATATAAAAAAAGTGGTTACATAAAGATAGTATTCTTCTTTCCCATCAATGGAAACATATTTAAAATAAAACATGGATTCTTTCTTGACACTTCCTTGACACTATCATCATATCATGTACCTTTCCCTTGACCTGTGAAAAACATTTCAAAAAAACATGGGATGAGCATAAAAAAGGTCAGTAAGGGATATAAAAATATGAAAAGGAAACATGGGTACATATATACATAAGAATGAAATAATACTTTACCCATAAAACATAAGAACTTTAACATACCTCATCAAATCGTGAATAAATCACATAAATCATAAGACATAAAGGTAACTTGAGGCATTCATAACTTTCTTACGTAGGGGGTAACCCTTTTGGTTACGTTTGGAATACCCATCATAGTATATTCCCTAAATCTCTTCGGAGAAACCTTAACATTTCACTCCTTCATGTTACGCAATGCATTGGAGAGCTATATCGGGCTCACCTGCCCTTAGTTTATCATGGAACCACCTCTCTTCATAATAATGCCCAAGAACCTCAACATAATCGTATCACATAAAACATTCATAAAGGAAACATATAATTTCCACCTTTCAATCACATGATATCAATACAACACATTGATATAAAAACATTATGAAAACCATTTTCAATACCAAAATAAAAGAAAATTAAAACATGGTATTTATTTGTCCTTTAAAAAAAGTATGGCTTGTAGAGGAAGCCAAAACTCAAATAATGGTCACGGCGGCGGAGAAGTCGTTATCACCATATACATATGACAAAACATTCCCTTTTGTCGTTTATTAAATGGTTCTTATAAAAAAATATTCCTTTTGAATAAACGTAAAAGCCAAAGGGGTTTATACACCGTATAAAATAATGTTGTGTATAAAACAAAATATGCCTCAATGAAAGGAGATTGAGACGAAATCCCATACCTCGGGTCTGACTTGACTCGGTCGTTCTTTAATCTCCTGAATAATAAACTTGAGATAATTACTACATGTTTAAGAACCTTTTTCAAGTTCATTATTCCTTTTATATCACTTATTGCCATGTCATGAACCCTATGTAATTATTTAAGTTAATAACGGTCGTTTTAACGATCAATGGTACTTGAGTCAAAAATAATCCCTTTATAATTACAAGTTGATCATGTATCCATTATATCCAGAATGGTATTCATGATGTAGATATCATATATGTCATATATATCCAATAAATTCATGCATTTATAATATTACATAATCATTTAAAGGTATGAAATGAAATGCACCGTTCATGGAGGCGGTAAGCCGTACGTACGCATGAACACTACTTTCATTTCTATCTCGTATTTTATAGAATGGAATCAAAATAATATAAAGTTATATTATAATTCCATTATAATATCATATATAATATCATATTTCTATCCTTTATACGTCCCACATATGGTATTTAACAAATCAAATCACTTTGAGGGTGCGGTAGTCCGCACTTCCTTAAATGAAGATATCGCGTTTACCCATAATGGAAACCATAAAGGTATGCCCAAAATGAAAATTACAGAAGCTTAAGGAATCCATAAACATATTATATATCATATATAAATATAGTGTCATCTTAATTTCCAGATTTTAAGGTGTTAAAAGAATGTTGAACAATCATCGTTTCGGGAGGCATAAATTCACCATCCACAGAAACAGTATGTTCTTTAACCATTAGATGTAGGTGTGTGTAAGTGTAGCTCGAATAATTATTATAACAACATCCTAGTATATTGAAGATACTGGATTTGTTACAAAAGAAATGAATAAAAAGAGTTTAGGGGGTTGGAGGAGCAAAATAAAACAAAAGGACTCAATTAAAGACATTACCTTAAAATTGGGTAACTCCCTTTGGATTGGTCTCAAAGGCTTCCTTGGGAAGACTTCTGCCCAATGTGAGGTTCAAAGAGTAATAGAGGGATGTGGAGAGACAAAATGGGCATGCGTTGGCCAAGGCAAAGGCTTTGGGAGTGTGGGTAAGGAGGTAGATGTGGGGGCCTTTTATAAGAGGAGAGGAGGGGCACTCTTGGAAAGTAATGAAATGTTACTTTATTTTATAATGATTTTCGGATTCAAAAGGTCCCACATTGATATAATTCGAGGGTAAGGTGATAACGGTTCTAAATCCACCCATAAAATAGGGTTTTTACATGTGTAGGTCATAGATTTTACATTATCATTTCATTTTATTTAAATCCTTTATTAATGAGGTAATCACAGCATCATCATGATGTCAAAAATAATTTAATTTATTTAATGTCTAAAAATTATAAAAAAAACTATGATATAGGAAATCTTTTTAGATTTCCAATGACTATTTATAATAAAAAATCTTACTTGTATAACCTCATGTAAAAATTGTTTTAGTAAAACATCTCATGTTTGTGTCATTTTTACTTTAACATTAAATAAACAATTATTTATGTCATTTTCCAACCAAAGTGGTTCCATGGGGTCCCAAGTTGACCCATGGATTTTCTTGATCGGCCATGACACATCCAATGAGGGTAGGACATGTGTCAAGCTCATCTCATATTATTAAAACATTATTTTTACCTTAAACTACACTAATTACCACTAATAGCTATTAAGAACTTAAAAGTTACTATTCACCGAAAATTTATTTTAATCTCATTGAACCACATTTTAGTTCTTAATGATGACCATGTATGTCGGATTTTTTAAAATCAAATCACAGAAGTGGCAAAGTTTCATTTAAACGAAAAATCAGTTTGTTTAACTACCACTTAGTGGTTTCACTATTCATCAAAATTGATGTTTTTCAAAAAATACCAAAACATCACCCTAAGCTATATTTGATATTCTGAATTCAAAAATTATTTATATTTTACAAAATTCAAAACATGTAAGTTGCATTAATTAATTTAATAACTAATTCCCGATGTCATGACAAATAGCATGTTTTTATGAAACAATAAGTATCAAAAGATTGACACTAGTTTAAGTCCAATTTCAAAGTGAAATTGATTCCAATGACCACTATTGGATAAAATGGTAAAAATATATTCTAATTTCACTTCAAAACCAATTCAAAAGATAATTTAATCATATAAATATATTATATTAAAAAGAGGTTTTGAATTAAAATACAACATTTTTCACTACTCATTAAAAATGAACTTTATCGGAAAAATACCAAAAATTCCAACAAAGTAAATTCTGATGTCCCAATAATAAATAATAAGTTTATTTTGACAAACATAGCTTATAAAATTGTCAAAAGATAGATTTAAAATGGTTTTTCCATCAAAAGGCAGTAAAACAATCTTTTAAGAATATTAGTGTATTCCATGCATAAGATTGTATTTATTTTCATTTTAAGACTCTAAAACACTATCTTAATCATTAATAGAGATAGATAAAAATATCTATTATTCATTACTTTCTTGGGATGTTACATCCTTCCCCCCTTTTGGGAATTGCATCCTCACAATTTTATTCACTTATCGAAATAAGTGGGGGTATTTATCCCTCATAGCATTTTCAGATTCCCATGTTGCCTATTCCATCATGTGGTTTTTCCACAAAACCATTACCTGATTAATCACCTTATTTTGTAACACATGCTCCCTGTGGTCAAGAATCTGGACCGGTTGTTCCTCCTAAGATAGGTTCTCTTCCAGCTGAACTACCTCTGGACTCAAAACATGAGATGGTTCTGGCATATACTTTCTCAACATCAAAACGTGAAAAACATTGTGTACCTGAGATAAACTCAGAGGTAAAGCCACTCGGTAAGCAATGGATCCAACTCTCTCCAGAATTTTATATGGTCTAATGAACCTTGGACTCATCTTTCCTTTCTTACCAAATCGCATCACACTTTTCCATGGTGATACTTTGTGAAAAACATGATCGCCTACCTCAACAGAGAGATCCTTCCTCCTGTTGTCCTCATAACTCTTCTGCCTACTCTGAGCTGTTCTCATGTGTTTCTATATCAGCTGAACTTTTTCTGCCAACTCTTCTACCAATTCTGGTCCCATCAACTTCTTTTCACCCACTTCATCCCAGAAAGCTGGAGTTCGACACCGCTTCCCATATAATGCATGAAATGGTGATATCTATATACTAGAATGAAAACTATTATTATATGAAAATTCAAACAATGAAAGATGTTGGTCCCAACTTCCCTGATAATCCATCGAACAAGCTCGTAGCATATACTCCAAGGTCTGAATTGTTCGTTCTGACTTCCCATCTGATTGAGGATGAAATGTTGTACTGAAATTTAATTCAGTACCCAATGACTTCTGAAGGCCTTTCCAAAAGTTAGAAGTGATCCTGGGATCACGATCAGATACAATTGAGAGGGTAAATCCATGTATCCTGACTATCTCTTTAAGATACAGACGGGAATGTTGATCTAGGGAAAAATTATCTCGTATAGCAAGGAAATGAGAAGATTTAGTCAAGCGATCAACAATAACCCATATTGCATTATTACCTCGAGATGTCTTCGGTAATCCCACAACAAAGTCCATGGATATATTCTCCCATTTCCACTCTGGCACTGGTAAAGGCTGAGGCATCCCCTTCGGTAACTGCCACTCTTCTTTAACATGTTGACATGTCAAACACTTCACAGTAAAATCAGAATTATCTCTTTTCATTCCATCCCACTAGTAATACTCCCGCAGATCTCTATACATCTTAGTAATGCCAGGATGAACTGAAAACGGAGAACTATGAGCTTCACATAACAACTCTTTCTTCAACTATGAATCACAAGGCACACACAATCTCTTCCCAAATCTCAAAACACAGTCATTATCAATGTTCAATTCATGCAACTTACACTTCTGAACTAGCTCTACCTTTTTCTGCAACTCATTGTCTTGCTTTTGTGCTTGCTTGATTCTGTCTGATAGAGAAGATTTCACTGATACCTGAAACAAAATAGAAGAACAGCCTGCGCTAAAAACTTCTTTTCCAATGTTAATCAAATCCTTAACCAAAGGATCACGTTCCAAACGCAACATTGTTAATGAAGCATTACTTTTTCGACTCAAAGCATCAGCCACTTTATTTGCTTTTCCCGGATGGTAATGAATTGTACAATCATAATCCTTGATTAATTCCATCCATCTCCTCTGTCTCATGTTCAACTCTTTCTGAGTGAATATATATTTTAAACTTTTGTGATCAATATATATTTCACACTTTACTCCATACAAATGATGCCTCCAAATTTTTAAAGCGAAAACAACAGCAGCTAATTCCAAATCATGTGTAGGGTAATTTACCTCATGAGTTTTCAACTGTCGTGAAGCATAAGCAATTACCTGATCATTTTGCATTAGGACGAAACAAAGTCCATTCAATGAAGCAACACTCTAGATAACAAACTCACCATTCCTGGAAGGTAGTGGCAAAACCGGAGCATTCACCAATCTTCTTTTCATATCCTGAAAACAATCATCACATTCTTTTGTCTAGATAAACTTAACATGCTTCCGAGTTAGCTTAGTCATTGGACTAGATAACCGTGAAAAATTTCTAACAAACCTACGGTAATATCCTAAAAAACCAAGGAAACTACGAATCTCTTTTACATTTGTGGGTCGTGGCCAGTCTTCCACAACTTTTGTTTCTGCAGGATCAACAGTTATCCCATATTTAGAAACAATGTGACCAAGGAAAGAAATTTGTTGCAACCAAAACATGCACTTGTTGAATTTTCCATACAGTTTCTTTTCTTTTAAGGTTTGCAAGATAACCCTGAAATGTCTTTCATGCTAATATTTACTTTTAGAAAACACTAAAATATCATCAATGAAAACCACAACAAACTTATCCAAGAACTCATGTAAAATTCTATTCATTATGTCCATGAATACAGCATGTGTATTGGTTAGCCCAAAAGGTGTTACTACAAATTCATAATGGTTATATCTTGTACGGAACGCGGTCTTCGAAACATCTACTTCCTTTACCTTCAGCTGATGGTACCCCGATCTCAAATTAATCTTTGAAAAATACTGATCTCCCTAGAGCTGATCAAACAAATCATTGATATGTGGAAAAGGATATTTGTTCTTAACAGTGATATTATTCAAGGCTCTATAATCAATGCAAAGTCTCATAGAACAATATTTATTTTTAACAAATAAAACAAGAGCACCCCATGGTGATGTGCTAGGTCGAATGAAACCTTTCTCTAATAAATCTTGTTATTTCTCCTTCAACTATAAAAGTTCAATTTGAGCCATTCGATAAGGGGGTTTTGAAATTGGCTTAGAATCAGGAACTAAGTCAACAGTAAATTCAACTTCTCGAACTGGTATTATTCCAGGCAACTCATCAGGAAAAACATCAGGATACTCATTTACCACTGGCACATCATTAATCTGAACAGTTCCTTTATTTTCAACAATGTGTGCAAGGTAACATTCATTTCCATCTTTTACATGTTTCTAGACCTCTTGATAAGTTATCAACAGTAAGGGTTCATTCTTGTACACAAACTAAAAGTCTTTCCGAAAAGAAGCTTCTTTAGCTCTACAGTCAATCTTAGCATGGTAAATAGAGAGCCAATCCATACCCAGGATAACATCAAACTCTACTAGAGGTAGAACAATAAGCATTGCAAGTAGGTTCTTTCCACATATAAGGATGGGAAGATTCTTATAAATTCTTTTTGCCTCAACATTTCCCCTAGGTGTTTTTACCAAAAGTTCAGGAGTAATTTCATGAGATGGTATTCCCATTTTACTAGAAAAGTTTTCAGAGATGAAAGAATATGTAGACCCCGAATCAAACAACACACAGGCATTATCTGAAAAAACAAACAAAGTACCTGATACAACTTCATTTGATGGCCCGAAATCTTCTGAAGTAGTTGCAAAGGATATCACCACCCCTTTCTGCTTGTAGTCTAACTGCTTCCCATCACTCAAGCTCTTTGTCGGACACTCGTTTGCATAGTGACCCATCTCATTGAACTTATAACATTTCACTAACTGTAAATCAAATTTGGTCTTACCATCACCTTGATCCTTTTCAGTGCAATCATGAGCCTTATGTCCCATCTTACCACATCAGTAGCACTTTCCAGAATTCAGAATACATTCCCCAGCATGCCTTTTGCCACATTTTTCACAAACTGGAAACTTAGTTTTCTTACCATCAGAATTTTTTGATGAATTTTTACCTTTCTCCTACCACCTTAGTCTCTTCTTCTGTTGGTTGTTATAGAACACTTGATCATCAGCAAACTCCATTTCGACCTTCTCAGCACATCGAAAAAGATTTTCATAACTTTTAAACTCACGAGAAGCTAATGCCCTTCGATATTTTGGCTTTAATCCTGAGTAAAAACGATTTATTTTACTATCAAGGTCTCAGATAAAATTTGGAGCATACCTTGCCAATCGAGTGAACCTTTCTTCTTAGGTGGCCACTGAGTCTTCCTCTTGCCTCAATTCCAAGAATTTCGTTTCCATCCTAAGTCAAACAACCTTAGGAAAATACTTCTCAAGAAACATACCTTTGAATTCATCCCAGTCGAGAGCATCAATCTCATCAGCGTCCCGAATATTTTTAACCATCAACCACCACTGATCTGCTTCACCCTCCAAATGGTAAATAGCAAGACTAACCTTTTGATTGTCTGAACACCCCATGACATCAAAAATCTTCTCCAGTGATTTAATCCACCATTCAGCTAGCACAGGGTCAGATGATCCTCTGAATGATGGGGGATGTTGCCTCCTGAAATGTTCCACCATTGACATGTTCCTCTATGGTTGATCTGTCTGATCTCATGCATGGATACCACCACCATTTATCGCTTGAGTCAACTGCGCCATTACTGCAACAAACTGTTCAGTTCCAATTCCGACCATCTCAGGATGCTGATTCGGAAGGTTATTTAATTTTGTATGCCTTCCTAGCCCTGCTTCCCTGTTTCCTCTACGGAAAACCATTCCGAACAAACATGTCTTAGATGAAGAAACATGGTAATCTTAAAATACTCTATCACTTCAATTTGACCATAAAAAATATATATTTTTGGATAATCATTTAATAGAATTCTAACTCCTAAAGTTATCTAAACCGACCCCTGATACCAACTATAAGGACCCAGCCTTACACCTTACTTAATCTTGAGTTATTACAAGATTACACCTTGAAGATCTTTTCAGGTTTAGAGTTTTAGAGAATTAGATCATAAAACATGCATTGCATTCCCCATATAAACAATGTGGTTACATAAATATAGTATTCTTCTTTCCCATCAATGGAAACTTATTTAAAATAAAACATGGATTCTTTCTTGACACTTCCTTGACACTATCATCATATCATGTACCTTTCCCTTGACCTATGAAAAACATTTCAAAAAAACATGGGATGAGCATAAAAAAGGTCAGTAAGGGATATAAAAATATGGAAAGGAAACATGGGTACATATATACATAAGAATGAAATAATACTATACCCATAAAACATAAGAACTTTAACATACCTCATCAAATCGTGAATAAATCATAGAAATCATAAGACATAAAGGTAACTTGAGGCATTCATAACTTTCTTACGTAGGGGGTAACCCTTTTGGTTACGTTTGGAATACCCATCACAGTATATTCCCTAAAACACTTTGGAGAAACCTTAACTTTTCACTCCTTCACATTACCCAATGCATTGGAGAGCTATATTGGGCTCACCCGCCCTTAGTTTATCACAGAACCACCTGTCTTCATAATAATGCCCAAGAATGTCAACATAATTGTATCACATAAAACATGCATAAAGGAAACATAACATTTCCACCTTTCAATCACAAGATATAAATACAACTCATTGATATAAAAACATTATTAAAACCATTTTCAATACCAAAATAAAATAAAATTAAAACATGGTATTTATTTTTCTTTTAAAAAAAAGTATGGCTTGTAGAGGAAGCCGAAACTCAAATAATGGTCACAGCGGCACAAAAGTCGTTGTCGCCACATACGTATGACAAAAACATTCCCTTTTGTTGTTTAGTAAATGCTTCATATAAAAAAGATTCCTTTTGAATAAATGTAAAAGTCAAAGGGGTTTATACACCGTATAAAAGAAGGTTGTGTATAAAACAAAATATGCCTCAATGAAAGGAGATTGAGACGAAGTCCCATACCTCGGGTCCGACTTGACTCGGTCGTTCTTTAATCTCCTGAATAATAAACTTGAGTTAATTTCTACTTGTTTAAGAACCTTTTTCAAGTTCATTATTCCTTTTATATCACTTATTCCCATGTCATGAAAACTATATAATTATTTAAGTTAATAACGGTCGTTTTAACGATCATTGGTACTTGAGTCAAAAATAAGCCCTTTATAATTACAAGTTGTTCATGTATCCATTATATCCAGAATTTTATTCATGATATAGATATCATATATTTCATATATATCCAGTACATGCATGCATTTATAATATTACATAATCATTTAGAGGTATGAAATGAAATGCACCGTTCATGGAGACGGTAAGCCGTATGTACGCATGAACGCTACTTTCATTTCTATTTCATATTTTATAGAATGGAATCATAATTATATAAAGGTATTTTATAATTCTAGTATAATATCATATATAATATCATAGTTACATCCTTTATACGTCCCACATATGGTATTTAACGAATCAAATCATTTTGAGGGGGCGGTAGTCCGCACTTCCTAAAATGAAGATATCCCGTTTACCCATAATGGAAACCATAAAGGTATGCCCAAAATGAAAAATAAATAAGCTTAAGGAAAACATAAACATATTATATATCATATATAAATATAGTTTCATCTTAATGGCCACCTTTGATGGTGTTAAAATAATTTTGAACAATCATCGTTTCAGGAGGCATAAATTCACTATCCACGGAAACAGTATGTTCTTTAACCATTAGATGTAGGTGTGTGTAAGTGTAGCTCGAATCCATATTATACCAACATCCTAGTATATTGAATATACTGGAGTAGTTACAAAAGAAATGAATAAAAAGATTTTTGGGGGTTGGAGAAGCAAAATAAAACAAAAGGACTCAAGTGAAGACATTACCTTAAAATCGGGTAACTCCCTTTGGTTTGAGCTCAAAGGCTTCCTTGGGAAGACTTATGCCCAAAGTGAGGATTCAAAGAGTAATAGAGGGATGTGGAGAGACAAAATGGGCAGGGGTTGGCCGAGACAAAGGCTTTGGGAGTGTGGGTAAGTAGGTAGAGGTGGGGGCCTTTTATAAGAGGAGAGGAGAGGCACTCTTGGAAAGTAAAGAAATGTTACTTTATTTTAAAATGTGTTTCGGGTTCAAATGGTCCCACATTGATATAATTCGCGGGTAAGGTAATACGAGTTCTAAATCCACCCATCAAATCGGTTTTGTAAACGTGTAGGTCATAGATTTTACATTATCATTTCATTTTATTTAAATCCATTATTAATGAGGTAATCGCTGCATCATCATGATGTCATAAATAATTTAATTTATTTAAAGTCTAAAAATTATAAAAAAAAATACTATGATGTAGGAAATATTTTTATCTTTCCAATTCCAATTTTTAATAAAAAATATGACTTGTATAACCCCATGTAAAAATTATTTTAGTAAAACATCACATGTTTGTGTAATTTTTACTTTAACATTAAATAAAAAATTATTTATGTCATTTCCCAACCAATGTGGCTCCATTGGGTAGCCAAGTTGACCCATGGATTTTAATGGTCTTCCATGACATATCCAATGTGGGTAGGACATGTGTAATGCTCAACTCATATTATTAAAACATTATTTTTACCTTAAACTGCACTAATTACCACTAATCGCGATTAAGAACTTAAAAGCTACTATTCTCCAAAAAATTATTTTAATCTCATTGAACCAGATTTTACTTCTTAATGACGACCATGTATGTTGGATTTTTGAAAATCAAATCCCAGAAGTGGAAAAGCTTCATTTCAACGAAAAATCAGTTTCTTTAACTACCACTTAGTGGTTTCACTATTCATCAAAATTGATGTTTTTCAGAAAAAATACCAAATCTTCACCCTAAGATATATTTGATATTATGAATTCAAAAATGATGTCTATTTTAAAAAATTCAAATCATGTATGTTGCATTAATTAATTTAATAACTAATTCCCGCTGTCATGACAAATAGCGTGTTTTTATCAAACAATAAGTATCAAAAGATTGACACTAGTTTAAGTCCAATTTCAACGTGAAATTGATTCCAATGACCACTATTGGATAAAATGGTAAAAATATATTCTCATTTAACTTCAAAACCAATTCAAAAGATAATATAATCATATAAATAAATTAGATTAAAAAGAGGTTTTAAATTAAAATACAACAGTTTTCACTATTCATTAAAAATGAACTTTATCGGAAAAATACCAAAAATTCACACAAAGTAAATTTTGATATACCAATCATAAATAATAAGTTAATTTTGACAAGAATAGCTTATAAAATTGACAAAAGATAAATTTAAAAAGGGTTTTCCATCAGAAGGCAGTAAAACAATCTTTTAAGAATATTAGTGTATTCCATGCATAAGATTGTATTTATTTTCATTTTAAGCCTCTAAAACACTATATTAATTATTAATAGACATAGATAAAAATATCTATTATTCATTACATCCTTGTTATGTTACATTAGTAGTCATTTAATAACAATTTGAAGAATACAAAAATTTAAAATATTAAAAAAAGATCCAAAAAAAGTTGTAAATGCAACTCAAACATCAAACTGCCATAACTTTTGATCCAGGTGTCCGTTTAAGCTCTACCACATATCAAATCAAAGCCTGAAACAAGATCTACATCGTTGTGAGTCGACGAGACCCTAGTCAAGCGTTTTTCATTGCCAAAAGTGGCCCAGAATGCCTCCAAAACTGAGTTTTTAGTCGGAGTACCCAGAATTTTTAACATTTTGTGGACTTTCAGCCTCGTTTAAGGGGGTATTATTGGATTGTTTTGGTGGGTAATGAATTTATTCCAAGGAATTAAATTTATATATATATTATGTCTTTGAAATTTTATCGTTTTTATAATGCACTGCAATTTATAATCAAATATATAACGATATGTACATATTTTTTATATATTCACACCTAAAAAAATATATTTTTTAAATAAATAATTAAACATATTTACATTTAAAATATACTAGCTTTATCTAAATAATAACTAATATCCATTTTATTTAAAATACCAATATATGAATACTTATATAACTACTATATATTAATATACATATATATATATATATATATATTAATATAACTATATATATTAATATATATATATATATATTACTGTATGAATAAATATAATGAAAAATATATATAAATAAATAGATATATCATCAATAAGAGAAAAAATCAATATAGGGTAGTGGCAAAGGCATTCGGTGCGCATGAGGGAGGTATCGAGATCAAATCTGGGTGGAGGCAAGGGCGCGCGCGCAAGGGTGATTTAAAGGGTTAGTGTTGATAACAGGTGTAGGCGGTGTGGGTGGGTGCTTGATGTGTGGGAAAGCTCTTATAAAGGGGGGCTCAAGAATTGTAAAAAGCCACCCCCCCCACGAGATTGGCAGTATTTTTTTATTTTTTTTATTTTTCTTATTTTTATCAGTGCTTTTTTTAGCACTGATAAAGGGGGTCTTTATCAGCGCTTTTTAGAGCACTGATAAAGGGGACCCCCCCCCCGTTACCTTCACCGGAATTATCAGCGCTTTTTCTAGCGCTGTTAATGGTCATTTTTAGTGCTGATAAAAGCCATATTTGTAGTAGTGAAAAATAAACTCGTATAATCTATTAATCTGTTTTACTCAAATCATTGATGCGGTATAGCCCTCACTATAGAATGGGATCCTCTAATGAACAATTTTTACCTATATGGTATACATATCCCCTTTATTCACATGCGGTGACTGATCTATTACATTAACAACAACCCATTTTAGATACTCAAATCAATGGTATATTTCTACAAATGATGTACGTCCCAATAACTACATGACTTCTACAGATTCTAAGCCTCTTCTGAACTATTTTTCATTCACTATCTACATAGCATTGCTTTGATGAATTTTCCCTATGCCAAATTTCCATAAGCATTCTATGAATCAACTTTTTTAGTCCATCAATTATACTCATCATTGGTAATATGGATTTTTCAACAAACATAATCACACCCAAAAATATCAAGATGATGTCTTGAGGGGTGTTCCCAACAATATCCTTGTTTGTGTTTGTTGACAACTCTTCCCATATGAAAACCTCATTAAATCTCCTTCCATATTTTATCATACTTCAATTATTGTAATTAAGATAGAAATAAATAATTTACTCAACATGCAATCTAAGCAAACAAGATCCATCATCGGTGTGAGAAACCAAAGTATAAAGTAAATTTAATCAGTGATTCAGTTCATTTCATTCCAAATCCAATCATCTACATTCATTAGGAACCTCAGATGTCATGATATATAATCACTGATTGATCACCTTTACCATCATCAAATTTAGAACACCATTAATCACATTAATCCCTCTATTATGATTAAAATATCGTATATCACTACTCCGAATTAAAGCTTCTCCTCATGGATTCACTCTTTCATTTTATGCCATTTTGATTGCTCCAAATTATCCCCCTTTATCACGGAACATAAAGGTACCTTATTTTTGGTATTACATTGGATAATAAATATAGACTATGACATTATGGAAAAAACCATACCTTGGGGTGTGGGTTCCCACATCCACACTTTTTAATGTGTGTGTAGTAAACTAAACTATCATATCCAGTGGATTCATTTCAAATGATTCATTGGGTATGGAATTTTTTAAAATATCTACAACCTGTAGTGTTATAGGGATATAATCCAACATAACACATCCTTATTCAACATTATCCTTAAAAAAGGTACTTAATTTTCATTTTCATTTTCCTTGGCTAATTTAGTGGATATTTGCAAAGATTTATAGTACATTAAATATGATAATAGATTCTGATCATAAGTTTCACTGAAACTCCCATGTAATCAAGATAATGCATCATCCATAAAACATGTGTCAATCTTTAGTAGATGGAATGTATTCATATTCAATGGTGCTCAATGAAAAGGAATCATGTTTCATTCTTATCCAAGAAATACATAATTCACTATGATATAAATCGCCTATTGATTGTGGATTTCCTATCATTTGTTGTTCCATTCCAATTTTTATTTGTATATCCCAATAACTCTTGATGATATTTTCCATCGTACATCTAGAAAAAATACATTGTGACCATGATATAATTATATATTATTTTCTAGTAATAATGTGAATTTATGAGGTATTTCTTTGCTACCAAACTACTTTACATGTAGAAAAAAATATCATGTCATGTTGTTGTTATGTACAACAGACTTCCAATGATATATTTGTATTCAGTAACATTAACAGATTTTCCTTCATCATCCCATGATAGTTTCATCTGGGTAGCAATTGGTGTTTTCATATCCATATAATTACCAATTTCAAATCTTCTAAATATCTCCATGGAAACATTGGTATTAGAAGTGAATGTTATATTCTTTTCATTTGTTACCTGTAGATGATGGAAGAATGTCAGCTCACCAATCATTGACATTTCCAACTCACATTTCTTGAATTCAGTATATTTTCTATAGTTTTATTTATCAGTTCCCTTAAGGATTATATCATCAACACACACTTGCACCATCATCCTTTTATTACTATCATTCTTGAAAGAAAATATTTTAATCAACTCCACCATTCTAAAATCATAGAATCTTTATAAACTAATATAGCCCCTAATACTATACTCTTGGTACTTGTATCAGACCATATGTGTCCTTCTTCATAAAAAAATATATATTCACCACATCATGAATGATAGAAATATCTATATTCTCAATAAAAGATTCTTCTTCTCGAATCCCATTTTGAAATCAAGAAATTACATCTATTAGATAAACATTAATCATTATTTTCACTAAATTTTCCAAGAATAACCCGATTGACATTGTCTTTGAAATAGGTTAAAATGATTCCTCAATATCAATAGCCTCTATCTAGGAGTACCATGTCTTCATAATTGGTGTATTCTTTTGAATTAGCATACAATGTTCATTCATTGTCATGCGAAATTCCAATTTATTCCAAATGAAATTATTATTTTTTGGCCTCAAAACAAAATCCCATGTCTAATTTATTTAAATTTGGTCAAGATTTTAATACATAAACTGAACCTTGTTATCATCTATAGATGATACCTCCTACTCATCATCAAAATTTTCATATGATACATTATTTTATACTTGTACTCCCCTTGAGATTAATATCTATATTTCACTATTATTATGGAACTGATCACACTGTTATTGAAGATTCAGATCAATCTCTACTAGAGTGAGATCATTTATTTCAGAAAAAATTATAAACTCTTGTTGAAAAATTGAAAATATTCTTTCACATTTTCATAGTATCCTTAAATTAATCAACTAAAACAACATTGTTTGAGAAAAATTGATAGTCATGAAATAAATGAATTTTTTTAGTTGTCCCCAAATTGGTCTTCTGGAATAAACACTTTTATCCTTTCTTTACCTTTGATATCATGCATCAGATTAAGATATAGAATTCAACCCTATGATATAAATCTTTTTGAACTTCTAAGCTCACTATTTATATCCAAAAACAATCTTCTTCTATTATATAATTTTATCAAAGGTGACTAGACTTTTTAGAAACTACATCAGCTCAATAATATTTTCATTTGTATCAATATTCAATGAGATTCTCATAGGGATAATTATTCACTTATTAATGGGAAATAAAAGTTCATATAATCCTAATGAGTTGAATCCTATAATTGGAAACAAGAGATTAGGTTAATAACCCCATCACTCTCCATTTCAATCAATTACATGGGAATTGATCATGCTGCCATAGAACCGTAACCCCTCTAAAAGAATTATTATAAATTATTTCATTATCTATGGTAAATTATTTGAATCATTTGAAATTATAGAGCACATTACCTCACCAATTTGCATCTTTTTATTCCACTTCCCCTTGGAACGTATCTCCCCTTGAACATTAAAAAAATAAACATCAGTTTATAGTATTTATTCACATAGTTAGGGGCCTCTAGATTTATGAAGAAGGGGATTGGGGTTGACCCTTTTGTATCGTCCCATTGATTTTTTGTTGGTAAGATCTATTCTATTTTTTTCATGTATTAACATCATATCTAACCTCAACCGTTTGGGCCATATAAATAAAAAATCATTACCACACATTTAGATTCTTTTTCTGATATTTGGATTCTGTAAATATGGCCATTTTCAAAAAACATATATTAAACCCATTTTATGAATTTTCCTTCATTGATTCTCCACCGATATTCTATTTTTGATGACACATTCTTTGAGAAGGAATATTTTAACTTGTAATAATCTCTTACTTCATCCGCCATTGGAGAAATCATTGTGTTGCCTTCACTTCTCACCATGGGGCATTACATGTGAATTATTAAAATAATATATTATTAATTTTTCATTTATAAGTTCTCTAATTCATTCAACCCTTTATTTTTCAGGTTTAGCCTTCCACTAAATTTATATTCTACTTAATCATAACTAGATTATCTAATCCTTTTTTCTTTGAGGTTTTTTCACATTATTTACAAGAGATTTTTTGTGAGTGTAACAAATGAGGTGATTAATACGCCATTTTTTGATCTCCATGTGATTCTCCTATGGTTATAAATCTTTTTTCAACATTTCATTTTTTATTCAATATAGGCATTTCTAATTTAAACTAGTGGTGTTGGGGATCTCCTTATGTGTTGCTCTTCCTTTCGATATTTCTTATTATTGTAAGTTATTTCAAAATTACAATGATCTGAACATATAATTCATTTTCCATTGAATTAATAACAAATTTAAATCATTCAGGGATGATATTTTGATTCCACTAGAGTTTAATTTTTTTACATTGATTTTCTAGCCTTCTTGACAAATTTTTATGGTGATTCGAAGTTATCCAGAGTTGTTTCATTTCCTGTTTGCATTTTTCTAAGAGAATGAAGTTTTTGAATTCTCTTGTATCATATTTGTATTCTTATATTTATATATATTTCTTTCTTCACATTGTGAAATATATTCCTTCAACTCAGAATAGTATTTATGTATGACCATGCATTCCATAGAAAATAAAACATGCTCTCATTACTTCATGTAGTGTACTTTTTAGTTATTCATCCATTGTCTATATTATTTTACCTTTTGGACCTATTAACAACTATATTCATGCTATGAATTGGAGAGGGATTATCATATCCATTAATGATTTTTCCAAAAAATAGATGGACTTTTGGATGAGATAATATGTTCAATTTTTTCATCAGAATTATCAGATTTTCATTTCATTTCATTTTCCCCATCCAAATAATAATCAAATAAAAAGTAAAAAATTATCCTTTATTTTGGGATTCCATTTGTAATTCTATTTACATACATCATTACTTTCTAAATCTATATATTCACCCAATTTTTGAATATTATTTTCCCTAGATTCATGTTGAAAATTATGTTATCTTATAAGACTCTTCTAATGAGTTATTTTAACTTTCAGTTATCAGGATATGTTATCTATCATGACGTCTTGATACATTATTTTAAAATATTTATAAGTAATAAATTAATTTAAAAATTAATTGTTTTTATATAGAATTTCTGAACTAGTTAATTTTTCTATATAGAAAGGTCATCATTTCTGACTTCAACTCTATGGTCAGCGGTGCATGAGGCATGTTATGATAACATGAAGACATAACCGAAATTTTATTGAAGACAGAGAAAGGGGTATGAGAGACCCGTTCCAAGGAACAATTCCTTAATTGCATAAGAATAATCAGGTTCTCTCTGACTAGTAGTCCCATTAATAATACTTTTATTTAAGTCTCTAATATTTTGACCTCTATTTCATGATCTTGGATCCATATATCTCTATATATTTTTTTACTTTATGATTCAATTTGTTTCATTCATGGAAGACCTCCACTTTTGGTCTTCTGGAAATTTATTCTTAATCAGTATTACTATCATCACTGGGAACATCAGATTCATCACTTATTCCTATAGTATCATTAAAAGAGTGAATACTCCCACTATCTGATTCACCCAAACCTTTCTTCGATACACATTTTGATCCCTTAAACGGAATCACCAATTTATCATAGATTCTTCTACACTGAGGAATACCACCCAAATTCTTGTCTTATTTTTAGATAATCACATTTCCATGTAACACCTAGATTACATAAAATTGAAAAAAATTTCTAAAATCAACGTAAACATTTATAGAGAAAAAATTCAACAAAAGCAACCTATCATATGATAACTGTTGTTAGGTCGAATAGGGGCCTAGATACCCTGAAGGGGGGGTGAATTAGGGAATGTATTTTCATTTCAATATTCTTCTTGCCTAACTAGATCTTTAAAAAAATTTTATTATGGAATCTTTATTTTCAATGTACTGTTTATATTGATCATATCCATTCTAATATTTTCTGAAAATAATATATTGAAAGTAATACAATAAGTAAGAATATGGAGACATTTATTTCTACTTGGTTCACCCTTACTGGGATACATCAAAAGAATATACAATGATAATGTGCTGATTGTACCAAATTCACAAAGGTTCACTATCAATAATGATGATCTCACTAGATCAATTCCATTCCGAGGCTCATATCCTTTACATGGTTTAGGCCCAACTCACTGCATTCCCAAGGGTACTCCCAATGACTCTTTCCCTAGTGCACTACCGGTGTAACAGATTACTATATTCTTCTTCATGTTCTCACTTCTCTTGAGAAGGAATCCACTCAATGTTTATGGAATTTTTATGTCCCTTCATTTTAACTAATAAATTCATCCAAAACTATCGGAAGAATCTCTGTTGTAGATTTTTTCACCCATACATAAATTAAAAAATTCTCATGCTATTATTTTGCATAAAATACATTCGCAAAAAATATTAGTCTCTTCACAAACATCCTATATTCCCCTAAAAACATCCTTAAACCACATGAATGAAGTGCTTTGAGAACCATATTTTTCTTCTATAGACCATATATTTTCCCGAAGATATTATTATTCCATATATTATCATTCCCCCATAGACGAATGATATACCACTGATTGCCACTGCTATTTAGACGACTGATGTCAGGAGGACCACCTCTCCTCTATGGACCCTTCTACCATTGTGGGGAATAGTTCTATAGAAATACCCACCCACGTACTATCTTTGGGGATGAATTATTCTTTATTAGATTCCTCCTCCTGAACCCCATCTTTTTTGGGGAATCCTCCATTGAAAACTCTTTCAGATTTCACCAAAATCCTATTATAGAAGTAATATTTTCAAATGAAAATATATCTATGTAATGATTGCATTATCATTCCATATATAGTCATATAGATTTAAAATAATCCTCTAATTAATTTTAATCATATATTTGATGTGGTAAAGTCGTCACTGCAGAGTGTTCTCCTCCTGTGAATCATTTATCACTTTGTAGTCAGTGTAGCCCCATTATTTCTTCATAGAAGCTTATATGTTCTACAAACTACATCACTTTTTGGCTCCTCAAATCACCGTCTTCTTTATAAAAATGGACATTGCATGAACTACAAGTCTTTTATGTACATTAGGCCTCCCAAGAACTATTTTTCATTCAGGGTTCATGTAGAATCCTTAACAGCCCAAATAACACTACTTTTAAGAATTTTCCATTTTCCTAATCTTTGTCACCATTCTGGATAACTCCTTCTACAGTCCATGGACTATGCCTCACAATCCAAAAACTATGAAACCATTTTTGAAAAAAATATCATATTCCAAAACAAAAAGTCTCAATATTGAGGGGAAATTTTTATAAAACACTACGAAATTGCGCCACCTTTATACCCTACATCAAAAAACACCAATCATAAAAATTTATGGTCATATGGACTTTTTAAAAAACAAAATCACACCAAAAAAATAGTTAGTGGATGTATTGAGTTATTTTTTATCAGAAAAGTTCATTATATAGTATGAACATATTGGTTAAGGCCATCAATTCCAATGTGTGTTCCAATTGGATTTGTTAAAACCATATATTTAGACATATCATTTAATAATTTTTGAAAAGATATATTATCCACACTAGTGAATCTTAATGGTATTTTAAATAAGATCTGAATAAAAGAACCAAATAATTTCATGTGCTTTCTATAACCATATTACATAATAATAAATTTAACTAAATCAAAATGGAAATATTATTTTTCATAGTACATGTCTTTATAAACACCCCCCTTCATAAGTTTTACCCTTTAAATTTTTAATATTCACATGAATACAAATATGGGTACCTCTATTTCATGACTTCCTCTTGATCTAATTTTTCTAAATTAAAATATTGTTTTTCAGTATAGAACATTCATTATACGAATTTTTTTATTCTATAGAAAATTGTATCTTGGATCTAGGATCATACCTAGCATATCATCATAGGAAAATCCATTATCCAGTTGTAACACCTCTAGATTGAGTAACTTTGAGGGTTTTGGAATGTACTTCCTCAAGAAGGATAAATATAATATATCAGGTAATTGACATGAGCCATTTTGATTATTGACCATAAAAATTAATTTTATTTGATCATATACAAAATCATATGTTTATCCAATACAACATTGAAGACAATTGAGAATTCACTAAACACTTCCTCCATTGTTAAAATATTCCTCTATGACCGGGCATCCGTTTTGTAGATAAATTGTTTTAATGTTCAACTCAATAATTAGATAATGATAGAGAATCGTCCAAAACATGGAGGTAAATCCTAGATCAGGATCTAATATAGTTGATATCATTGTTGCATGTAGCCTCACCAATCCTGTAATGTATATCCCTTCATGTTTATTGAGTGATAAGTCTAATCAAATCATAATCAATTTTATAGTCTTTTTATGATGATCCACCATAACACCAGTACAATTATTTATTATTGATGTATTCATATGACCAATGAAGAAGTCCATAGTTATGTTTCTCCAACATAAATGTTGGTATGGTTAATGGTTTCAACACCCTCTTGTATTTTTTTATTCATTGTTAACATGCTGACATATAAGACACTATTATGTATATTCCATCACTTCCTTTTCATGTTGTCTCCCCATGAGTTCTCTCAGGGATCTTGACAAATAATTTTGCTTCTTCGTTTGATGGAGAAGGTCGATCTATATGGATCACCAAATTTATCCTTCGTTAACTCGGCATTTTATGCTACACATAATTGTAACCTGAATATCACGACTCTTTCATTAAAATTTAACTCTGAACTTTACACATTTCTTTTAACATAAAAATTTATCTAGATTCCCACATCAACAATTTGATAATCCATTTCCTTCTCCATAATGAAATATTGATTAATAATTTATTAAAGGATTGATGATGTACCTTAATTTTTGGTTCCCATACATCTTATGTAGAAGAAAATCATATAGTTCTTAATTCTCATCAATGATATAATTTTTTGATCCTTTCTACATCGATTGTATTCAACATTACACCCTATTTATTGGATGGTTGTGATTGAGATGTTATAGTCCCTAATAATCTCTAACCATATTCATTGGTGGGTATATATCTCTTTTGCTATGAATATACAATTAAAGAAATTTTTATATTATTTTATTTCACAATTATCACCAAAGATATAATACTTCCATATTTTGAAAGCTAATATCCCAAAAAAAATTTCTTTACTTATATTTTTTGTTATGTTCATGAACTCACAACACATGTGAATAATAAGTTTTCACATGGTCATTTTTCATTAACTAAAAACAAAATCACTCCTTCATATGGTCTCGGAATACCAAAAAATGTTATCCACGTGTGGGTTGTGTGAGTACATGTATATTGATAAGACTCCATTTATACTCATTAAAGATATCTTCACATTCAATATTTCTAGAAAACATGAACACCTTATAAATAATCTATGTTTTAGGGTTTCAAAATCATGAAACATATATAAAAAAATCAATGATAGTACTTCTTAGTCCATGGAATATATGGATATCTTTTAGAGACACTGCCTATGGCCATCCTTCAATTTCTTATATCTTTAGAGAGTCCATAGATATCTAATTTCTTACGATATTATTCTCCAGTAGTGATAATTCCATTGACAAGAACACACATGTACTCTTCTAGGCATTACATTTCTCATTTAAAAATGTCATCAACACAGTTCTTATATTCTTCTCATGATCCTCATTTATTTTGGATTACATTGCAATATCATCCATAAATACTGCCACAAATCTATTGAGTTAACCTTTAAATACTTTATTCATCATGCCCATGGAGATTTAAATAGCATTAGTGAGTCTGAATTGAATTACTGTGAACTCTTCTTTCTCGTACCTTGTATGAAAATCAGTCATTGGGGTATTTTCCATCATCAATCTTTCATTGTAATACCTTGACACCAGGTCCACATTTGAAAACTATTTTTCTCCACAAATTGGATCTATCATGTCTTAAATCCATGGTTGATGGTAGGCCTAGAAGGATTCTAATTTTTCCATATGGGTCTACGAAAATCAAAAATTAACAAAAACACCCAATATGCGTGTAATTATTTAAAAATAGTTATAAAGAGGGTCTTGTTATATCCATTGAGATAGTTCAATTCTTTTAAATATGTTTTAAAAATCTTTTTTATAGTTTTTCTTAAGAAATATGTGATAAAAGAATTTTTTAATTTATTTTATGGAGGGAAACATGAAATCAATAAAGATTTATTTGGTATGTAAAAAATTTCAAATGTGAACTAGAATTTTGTAATTCAATGTTCATGTCATAATGTATTGAACAAAATTGGTTGAAAAATTCATGATTGGTGTTGGAGTTGAGATGAGGCTGATAAAATTTTCATAGTACCCCTACTCAACATAGAAATACATTGTTTCCCTTGGTATGCTAATTTAGGGTCCCTCTAAATCAATTTTGTATTGATACAAAATTTATGAACGATTTCCAATAAATTTGACAATAGTAATGAATTATTTAGGGTTTTCAATTATGAAATAAATAATTACCACTTAGATTCTAATGTCAATGGAGATGATAAATGAAAAATAATTGGATTGTATTTTGATAGAATAATTTTAAAAAACAAAATACATGAATAAATAAGAATAAATAAACTCATATCACCTTTATTCTTCTATTTACATAATCTCTAAAAAAAGATTTACCCTATCATCCTAGTGATGATTATATTAAAGATAAGTTTTAAAAAAAGAATGTGTAATGAAAATTTAGACTAACATAGGGAGGAGAATACAAAACACAACTTCTCAAATAAAAGAATTAGTATATGGCAGATCTCCTAAACAGCATAAGGCTCACCTTTGTTTTGTAGGCTCAAGATGGGCTCCAATATAAATGACTAACACAACTCTGGTTTCCTCGTTTCACCCCTTTTCATCAATTTCAGGCCCCATAAGTGCTCCATAATCATCCTCAAATATCTGGTAACATACTGCTTCTCTTCCCTCATGACAAAAGTGTCATTTTTATAATTTTTGAATTATCCTACGTATGCAATCATAAAATAAGGAATAAGTAAAAAGAATAAAAAATATGATTAATCCTTAAACATCATAAACAAAGGTATTAAAATACCATAAAATTTATACATTAAATCCATGTATCAAATACCCCCTTACATTAATTCATAATTTTTATCAATGATTAAATCTCAACAAACAAAAAAAGATATTAATAAGAAAATTATTTAAATAAAATATCAATAAAATAAATTGAAAAAATGTAAATTTATATGACCAAGAATCATATATAGAAAATTTATCCATACCTCATTATTCAAGGATTTAAAATCAAAAATGTATTTTACATTAACTCTTTTCAAATAGACAAGCCATTTCATTAATACATTTTCATTTTTAATTAATTATTAATATGCATTGTATTTTAAATTTACATCTCTTTAAATGTTACGTGTCATTATCAAGGTAAGTATTGATAGGGTGTTTCACCACCCTCAAGAACATATGTAACATTCCCTAGATACCTAAGAATCTAAAATATCCACCATGTCAATAAATAATAACATGTAATATAAAGTGCTAGACTAGTTAGGGTCAATTAAATCTTAGTCATAGTTTAGGTAGGATAATAATTTCAAACCATGAAGGGATAACAGAAGGTTCAACCCTAAATTACATTCCGTGAAAAAAATTGATCAATGATATTCTCTTATACACCCAATATCTCAGGGATGGATCACAACAAAATGAAATACAATAGGAGAAACACACATCTTTATTTTTTTATTTTTTATTATAATTTTGTGATGTGGAATATTATCACATCCACCATCCAAAACATTATTATCTTCTCAAAAAAATTATGAAATTTTTATAACAAGATCATCACTCAAGTAATAGTGTTTTTTGAGATTTCCTAGACACAATGCATTTTTTATACTTTTTTTAGAAGGTGTGAAATAAATAAAATGAATATGCCTTCCCTTAATATCATGAAATCTACCCCACACTTATTCATTAAATATTTCAATCCCTTTAACCCTATTTATTTTCCCCATCTCGTATCATTTATAATCACATTACTAATTTAGTTGAAGGTAGGAAAAGATATCGTAGGATTCAAACATGGCTCACTAGCCAACAAGTCTATTCATGGGTTTTATGGGTTTAAAAAGGATTATTACAAGGTGTGTACATGGACCAAGGATATTAAAAAATTATACCTTAATCATTTCAAAATGGGACTTTGTTTTTTCATATCGCTGATAACATTCCAACCATGTTCGTGAAAAATTTATTCCTACGTTTCTCATGAAATGTATGAAAGAAAGAACCAGAAATAATTGGATCTAAAGATGTTTTGGGAATGCGATGAATTTTGGGGATATTCACTCATAGAATTTGATATGAATATTTTAATAAATTAATTTGAATAGAATTAATTCAATTCATTCTCAAAATAAATAATAATTTATTTTAAAATTATAAAAATCCTCACCTAAATAACGATTTTCCGAATAATAATCGACATAATTATATATAATATTTCTTTTCCCTATTTTCCCAATAAAATTTATTAGAAATGAAATTCAAATACATCATAGGATAATTGTTTTATGTTGTTTTTTACTCCAATTTATATTGACTAAATCAAAAATCAAAAACGTTGAATGAAATTGGAATTTAAAAATTCAAAAAGATGTGGTTAATATATTATAAAACTTATAATTTTTAAATTCTTAAACCCCTTGTAATTGGCGTTTCAATCAAGGATGCACTAGTTTTTCATGATGAAGATTCAAGACATGTACTACATTCATGACATGTAATTTTTCTGTTGCTTCTTCTTTTGATTCATCCTGCTTATTTTTTTCATGGTTCTAGATGATCCAAAAAATTAACAATAAATATGTGAAAAAACATGCCATTATTAATGAATATTTAAATATTTTATTTTAGGTATTAAAAAACTAAAAACAAAAAAGAAAAAAATTGGTTTCCTCTAAGAATTTCATTTATTTAATGTCCCTTGATTGAAATTACCTCCCATAGGTTCACTCACATCGCCAACAATTGATGATTTTGTACCTCGTCTGTGTCAATAAATGTAGAGACCCGAAGATTGATGTACATATAAATTAAATTACTTTTGCGGAATACTTAGTATATAACAAAAACAGACACACAAGGACCATAATAGTTTAGTGTCTTTGGATACTTGGAATGTAATCTTCTAATCGCGGTGAAAGATTTCAACATCTCCCATAATGATATTACCATTTTTTCCCTTACCTAAAATATTTCTTTTAATCCTGGGGGAAAATAAAACATAAAAAGGATGAGCTCAAATGCTCAGTAAGGGTAAGCATGGATAAAATAAAACATACCATATAAATTTGAACTTAAAAAAACATGAACATTAAAAATCAGGAGCGACGACATAAAACATGGAAGTACATAAGGCATAGATCATAATGGAACATAAAACATGATAAAATAGCATGGGAATAAAACATGTAATTGTGGAAACCATTAAACACATGATATGATTTCCATATTAGCCAAGGAATTGCTGCCAAGACCATCTTAGTGGACAAATTCCCTTTCTGAATCGAGTTCACTCCTCGTTCCAATCTTGTATTACTGAACCGGTTTAACTTGCCGTTCCAGCCATGTCTGTCTCAGGAGATATAAATCTTTACCCAATGAATTGGAGGTAGATATAGGTCCCACCCATCTCATAATGAAATCATTCTTACTTGTTCCACAATATAAACATACATCATTCATAATAACCCAATAAATACAATGGGTTTCATAAACATCATCCCATAATCACATAATCCATATAAAAGAAATGGATATCATTTCATAATAAGAAAACTGAAACCATATAAATCATAGAGACTTTATACTTGAAAAATACACATATGAAATAATGTAATCATATAAGGAAAAAGGTTTTGATAAATCACTTGAAATTATTTCTTGAGGAAAATATCCTTTCTTCTTCAAAATCAATTTCATTTCACAAAATGTCATGATATTTTAAAAGAAAGAGATTTTGTTGAAAATACTTATGAAATCTTTTGGAGGAAGCTTCATGAAAATAAGCCTTTATAAAACTGTAAAAATCCGTTCATTCCGTATAAGTTAAAAAAACATTCTTCCCATACTTTTTTCAGAAAATTCAAAAAGTACCTCATACGAAAAACGACAAAAGATTCATTTTATATCTTTTACTAAAAACTCACCAAATGGTAAAATTGGATTTAAAAAATTATAAGTGCATGGAAACAATATTACATATTGAGGAATCATGGATGTGGATGATAAAATACACCCCCAGTAAATACCAAAGTATAAAAAATCTCGGATAAAATGAGATTGTGATATTTTCCATTACCTTAGGTCTGATTTTCTTCGTAAGTGTCTGAACCTCCTCTTCTTTGAAGCGCCTCTATGAGTCCTCTTCTTAGGGAACTAAAATTGGTCTTTGATGAATACCAGGACCTCTAGGATGTCTTTAGGGAAGTGGAGAAGTGAATTTGGTAGGGTTTGTCTGAGCATGAAGGCTCAATGTGGTGTGAGGAAGAGAGGGATGAGGTTCCCTTTTATAAGGGAGGAGAGGGGCACCTTTGGAAATCTAAAAATATTAATTTATAATAAATAAATCCCCACTTAAAAACCTCCCAAAGTGACTCATATTCGAATATTAGATGAGATAGGGTTGTAATCTCATCAACCAATAAAATTTAGACATTTTAGGAATTTATTTTAAACATTATCAACATTATTTATCCTTATTTAATCAATTTAATTTTAATTGTGGTAATAATATTCAGAATTTTAAATTATAAAAAATAATTAATTATTTGTTGTGAATTTTCCAAAATTGGATACTTTATAACATTTTATACCTTATAAATTTAAATTTATAATTTGTAAATATTTTTGTGATTTTTAAACAATTTTAAAATATGTTATTTTTATAAAGTAACAATAGTGTCAATTTTGACACTATTCATTTATTTGAATTTAAATAAAATATATAAAAAAGATATGTTTGAACTAAAAGCTTTAATAGCTTCATAAAAGGTCATATGTATCTAGAAAATTAGTGTAGAACAATTAATAGTTCATATAATATATATTTTATTATTTTTAAAACCATTTATTTGGTTTATCTCTCAATAAAATAATTACTACATCGTTTTCGTATAATTATTTAATATACTTATTTGTTGCATAAAAATTAAAAATAAAATCCTATGATGAATATAAATCTATTATCTTTCACAATAATACTTTTACTATAATTTATCATCTTAAAATAACATTATTTAAATTGTTATATTTATTAAATTATGAAGGTGACAACTTTGGAATCATTTAAAATAATATAATATAAATGTCATAATCGCTTTTATAAGGCTCCAAATGGTCACATATTCGACCATTGGATGATTAGGGTTCCCATTTACATGACCAATAAGTTTTTTTCAGGATTTTGGGCATTTTATGGTTACTATTAGTTTTATAAAAACTATATTATTGATTTTTCACTAGATAAACAATTTCTGCATCACTATTGTGTTACAATTAATGATAATTATTTAATCCCTAAAAATTATAAATAAATTTATATGATGTAGATAATGTTATTAGATTTCAGGAGACGATTCTTGTTCGACGTTTCATAAAGTTTATCACAACATTAAAATTAATATACTTATAAGATTTAATAGAGTGACATGTTGTCACTTTCTTTGGTTTTAATAACAACTAAGTTATTTTCATGGACAAAAGTCCATTAAATGATTCCAATCCGACCCTTAGGTGATATGGGTAAACTTGTAGTCATCCAATAGGATTTTCTCATGTGTTAGGGTAATTTTATAATCTTATATTTACCCTTAACTACCTGATTTACCTTTAACTATAGTCAATAAAATTTACCGTAGTTACTATTCATAATGCCCAAAAATAAAAAGTAGCCTATTAATATTATTTTGACCCACTGATTCCAAATATGGAATCCATTTTTCCAAATTCAACACACAGAAGTTTCAGAAATTAAATTAAAATTAATCTTGTTGTCGAAATAAAACGGTTTTTTGTTTAAAACATTGCAAAAGATTAAATTGAATTAACCTACGAATTCAAGGTAAAATCAATTATAATGACATAAATTAAATTAAATGGTAAAAATATATTCTATTTAAACCTTAAAACCATTAAATACTACAATTTAACCATTTTAAATTATTACGATGAAAAAAGTAGTTTTTAATTAAAATATATCGTGTTTTTACTATTCATTAAAATTTGAAAGTTATCAGAAAAATATCAAAACTTTATCCAATGTAAATTTTTATATCCTTATTCAAAATAACAAGTTTATTTTGTAAAATTGAACTTATAAACATGTAAAAACTATATTTAAAGTGGGTTCTCCATCAAAAGGCAGTAAAAATGCATTTTTTTGAAAAATACTTATTTTACATGGAAAATTTATTTTGTTCTTATACCATGTTCTATAAAATATATAACATGAATAATAATGTTATAAAATAAAAAATTTAGTTAATACTATTCATAACGGCTAGTTCATAATAATATTATAATAATATATCGTTGTTTAGTAACACCCGGTATTGCGTACAACACACGCTATCGAGGAAGGTCACGATTGCTTGTAATGAAAACCAAGTCAGGGTTGTGTGTTGTGCAATCTCCTTTTGGTGTACCGTACAACACAAGACATTAATGATATTAAAAAGAATATTTTTCATAAAATCTCGGGGTGTTACATTATACCCCCCATAAAATGAATTTCACCCTCAAAATTCGTTGGGGTTATAAATGGTTTACTACTCGAAAGTTTCTTTAATAGAATCCCACATTGTAAAAAGGAATAATAAAACTTCATTTAAAAAAAATGTTAGAAACATAACGGATACCCAAATAACTCATCACTGGGTTTCCATATAAGAGAACATAGGTGAAAATATGGATATGGAGGAGAAATATAACCATCATGTTCTGATGGATAGTGGTAGAGAACATGGCTATAAAAAATCCATCAATCACAAAGCCATAAATTTTTGATGATCTAATGTATCATCTGATTCATTGGATATAAGAGCACCGGGACAATATTTTTGGTTTTCAATATCATTTCCCTAAAGTTGAAAATTTTGAATTAGAAGAAATACTTGCTTTATTTTGGTACAATATCACTGTTGTTCGTGATTTGGACAATTTCTACTTCATCTCTTAAAGAAATGAAGTTGAATTTGTTATTCATGAAGTGTTAAAAGATCATGTGATAGAATGATGGGTCATCCGATCTGTTTCAAACAAAAGGTTAGAAAAATTTATCAAGTATTCATAAGTCCATATATGGTGAGATTAATCATATATGGTTCTTAAAATGGACTTATACTTCATATATCATACTTCTTAATATAATAAAACTAGTTTCTACTAAATAGGGACTTCTTGCAGGCCAGTGCTAAGCGATAAAGGCCAGTCGCACTTCGGTTGTGGGTTCGATTCCCACAGCCTTGTCCGACGCGATGGGCTGTCGCCCGTCCTGCAGGTTGTCCTTTTTCTAAAACTACATTACTATAACATCCCACAAATAATATAAAAAAACAAACTTCTATCCTTAAACAATACTATCATACGTCTAATATAATCCATTCCAATATTTATCTAAAATACTTCGGTCCAAGCTCCTAGTATAAGGAAAACGATTACTTGAAATGTCATCAACCAACCATCATTTATCCCCCATTATCTTATTGGTCACATTCCAATCATGTGAATACCTTAATCATGTATTCTCTTGAAAAAATGAATATCGATTAAACCTTAGTGAAAACATGAATGCTGTCAAAATTTAACTATTTCCACACACCAAAATCCAAAAATTCTATATACTCAATCTAGGATATATCCTTCTCCTTATATCAGTCATGAGCTCATGAAAACTATAAAACATTTAATTTTCTCCTTATCTCTTCATTATCCGCATATCATCTACTTTCCAAAATTACTAGTACCATTCATCACACACTTTAAAAACTTAAGGAATGACAACAGTGTAACAATCCTTAGATGTCTCTTTATTCCATAGTACCATGAGATTACTTATACAACATTACACTTGATAAACATGTAATCATTCCACTACCTTCTTAAACCATTGACTGAGCTTCAACAATTCTTTCATCTCGCATGTCATTTGTAGTCTCTTCATCATCATCAACATAAATACTACCCATACGACAATACTGATTCTCTTCATGAGACTTTACCTTAGGGAATTGGCTTTCATAATGCCCATATATTCCACAAGTAAACACATTTAACCATTTTTGATGTCGTAGAAATACCATTATCCTTGTCCATGGTGTTAACTGAACCTTTTCCTTTGCACTTACTGGCTTTGTGTCCTTCTTTTCCACACCCAAACCATCTTCTAGTTCCTCTGAAACATTCTCCCTGATGCCTCTTCCCACATTATTTACATAGGGGAAATTGAACATTCTTTCCTCTGTGATCATCAAGAAACTCCATCTTTCTCTTATTAGCCGAGTCAGGAAACTTACCAAATTTGAGTTTATTGATCATATAATGAGATTGCTGATTCGACATAATAATGATGTTTGGACTTCCAAATCCCATTTTATTTGGTTTCTCATGAATAATATCATTCCATTGTCCATCATATCCTCTATTATCATGAATCATCTTGTTTCCAGCGATTTTCTAAAACCAAAAAAGAATAATGTGAGAGGGAAAAATCATGCTAGGGAAAACAACATAATAAATGGGGAGCACCCTCAATATCTAACATCTTAGGTTAAATTCTAAGATCGTTACCTTAGTTCCAGGACTATATCCTATACGTATACTTATCCTTAGGTACATCCCTATATATACCTTATAAATATCTCTAGGGATCTCACTAACGTTTTCGCATCCTAGTTTCCAAAGTATGACTAAACCTTTCCTCTTATACCAACTGTAGAGACCCTAAGATTGACATACATAGACATTACATTACTTTTGCGGAATACTTAGTACATAACAAAAACAGACACATAAGGACCGTAATAGTTTAATGTCTTTGGAAACTTGAAACGTAATCTTCTAATCACGGTGAATGATCTTCAACATCTCCCATAAAGTTCTTCCCATTTTTTTCCTTACCTAAAATCATTCTTTTAATCCTAGGGGAAAAACGGTGAGCTCAAATGCTCAGTAAGGGTAAGCATGGATAAAATAAATCATACCATATACATTTGAACTTAAAAAACATGAACATTAAAAATCTTGAGCAACGACATAAAAAATGGAAGTACATAAGGCATAGATCATAATGGAACATAAAACATGATAAAATAGAATGGGAATAAAACATGTAATTGTGGAAACCATTAATCACATGATATGATTTCCATAGTAGCCAAGGCATTGCTGCCAAGACCATCTTAGTGGACAAAGTCCCTTTCTGAATCGAGTTCACTCCTCATTCCAGTCCTGTATTATTGAACCGGTTTAACTTGTCGTTCCAACCATCTCTATCTCATGAGATATAAATCTTTACCCAATGCATTGGAGGCAGAAATCGGTCTCAACCATCTCATAATGAAATCATTCATAATTATGCCACAAAATAAACATACATCATTCATAATAACCCAATAAATAAAATGGGTTTCATAAACATCATCCCAAAATCACATAATCCATATAAAAGAAATGGATATCATTTCATAATAAGAAAAGTGAAACCATATAAATCATAGAGACTTTATACATGAAACATACATATATGAAATAATGTCATCATATATGGAATAAGGTTTTGATAAAACACTTGAAATGAATTCTTGAGGAAAATATCCTTTCTTCTTCAAAACCAATTTCTTTTCACAAAACCTCATGATATTTTAAAAGAAATAGATTTTTTTGAAAATAGTCATGAAATCTTTTGGAGGAAGATTCATGAAAATAATAAATTATAAAACTATAAAAATCCATTCGTGCCGTATAATATAAAAAAAATTCTTCTTGTACTTTTGTCGGAAAAGTCAAAAACTACCTCGTACGAAAAACGACAAAAGATTCATTTTATATGTTTTACTAAAAACTCACCGAAGTGTAAAATTGGATTTAAACAATTGTAGGTGGATGGAAACAATATTACATATTGAGGAATCTTGGATGTGGATGATAAAATAAACCCCATTAAATACCAAAGTATAAAAAATCTCGGATAAAATGAGATTGTGATATTTTCCCTTACCTTAGGTCTGATTTGCTTCGTAAGTGTCTGAACCTCCTCTTCTTTGAAGCGCCTCTTTGAGTCCTCTTCTTAGGGCACTAAAATTGGACATTGAAGAAGACCAGGACCTCTAGGAAGTTTCTAGGGAAGTGGAGAAGAGAATTTGGCTGGGTTTGACTGAGCTTGAAGGCTCAATGTGGTCTGAGGAAGAGAGGGATGAGGTTCCCTTTTATAAGGGAGGAGAGGGGCACCTTTGGAAATATGAATAATATTAATTTATAATAAATCTAACCCCACTTAAAAACCTCCTAAAATGACTCATATTCGAATATTATATGAGATAGGGCTTTAATCTCATCAACCAAAAAAATTTATACATGTTAGGAATTTATATTAAACATTATCCACTTGATTTATCCTTATTTGATCAATTTAATTTTATTTGTGGTAATAATATTCTAAATTTTAAATTATAACAAATAATTACTTATTTGTTGTGAATTGTCCATAATTGTATACTTTATAACATTTTATGCCTTATAAATTTATATTTATAATTTGTAAATATTTTTTTTTTATTTTTAAACAATTTTAAAATATGTTATTTTTATAAAGTAACAATAGTGTCAATTTTGACACTATTCATTTATTTGAATTTAAATAAAATATATACAAAAGATATCTTCGAACTAAAAGATTTAATAGATTCATAAAATGTCATATGTATCTAGAAAATTAGTGGAGAAAAATTAATAGTTCATATAATATTATTTTTATTATTTTTAAAACCATTTATTTGGTTTATCTCTCAATAAAATAATCAGTACATCATTTTCGTATATTTATTTAATATACTTATTTGTTGAATAAAAATTAAAAATAAAATCCTATGATGAAGATAATGCTATTACCTTTCACAATAATACTTTTACTAGAATTTATCATCTTAAAATAACAATATTTAAATTGTTATATTTATTAAATTATGAAGGTGACAACTTTGGCATCATTTAAAATAATATAACATAGATGTCATAATCGCTTTTATAAGGCTCCAAATGTTCAAATATTCGACCATTGGATGATTAGGGTTTACATTTACATGACCAATAAGTTTTGGTCAGGTTTTTGGGCATTTTATGGTTACTATTAGTTTAATAAAAACTATATTCTTGATTGTTCACTTGATAAACAATTTCTGCATCACTATTGTGTTAAAATTAATGATAATTATTTAATCCCTAAAAATTATAAATAAATTTATATGATATATATAATGTTATTAGATTTCTGGATACTATTCATGTTCGATGTTTCATAAAGTTTATCACTAAATTAAAATTAATATACTTATAAGATTTAAGAGAGTGACATGTTGTCACTTTCTTTGGTTTTAATAATAACTAAGTTATTTTCATGGAGAAAAGTCCAATAAATGATTCAAATCCGACCCTTAGGTGATATGGGTCGACTTTTAGTCATACAATATGATTTTTTCATGTGTTAGGGTAATTTTATAATCTTATATTTACCCTTAATTACCCAATTTACCTTTAACTATGGTAAATAAAATTTACCGTAGTTACTATTCATGATGCCCAAAAATAAAAAGTAGTATATTAATATAATTTGGACCCACTGATTCCAAATATGGAATCAATTTTTCCAAATTCAATACACAGAAGTTGCAGAAATTAAATTAAAATTAATATCGTTGTCGAAAGAAAACAGGTTTTTGATTAAAACATTGCAAAAGATTGAATTGAATTAACCTACGAATTCAAGGTAAAATCAATTATTGAAGTGCATTGTGTTGGATTTGTTTTCAATGAGGTATGTTGTTGTCAAGGAATGAATGGATTGATGCCAAGGAGTTTCAATATGTGAATGACAAAGGATGTGATGGTGTTGGTGAGGAAAGGAGAATGGCCATGGTACTAAGATGCAAGTCACTTAGGAGATTCACTAAGTGACATAGGATGTTGTAGTTGAAACATTCTCTATGAATATCAGACGATTGTAGAACTGATCTTAATGTTTCAATACTTGTATCAAGATGATACTAAGTTACACCACTTGAAGAATGGATGATGATGGAACATCATCATTAAATCTGATGATTGCTGAGCTGCTCTTTAAGTTCTAAGAACTTGTATCAACTGGATACAAAGTCACAACAATGTTTGAAGACCATGCATTGTATTGACAATGCATGAGGAGATGAAGAAGATCCATCCACAAGTTCAAAGTGGATGAAGTGAGCGGATGGAAGAGTCCATGTACTATCACTTAGTGCATGTGAACATGAAGTTGATCCAACTTGATCTCTGATTGGATCAATGAAGAACATTGGAGATTTTATGTGATTCAAGAGATCGGTTGATGAAGAACCTTCGGAATTCCCTCGTATGTTGTGAAATGTTGAAAAGTTATTAAGAACATGAGGAGGAGATGGGAAATTCCTAAGAAGAAGAAGAATTATGAAGAAGATGGCTTGAAGTGGCATTTGGCATATGGGGATACTTTGTTTTTATACAAAGTTTTTATTCCTATACTTAGCAAAAATTAGGCCAGCCAAGGCCAGCCCACGAGTTCAACCCCAAGGCACTTGTGGGCCTAAGGCGCCACGCCCATGGGGGATCCCATGGTCCAAGCACAAGGCGGCAGGGGCCGTGTATAAGCCCCCGAGGGCACGCGGTGGTGAAGCCCGTGCACCCGAGGAAGCATAGTGGGCGCCAGTAGCGCGCCCGCAGGGAGCAGAGAGTGGGTGCAGAGCGCGCCCGCAGGGAGAACACGGTGCAGGGCAGCACCGTGGAGGGAGAAATTCAACTGAGGGGTTGAGGCGGCGCTAGGGTGATAAAGCGCGGAAAAACAGCGCGCCGATTCAATGTGGGACGCGGAAATTTCACCCGGGACAGATCTGAGTCGCCCATCTCATCGCGCGCTGGATCGCAGCCGCTCATCTCATCTGCCGTGCGCCGTGATTTAATCCGGCCGTCCGATGTATCTCAAACGCTTGATCCGACGGCTCCCGACTCGTCTCCTTCGTCGAGCCACCCCGAAGCCACCCGCGAGCTTCCTTCGAACCAGAGACCTCCCCGAGGATAGAAATGGATTGTCCGACCACCTCCGGCCAATCTAATTGCTCCAACGAGGTCGTCTGGCCACAAAGAAGCCATCCATTCTATAAAATGACCTTGCATGCATCAAATGAAGAAATTGGAGTTCGTCCGAGTCATGCAACGTTGCCGAGGCTTTGAAGGGTTCGTGATTTGTATGGATTGGAAGAAAAGAGTCCGTGCATGCGTTCTAAGTCGCATGCACGTGAAGAAGACCGAAGAAAATAAATACCCGCGTGAACTGAGGATAGAAACCAGATTTCAAAGATTTTTAAAGATCTGAAATCTTCGGTGATTCAAGATTTATCGCATGCGGATGATCCGAGACGTCTCTGCCTATAAAAAGAGAGGCGAGGCTCTCATTGTGCTTGCTGAATTTTTGTTGAAGATCCGGAGTCCCGTGAGAGCTCTTAGCCTCGCGAAGTAGAAGCCCTGCGCGCATCACTTGTGCGGCAGAAGCCCGGAGCTCCCATTAGCTCCGTAAGGATCCTTTTGTGCATACCTTGCGCGAAAGAGGTTGGAGAAGAACCCTGCGCGCCTTCCCCTTGCGCGGCAGGAAGAACCCGGGGCCGCAGCACCTTGCGCGCCCACGGTTGAAGCCCGCACTTGCGCGGTTGCCCCTTGCACCGAGACCTTGCGCGCATCCTTTGAAGGACAAGGGAGTTCGTGTTTGTGCAAGGAGAAGCCAAGAAGGCCATTGCCACATTTCCCCTTGTGTGTGTGCAAGAAGAGGAAGTAAGCCGAGGCCAAGTGTGTGCAAGCAAGAAAGTGAAGGTCGTGGCATTTTGTGCCTTTTGTGCAAAAAGAAAAAGAGGAGGTCGTAGCCCTTGTGTGTAAAAAATGGAGAACCAAGTGTGTGCATAAGTGAAGTGAACACTTTGAAGAAGATTAAAAGAACAAGGAAGAACCCGAGACCTTGGCTTGGGTATGTGCAAGTGGGTAAAGTGAAGAGCACACCATTTTGTGTGTGTGTGCAACAAGGAAGACACCCTTTGGCACTTGTATGTGCAAATTGAAGAAGAGGCCATAGCCCTTGGGGGTGTGCAAGAAGGAGAGGCCAATCTTGTGTTTGCAAATTGAACAAAGAAAATGTGTGTACAAACAAAACAAGAAGTGGGCCGAACCTAGGTGTGTGCACTAAGAAGTGTGTATACACTTAGAAGAAGAAAAGGGAGGACATCCACACTAAAGTATAACACACATTCAAGTGTGTAAGCAAATTGAATAAAGTGTGTGAAGAAGTGAGAAGCTGGTGTGTGCTTAAAGTCTTACACCCTTTGAGGGTTTATTGAACCAAGAGGAGAAAGAGGAGAGTGCATGCATGCATGCATGCACGTGCACACGTGAACAAGTCTGAATCTGCTTGTGTGCATTTGAGGGGTCCAAGACCAGGAGATCTTGAAGATATTGTGATGCCATGCATTCAGTGCATGAAGTTGATTTGATGTGAGACTGAGCCAGACTGAAGTTAAAGAGATTGGTTGTCTGAGTTTTCAGTAGATTGAGAAGACCCTGATCAACAGAAGTGATCAGAAGCTGAGCAAGACCAATAGACCTTTTCAGAGGTTGTTGAAGTTTCTTGGTGAGAGAAGCCAGGTCATCCTTAGAAGAAGGTGATAAAGCCTGAGCAAGACGAGAAGACCTGATCAACTCAAGTGATCAGAGGTACAGAGCAAGGCTAGCAGTCTTTATCCCAGACTGCTGAAGATACTTGAAGAAGCTTAAAGAGAAGAAGATCTACTCGTGTGACTCGAGAAGCCAGGAGAAGACCCTGTGGGACTCAGGGAGAAGAAGTCTTCAGTGGGATTCTGGAGCGGGCCAGTGGGACTCTGGTAACACTGTGGGACGCAGTATAAAGACCCTCCTGTGGGACTCAGGAGAGATACGGTGGGAAGCTGTTTCGACCATTGTAATTCTAACAAGTTATAATGGGAGAATCCATGATGGGAGAGCATGGAAAGGATGTAGGACTTTGGTGCCGAACCTTGTAAATCCTTGTGTCATGTGCCTTTTCATTACTGCATTATCCGGGAAAGGTTGAGAGACATAAGAAGAGTGGATCGAGGCCTTAACAAGCCATAGAGGTTTAATTGATAAGGAATCAATTAGTAAAAAGTTTTAAGGGATCACTGATTCACCCCCTCCCCCTCTCAGTGATTCACACTGATCTGGGCACTTCAATTGGTATCAGAGGGAGGTTACCTCTAAAAGATCCAAGGGAGTCTTTATGAAGTGCAGATTTGAGGAAATGAAAGAACAACCTCAAATGGAGATATCTGCCAAGACTCAGAAAAATAGAAAGAAGAAACAGGCCAAGAAGATGAAGAAAGCTTGTCCTAGCTGTGATGAAGATGGAAGAAACAATGATCTTCTAAATGCAATCGAATATCTTCGGAAGACAGTCCCCAGGGAAGTAGCAATGTGTATAGCTACATGCATCCTTGATCTTCAAGAAGAAAAATCACAGTTAGAAGAAGAAGCCAATGCAATGGAAGATCAATTGGCTAAAAGGGTTGGCATAACCAACACTCTCAGAAAGCTGGTGAAGGCTAAAGATGAAACCGTTTCTCTTTGCAATGAAAGATATGAAGACACTGCTGAAGATTTGCAAAGAAGCCTTTCTGAGAAAGAATTCTTTAAAGTAATAATCAAAGATGTTTACCATGCACTGGAGAAGAGGCATAGAGTATCAACGGTTGTTAAAGATGCTCAACTTGAAGACAAAGTAAAAAGGGTGAAGGAGATTGACAACTCATTGCTTGAAATGAATAAGGTGCATGAAGACCAGATAAAGCAGCTGGAAGAGAAATGGGAAGGAAGGCTAAGAACTATTGAGTATGAGAAGAACTCCCTCAATATGAAATGCATAGAACTGGAGGTGATATTGAAAAATCAGAAATCACCCAAAGCCAAAGCCTCCCAGTCATCTGAAAGAAGAAATGTTGCTACTCAAGTGAGCTTTGAGAAGGATGATTCTAAAAGAAAGACATCCTCTAATAAAAGGGCAACAACTTCTAAAAAGAAGGTACCATCCATACCATCTTGTACTCATGCTTCTAAAAGTGTTTCTACTAAAAGTGCAGGATGGAAGAATGAATCCAAACAACTATGGATGAAGACAGTGAAGAAAGAATGCTCTCCTGAAACAACACAGCAAGTCAAGAAAAGTACCCAACAATCAGAAGGACTGAAGAGGTCAAGATTTGTGGGTCAGTGTTGGTGTTGTAATAAGTATGGGCACTGTGCAAAGGATTGTTGGTACAATCCACTGAATGTCAAAGCACAAAGGAAGCCCATGCCAAGGGGGAGCAAGCCAGAAGGAAATAAGCAACATCCACAGGTCCAGAGACATCTGTTTACTGCTAACAGATTTGGATTGCTTGACAACATCTGGGATGGCTGCAAAAGTGGTCAAAAGAATGATACATGTCAATCTCCAACTGTATCCAAAGCTGGAATGAAGAGAAGATCACAGAACCTGGATAAGAGAGATTCCTTGGGAAGCAAGAAGAATGTAGAAAATGCTCCCAAGAAGTGTTTTAGAAATGAAGAGAAGACCTTGGAGTCTAAATCCAAGAAGGGTGATGCATCCAGAAGGACCACCAAGAAAACATGCTTCTACTGTGGAAAGAAAGGACACATCATGGACCTTTGTAAAGAAGCCATGAAACTAAATAGAAGCAGACTGAACTCCAAAAGACAATCAATCCAGAAGAAGAAGGGATTGATTAAAAATAAGTTGCCTAAGAGAGGTAGCTTAGCAGCATCCAAAGAACCATGTGGAACTTCCAAAACTGAGGCCACTCTTCCAAATGATTTACTAGTCATATGGCCAAATCAGTTGCAACTTGCCAAAGATCTGCAAAAAGCTGAAGATAAAGTTCTGGAAATTGCTATGGCAAAAGTGAAGAAGAAGATTTCACATGAATATGTGTTGAGATCCAGACCAGCACAAATATCAAAGAAGATCAGATGTGCAAGTGTGAAGAATGGTGAAAATGGGACATCTCGGTTGAGAGAATCTTCTCAACCTTGTTGTTCACATTGATCAACCAAGGAGGTTCCATCTTATTCCCTAATCACTTGTATTTACATGTGCTAACCTTGCAGGGAATTGAAGATGATGATCATTCTTATCTGGAGAGTGGTTTGGACAGAATGGAGTGCACCCCTTGAGGGGGATCCAATCTGAAGAAGATGGGATTCTTAGATTAATACCTTCTTGAGAAAAGTGAAGTTATTCCAATCATACTTTCATCCCTTGTTTCTTAATTGAGTTTATCATGTCAATTAAGGGGGAGTATGGATTGAAGACAAATGGATGAAAGGGGGAGCTTTATCATTGCACTAAACTTTCTAATGAGTTTTGTGAAGTATGTGCAGGATTCAGCAATTCATTGAATATCTGAAAAAATTCAACCCCTAAGCATGATCTCACATGTATTGTGAATGATGGACAACATTGAGTTTCTTGGTTACATCTCTCTTTTTTTCTACACCGGGTTAGCCCAAGTAGACTTAGAGTTGATCAACTAAAGGTTCTTTGCTAAAGAAGAACATGTGACATCATCCCTCTCCAAGTGTTTTTCAAGAAGATACTATTCAAAGGGAGGAAGTGATTTTTGAAAGAGAACCACACCACACCTTTGCATTTGATTGCCAATAAGGGGGAGAAAAGATTGGCACACATATTGACCCATTCATATGTGCTGAAGAAGTGTATTGACAACAAATACAAACGGGGAGATTGAAGTGCATTGTGTTGCATTTGTTGTCAATGAGGTATGTTGTTGTCAAGGAATGAATGGATGGATGTCAAGGAGTTTCAATATGTGAATGACAAAGGATGTGATGGTGTTGGTGAGGAAAGGAGAATGGCCATGGTACTAAGATGCAAGTCACTTAGGAGATTCACTAAGTGACATAGGATGTTGTGGTTGAAACATTCTCTATGAATATCAGACGATTGTAGAACTGATCTTAATGTTTCAATACTTGTATCAAGATGATACTAAGTTACACCACTTGAATAATGGATGATGATGGAACATCATCATTAAATCTGACGATTGCTGAGCTGCTCTTTAAGTTCTAAGAACTTGTATCAACTGGATACAAAGTCACAACAATGTTTGAAGACCATGCATTGTATTGAAAATGCATGAGGAGATGAAGAAGATCCATCCACAAGTTCAAAGTGGATGAAGTGAGCGGATGGAAGAGTCCATGCACTATCACTTAGTGCATGTGAACATGAAGTTGATCCAACTTGATCTCTGATTGGATGAATGAAGAACATTGGAGATTTTATGTGATTCAAGAGCTCAGTTGATTAAGAACCTTCGGAATTCCCTCGTAAGTTGTGAAATGTTGAAAAGTTATTAAGAACATGAGGAGGAGATGGGAAATTCCTAAGAAGAAGAAGAATTATGAAGAAGATGGCTTGAAGTGGAATTTGGCATATGGGGATACTTTGTTTTTATACAAAGTTTTTATTCCTATACTTAGCAAAAATTAGGCCAGCCAAGGCCAGTCCACGGGTTCAACCCCAAGGAACTTGTGGGCCTAAGGCGCCACGCCCATGGGGGATCCCATGGTGCAAGCACAAGGCGGCAGGGGCCGTGTATAAGCCCCCGAGGGCACGCGGTGGTGAAGCCCGCGCACCCGAGGAAGCATAGTGGGCGCCAGTAGCGCGCCCGCAGGGAGCAGAGAGTGGGCGCAGAGCGCGCCCGCAGGGAGAGCACGGTGCGGGGCGGCACCGTGGAGGGAGAAATTCAACTGAGGGGTTGAGGCGGCGCTAGGGTGATAAAGCGCGAAAAAACAGCGCGCCGATTCGATGTGGGACGCGAAAATTTCACCCGGGACAGATCTGAGCCGTCCGTCTCATCGCGCGCTGGATCGCAGCCGCTCATCTCATCTGCCGCGTGCCGCGATTTAATCCGGCCGTCCGATGTATCTCAAACGCTTGATCCGACGGCTTCCGATTCGTCTCCTTCGCCGAGCCACACCGAAGCCACCCGCGAGCTTCCTTCGAACCAGAGACCTCCCCGAGGATAGAAATGGAGTTTCCGAACACCTCCGGCCAATCTAATTGCTCCAACAAGGTCGTCTGGCCACAAAGAAGCCATCCATGCTATAAAATGACCTTGCATGCATCAAATGAAGAAATTGGAGTTCGACCGAGGCATGCAACGTTGCCGAGGCTTTGAAGGGTTCGTGATTTGCATGGATTGGAAGAAAAGAGGTCGTGCATGCGTTCTAAGTCGCATGCACGTGAAGAAGACCGAATAAAATAAATACTCGCGTGAACAGAGGATAGAAACCAGATTTAAAGGATTTTTAAAGATCCGAAATCTTCGGTGATTCAATATTTATCGCACGCGAATGATCCGAGACGTCTCTGCCTATAAAAAGAGAGGTGAGGCTCTCATTGTGCTTGCTGAAATTTTGTTGAAGATCCGGAGTCCCGTGAGAGCGCTTAGCCTCGCGAAGTAGAAGCCCTGCACGCATCACTTGTGTGGCAGAAGCCCGGAGCTCCCATTAGCTCCGTAAGGATCCATTTGTGCATACCTTGCGCGAAAGAGGTTGGAGAAGAACCCTGCGCGCCTTCCCCTTTCGCGGCAGGAAGAACCCGGGGCCGCAGCACCTTGCGTGCCCACGGTTGAAGCCCGCACTTACGCGGCTGCCCCTTGCACCGAGACCTTGCGCGCATCATTTGAAGGACAAGGGAGTTCGGGTGTGTGCAAGAAGAAGCCAAGAAGGCCGTTGCCACATTTCCCCTTGTGTGTGTGCAAGAAGAGGAAGTAAGCCGAGGCCAAGTGTGTGCAAGCAAGAAAGTGAAGGCCGTGGCATTTTGTGCCTTTTGTGCAAAAAGAAAAAGAGGAGGCCGTAGCCCTTGTGTGTACAAAATGGAAAACCAAGTGTGTGCATAAGTGAAGTGCACACTTTGAAGAAGATTAAAAGAACAAGGAAGAACCCGAGACCTTGGCTTGGGTATGTGCAAGTGGGTGAAGTGAAGAGAACACCATTGTGTGTGTGTGTGCAACAAGGAAGACACCCTTTGGCACTTGTATGTGCAAATTGAAGAAGAGGCCGTAGCCCTTGGGGGTGTGCAAGAAGGAGAGACCAATCTTGTGTTTGGAAATTGAACAAAGAAAATGTGTGTACAAACAAAACAAGAAGTGGGCCGAACCTAGGTGTGTGCACTAAGAAGTGTGTATACACTTAGAAGAAGAAAAGGGAGGACATCCACACTAAAGTATAACACACATTCAAGTGTGTAAGCAAATTGAATAAAGTGTGTGAAGAAGTGAGAAGCTGGTGTGTGCTTAAAGTGTTACACCCTATGAGGGTTTATTGCACCAAGAGGAGAAAGAGGAGAGTGCATGCATGCATGCATGCACGTGCACACGTGAACAAGTCTGAAACTGCTTGTGTGCATTTGAGGAGTCCAAGACCAGGAGATATTGAAGATATTGTGATGCCATGAATTCAGTGCATGAAGTTGATTTGATGTGAGACTGAGCCAGACTGAAGTTAAAGAGATTGGTTGTCTGAGTTTTCAATAGATTGAGAAGACCCTGATCAACAGAAGTGATCAGAAGCTGAGCAAGACCAACAGACCTTTTCAGAGGTTGTTGAAGTTTCTTGAAGAGAAAAGCCAGGTCATCCTTAGAAGAAGGTGATAAAGCCTGAGAAAGACGAGAAGACCTGATCAACTCAAGTGATCAGAGGTACAGAGCAAGGCCAGCAGTCTTTATCCCAGACTGCTGAAGATACTTGAAGAAGCTTAAAGAGAAGAAGAGCTACTCGTGTGACTCGAGAAGCCAGGAGAAGACCCTGTGGGACTCAGGGAGAAGAAGTCTTCAGTGGGATTCTGGAGCGGGCCAGTGGGACTCTGGTAACACTGTGGGACGCAGTATAAAGACCCTCCTGTGGGACTCAGGAGAGATACGGTGGGAAGCTGTATCGACCATTGTAATTCTAACAAGTTATAATGGGAGAATCCATGCTGGGAGAGCATGGCAAGGATGTAGGCCTTTGGTGCCGAACCTTGTAAATCCTTGTGTCCTATGCCTTTTCATTACTGCATTATCCGGGAAAGGATGAGAGACATAAGAAGAGTGGATCGAGGCCTTAACAAGCCATAGAGGTTTAATTGATAAGGAATCAATTAGTAAAAAGTTTTAAGGGATCACTGATTTACCCCCTCCCCCTCTCAGTGATTCACACTGATCTGGGCACTTCAATTATAATGACATACATTATATTAAATGGTAAAAATATATTATATTTAAACCTTAAAACCATTAAATATTATAATTTAACCATTTAAATTATTATGATGAAAAAAGTTGTTTTTAATTAAAATATACCGTGTTTTTACTGTTCATTAAAATTTGAAAGTTATCAGAAAAATATAAAAACTTTATCCAATGTAAATTTTTATATCCTTATTCAAAAGAAGAATTTTATTTTGTAAAATTGAACTTATAAACATGTAAAAAACTAGATTTAAAGTGGGTGCGCCATCAAAAGGCGGTAAAAATGCATTTTTTTTAAAATACTTATTTTACCTGAAAAATTTATTTTGTTCTTATACTATGTTCTAGAATATATATAACATGAAAAATAATGTTATAAAATTAGAAATTTAGTTAATACTATTCATAACGGCTAGTTCATAATAATATTATAATAATATATCGGTGTTTAGTAACACCCAGTATTCGTACAACACACGCTATTGAGGAAGGTCGAGATTGCTTGTAATGAACACCAAGTCAAGGTTGTGTGTCATGCAAGCTCCATTTGGTGTAGCGTACAACACAAGACATTAATGAATTTAAAAAGAATATTTTTCATAAAATCTCGGGGTGTTACATTCTACCCCCTTAAAATGAATTTCTCCCGCGAAATTCGTTGGGGTTATAAATAGTTTACTACTCGAAAGTTTCATTAATAGAAATCCACATCGTAAAAAGGAATAATAAAACGTCATTTAAAAAAAGAATGTTCGAAACATAACAGATACCCAAATAACTCATAACTGGGTTTCCATATTGCAGAACATAGGTGAAAATATGGATATGGAGGAGAAATCTAACCATCATGTTTTGATGGAGAGTGGTAGAGAACATGGCTATGAAAAATCCATCAATCACAAAGCCATAAATTTGTGATGATCTAATGTATCATCTGATTCATCGGATATAAGAGCATGAGGACAACATTTTTGGTTTTCAATATAATTTCCCTAAAGTTGAAAATTTTGAATTAGAGGAAATACTTTCTAGATTTTGGTACAATATCACTAGTGTTCGTGATTTGGACAATTTCTACTTCATCTCTTAAAGAAATGAAGTTGAATTTGTTATTCGTGAAGTGTTAAAAGATCATGCGATAGAATGATGGGTCATCCGATCTGTTTCAAACAAAAGGTTAGAAAAAGTTATCCAGTATACATAAGTCCATCTATGGTGAGATTAATCATATATGGTTCCTGAAATGGACTTATACTTCATATATCATACTGCTTAATATAAAAAAAACTAGTTTCTACTAAACAGGGACATCCTGTAGGCCAGTGGTAGGCAATAAAGGCCAGTCGCACTTCGGTTGTGGGTTCGATTCCCACGGCCTTGTCCGACACGATGGGTTGTCGCCTGTCCTGCAGGTTGTCCTTTTTCTAAAACTACATTATTATAACATCCCACCAATAATATCAAAAAAACATCTATCCTTAAACAATACTATCTTATGTACAACATAATCCATTCCAATATTTATCTAAAATACTTCAGTCCAAGCTCCTAGTATAAAGAAAACAATTACTTGAAATGTCATCAACCAACCATCATTTATCCCCCATTATCTTGTTGGTCACATTCCAATCATGTGAATACCTTAATCAGGTATTCTCTTGAAAAAATGGATATCGATTAAACCTTAGTGAAAACATGAATGCTGTCAAAATTTAACTCTTTCCACATACCAAAATATAAAAATTATATATACTCAAACCATGATATTACCTTCTCCTTATATCATTCATGAGCTCATGAACACTATCAAACATTTAATTTTCTCCTTATCTCTTCATTATGTGCATATCATCTACTTTCCAAAATTACTGGTACCATTCATCACACACTTTCAAAACATAAGGAAAGACAACTGTGTAACAATCCTTATATGTCTCTTTATTCCATAGTACCATGAGATTACTTATACAACATTACACTTGATAAACATTTAATCATTCCACTACCTTCTTAAACCATTGACCGAGCTTCAACAAATCTTTTATCTCACATATCATTTGTAGTCTCTTCATCATCATAAAAATAAATATTACCCATACGACCATACTGATTCTCTTCATGAGACATTCCCTTAGGGAATTTGTTTGCATAATGCCCGTACACTCCACATTTAAAACGTTTAACCATTGTTTATGTCGTAGCAATACCATTATCCATGTCCATGGTGTTAACTGAACCTTTTCCTTTGCATTTACTGGATTTGTGTCCTTCTTTTCCACACCCAAACCATCTTCCAGTTCCTTTGAAACATTCTCCTTGATGCCTCTTCCCACATGATTTACATTGGGGAAATTGAACTTTATTTCCTCTATGATCATCAAGAAACTACATCCTTCTCTTATTAGCCGAGTCAGAAAACTTACCAAATTTTAGTTTATTGATCAAATTATGAGATTGATGATTCGACATAATAATGATGTTTGGACTTCAAAATCCCATTTCATTTGGTTGCTCATGAATAATATCATTCCACTGTCCATCATATACTCTATTATCGTGAATCATCTTTTTTCCATCCATTTTCTAAAACCCAAAAAGAACAGTGTGAGAGGCAAAAATCATGCTAGGGAAAACAACATAATAAAGGGGGATCACACTCAATATCTAACATCATAGGTAAAATTTGAAGATCGTTACCGTAGTTCCAGGACTATATCCTATATGTATACTTATCCTTAGGTACATCCCTAGACATACCTTAGAAATATCTCTAGGGATCTCACTAATGTATTCCCATCCTAGTTTACAAAGGTTGACTAAACCTTTCCTCTAATACCAACTATAGAGACCTGAATCTTGACGTACATAGATATTACATTTCTTTTGCGGAATACTTAGTACATAACAAAAACAGACACACAAGGACCGTAATATTTTAGTGTCTCTGGAAACTTGGAACGTAATCTTCTAATCGTAGTGAAAGATCTTCAACATCTCCCATAAAGATCTTCCCATTTTTTCCCTTACCTAAAATCTCTCTTTTAATCATGTGGGAAAAGAAAACATAAAAAGGGTGAGCTCAAATGCTCAGTAAGGTTAAGCATGGATAAAATGAAACATACCATATACATTTGAACTTAAAAATACATGAACATTAAAAATCCTGAGCAACGACATAAAACATGGAAGTATATAAGGAATATATCATAATGTAACATAAAACATGATAAGATAGCATGGGAATTAAACATGTAATTATGGAAACCATTAAGCACATGACATGATTTCCATAGTATCCAAGGAATTGCTGCCAAGACCATCTTAGTGGACAAAGTCCCATTCTGAATCGAGTTCACTCCTCATTCCAGTCCTGTATTACTGAACCGGTTTAACTTTCCGTTCTAGCCATGACTATCTCATGAGATATAAATCTTTACCCAATGCATTGGAGGGAGATATAGGACCCACCCATATCATAATGAAATCATTCTTACATGTTCCACAAAATAAACATACATCATTCATAATAACCCAATAAATAAAATGGGATTCATAAACATCATCCCATAATCACATAATCCATATAAAAGAAATGGGTATCATTTCATAATAAGAAAAGTGAAACCATATAAATCATATAGACTTTATACATGAAACAAACACATATGAAATAATGTCATCATAGATAGAAAACGGTTTTGATAAAACACTTGTAATGAATTCTTGAGGAAAATATCCTTTCTTTTTCAAAATCAATTCTTTTCACAAAACGTCATGATATTTTAAAAGAAAGAGATTTTGTTGAAAATAATCATGAAATATTTTAGAGGAAGCATCTTGAAAATAAGTCTTTATAAAATTGTAAAAATCCGTTCGTGCCGTATAATTAAAAAAAAAATCTTCCCGTACTTTTGTCGGAACAGTCAAAAAGTACCTCGTACGAAAAACGACAAAATATTCAATTTATATCTTTTACTAAAAACTCAAAGAATGGTAAAATTGGATTTAAACAATTGTAGGTGGATGGAAAAAATATTACATAATGAGGAATCATGGATGTGCATGATAAAATACACCCCAGTAAATACCAAAGTATAAACAATCTTGGATAAAATGAGATTGTGATATTTCCCCTTACCTTAGGTCCAATTTTCTTCGTAAGTTTCTGAACCTCCTCTTAATTGACGAGCCTCTTTGAGTCCTCTTCTTATGGCACTAAAATTGGTCTTTGAAGAAGACCAAGACTTATAGGATGTTTCTAGGGAATTGGATAATAGAATTTGGCAGGGTTTGGCCGAGCTTGAAGGCTCAATGTGGTGTGAGGAAGAGAGGTATGAGGTTCCCTTTTATAAGGGAGGAGAGGGGAACCTTTGGAAATCTGACAAATATTAATTTATAATAAATCTAACCCCTCTTAAAAACTTAAAAAATGACTCATATTCGAATATTAGATGAGATAGGGTTGTCATATCATTAACAAATAAAATTTAGACATGTTATGAATTTATTTTAAACATTATCAACTTGATTTATCCTTATTTAATCAATTTTATTTTATTTGTGGTAATAACATTCTAAATTTTAAATTATAACAAATAATAACTTATTTGTTGTGAATTGTCCATATTTGGATACTTTATAACATTTTATACTGTATAAATTTAAATTTATAATTTGTAAATATTTTTGTGATTTTTAAACAATTTTAAAATATGTTATTTTTATAAAGTAACAATAGTGTCAATTTTGACACTATTAATTTCTATGAATTTAAATAAAATATATACAAAAGATATATTCGAAATAAAAGCATTAATAGATTTATAAAAGGTCATATGTGTCTATAAAATTAGTGGAGAACAATAAATATTTCATATAATATTTATTTTATTATTTTTAAAACCATTTATTTGGTTTATATCTCAATAAAATAATTACTACATCATTTTCGTATAATTATTTAATATATTTATTTGTTGAATAAAAATTAAAAATATAATCCTATGATTAAGATAAATCTATTTCCTTTCACAATAATACTTTTACTAGAATTTACCATCTTAAAATAACAATATTTAAATTGTTATATTTATTAAATTATGATGGTGGAAACATTGGCATCATTTAAAATAATATAATATAAGTGTCATAATCACTTTTATAAGGATCCAAATGGTCAAAAATTCGACCATTGGATGATTAGGGTTTACAGTTACATGACCAATAAGTTTTGGTTAGGGTTTTGGGCATTTTATGGTTACTATTAGTTTAATAAAAACTATATTCTTGATTTTTCACTAGATAAACAATTTCTGCATCACTATTGTGTTACAATTAATGATAATTATTTATTCCCTAAAAATTATAAATATATTTATATGATGTAGATAATTTTATTAGATTTTTGGATACTATTCATGTTCGAAGTTTCATAAATTTTATCACTAAAATAAAATTAATATACTTATAAGATTTAAGAGAGTGACAAGTTGTCACTCTCTTTGGTTTTAATAATAATTAAGTTACTTTCATGGAAAAAAGTCCATTAAATGTTTCTAATCAGACCCTTAGGTGATATGGGTCGACTTTTATTCATCCAATAGGATTTTTTCATGTGTTAGGGTAATTTTATAATCTTATATTTTCCCTTAATTACCCGATTTACCTTTAACTATGGTAAATAAAATTTACCGTAGTTACTATTCATAATGCCCACAAATAAAAGGTAGTATATTAATATAATTTGGACCCACTGATTCCAAATTTGGAGTCCATTTTTCCTAATTTAATACACAGAAGTTGCATAAATGAAATTAAAATTAATCCCGTTGTTGAAAGAAAACGAGTTTTTTATAAAACATTACAAAAGATTGAATTGAATTAACCTACGAATTCAAGGAACAATCAATGATAATGACATAAATTATATTAAATGGTAAAAATATATTATATTTATACTTTAAAACCATTAAATTTTATAATTTAACCATTTAAATTATTACAATGAAAAATGTTGTTTTTAATTAAAATATAGCGTGTTTTTACTATTTAGTAAAATATGAAGGTTATCAGAAAAATATCAAAACCTTATCCAATGTAAATTTTTATATCCATATTCAAAATAAGATTCTTATTTTGTAAAAGTGAACTTATAAACATGTCAAAAACTAGATTTAAGGTGGGTGCACCATCAAAAGGTGGCAAAAATTCATTTTTTTTGAAAAATACTTATTCTACCTGAAAAATTTATTTTGTTCTTATACCATGTTCTAGAAAATGTGAAAGATGAATAATAATGTTATAAAATTCAAAATTTCGTTAATACTATTCATAAAGGATAGTTTATAATAATATTATAATAATATATCTTTTTTTAGTAACACACGGTATTGCGTACAACACTCGCTATCGCGTAAGGTCGCGATTACGTGTAATGCAAACCAAGTCAGGTTTGTGTGTTGTGCAAGCTCCTATTCGTGTAGCGTACAACACAAGACATTAATGAAATTAAAAAGAATATTTTTCATAAAATCTCGTGGTGTTACAATAAATGGTTTTAGTTGTTTCTTATACACATAGATCAACCCCTAATCTTCTCCAAAGAATATCATAATTCTCACTATTGGTAGTACATTCTCAGAGTATATTGGACTAATCCCTTGTTTCTCCCTCAAACTCGAGGAACTAAATTAACCTTTCATGTATGATCCATATATGATTTACATTATCAAATGTAGTGGATTCTATTTCTCTTTTGGTGTCTGCATTCTTGATCTTCAACTTATCATTCTTCTTCTGTTATGTATTATCGTTCACAACAACATCAGACTAATAAAACACATAAATTTCATAGATACCCACAAAATAGGGTGTTTTCCCTTTCCTATTCTCATTATACTATTGAATCTCACAGTTCTTCATTTCCCAGTGGATGATGACAGTTACATGATCCCTACTAAATTCCATATAGTGTTCTCCTCTTTAGCATCGATCAGTGCAAGCTAAGTGGATAATAAAGTTCTTCCTAGGATGACATGATTTCCATACTCTTACATGTGAAACACCTGGAATTAGACGGGGAGGAAAAGAAATCAAAACTAATTAGTATATCCTTAATTGTAGGGTTTTTTTGGATTTTATGGTTGAATATTCGAATTGAAGAATTACTATTACGGTCTATAGTCCATGTAGACCCGAACTCTTGAAAGTCTTATATGACATGATATTGACACACACCAATGTTACGTAAATCATTTCCAAATTTGTTAGCTACATTAAATAGGGAAATTGAATATATTATTGGATCACACTACATTTTAGGTACTTCCTTACATTCCACAAACCATCACACCAGTGTCAGTGGAATGGTACAAATATCATATAACTTCTTCTTGTTCATTACTATCTAATTTATGAACTTCTCAAATACAGGAATGCTCATGATATCCTCTAAAAATAAAATATTAATATGAAAATTTATAAAGTGTTTCAAAAACTTACCTTTCTTAATGTCTTTCGTTAAATAGAACATTTGTTCTATAAAATGAATTCATGGATTGTAATGAGGTGATTCTTTTTATTCTTCTTCAGCTACTTGTTTTTTGGTGCTTTCTTATTCCTATTCTATGTCTTCAACTAGTTTTTTCCATAAAATGTTATACCACTTGTTTTTATTTTTCATCCACCTACTAAGCTAAATGGATTTTAAATCTTCATGTGGGTATACATTAGGGAATATTGGCAGTGTTCGTATGGGTCTATCTATGCTGATAAAAAATTTGGATGAATGGGATACAATGGATACATAAATGCATATTCTTTGTTTGATAATTCTTATTTTACTTATTTTCGGACAACCCTTGAAATGGTTAGGAATTTTTTAATAATCTCAACCAATATATGGACTTGGATCATCAGTTTTGGTAATTTGTGTGAACATTGTTGTTACCCCTGTAGTATATTTTAAATTCATGTTCCCTATTGTTGTGGCCATCTCCATCCTTGAAATTGATTACCTGATTGTAATTAGATTTGTTTTAATCTTAAATAAACATACCTTTGGGGTTTTAGTACTATCCCATCATGATTTCCATAAATTTTTTTGATTCCTATAGTGACACCATCTAGAAATTTATATTGACAATGTGAATTCCTTTTCGTTGCATCCCTTCTCTTTTTCACTGGAAAATATTGATTACCATTTCATCCAGAATGGTGTAACTCACATCATATGACTTCTTCATTAAAAATCATCTAATTATAGAAAAAGAATGTTTGGGTTAACATAGGTAACTCTGTTACATGATGAAGAAATTTTCATGTTTTATCTTTATAATGTTCCCATGAGGATTATATAGTCCCATATTCAAATTAACAAATGCTTAAAATATTTACTAGTATTTTCATTTACATAAAAGTTGAAATTATCATGTGAGGATTTTTTGTGTGAGATCATCAAATGTTGTGATGGAATGAACTAGAATGAATTGAATCTAATATAGGTCTTGATCATATAATGTAAATTGGAAAAAATTGGTTCTAACATGTCACATGAATCATTATGGATTGGAAAATATCTAAGATATTTATTATTTTTCCAAAAAAAATTCTTGGAATCATCAGCTGGAACTACATTGGATTGATTTCAAGGAAGCAAAACTAGAAATAAAATATTATTTATATGGTTGGAAAATAGATGTTGAAAGTACTATGGGGTAATTTAATTTCAGGTATTTGGTGTAATTGGATTTATGAAAATGGGACGATAAAATAATTATTGTATTTAGAGATGAGATGAGGAAGATCCCTTCCTCTTAGCATCCCCTCCTCAAAAAACAATAAGTTATATCCCATGGCCCCATAATTTATAGTTTCAAATAATCATGATTCTATGATACTAAAATTAAAACAAATTTCTTATAATGCAGACATTGTTCATTCCTTCAATATGGATTTCAGTTGTGTAATTTTAATGTTTATTTTATATTAAAGTATCAATGTTCATGATAAAATAAAAATAATGGTTTCAGAAGTTGATTAAATAATTACAACAGAACAAATACATGAATAAAGAAGTTTAAATAAATAAAAAACAACCTCCCCATTAAATATACAGAAACCTTGAAAACTTAGGGCTTACCACCTTATCATAATAATGTGATTAATATATGAATATTTAATAGGAAAAGATGCAAAATGAAAATAGAGAAGAACTCATAGAGGACCCTGGACAACGTTGCTTCTCTATCCATGCCCTGGCCTCCGAGGGATCATCTCAATAGCATAAGGGTGGGCCTAGATTTATATTCTCTATATGGGCTATGGCATTAGATAGTATCTCTACCAAGAAGCATCATTTTTTCCAAATTTGTTAAGCCTTATTCACTATAATTAGTGTCACACCCGGTTTAGTTTCATTTCATGCCTGGGTTGTGATATGGTAAATTAGAAATAATGATCCTTTTATTGGGTGTTTTGAGATTAATTATTAGTTTTGAACTTCCATATATGTATAATCGTCCTACCATTGGTGTTTTAAGGCTTGTTTTGGTGTTTTTGAGAAAAGGGTGGATACATCATGATTTGGGCCAACCTTGAGCCCATTACCAGATTCAAAAACCAAATTTGTTTCATTTATAACTCCATCATTTGTAAATATTTTTCACTTATTCCACTTCCCACTAGTCTCCACTGACATTGTAAAACTAACATATCCTTTTAGACCCCTTATAAATTTATAATCATGGTGATTTTGGGTAATTTATTCAGGTATTGGGCCAGCCTGAGGGCCCATTTCCTGTTTTTAAAGAAATAATTTCTTTCATTTATAGTTTATTAGTTTTTTATTTGATTTTGTTATTAAACCACTTAATAAAGTCCAATAACCCTAGGATTACCCCCAGGTTCTATGTTATCTATTTAGAGCTCATTATCTCGCAGATTATGGCAAATATTCTCAATGGTTCTAAATCGTCCATATTTTCCAAAGGTATTTGGACTCATTCATACACCATTAAATTAGTTCCCTTTCAACCTAAAATATTCATTACCTAGTTCTTCTAGTCCTTGGGATCCTCTATATGTTGTTTCCAGCCATTCCTTTTGCACTACGAGTGCAGATCTGTTGGAAGACAAATAGTTTTCTGGTTTCTAAGGTGAGATTCCTCATTTCTCCTCCCTCTTCTTCCACATTTCATTATTTTAGGGTTTTATATTCTCTTGTAGTAATTACAGACCTATGGTTCTATTATACAATGACTTTTTCGGTCTTTTTTGTTCATTTGGGGCTGGACATCATAGTTTTAGGGTTAATTTACCCTCAAATGGTGATATTGGGTGTCTGTTTCCATTATGCCAAATATTTGAGGTAGGATATCCCTTTCACAAGCCATTATCAATTAATTTTCCAAAATATATTATTTTTATCACCTGATATATACTATTATTACAATTTTGCAGCCTTTTTTTGATTTTCATGGTGTTTAAAATAGTTGTTTATTCGTTGATGTGTGAAAGGTAGTTTAGTTTTGTCATAGAAGTGCAAACCAAGTGTTTGTTTAAATGATCCATTAACCTTACCACCATGTTTATGAACTTTTGAACTTGATTTATAGTATTTTGAGCATGTTCTGTTATCTTTAATAAATATACAATACATTTTTGTTTGAGTCCTTTTCATGTTCTTAAAATAATTTTTTTTAACTGTATGTCATGTGTTCTGTAAATTTCTCGGTTGGATTTTATGTGTTAAGTGTGATTTAAAAATTATCTATTTGGATTTATAAATTAACTTTAAGAATGAAAAATGTTATTTTTTTGCCTTTCTATGGATTCCCAATGTGTATTTGGTTTTACAAACAAATGTGTTTCGGTTTATAACATGTTTTTCTCGAGTTACCAGGAAATGGCCCATGTCACATCCTTATGAAAATGGTTGTGTTTTGAATATGTAACCTAAGTGTTATATGATATTTATAAAAACGTTTTCCTTATTTAAATTGTGTTTATACACCTCCTTAATAAAATTTAATTGCATACATTTTTCAAATGTTAGTTTTGAGAAAGGCTTAATGTCATGTTTGTCATTTTTTCTTGTAAAAATGGTTTCGATGTGTATTTCAAGTTCTATATTTTGGGGCAATATTATGATTCCTGAAACATATTTATTAAATGGTTTTGGGGTTTCCAAATCTACATTGATATGGTATTCATGGTTTTTGGCCTTAAAAGATCATTTTAAGGGATTTTATGTGCATGGATTCATTATACTTCTAGACATTGTTTCATAAAAATTTGGGTGGTTTATTGATCCGTGAAACAACTGTGAGACATATGCGTGTCCTGTTTAATGTATGTACTTTTTTCATGTAATATTCAAGATAAAATATTATTTTATATATTTATAACTTTATTTCACAAAAAGGAAAAACTCAGTTATCTAGTTGGGTGGAAGTGTACTGGTATGCTAGTGATCCCGTGGGGTTTGGTCCCTATTTTACGTTGAAAGTTTGATGATGAAAAAACTATATAAAATTATGATGAAGTTTTTGTATGAACATTAGGTTATTTTTATGATCCCTACTTGTGGCTCGTGTTCAAGAGAATTGATATTTATTATTGTTACCTTCACTAAGATACAAGGTACCTAAGTATCACAACTAACTAGTGCCTGGGGGTGTTCCTCGGACATATGCTCATTGGCTATTTTTTACACACTATAGTCATATAGTGTTTTTGGTTGGTAAATTCAGAATCATGTGTGATTTATTTTAAATTTAACATTATTTAATACTGCCCTCTTGAAAACAATTTTCATTTTGAAGTTACACCTCATTGAAAATTTATTACTAGCATGTTGTTTATAATACATGCATGTGTTTGTCAGATAATTATTATAAAATGGAACCTCATTTGAAAAACATGATATTATATATTGTAATGAAAACTTGAAATTAATGTTTCTTTTATTTAAAATAATTGAATTTGGAACAGTATATCGGGCTATCCTACTGAGTTTTAATACTCACGCCTGTAGTCTTATACTGTTTGTAGCCCTTGTACAAGTTTTAGATTTAGTTCGATCACATTGGATGACATGTGATTATTGTATTGGAGAGTGACCAAAGGGGTCACATGGAGCTAGTTGGTTTTTAGGTTTTTTCTGTTCAGTTTTTTGTTTAGTTTTACATTCAGTTTCTTGTACAAATAATGTTCAATTCAATTTTTTATGTAAATTTATTTTGGGTTTTCTGTTTACTTCCATAGTTTTTTTATTGTTTATATTTTGGAGAAATTTTTCCCTTATGTATTATATTAATTACCTCGATTATTTTCTCCATCCCAAGAGGATAGGGAATCCCTCTCCGGACTTTTCACAGGCTGACCTGGGGGACCAGTTCCAGGTCAACATGAGCTACTTCCTGACTAAATGATATCGAAGGAGTTCATCTCTAATCAGACATTTATTTTTTAGTGCACTTTTTATTTGGGGTATATCAAATAAGATTTAGTTATATTGATGAGACTTTTACGGTAATTTTGAGAAGAGTTTCGTGAACTCTTGCACGTTATGATCCTTGTGTTTCCAAGAGTGGTTTGGTTTTATTAGTTTCATTTGTTCTTACTAATTATTTGTGGTTGGGATATGAAATGGGAAGTCTGTCTAATGGCCTTTGTGAGCTCGCAGGGCCTGAAAAATCATGTGGTTCTAGGGAATGGTCCTAATAAGTCTATTCGTGTTGTTTTTGTGTTTGGAATATGGCCTACAACCATATGGTAAAGTCACCCACCACCACTAGTTCCCTTTTGTGGGTCTCATGGACGGTTCTTGATTTCTGAATTTTTGTTTTAAAAATCCATGTGTTGGAATTATGGAAATTATTTTTCAAGGAAGGATTGGATTTTGAAAAGTGGAAAAATGATGCTTTAAAAATTAAATATAAGAATTTTTTGGGAAGGTTTTGTACATGGGAAACAAATTTTGGGAAAGAAGTGGTAATTATTTAATGGTATTGTGTTTTCCCTAATCAAAACATGTGATTTGTGGAAAGAAATTGTTTTTGAATGTGTGAATCATTTTAAGGTGATTCTGAATAAATATTTTAAATGGGTTGTTTGGGGATTTTTAAATTTGATTGATTTAAATAAATCTTTTTTGAAAATTTGTTATGAGAGGTTGGTGTTTTCCTATAAAGGTTAATGGTCTCAATGGCCATTGAATTATGAAAATATACCATGCTAAATTTTTGAAAATATGAAGGGGTTGTTTCTAATAGCTTTGTTTTTTTTAAATTTGATTAAAATGAAAGGGGTAGGTTTTTCAGATAATTTTCCTTAATGATGTGTTATTTGTTTTTTGAAATCTGAAAAGGGGTTTTGACTTGGTGGTTAGTGGTAATTTAGAATATTAATGATTTGTTGAATGATTTTTTTGTTTTATCATTTGGTGTTTTCATGGGTTCTCATATGAATGAATTTATTGGTATCTGAAAGGATGGCCTATACGGCATGGTGGTTTCATGCTAGTAGTGTCATGGAAATTTACATGTGAGTGAGACATGATGATACGGTATATGTGAATCTGGAAACCCACCCAATTATTCCACTTTTCAAAAGATGTATTGAGCTGAAAAAATTTGGCATTAGATTATAAACCGATGGTTATGTGGATAATTTTTTCTCTATGTCATAGAAGAGTTGTTTATTCAGTATGCTTCCATTTGATCGGGAATTCATACTCTTGTTTTGACTTGAGATGAGATCTTGTATGTGGCTTAGTTTTAGAGTAATGTTCATTGGGATTCAAAATATGTGTTGGTTGTTGTGATTTGGCCATGGATAGTTCTCCACTGGAAATCATTCCTGTTGATCAACCCAAGGATTCATTTAAAATATTAAATATACCTATTCAAATGATCTATCTCCCCATTTTATGGAAGAGATATCTTTTTGGATTAATTTAAAGTGATTCTACATTGTGATAAATATTTTGGAATAAATATTTTTGTTCAGTGAAGTTATTGTGTTTCACCATATTCTTTGTCCATTGTGCTCCTTATTCAGAGTGAAAATAGAATAATTCTTTGTATCTATGAGTTACTTTTTAGATGTAGGTGTTTTTTGAGAATGTAAGTTTGTGGGGTAGTGTGTTTCTTAGCACCTAACTACGGTGCAGTAGATACTTCAAGAATCGGGCTCCAGCCATAGGCCTCGGAGTGAAGCTTTTCACGCAGTCAGAAAATCACCAAAGGTGTTGGGTGCTCGACTAGGCTCATGAATCTTCTGTTTAGGTAAGGTAGTTTCTACTCTATTTTGGTTCCACATCATTGTGAATTTACTCTAGACGTAATGAGTGTGGTGGACTTACCACTCACACATTTTCTACAGTTTATCCTTTATAGATGTGGGTTTCTGATCAATGTCCCTATGTTGAACACCTATGTAAATTGGGTTCCATCACTATTTTACCTATTCATAGGTGGAAAGTTTGGGGTAGTTACTTTTTTTTGTTTTAGTGGCCTAATAATTGTGTCCCCTTCTAACCCCTCCCAGAGTTATGGAGGTCTGGATCCATGTAGAATGTGTTGGCTTGGTTCATATCCCCTCTTTTAGGGAGTGGTTGGTTTAAATGATAATATTGTAACACTATTGAATTGGGTTCTTACTTTTTTACGGGAGTGTGTTGGTGTGAATTTTTTAGGTTATCACCAATTACAGTTCATGTTTAATTATTTTTTGTTCATTTCTAGTTGGTCTTTAATGGTGGGGAGACCCACTACGGGTCTCAAATATCTTACCTTTAAGGATTTGTCAGATGTTAGTTATTATTTAATGGGGGGATACCATTATAGAATCAACCCAATGTAAATGGATTATGTGAGTGAAAAATGGTTTGGGTGATCATTTGGTTCATTGGGAGAAGACCATCAATCAGGTTATTGGCTTTGTTGTGGAGGTGGTGTCTTGATCTCTCCGTTGATTCGCAGGAAGTGGTTGTGAGTTAGTGTTTTGTTTGGGGAGGAGGATTAATTTGAATTAATATTAAATGATATTTATTTATAATTAATGGTTTTATCATGTGGATATTGAATAATTAGGTGTTTTTATATCAACTATAATATGTAATGGCTTTCAAGGGGTGAAAAGTTTTAATGGTGCGGAGAATTATCACACCCGTTTTTTTTTCATATCTTATATTTGATCCGGTTCATTGGAAATATAGATCCTTTTATGGGTTTAGGATGTGAATATTTTTTAGTTTTGAACATTAATATATTTTTAATCATCCAACCAATGGTTCCCCATGGCATTTTTGAGAGTTTGTGGGAAAACAATGTTTACTTCATGATTGGGGCCAAGCATGAGCCCATTTTCATATTTAAAAACCAAATTTGTTTCTTTTATAACTCCTTCATATTTCAACATTTCTCACTTATTACACTACCCAAATTTCATAAACTGACATATTAAAACTAACATATCATTTTCTACCCCTTATAAATTCATAAGCATGGTTAATTTGGCTTATTTATTTAGGTATTTGGCCATCTGGAGGGACCATTTCAAGTTTTATAAAAATTGTTTCATTTATATCATATTCATTTTTTTATAATTTTCAGTCATCTGACATCCTACTCAAGTCCAAGAACACTAGTCTCACCCCCATGTTCCATTTTATCTCTTTATATCTCATCATGTCGTGGATTTGGACAAATATTCTCAATGGTTCTCTAGTCATCCAGATTTTCCAAAGGTATTTTGTATCTTTCATAAATCATTCAATTTGTTTTATTTCTACCACAACTCTTCTCCCTTGGTTATTCCAGAACCTTATTAGCCTCTAAAATGAGTTTCAATCCATTCCCTTCCCAATATGGGTGCATATCTAAAGGAAGATGACGATTTTTTTGGTTTCCAATGTGAGATTCATTCCCATTTCTCATCCCTCTTATTTTTTCATTCATTATTTCATGGTTTTATATTCTCCTCTATTAATTATCTACCTATGTTTCTCTTATACTATGATTTTTTTGGGTTTTGGTTCATTTCGGGCTAGTCTTCATAGGTTTAGGGTTTATCAACCTTCAGATGTTGATATTGGGTGTGTGTTTCCATTATGCCATGGATTTCATGTAGGATATCCCTTGAACATGGATTTATCATTTATATTCCACCATTTTATTATTTATATCAGCTAATATATATGTTTATTTATATTTTTCTTCCTTTGGATAACTTTTTTTGTGTGGAAAATGGTATTTTAATATTTGATTTGTGAAAGATAGTGTTTTATTGTCATAAATTTCACACCATGTTTTTGTTTAAATGTTCTGTTATCTTTCACACTATTTTAATGAGTTTTAGAACATATATTATGGTATTATTAACATTATACATTATCTTGAATAAAATATCTCATAAAATTGGTGTTTTATTCCTTGTCAAGGTCTTAAAATAAATTCTTTTGTTTAAAAGTGCATGTCATGTGTTCGGTAAACTGCACGGTTGGCTTTTATGTGTTCAATGTGATTTAAAAATCATTTGTACGGATTTATAAATGTATTATAATAATGAATAATTTTAATTTTGGGTCATTGTGTGTATTTCCAACATTTATTTGGATTTACAAACAAATAGGTTTTGGATTACAACATGTGTTTTCCAAAGATTCCAGATAATTACCTATTTCAAATCCTTATGAAAATGGTTGTATTTTGAATATGTAACCTGAGTGTTTTATGTGATTTATTAAAATGGTTTTTTTATTTAAATGGTGTGTGTACACATCATTAATAAAAGTTAAATTCATACTTTTTCAAAAGTTAGTTTTGATAAACGCTTTAAGGCCCATTTTTCATGTTCATCTTGAAAAAATGGTTTCCATGTGTATTTCATGTTCTATCTTTTGGGGCCATTTTATGGTTAACGAAATTTATTTATTAATTGGTTTTGGGTATTCAAAATCTTTTTTTATATAGTATTTATGGGGTTATCCCTTAAAATACCATTTTTGAAAGGATTTTTTGTGCAAGGACTCTTTATACTTCTTGAAATTGTTTAATGAATATTTTGGGGGTTTATTGATCTGTGAGACAAATGTGGGACATATGTGTGGACTGTATGATGTGTTTATTATTTTTAAATGGAATATACATGAGAAACTATTATTTTATATATATTTTTATCTTTTTTTATCACAAAAATGAAAAAACCTAGGTATCTAGGTTGGCGGACATGTACTAGTATTCTATTGATCACATGGGGTTTGACCCCTATTTCACGAACGAAGATTGACAATGAAGACTCTAAATAAAAAATGATGTTGAATTTTTTGGAGGACCAATAGGTTTTAGGTATGATCCCTACTAGTGGATCATGTGAACAAGAACAGATATTTATTATTGTTACCTTCACTGAGATATGAGGTACTCGAGGCTCACAACTAACTAGTTACTAGGGGTGTTCACGTGACTTGTGCTCATTGGCTATTTTTTAAACACAATAATAATAATGTGTGTTTTTTTGGTATATTTAATAGTGTCTACAATTTATTTTAAAGTGTACACTCTTTAAGGGATCCCTCTTGAAAACTATTATCATTTTGAAGTTACACCTCATTGGAAATTTATTACTAGTATTATTATTTACATAACGTGAATGTTTTTGTCTGATAATTATTATATCGTGGAACCTCATTTGAAAAACATAAATTTATATTTTGGATTCAAAACATGAAATTTATTTTTATTTTATTTTAATTTAAGTGCATTTAGAATAGAATATCAGGCTAACATACTATGTTTTAGTACTCAATCCTATAGTCTTCTTATGTTTTTATCCCTTGTATAGGATTTTTCTTGAGTTAGATCACATTGGTAGACATGTGGTCATAATGTTGGAGAGTGAACAGAATGGTAAAATGGAGTTAGTTTTTTTCCAGGTTTTTTTGGTTTATTTGTTGGTTTTCTTGAACATTTGGTTTCTTATACAATTAATGTTCAACTAAATATTTTTATGTAAATGTATTTTGGGATGGATGTTTCATTCCACTATTTGTTTGATTGTTTATATTTTTTATAAATAGTTACATTATATACTCTATTGATCTCCTTTGTGCTTGTATCTAACCCAATTAGACTGGGAACACCTCTCGGTACATGTCCAGGGCTAGCCTGGGTGAGCAGTTCAGGTGCAACTTGGGCAGGTTTATGAAAACTAGTCCATGATCATCCGAAAAAATCTAGTTTCATACGACTTCACTTCTCTCATTCCTTGATTTTTCATTTTCACTATTTAAATTATCCAATGTATCCTACCATTAAACAAAACAAGTTCATACATTAAAATATTGACAAGAAAAATCATTATATTTTAAAAATCTAGGTATCAAAACTCCAAAAAATTTAGCATTAAATGCATATATCTAATACCACTAGACATGAATTCATACTTGTCCTCAAGGATGGAATCTCAACATACTACAAATGGAACTCACCATATGAGGATTCAAATTCAATTTCAGATAAAGAAATTGATCAAAGGTAAAATTAAATTTTCAAGAAACATAGGTATTAAATTTAACAACAACTCATATTAAAAATAACTATAATCATCCGTTTATTTTACATTCTATAATTTTAAATACTTAATCCTTTGCATTCATAAATTTTATTTTCTAAATTAATTGTTAATAAGATTGAAATTTTCAATTTACAAAATGTAAATTTTCCCACTCATTTTCATGGTATTAAACAATATAGTTATGAAAATACCTTAAGAACGTCTACCATACCATAAGCATTCAATAAATATAACATATACACCAAATTATAGAATATTAACAAGTAATAATGAGTGATTAAATACTTAGGATCAAGTGACTCTAGGGCACATGGAATTCATGTAATTGATGTTAATCATGCAAGGTTAAAAATATGTGTTCTACTCTAATTTACAATGAAATATAATCAAAAATAGATAAATGAAATTCTCCTCTTCCACTAGTATCTCAAAAAAGGATAATAATGAGATAAAAAGAAATAAATGTAACCAGAAATTTTTTATAATAATAATTACTTTATTCCCTTTTTTAATTTGTTTTATGAGAATATTCTCACATTGACCACCCAACCATAACTAATCTACTCATGACAAAAAATTTTAATATTTTTACAATATCACCAATCATGTAATTGATAATTTTTAAATTCACAAGAGACAATCAATTTACATATTCTAATAATTTTTCAATATGTTGTAAAATAAATAAAATGAATGTTCCTTACCCAAATATCATGAAACATTCCCAACACATATTCATTACTAAATGTCAATACCTTCCAACTAATTTCGTTTCCATCACCCTTATGTTTGATAATCAGGAAGAATATTTAATGGATGGAAGTAATGGATAAATTATTCTTTTAATATGTCTCATTTACTAATATTTATATTCATGGATAGTATGGTTTTAATAGGTATTAATGCCAGGTGGGTATCAGGATAAGTGATATTAAAAAGGAATACCACAATCATTTTAAATGTTACATCATTCAGCCCTTGCCTCAATAACATGTAAATAATATTCTATAAGAAATCAAGACCAAGCATATAATGAACTATATGAATGAATGAATGGTAAATATTTGGCTCAGAGGATTTCGTGATAATGAGACGAATAGATATGATATTACTTCTTGGTAATTAATATTAATATTTAAATCAGTTAATTTAACTATATCAATTTGAATGTAAGGTCAAATCTATGAAAAATTATACTAAAATATTCAATATTCTCACACAAATTTGGATCTATCATATTATAATCAACATGATTATCTCTAATAATTAGTTCCCTTACTTTTGTCACTCAAATTTATTGGAAAAAAATTTAAATTATTGTTATGATATTTGTCTTTAGAATTTTATGCCTCATAGTTCTTCTTATTGAATCAGGAATCAAATGTGAGGAATGAAATTGGGAGTTAAATACTAAAATTAATTATGTGGAATATAGTAAAAAAATATTTTTAAATTATTTCCCATATAAATTAGTGTTTCAATCGTGGATCTACATCTTCTTCCTACTGAATGTTAACAACTTGTACATCTTTCACAACGTGTCATTTTCCTACAACCTCTTCTTTGGGATCATGTTACTCACTAATTCTTGGAGACTTAATGGTCATTTAAATATAAATTAAATAGGTGAAATAACGCTAGATTATTAATGAAATATTAAGTATTTGGAGAGAGATTATACATGGCTAAAATTTAAAAAAAAACCATGGGATACCACCTAAAAGAGATTTTTAACATTTTATTTGGATTGACCTTACCTCCAAAATCATTATGTCGCTTGAATAATGATTGAAAATTATATTCATCTTTAGGGTCTATGAAGGGCCTTAGTTTTTTCCTATCTAAAAAGTTCATCCTCTATCCTTCTTCTCTAAACATTATAATTCATATTTATGGTTGTACATAAACATCTCCATTGGACATATCCACAAGTTAATCCTCAATCCCAATAAATGGAATTGATATTCATATAAATTTCATACCTATTTTCCATTTTAAATTATAGTTGATTTATTTTCTCTTATGGTGTCTAATGTCTTGGAAATAATCTTTTCATTCTTATTTATATTAGAATCCTTTTTTGAAACCACATATCACTCTATTACCTCTTCAATCATAGTGATACCATCATCTTTTGGTGTTTTCCCTTATCCAAATATAGTATCCAATTTTTCATAGAAGTTATTAATTTCCTAGTAGATGTTGAAATTTTCATAATCACTACCAACTGTCATATATGGTTCCACTCATTATACATTGTTCATCACATTCCCAATGGCTAAAAATTTCCTTCCCATTATTTTTTTATTTAATATCTCTTCCTTTTCCAACACAAGGAAGTAAAAATGGAATTAGACGTTGTAAAATATGATTAGGTTATCCAAACATATTCATCTTGGTGATTTTATGGTACATTTTTCCTATGTTAGATGTATTGTTGTGGGATTTAGTTTATCTAGTCCCGAACTATGTAATGTTGTGTACAACATGATATTGATACTCACCCCAAATTCACCCAAATTGTTTCCACATTTATTATATCTCTTAAATATGATAATTTAAAAGCTTCTGGGATCACAATTCTTCTTAGGTAGGTTCAAATATATGACTACAAAACACTCCTGCATGAGCGGATCAGTTCCATTATCATATAGCGTATAATTTTATCTTACCAAGTCTTCCATGAATTTTTCATATGTTGGAATGTTCACGAGAGCCATAGAAAAAGATTTTATTATTAATTTTTTTAAGTTTTTCATGAAATTTATATTTCAATATTTTTTCATTACATTCCCCATTCATTCTAAAAAGGATTTCTCGGAATGTACTAAGGTGGTACTTCTTCATATTCATCACCAACTTATTATTTTCTAATTTTTTTTCTTATCTTGCTTCCATTAGTTGTTGTATTCAAATTTCTATGTAAATTTCATTCCCCCCTATTTATCTTCTTCATTTAATTTAAATCATCAGGTGGGTGTAATTTAGGAAATTATGTATGTGTTCCTTTGGGTCTCTCCCTATGTTCATCAACAAATTTTGAAACTAAATACTCCTTATTCATCAATTTTTTCTTTTGATAAGATGATTCTTTTTTATATAGTTTAATGAATCCTTGTAATTGTTAATTAATATTTCCATCCTCATTTCAAATGTATTGACCATAAAAATTAGTGTGGGTCCATGGGGTTATTTTTTTGGGACACATGTGGTATTTTTTGAAGTCCATTCCATTATTATTTTTTTGGTCTGCAACACTACAATGAATTTCTGTAACTGTAATCATCATATTTTGAATCATCCATTCACATTCCATAGGGTTTTTGTGTCATTACCATCATGATATCAGTATTACTCTTACTAATTACACATATTCTACAACAAGGACATTATTTTTGACTATGTGAATGCCTTTTTTTAGGTTCCCTTATAATTTCCACTAGAAAATGTTTCTATCCATTTCATCTGGCATGTTGTGTATCGCTTCCGCCAACTTTTCCACTAATGGTCCTCATGTTTCATTGTCTAGAATCAACATGTTATTTGATGAACAAATCTTATTAAATTTCTGGATTATAATCCATAAATCTATTACATAATGAGGTAATTTTAATGTCAAATATTTATAAAGATCCCAGGATTAATATAGTTACTTATCATCATTTTAAAAAATTATTACAAAGTTTAATTAATGTAAATTTATTTATATAGTGTATAGAAGAGTATTAGGAAGTATCCTCACTTATTTTCCAATGTTTCTATGGAATACACTAAAATGAATTGAATGTAATCTTACTCAATCTCACATAATGAAAATAAAAAAAAGACTGGGTATTACTGTATTGCGTGAAACATTCTAGAATTGGAATGTGTTACAAAGATCATGCATTCTTTGAAACGTTTATTCAGATATTCACATGGTTTTTCAGTTAAATTCTAACACATTAAGATAATTGAAATTATATCAAGCGTTATCTTTATGTGACTTTTAGTAGTGGGGTTTAATTGGATTCTATTTTCAAATATTATGTTTGATTAACCACATAGTATGTGACATTATATAGACATTTCCCTCATTTATGAATACAAGAAGGTCAGTTTTTCCATCTGCCACCACTGTCGTAGTGAGTGTAATCTATAATATTATATTTTAATGGTTCGTGGATTTTATAATATCTTATCTCTTTGATTTAGTGTTAATTTTTTTACATTGATGATTTTAATATGATAATTTCAACCCAATAAACCTAACATAAAAATTAAATTTTAAATAAATAATCCAAATTAAAATTAATTTTAATAACCTAACAACTAAGGTGTTACATTCCTTAGTAGTGTATCTAGTTTTATAGTCTTATAGGGAATCACATTTTTTCTTATGGTTTTATTCCATTCATGAACAATAAACTCTCAATAGATGCAAAAAAATAATTAAAATGACTAAAGTAGTAGGCCGAGGTTGATCTGAAGATTTAGGAAAATTAGTTTGATTTGGTTTTAAAAATATTTGAATTAATTATTTTGATGAAAGTAGTTAAAAATTTTGGGTTTGACTTCTTAAGAAGAATCCAAACTAGAATTAAAATCTGATTGATTTATTGTGAAAAAAGTTTTTGAATGAAAAGTAGAGTTTTTTAAATTTAGGAGATAAGTGAAATTAGATTTAAGAATATATGATAAATAATTCATTATTGTTTTTGGACTAGAGAAGTGTAAAATCCAATGGTCATCGTATCCAATCCTCAACATAGAAATACAAAATTTCCATTGGTTCGATAATTTTGGGTTTTACTGAATCATGTTTTTCTCGATACCATATTTCATCATGATTTAACTTAATGATGATAATTGTACTACCTTTTTTAGGGTTTTTAATTGAGAAATTTTAATTTTCCTTTTATATTAACATATCAATTGTTGTGATAAATGAAAAATAAATTGATTGGATTATGATTTATGATTAATGATTTATGAAAAACCAAAAATGTCAATAAATACTAAAAAATAAATCGAACACACCTTCCCCCTTCTATTTACACAACCCTAGGAGAAGACGGGTTAACAATCATCCATGTGATGATTGTATTAAGGTGAAGGAGAAATGAAGAAGAATTCATAATAAAAAGGTAGATGAACTCTAGGAGGACACCTTAAAACATTTCTTCTCTATTGAGGCATTAGTATCCTTGGGATATCCTCTATAACAAATGGATGGGAATCTATTTATATGCTCCAAATGGAATCTGGTCATAATGATTATCATTATAAATTGGTCGAATGGTTATAAAGGGATGGTCCCATGTCATAGATTCTATCCAAAAATGAATATATGATGAATGATTGGACTTAAATATCATTCTAAAACATTACTAAATGTTTAAATTAATACACAACATGTATATTTTAAGGATGATTTTATTTTTTTCACAATGTGTCATTCCCTACTAGAATTTAATTGGTACATTCCATGTAATTACTTAAGCATCGTGTAATATCATTTTTCTTCTATTCATGTTTCATTTTACCACATTTTATTAGTTTTATTCACTTGATGTTCCTAATGATCATCCTCAAAAATCATATGCTTGGACATGATAAAGGATCAAAATGTGATGTTTAATTTTGGTTATTTTTGAATTATCCAATGTAACCTATTGTAAAACAGAAAACATGTTAAACAATTAAAAATTTGGTCTGAATTAAAATTAAAATACATAATTCAATGTATTAAAAAACTAGAAAATGATTACCTGAAATAAAGATATCCTCAAAAGATACATTTTACATATCATTATCTCTTTAAGATCATATTAATTAATTCAAGGTCCATTGACCTATCCTTTTTCTTGATGTAGAAGAATGGTGCACCACATGGTGAAGAACATGATCATATGAACACTTAAACAAGATTTTCCTGTAGTAGATTCTTCATCTCACTATGTTCTGTAATTTCTATTCTAAATAGAGTCTTGGGTAATTTAAACACACCAATTATAATCATGGTTGAATATTCAGCCTCTCATATTGGAGTATGACCATCCAATACATATAGTAATACTTCTTTATATTCCTTCCTAATGGTATGTCACTAAGGATAATCCTTTATATTGGCTCAATCTTTTGAGCAAGACATGACTTATCATTGGGAAAAAATAACCAATCCTGAGATGTTAGTTCTAATAAAGATTTATCCATCTTCTTTCATTTGTATAGAACTTGAATATTATGCTTGATATATATATAGATTTCCCTCATACATCAATTTATGTTAGTTATATATATTAAAATCTATTATATCTCTAAATTAGCATCAAAGTAAACCAAAGGGGGTTTGATTGGGTTTATAGGGATTTGAAACCGAAAACTAATGGAATGGGGAGTTAAATACTTGGGTTGAAATAATATCCCATTTTTTGTTTTCACCGACAATTCTACTTCCATTATTTTTTGTGGTGTTGGGAAAGTTCTGATATACAATCATGATTTTAAGGAATGTGCAAAAGAAAAATAAAAAATGTACATTAACTATTCATTAATGAATTAAATATGTACTTATCACCACATCATTTTGTGGATTCACCATAGTTGTGGTGATTCGATATGATCACCCTTGCTTCCAGGGAAGTTTTTAGTTGTCTCTGAAAACTCGTGGCATAGTGCATTAGTTCTCAAATATCAATGAATCCTTATTATTGAATAAATTAAATATGTTGTGGAGGGATGAAATGATAATTACATTCATCCATAAAATTAATGGGTTTCTCCCATAAGTAATTTCTAGGTAGGTGATATTCATTCCCACAAATAAATCATTTCTTCATTCCGCTTATGTAATTTCTGGGGTTCTTCATCTACACTTTTGACATGTGGTGTATTGAAATTTCTTTTCCACATTACATTTCCCAATCACACTATTAGAATTAATCTCTACTTATGACTTCTTATCCCTATGATACCCATGAGATTTTTTTATCACCATTTCTACTTTAATGTAACATTGAACAAACATCTCATTTCTATCAATATCTCAGATCCCTCAGTAATTTTATAAACTTAATTTTATCTCACAAAATAAGAAGTCAAATTGCATTTAGAAGAAATAGAAAAGTTCAATTTTCATTGTGAAATTATAGTGGATTGTCTCTCATGTGTCTTGATAAATTTTTCGTCACATTTGTTTTAGGGAAATACATCCCTTTCTCTTTTATGTTGGATAGTCTGAGGAAAATATTTGTTGAATTTTGTTTTCTATAATTCCTTCCACCCCATCTATTTGACCTGTTTCTCATGATTTATATTCTTGAACAATTTTTACCACTGTCTAGATTCACCATCCATAAGATAAATCACCAATCGAACCATCTCTTGTTCGGAACATTGAAGCATAATGATGATCTTATCAATGGATTAGATCCATTATTCAGCCATTATGGGTTCTTATGCTCCACAAAAGTTTAGATGGATTTTCCCCATAATGACTTAATGGAATCTCATTCATGCATTTTGGTATTTGGGAAGTCTTCTTGGTCTAGGTCTCAATTCAAAACCACAGTCAAATGAGAGTTTATTATCATAATTTTTGTGTTTCCCTATCCCATCAGGTTCGGTATCTTGTTAGGTTAGTCCTCAAATTCCCTTCCACAATGGTTGTTTCATTGATTTCTCTTATTTTCATCCATGATATTGGGTAAAATAAATTCTATCAATGATTATTTTTAAAATATTAAACACAAAAATGGGAATAAAATGACAACAAAGTGTTAACATATAACTTACATGTCTCTTCTTCACTCATGAATTTATAAGCTTTAATATATGCTATACATGGTCTATTTTATAACATATATTTTTATAGGATTTTCCCCTTAATAATGGTATTTAATGATATTTATAATTTAACAAAGCATACAACATGGGAGCTTCAAACTATCTATGAATCAAGGCGTATTTCTGATACAAGTTCTCAATCGATTCTAGCTCATGATGGTTTTTTTGGATATACCCATATGTACTTATATGATGAATCCAATTCAACATTTATTATACAAAAAATGACATACAATCATGATAGAACACATAATATATACTAACCAAACCTCAGACACATTGTTTTATTCCTACTCTTTTCTATATGTTTTTTTATAATTTTTTATTAATAATCCTAAAAAAACTAATTATCTCGTTTGATATAAACTATGACACCACTTATCTTTATTGAAAACTAATTCAAGATTTATAACATAAGATTTATCATAATACAACCTATAAAATTTTGATTTATAGTATAATTTAGAATTTGGATCGTTACACAATAACATAAAATAGGAAATACATCATCTTTATTGTAATCATCCTTCACATGCTTGTAAATTACAATATTTGGGATAAACTGCAAACTTGCATAATTTATAGGTGATATGTAATTCCTAGTAGGAGAGTAAGAAAAGAATAACCTGATGAAATTAATAAATTTTATACAATATGAATATCATGGTGGAATAAAAGTGATTATAATAACAAAAATTACTAATGTGGCATGATATATCATCATAATCATTTAGGCTTCATGGAAAATGTATAAACAACATTAAAATATACAGAATAATATCTATTTATAGATAAATTTCATGAAATGAAAATGAAAAAGTGCCATGAGTGATTGTTTTAACTCTCTAATCCCTCTCATTACATCCCATGAGACTAAAACATTTCCCAATGCATTAGGACACTATATATTTTTGGGCGCGCTGATCACATTCATTTCATTTTCATGCATATGTTTTTCAAATAGATCATTGATCATAGATTCATTAATATTGATATTTTATTCAATTATCCTAGAATGTGGAATAAATAAAATTATATCCACAATAAAACGTATATGTTCAAAAATGTGAACACCCTTGATAGGAAATAGGTACTCGTGTTCAACAGACTATTGTTTGGAATGGAAAATCCTAGTGAAATTTCGACAGCCTAAGGACATCACATAAACATTCATAAAAATGGTCAATGAGAGTGGGATGGGTATTTAATAAATTTTATATAAAATGTGTGGTAATAATGAAATGTAAATACATATACAAGAAATAGGATTTTCAAATATAATGCATAAGATTGTGAAGAAACATGAATAACAAGGAGAAGGAAAAGAAACCTTACCATGAGACTGTTACTCCCAATGCTTGGGGGGAGCAGCATGAGTTCATGGTAGAACAATGGGTGGACTATAGGGATGGGATTTCATAGAAAGGAAGTTATTAAATTATTTTTTCTGATGATAAATGGATACATGTGTGGGTTTATATATGCAATGTGTAAGCCTTTCATTATTATTTCTCCAACATAGGTTTTTGACTATATATAATAAAATAACGAAAAATAGAAACCGTGCAAGAGATTTTCCCACGGATTCTTAAAAAGGGAGTGGAATTATTTATTTTATACTTCCATGTTATGAAAATTAGAAAATAATACCCTTGCTGATGTGTCAGTGAGTTATACTCTTAATGAAAAAAAATTAAAACTTTATTTATTAAGCATTTTGGAGAAATCATAATGGATTTAAAAAATAACCCAATAACCAAATAATAAAATTATATCAATGTAAAAACATATATTTTTTGATGGATATATATTATGGTATTTATTATATCACTTTTATGTTAGTATACTGTCATAATTCAGATCGTCTAATTATATCAAAATTAATTTTTACTAGAAAATTTGATTATCTCAAAATAATTAGAAAAATTCAATGATATAAAATTTCAAATTTTTCGATTCAAAAAATAATATTGATTTTATCAATTAAACTTTAAAAATATATGTTCTTTCACTTTTAAAATTATTTTCCATATTTATTAACAAATGAGGTGTTTTTTTACAATAACAGTTTTTGAACCCATATAAAAATTACCTCTGACTTCATATAAAACATATGATCATTTTTACTTAATAAAAAATATTTAATAAAAATATTTCAATAATATATTATTTAGTTCAAAAGCAAACTTTTTAATGAAAATATAATTCCTAATTTTAATTTAATAATTATAAATATTACAATTTGTTTCATTGTATAAAAATAAAAATAACTTATAAAGAAAAAATAATAAGAAAACGTGCTTGTTATTCTATTGAATATACAATATAGATATTCATATAATTATGGTAATGATACATATCAATTTAATTCATTAGAAAAAACCCTACGGGTACAGTGCTCGATGGTGAGGCTTTTATGGGGTGGTTTAATATACATGGTTTTTTTTCAGTAGCTCGATGAGCTTGAACAACACTCATACATTGTTTCCCATATGCATAAGTTAATGGATCTCAATATTGAATTAATTATGGGAAAATACTATTCATTTTATCACCCTAATAATCTATGAAAAATGGGATTCAGATGGTGACCCCACTATTTTATTGTATATCATCCATTTTTGTGTCAATTAAATTTAAAAAAAATATCAATTTATATTATTCATGTGATCACTATTCAATGACTACATTATCATTTAAAATTATTCTTAACAGGAATTTAAATATAAAAGGATTAAATAAAACCAAATAATTGAATGTGTTTTATATAAATAAATTAATATTCAATTTAATGAAATAAAATTTGGAAATTTATCGATTATATTTTGAGTAACTACATATTACCTTCCATGGAAAGTGATATTAAAAGGTGAATCACAATTCTTTGTGATGAAATTGTTCCCCATACCAATGAATGATGTTATTTTAATATGTATAGAATGGATACTAAGAATTATTATGTAATATTAGATTAACAAAATTATATTTTGGTTAAAATATAATAAATATATATAGACATTGTTTCCATCGTGATACAAAGCTGTTAGAAGTTCTTATGGACAATGTGTCACAACAGTTTGGGAGGCTGTAGTCATACAAACACTCAAGTGATGATATGATTTACCTTTTGAGAGGATAAATTTTATATAGATATTTAAAATTGAATAATAAAAACATATAATATTTATTGTACCTTTATATTATATAATCGTGTTTTATGCATATTTTATGAAAAATGGGATGAATTACTATAAAATTATACTTTGAAGAATATTACTCTCATTCAGGGAAAATCTTTGGGATTTCACTAAAATCCTTCATAGATTTGATTTATGATAAAACTATGAACATTAGAAATAAATTATGGTATTATTTATGGAATTTGGGAAGGTTTTTTCTGATCTATAAGATTTGGGATGTTCGAATTGGAGATAACAGTTGGAGGCATTTTATAATTGAGGTGAGTGGAACACATGTAATTTTTTATAAGAAAACAATCTACACGTGTTTTTTCACATAAATAAAGGCTCCCTAATTGTACATTATAGAATCATAAAGTATATAAGGTCGAAATATATCCATGAAATGGGGGATTCAAAGGTTAAAATTTAATTTTACCCCAAATCATTTTAGTTTAACCCCATGGTAAAACTATTATATCCATTACAACATTTACAAATTTTTTCTACATTATCAATTTATTAAGTTAAAATGTTTCTTTTTGAACATATTAAATTATATAAAAATATTTATTAAAAATATATAATCTGTTTGAAAATGGAATTAATCATACTATAAAAATATTAATTTAAAACTAATCATGCGGATGGGATGAAAAAGCATTTTTCCAAAGGGAAATGTTTCAAAAGATAAAAACAATGTGATATCAAAATTAAAAAAAATATTGATTAATAGGAAAAAATGTATTAATAGAGATATTGTAAAACTATTTCATCTTTTAAAACAATTTGAAATAATTTTATCTTGTATTTTCATTGAATGAGAATGCAGTTCTAAATAAAACCTAGTTTTTAATTATTTAGTCAAGAATTAATATTAAAAAAACAACTAATTAACCCTAAGTTAATTTTGAAATTTATATTTCAAAAATAATGATTATTTTTTACAATAATATTTCAAAATTATGAAAACATTTAATTTATTGTTTTTCCATAAAATGCAATAAAATAGATTTTGATAAGACATTTTTTGGAAAGGATGTAAATAATTTTTTAAAAAACAATTTAATTTTTATCAATATAAATCTACCATTTAAACTGTTATACATAATATTTAATGAGTATTTATTACTATTAATTATAATATATTTAACAACTAGTTAATAGAGTTGATTTTTTAATAATAATTCAAGTAATATATAATGCTTTCTTAAAATTCATTCTTATATTAAACACAAGATGAACCCCTTTTTATGTATAATGTAAGATATCGTAGGAATTTAATTTATTAAAACAATTCATATAAATCATATTTTTTTCATTCATCTCAACATAAAATGAATTTATCCCACTAAATTTATCACCCTAATGCAATAAAATAAGCATATTTTAACCTCATAATTTTCTTACGTTCCCACACAGCTTCTTCAAACTGGTAGTGTAACACCCAAGTATTTTATGAGAAATATTTTGTTTTTAAATCATCAAAGGAATATTTCACTACAAACAACAATATATTGGCTTCCTTTACACGCAATCACGGCTTTCCTCGATAGCTTGCGTAGTACGCAATACCGAGTTTCACTAAACAATGATATGCTATTAAAATATTATTAAAACTATCCGTTATGAATAGTAATAACCACTTTTTGAAGTATCATAAATTTTATTTTTCAAAATGGACTTCATTTTTGGATTCGGAATATCGAAATTAGCATAGGGTGAAATTTTGGTATTTTTTTGAAAACTTTCAATTTTTGATGAATAGTGAAACCACTAAGTTGTAGTTAAGAAACTGAATTGTTCATAAAACATAATTTTACCACTTCTGTGAGTGGAATTTCGAAAATCCGAGAGACACGGTTGATGTTAGAAAGTAATATGTGGTTCAATGAGAATAAAATAATTTTTTGGTTAATAGTAACTTTATACTTTGATTTACCATGGTTAAAAGTAAATAGGATAATTAGGGGTAAAATGATAATATTATTACCCTAACACATGTCCTAATTCTATTGGAAAAGTGTAATTCGACCAAAAACAATCTTAGGAATAAAATATGACCATTTAGGCCCACTTGGATTAGATTAGGACATTTATTATCAATTTACTTAAAGAAGGGTTAAAATAGTTAGAATCAACGTTTAATAAGTAAATCATTTTTAATATGGGGCTATACATAAGATAAATTCCACTATAAATATTAATTAGAAAGATAAAAATATTTCAAACATAATGGTATTTTATTTATAATATTTAGAAATTAAATAATTTAATTTATTTATGACACAACAATGATGCAATAATTATCTTATTAATGAAATATTGACATAATTGATGTTATAAATACCCAAATAAATATAATTTGATACTTTTTATAAATTACACCTATTTTATAGGTCAACATGACATGTTATTATTGATTTAATTATCTTTGTTCGAACTAATCATTCTGTTATGATTTTCACAAAAATCAATTACTAAATAGTGTCAAAATTGACATAAAATAGTTTTTAAAACAAATATTATATTCTTAATTGTTATTTTATTCCTAAAAATCTAAGGTTCGGAAAAATGACTTATATAAGGTTATATATATTAATAATAAACAACCTGGGGTTCGTTTTGATTGTTATAGTATGTTTATTAACCTTATAGTGTAAGAACACAAGAAGACACGGTAAAAGAAAAATTATTTAACTTAATGTTAAATCTAAACGATAAGGTTAAAATAGGAACCTAAACTTGTCTAAATTATATTGGATGAGATTATGGCGACCCATCCCCACCTTAGATTCGAAATAAATCAATTTGGATCTATTTAAAACCGAATTTTTCTTTATAATAATATAATATTTTTAGTTATTCCAAAGGTGACCCTCTCCTCCCTTATAAAAGGGCACCTCCTCCCTCTCTTCCTCACACAACTGTTATCCTTATAGCTCATCCAAAACCTGCCAATTTCTTCTCTCCACATCACTAGAGGCATCCTAGTGGTCCTGGTCTTCTTCAAAGACCAATTTTAGTCCCCTAAAAGGAGGTCTCAAAGAAACACTTCAAAGAAGAGGTAATGTCCGTTACAGATTCATTCATCTTTATTTCTTCTTCCACTTCTTCTTCTTTAGTTGTTTCATTATGAACTAATAACATAAGTATCACTAATATAATTATATGTTATTATATGTATGAAACAACCCTATTTCACCATCTATCCATCCTACGGAAAATGAAATCACCGCGCGTGCGTACGTACGGAATACCGTCTCCACGTCGTGATGTAATCTATTTTCCACCACCACCTTACTTGGATGGGTATAATGGTGTAAATAATGAATATATATGATTATTTTAAATTTATATTGATTCTGAAATAGTATACATACACTCCAATACAATTCCATGATCATGGGAATGAAATCATTGCTCGTGCATATGTACAGAATACCGTCTCCACGATGTGATGTGATTCGTTCTACATGATACTCATTGCTTAATGATTATATAAATGAATTGAATGAATGAATATGATATATATTACACTAATACAATTATGTAAATTAGGTATCTATAACCTAAAAATAGGAATAAGAATTTATTCGACAAAACACGCATAAGAACAAAAAGTTATAAACACCCGAATAACAAGTAGCAAAGAAATATTACTAATAATAAGCTAAGAATATGACCATATATGATATAATAACAATGAGTATGATTTTGTAATTAGAAAATAACATTATTTAAATCATTATACAGGAGGTTCGGACACTTATGAAGAAAATCGGACCTAAGGTAAGGGAAAATATCACAATCTCATTTTATCTGAGATTGATTATACTTTGGTATTTACTGGGGTGTATTTTATCATCCAGATCAATGTTACCTCAATATGTAATATTGTTTCCATCCACCTACAATTGTTTAAATCCAATTTTACCCTTTATTGAGTTTTTAGTAAAGGATATGAAAGGAATCTTTTGTTGTTTTTCATACGAGGTACTTTTTGACTTTTCTGACAAAAGTACGAGAAGAATGTTTTTTTAACTTATACGGCATGAATGGATTTTTAAAACATTATTTCCAAGAAGCTTCCTTTACATGTTTTCAAGTTTATTTTTAATAAACTTCATTTAGTTTAGAATTGTATGACATGTTATGAAAGGAAAAGAGTTTTTAAAGTAGAAAGGATATTTTCCTCAAGAATGGAGTTCAAGTGTTTTATCAAAATTATTTTCCCTCTAAGATAATAAAGGGTTCTATTTCTATCTGTATTATTACATTGACATGATTATGTTGTGATGGAATTATTTTTATTAATTCCTTTATCTTATATTAATTGTTTTATGATGTCATGATGTTTAAGAATCTCATCTTCATTACATGGGTTATGCAACGATATATGATTTATGATTTTGTGGAACACATAAGAATGGTATCATTATGAGATGGGTGGGACCTATATCTCCCTCTAATGAATTGGGTAAAGATTTTATATCTCATGAGATATACATGGATGGAACGACAGGTTAAACCGGTTCAGTGAAAAAAGACTGAAACGAGGAGTGAACTAGGATCAGAAATGGACTTTGTCCACTAACATAGTCTTGGAAATGAGTCTTGACTAATAAGAAATGATTCTCTATGATTATGTGTGTATGACACAAAGTTTCATGTTTTAAGTTATGATTATTGGGATTGCATTTCACTACTATGATTTATCCCATGTTATGAAAATATGATCTCTTTTGCAGGTTAAGATTTTAAAAAGTTATTTTCTTATGAATATGATGTGATTGATGTTTCTTTTGTTTACCCTTACTGAGAATTTGAGCTCACCCTTTTGTATGATTTTTCCCCAGGTCAGGAAGAAGGTTATTAAGTAAGATATGCCAAAAGGGACTATATATATGATGAAATAAATCGGAGACAGTGTAGAAGCTTTATGAACTATTTGTTTATGTTTCCCAGTTTCTAGAGACACTATACCTATACGGTCCTTTCCTGGTTTTGTTATATGTTGTAATAAGTGTGATTCAATTTTTATGTAATAACAATGTATGTAAAGTATGGGTCATTATAGTTGGTATCAAAGGAAAGGTATAGTCAACCTTTGGAAACTAGGATGTGAAAGCCTTAGTAATAACCCTAAGGATAAGTACAATCATAGAACACAATCTTAGTGTTTTAGAAATGGATATGAATAACCTAATATAATACCTTAAGTGTGAAATTTTATTCTTTTTTATGTGTTTTTCCTATTATAATTAGTGTTGCTCACACTATTCTTCTTGGTTTAAGTCAATGGCTGGAACCCGAAGGAACCGTGTTAATGCGGAATGCGACGGGAAATGCAATGATTATCTCCCTAAGCAACCAATTATTATGAGAGCTTGAATGAAAAATCTTGTAGCCATTCTCACACAACATTCTCAAGATATGAATCTTGCAGGACTTCCAAACGATCAAAGGAAGGAGAAAAATTCTGTTTAATCCTTCATGAGGCAGTGTACACCTTCTTTCAGCGGGTCTACTGATCCAATAGTTGCAGAACAATGTATTTGTACTACTGAAAATATATTTTCAGTTCTTCAATGTTCTGAACCTAATAAAGTCATCCTAGAAGTGTATCATTTGGAAGGAGATGCTGATCAATGGTGGAATCTTATTAAGAATACGAGGCCAAGGGATGAAATTGGGTCCATGGAATGGGACGATCTCAAGAACTTATATTTCAATAAGTACTTCCATCATATTCTCTGAACAAAGATGGAGAAAGAGTTTCTTGAACTGAAGCAAAAGGACGATGAATCTGTTGGTACCTATGAAGCAAATTTTACAAGACTTTCAAGTTATGCTTCTTGTATTATTATCCAACCTGAGAGTAAGATTGATCGATTCTTTACTGGATTAAAACCAAGTCTTCGAAGGGCCTTATCCATAAGGGACTTCAATAGCTACGAGGAAATCGTTCGATGTGCTCTCAAAGTTGAGATGGAGATTGGAGTAACCCATCAATCATATGGGTTTGATAAGAAGAGGAAAATGAAATTCAAAGGAAAATCTAAAGAGCGCACTAAAAAGAAGATGAAATTTCCCTTATGCTCAATGTGTGGAATGAAACATGGAGGGAGTTGTCTTAAAGGGACAATTAAATGTTTCAAATGTGGAAAGGAGGGTCATCGAGCATTTGAATTCCTCAATGATGGGAAGAAGATGTCTAATGATGAAAACAAGGGAAGGGAAACACAGAATGACCCTACTACACTTCAGTGTTTCATGTTCAAGGAGATGGGGAATTATGCCAATAAATTCCCTAATCCAAGGGTTGATGATGATGGTTGACATCAACAAAATCTTAAGGCTAATGACAAAGGGAAGTCACAGGCAATTTCTATCAGTGATGTGGAGTATGATAACGATGTGGTGAAAGGTACACTTACCATCCACTCTAAATTAGCAAATGTTTTATTTGATTCTGGATCCACCCACTCTTTTATTTCTGAAGATTTTTCTAAGGGTATCACCATATTACATCAAAAATTAGATGTTGAGTTAGTTGTGACAACACCTAATGGCACAACGGTCACATCAAAAGTTTATAATTCTTCTCTGATTGAAGTTTGTGGGAAAATGCTTCCTGCAAATCTTGTGATCCTTCCTATAGTGGAATTTTATGTGATTCTTGGCATGGATTGGCTTTATTTATATGAAGCTCATATCAATTTCCAAATAAGGGAAGTCACATTTCATATTCCAGATCAATCTATGATCTTCTATCGATGCAAGGATGAACATAACCTTCCAGAGTAAATTTCATCCATCTTATGGGTCTTGATTACACTAAATGAAGGTTATTTCTCTCAAATGGTTGGTGAGAAACTCAGGATTAAGAATATTCCCATTGTATGGGAGTTTGATGATGTCTTTCCGGAGGATTTGTCGGGTCTTCCACCAAATCGTGAAGTTGTGTTTTCAATAGAACGCGTACCGGGTCCTTTGCCTATTTCAAAGACACCTTATTGAATGGCCCCAATTGAGTTGCAGGAATTGAAGAAGCAACTCCAAGAGAATCTTGATAAGGGGTTCATACGCCCTATTGTGTCACCTTGGGGAGCATATGTTCAATTTTTTAAGAAGAAATATGGATCAATGAGACTCTGTATTGATTATCGATAACATATCAAGATCACTATCAAGAAAAAATATCCTCTCCCATGCATTGATGAATTATTTTACCAACTACGCAGAGCTCAATACTTTTCCAATATTGATCTTCGTTCATGGTATCATCAATTATGGGTCAAAAGGGAGGATATACCAAAGACGGCTTTCCATACAAGGTGTGGACACTATGAATTTATAGTGATGCCATTTGGTCTTACTAATACCCATGTTATCTTCATGGATCTGATGAATAGAGTCTTTAGAGACTATCTTGATCAGTTTTTGGTATTCTTTATAGACGATATTCTGGTATATTCAAAGAGAAATGAAGAACATGAAGAACACTTGAGAATTATATTTAAGACCCTATGAAAGGAGAAAATTTATGCCAAATTTACCAAGTGTGAATTTTGGTTTCAAAAAGATACATTTTTGGGTCACATAATCTCAAAATAGATGATATCTGTGGATCCAGCAAAAATAGAGGTTATTGAAAGATGGTCGAGACCAACAACAGTAACTCAGATCTGATGTATTCTTGGTTTGGCAGGATATTGTCGATGTTTTGTGAAAGATTTTTCACGATTACCTAATCCAATAACTAGGTTGACTCGGAAAGGAGTTATGTTTGTTTGGATGGAAGAATGTGTAAAGAATTTCAAGGAGTTGAAAAGAAGGATATACAGTGCACCTGTGCTCACGCTGCCTTGTAGTGGAGAAAGGTTTGTGATCTATAGTGATGAATCCAATAAGGGATTGGGGTGTGTTCTTATGCAAAATCATATGGTGATAGCTTATGCATCACGACAGTTGAAAATCCTTGAGAAAAATTACCCAACTCATGATTTGGAGTTAGCTATGGTAATATTTTCATTAAAGATTTGGAGGCATTACCTTTATGGTGAAAGGTGTGATATTTATACTGATCATAAAAGTTTAAAGTATATTTTCACACAAAAGGAGCTTAATATGCACCAAAGAAGATGGTTGGAGCTGATTATGGATTACGACTGCTCAATCCATTACCACCATGGGAAAGAAAACAAGGTGGAAGATGCATTAAGTCGACAAGACCATGCCAGTTTATCCATGATGAGGATCACAAAAGATCCAATATTTATGGATTTACAAAGGATGGATCTTGGAATTATAATGGAAAGGGAAAAATCTTATCTTTCTCAAATGAATGTTCAACCATCTATACATGTGAAGATTAAAGAGGCACAAAAATAGGATGTCGAGTTACAAAAGAAGGTGAGAAATGTTCCTCAATTCAACCTTGATTGTGATGGAATAATAATGTTCATGAATCAGGTTTGTGTTCCTCCCATCCCTGAATTAAAGAAGGAGATTCTGGATGAGGCTCATAGTTATTCATTCTCTATTCATCCTGGAAGAACAAAGATGTATAAGAACCTGAAAGAGTACTTCTGGTGGGATGGCATGAAAAGAGATGTTGCTGAATATGTCTCTCGATGCTTGGTTTGTCAGCAAGTTAAAGCTGAGAGACAGAAGTCCCAGGGGATGTTACAACCATTACCAATACCCAAATGGAAATGGAAAAACATCACTATAGACTTTGTCACAGGACATCCTAAAACATCCAAAGGAAATAATGCTATCTGGGTCATAGTTGATCGTCTTACAAAGTCCGCACAATTCATTGCTATTAGAGAGGATTTCTCTCTGGATCATCTTGCCAGGATATTTGTGAAGGAAGTGGTAAGATTTCATGGAGTACCACTTTCTATTATATCTGATCTGGACTTGAGGTTTACCTCAAAGTTCTGGCGAAGTCTTCAGCATACTCTAGATACAGAGTTGAGTTTCAGTACTGCTTATCATCCTCAGACAGACGGTCAGTCTGAGAGAACAATTCAAACTCTGGAAGATATGTTGAGAGCTTGCTCTATGGATTTCAAAGTTGGTTGGGATCAACACCTACCTTTGGTGGAATTTTCTAATAATAATAGCTTTCACTTCAGTATTCAGATGGCTCCTTATGAATCTCTCTATGGAAAGAAATGTAGGACTCCAACTTGGTGGGATGAAGTTGGGGAAAGAAAGCTATTAGGACCTGATCTTGTTGATGATATGGCAGAAATGGTCCGATCTATTCAACAACACATAAAATCAGCTTAGATTCGACAGAAAAGTTATGTCGACAACCGAAGAAAAGACCTAGAGTTTGAAGTGGGTGATAAAATGTTCTTACGAATATCTCCCTGGAAGAGGGTCATGAGATTTGGAAAGAAGGGGAAGTTGAGCCTATGATATATCGGTCCTTTCGAAATATTGGATCGTGTTGGAAAGGTAGCTTACCAATTGGTGCTTCCACAAAATCTCTCTCAAGTTCATGATGTGTTCCAGGTATCTCTCCTGAGAAAGTACATACCATATTCTTCACATGTACTCAGCTCAGAAGTTGTACCACTGGAGCAAGATCATTCTTATGAACAACAACCGATAGAGATTCTGGATCGTAGAGAAATATTCCTACGAAACAAGACCACTCGCTTCATAAAATTGTTTCATTATACCAATGTAATATTTTTCTATGTATCCATGATACATATAATTGTTAATTTATATACTTTATCATTTGGAAATCTAATTAGTCGAATGAATATTAATTTAATAACAATAATTATATTTAATAAACATCCTGATAAAACATAAAATTCAACCCATTTATATGAAAATATTATAGATGCATTCACTGATGGTAATACTGGATGAAAAGTAAATTTATGTATTATGTTCTCATTAGAAATCACAATCATACACTATAGGGGATTAAAAATTTAGGAAAAATTTGAAAAAGTAATTTATTTAACTAATTATAATAGTCGTGTGTTAACGCTCCTTTCCGTCACAGAGACTAACGACTAAAAAATGGAAATACCATAGTCCAAAGTGATTCATCATTTGAAGAAACATAAAAAATGACAAAGGCATGGACAAGGACTTGTTTACACTTGGGTCGCACAGGTTTCATCATGGTCCTGCAAGTATACTTACGCGCCTCATATTGGCCGCACAGGTGACTTGTGAACCCTAAGTTATTTTCACCCAAGGTCTTCAAAGGCCTATAAATACACCCTATGGACCCCCATTTTGGGACGGAAAAATCCAGAAACTTAGATTTGAGCTCTTGGCACCCTAGTCTCCTCTTGAATCCTTTCGAACCCTCTTGTGTGACCATGACTTGCGCACCCACACAGGACTTGCGTGCCTCTCTCTTTTTGGGTTCCCCTCCTGCCTATTCACTTTCATTCTTCAAATCCACCTCTCCTCTTCAAGATTTTTCCTTCAAAAACCCACTTTAAAGCCATTTATTTCATGGTACCTTTGTTGTCTTCCTAATCTGAAAGGAATTCCATGGAACATCTTTTAAAACCTGGTGATTTATATATATTTATATCACTAAAGTGAGAGATTTCTTTCATTCAACCTCATCCTTTAAAATGAGAAGTTCTTTAAACTGGGCTCTTTTTCAGGAGATATCCCCAGTCATAATTTGTCTAATTTGGGCATCTTCCATTGGAGTAAGCCCCACTCATAAATTACATTAACATAGGCCTCCTTCTCATGAATAAGTCCTATGTATCAAGTCTCCTTCACAAATGGGCCTCCTTATAAGGAGTAAGTCCCAATCTCAAATTCCCATATATGGGCATCCCCATTAGGAGTAAGCCCCAAGTCCCCTAACCTGGGCCTCGTTTTCAGGAGTACGCCCTGGTCTTCAAGTTCCCTTAATTATGGGAATCGTCATCAGGAGTAATCCCAAAATTCCAAAATACGAGCTTCCCCCTTTGGAGTATGCCCCAAATTCCAATTCCCCTTAACCTGGGAATCCTCTTTAGGGTTAATCCAAAATCATAATTCCCCTTAACCAAGGCCTCCTTCTCAGGAATAAGCCCCAGTCATAATTTTTCTAAAACAGTCTTAATTTCTTTTGATTTGGACTTCCTTATCAGAAATAAAACCCAATCATAAATTCTCCTCTAATTTGGGAATCCTTAAAAGGATTAAGTCCTAAGTAAAGTATCTCAATCTCTATAAATCACATATACCTTTATGGACCTTGTTCCTGTGTTTCATCCCTGAATTAAATCCCATCTATCTTGGGAAGTTAGACATACAAAATCCCCACATCATTTCTTATGATTGCATCTTTCATGGAACAATTGTCAGGTTTTACCAATACATCTTGTTTCTCAAACCGAGCATGACTTGCGTGAGCTTAGAGCGTAAAATTAATTATGAAATTTTTCTTTGAGCCATCAATCATACATAAAACTCATGAATATTTACCCTAACTATGTGGGTTCTGATTCCTTTTCTAAACAAGGATGTGTAGGTAGCCCTTCTGCGGGTACAATCCCAACTCCAAAATAATCCATGTCCTTATAAATGAAAACAAACTTCAAGTGCCCCGCTGAGTGGATTTAAAAATAGTATAGTTATCATAATAACCAAGAGATCTCTATTAAATGTATTTAAGGATACCATTGACAAAGAATCTCTATCAAATATAGATGATTCTCTATCGATGAAGAACCTAAAATAAATATAAAATATTAGCTAAATATTAAACATATTAATAATTGATTGTCAGATCTAAAGGAAATCTCATTTTCATACTTGGAAATGTAATAAGGATTCACGAACATAACTAAAAAATATAAAGAGAGTCTCAGAATAGACAATAATTCCCTCCAAAAAGGTGTGATGAGTCCGACATCCCATCCTCTTGACCAATGCATATTCTTAAGCCTCATCGTTCCACAACTAATGAGCACCTACATTTGGAAAGTAAGTCCAAATTGATATAAAATCATTGGATGTTTCCGGTTCTACGAACAAACCTATTAGAAACCGGTTGGAATGTTTGAACCTTAAACAAACAAGGTAATCTCGATTTCTAGAGGAAACAAAAAAATGGTGAACCCAACGTGAATTCATAACCATGTTAAAATGATGTTTTAATTATTTGATAGGCCCCTATTTAAACTCAATGAAAGGGCCAACAAAAAATAAATAAAATATGTGCTCATCTAAAAGATGTAGTGGTAGAAATTATCTTGATTATGTCTATTATATCAAACAAGCACTCTTTTCTAAGATCTTTTCCGTTACAGAAATGGCTTCTCTTAAGTTCACACCTGTGAATGCCTCTACTGTGAATACCTCTGCTGCTACTCCTGCTGGATCATTTTCCACTCTGAGAACAACATCACCTACTCAGCATCTTCAAAGTTGGGTATCAAATGCACTGGTTAATGAATACCATTGATGTGGTACCATTCCAACTCCAAAGGCCTATCAAAAAGCCCTCCAAGTCAAAAATTCACCCTGGTTTTCCGGACAGCGACGACCTACGATCAAGAAGCAGGTGGTGCCAACCACTGTTTCCAACAGTTTCAGGTTGTTATCCCCGGAACGCAATCACCATTCCCTCCCATATTCTGGGGATGTGAATGAGAAGGTCCCTCAAGGCCTTAATTCAAGGAAACAAGAGTCCTTCCCGAGGTCTCCCACCAACAATCGCTACCAGACTCGTGCGGCAGTGCGCCATCAACATGGTGAGGGTGTCGTCTCCAGGCGTTCAGCTTAGGTTCCTCGAACCCGATCAGGAAAGACGAACCACCAGAGGAAACAACCGGTCAATAGTGAGAAGGTTCTTATATCTTCCATTTTTAGAGAAGTCCACCAACCAAACTTGGTGGAACGCAACAAGCGGGCACACACACCCGTCCGTTCTAATTATGCTTACCAGCATACTCGTCTGGTAGCAACATGCCATTCCATCCAGGAAATTCTGGCAAAGTACTATAGAAAGGAACATACACCTGTTTATAAGTCTTCAGCTAGTCAGCAGGCTCGTCTGACTACATACGATGAAACCCGCCAACCCAATGTTTTGAAATCTGGTAAACAGACACATACACCTACTTACACTCATCAATCCTGCCAGATGCCTTGTCTGCCGGTATTGAAGGATGTTCATCAACCACGTTCGGAAAACTGAAATTAGCAGGCACATACACATACTATTATTTATGAATCCTACCAATAGTCTAGTTTGGTAGCACCCGGAGAAGTTAATCGGAAAGCCCCAATGACAAACAGGAGGTAGACACAACTCTATGCCCCCACACATGAGTACTTTCAAAATTCACTAGAAGGAAAAGGAGGACAGGAGAAGGAACACACACATACACCAAGCATGGAAAGGACGTATATTCCCGTTTGGGCATATGAAGACACTAATCACATTCTAACAATGGTGAATGAGCTTAAGAAAATCCCTGATCATATTCTAGATGCCTGCCAGGATATTATAACAGCATCAGTAGCATCACAGGGAAAGAAATGAAAATCTATCCCTACCAGTGTAGTGAAACATCAAAAATTCACTCCGGAACAGACACACACCTCTGTTCCAATCCAAGAGGGTTGTGGTGCATATTCCCCCATGTCATAAGAACAACCATGTCAGGAACATACACCTGATTTGAGTGGAGATAAACATCCTAACCTGACTATTTTTTCTCAGTAGTCACATACACCTTCCCATAATAACCACTTTCGTCAACAAGTGGTTCCCAAAGTGAGTAAGAAGGCATCTAAGAAAAATACTAGTCCAGGATAGTCCTGAAATCAAGAGCGAATCTATACTAAGGCCTTGCTCGATTTGGGAGTTCTTGATGCACTCAGAAAATTATCTGTTGGAACTCAATATTCTCAAATCAGAAGATAGACCGGGGTGTAGGTCCTTCTCCGAACCACCCATGGGTCATTTATCTTCTAGATTGATAAGTTAATTCTCTACTGATCTTTTTGAATATGATGAAGAAACAAGGAAGCAGTAGCTTTGGTCTAATCAGGTAGAAGAATATTCATTTAATGATAAAGAGGAAGTGCTGAATATGATAAAACAACTGGTGAATGGTGAAGTGCACGTCATGTTTTGGCCTTTGGCCAACTCTTAGTATGACATTTCAGAGATGTTGACCGAAGAATGTATTCAATATATTCATCTCAACATGTGTAAAAAATATTTTCAATTGAAATATAAAATATTATCTTATGATGAATATGAAAATCATGTCAAGATAAAAGAAGGGTTATAACACCAAATTGACATTGAATCTCTATCAGTTTCTTGGTATCTGAAGCCTGAAAAGAAGCCCAGAGCCCTTCAGCGTTCATGCCTTGCCGCACTAAGAATATTACTCTAGTTAATTTACAATGCCCCATCTGGTATTCATATCAGGGGATGGGGTTTTCATGGGGGACTACATTTCACTATACTCTCCAACCAACAAATCCCGCCAAAAATGGTCTCATGCAATATTATTTCCCATTGTCGACCACAACCAATTGGCTTTGTTTGTAATCAAAGGCTCTTTCAAGAACAGGACCCAACTAGTTTTCTCAAAATCAGGCATACAAAGAACAAGTTGTAAAATTACTCTTGCACCAAGTAAACGAGAATATCTAACATGCTTCCCATTTAGAGAGTGCACATCATCAAGTGATAGAAGTGTCAGAAATCATCCAGCGTTCATTTGACCTAGGTGATTTGAGTGGATGTAGGTTGATGCATCCTGCTAATTTCTGAACTAATGTCTGCAAGATCATAAGATATTTTATGAAAGTCTCAGATATAATAACTCAACAGCCACCCCAGCATTCCAGACTGGTGACTCATTTAGCCCAACCCTCAGTATCAACAAATAGAATTCAAGGAGTTGAGCAGGAATAGCAGGAACAGCCCCAGTCCACAGGACTGGGGTCATTTTCAAATCCTTAATCTATTCCTCAAAGAATGTCAGTCTTCCCTAGATTAGGGAAGAAGCCACAAGAGGAACAAAGATCCGAGTTATCAGTAGATCCCCTACAAATTAAGGTTCATCAAGAATTTCCTAAGGGATCAAATCAACAAAACGCAATGTCTCATCAAGGACAAGGAAGAAGGCAATATCACAGAAATTCTGATTGAATGGATACAATGTGTTATGAATCAATTAATGTCATCAATGTCCTATTTACTGATCCCCTAGATGAGGCTCACTCAGAGGAATCAGATGAAGATTTTCTTACTCAAGAGGTTGTGCACACAGAGGAAAATGAAGTAGGTGTGCGTACACAAAACCAAAGGCTTACCCAGAATCAAGGTATTATTTCATGTAACCCAATTCCCCCTCTCCAAAAAGGATCAAACATGGGGAATGGAAAGAATCAGGTTATGCATCACCCTTCCTCTGGAGAAGGCGAATCTCTCTCATTAGATCAAAGATTTTCACAATATGAGGAGGAAATGAAGTAATTAAGGAGTTTGAATTCAGAACCACTTCATGTTAGTCTTCCTCCTAAGTGTGCTGGAGTCAATCATCCTAGGGAATTTGTTGTAGTTACTGAGATGGATCATGAATATCCTCCTCTATCAGTACACACTCACAGGTTTATTCATATGGGTCATATGCAACAACAAACGGTGGTGCCACCATCAGTTGCAGTACCAGCCACCACACCTGTCCAAGATCTAGTTGTTGCACCTGCTCAAGTCCAAGCTCAATCAGATGTTTCTCAAAAGTTAATAACTATTATTGAGTCATTAACAGCTCGGTTGGAAGCTATATAGGGAAATCATTCACAAATTCAACTACCAAAGAGAGCTTACCCAGAATGGGTTGATGCAATTCCTCCCCCATCAAAATTTTTCAAGTACCACATTCCCATTATTTAATGGTTCGGGAGACCCAGATCAACAATTAACACATTTTGTTTCTCTTTGAGATCCAATGATCGGAACCCCTCAGAAACAAGAAGAAGTTAATCTCAGGTGATTTGTACAGTCATTACAAGGGATTTCTTTTGTCTGGTATACAATCTTGCTATCTCGGTCAATTACCAGGTGGGAGGATCTCTGTCAATGATTCCTTCTTCAATTCCTCTCAAAATTTCCAAAGACAACAATTTTTTATCTTACAAATTATATGAAAAGGGAGAATTAAAGGGTTTCATATTTCATTACTTGCTTGAAGGGATTAACATATTCCCTGAGCATAGCACTCCCTCAAGAAGAGTTGATTCCAATATGTGTGGAAAATTTGCGTGATGAATTATGCACGCCATTGATCCTTGTGAAATACACTGGAGGGTTTCAAGAGAATACATTGATCACTCAGCAGATTGAATACTCTCTTAAGAATACTAAGGATAAAACTATTTTAATTCCATCAGCTCCATGATGGATAATTGGTAAAGCAGAGACTGCTACAGTTACGCTTAAACAAACACATGTACCTTCTTCTACTTCAAATCCTTCATCTTATCGAAGGGCTTCACCTCCTAAGAATCAATAAAAGATGTTGTTTCGTCAATATGATCAATGAGATCAAACACGAAAAACATTTGATGATCTGAAGAGAAACGTTTATTCATTCTTAAATGAACAAGTTCTTGTTTACTTTATTTTGGATCTGGGTAATAATTTGGTTCAATTTCCAAGGGCCAAAAGGCCAAATAATGAAGGAGATGAAGACCGTCCCAATTACTTCCCATTTCATTTGATGTTGGGGAATCCCATTCAAAAGTTTTTTTTCTTCAAAGTCCTCCTAAAAAAATGGTGGACTCAGGACAAGTCAAATCGAATGGTTCTTCAGCTCAGGTAGCATGTGTTACTGCTACAAATTCAGAGGAAGAATGTGAGTGGCGAGAAGTCAAAAACAAAAATGTGAAAAAATATGATGATTGGATGTTCAGAAAAATGATCAACCGAACTCATGCCATTTTGCAAACGCAATTGAAGAAACCAATTGTGTCTTCTGCTATGAATGCCATGAAAAAACCCTCTTCCTCAGGGGGAAAATCGTCAAAGAAATGTCAAAATTAAAATAAAGAGGAACAATCAAAAGTATATGATATCGTGTCTAAGCCCAAGTTGAATTTGACTATTTTAGATTTTATGCCACCTACTTCAATTCCACGGGCACCATCCCACCAAATGGCACAGCCTAAATTGGCTCATCTAGAAGAGTCTTCCTTAGAAGAAGAATTGATCATTGGTTCTGTTAACATGATTCACTTAACTGATCCATATGTCAGCCACAGTTTAGATTTTGATGAGCCTGAGTTCCATGTATCAAACAGAGGAATTAGAAGAAGTTACAGAGGTCTGGGATTCAAAGGAAGAAGTGGATATCCCAGAAGCCACTATTCTAATCCTACCCTTGCAAGAACTGTATATGTAGCAGAAACTCGTGGTAGATCCCTTCAACGGTCTCAACAAGAACAAAAAAGTTCTTCCACCAATAGAAGATTCAGTCCTGGAACAATTATTCTGGAGGATCGGTTTGAGGTTCCACATTCTTTCTCTCAGCACGTAAATAGACCTATTCGGTCTAATCTTCCAAATCTAGGTTTAATGACAACTCCTACACTGATACAAGATGTATCAACTTCCAAAGTATCAACTTCAACGGAACCTGTGAAACCACCAGTTCATGTTGGGAAACACAGAACATTGGATCAAAAATATGATGTCTTGAAACATTTAGACCAAGTACCGGCCAATTTATCAATTCTGGATGCCTTGAATCATTCAAAGGATCTTTGGGAGGCACTCATCGAGGCTTTGTCAAGTCCTCAGGAATTCGAAACTGAAATTGATGCGGCTGAAGTCTACCATGTTGAGAATAATCCTGCAAAATTCCATGCAGTGAAATCTTTAACAAATGAAGATGAAGATAATGTTTTGAATGAACATATTAGACCTTTGTATTTATCTGGTAAGGTCAATGCTGTAGAAATCCGAATAAAACTCATTGATAATGGTTCAAGAGTCAACCTCATCCCCATTAATACATTTCATCGATTGGGCCTCACAGAATTTGATTTGTCTACTTCTACAATGAGGTTACAAGGATATGATAAAAATGAACAAGAACCATTGGGAGAGATTACACTCAGAACTCAGTTTGGAGATCTTGTACCCAATTCTGATTTCATGGTTGTTGATCATGAATTTTCCTTCAACTTCATCCTTGGAAGACCCTGGCTACAACAGCATGCAGTTATCCCTTCATCATACCATCAATGTCTCAAATATTGTTCCGATGGTCAAATTAGGACACTTTATGGTGATAAGGCCATGTTCAAGACATGTGAATCTCAATACATTGAGGTGGAATTCTATCACATGATGGGAAAGGAGAAATACATAGCAAAGAAGGTTACCAAAGTTAATGCTCCATATGGTTTGGAAATGAATCTAGTAAACCCATTTATAAATGCGAGTACAGATTATGTGTTGCCTATCAATCAAATTGAGAGGATATACCCAAATCCAAGTACTCTAATGTAAACATCCATAATGTCTGTTACAACAATCAATCCAGACAGCATGGGAGAAATAGGTGATTCACCAAGCAATGATGAAAGATCAAATGGAGATGTCTTCATTTCATCCACTCAAATTCAGAAAGAATATAATTTTCTAACCAGAACAGAAGAAGTTATAGAAATGTAAAATTTGAACGATGATGTTGATTTTCAATCCATCATCTCCTCTTTATTACCCAAGGAAGACCCTTCATCATCAATAGGGTCAGAAATGGAATCCTCTTCTCCAAGATGTTCAAATTTTAACATCTCTCCTGATCATGGAAATTATGCTTCATCATATACTATGCAAGTAGAAACATAATAAGTATCACATGTTGAAGAAGAAGATGGAGATCTCAGGGATGCTCCTCCAGCATTTTAAGAGGGTATCTCTACCTCTATCGATGAACTCATAGAAATAAATCTGGGTACAAAAGAAGATCCATTCCCCGCATTAATTAGTTCGGTCATGACTCTTGAAGAGCAAGAGATGTATGTTTCATTCTTAATGAAAAATCATGATATATTTTCTTCGAAATATACAGTGATGTCAGGGCTTGATCTTGATGTTTCTACTCATCATTTGGGTTTGCCCGAAGAAGATTGAGGACTCAAACAAGCTGCAAGAAGAACATACCGAACATATGCGTCCAAAATTGAAGCTTAAGTGGTTAAGATTATCAAAGCTAACTACGTCATAGATGTTCAATATCCCAAGTGGTTGGCTAATATTGTCCATGTGAAAAATAATAATGGACAAATTAGAGTTTTCATTGATTTCAGAGATCTTAATCGGCATTATCCTAAGGATGATTTTCCATTTCCGATTATAGTACTCTTAATTGATGAAACAGCTGGCTATGAAGCACATTCCTTCATGGATAGATAATATGGATATAATCAAATCTGAATCGCTTCAGAAGATGAAATATCTACAGCTTTCAGAGCCACATAGGGTGTGTTTTTCTATCAATAAATGCCCTTTTCGCTGAAGAATGTTGGCACAACATAATCGTGTGCCATGCAATGTATCATCAAACCCTTTTTAGGGATGTTTGTTGAATGTTATGTGGATGATTTGGAGGTTAAATCCAAACAACGTTCTAATCACTTGGATGATTTGGATGTCATATTCCACAAACTTTGGAAATATAATTTGAATATGAACCCCTTAAAATGTTCGATTGGGGTAACATGAGGAAAATTTCTCGACATTGTTGTATGCCATCATGGTATAAAAGACGATCTTGAGAAGATTAAGTCAATCCTTGGTATATCACCTCTGTTGAATTTGAAATAATTGAGAGGACTTCAAGAACACATAGCCTATATTCCGTGTTTCATCACCAATTTGGCTGGAAAAAGTTTACCTTCACCAAAGTGATGAAGAAGGGAGACACTTAACAGTGGACTGAAGAATGACAAGAAGCATTCAATATTCTCAAGAATTATCTCTTTAGTCCACCGGTATTAATGACACATGTTGAATGAAGGCCACTTATTCTTTATGTGACATCCTTAAAGCGATCATCGGGAGCCTTCCTTGCTCAAATGAATGATACTGGGAATGAAAACAGTCTTTACTATCTCAGTCAGACTATGCATGAAGCATAAACCCGATATTAAAGTATTGAAAAGTTCTGCCTAGAATTAATCATTGCAATTCAAAAGTTGAGACTCTACCTGCAACATCACGAGGTACAATTGGTACCTTGCAATAACCCGCTCAAATTCAACCATAGTCGTCAAATTCTTACAGGACGTCTAGCAAGGTGGGCAGTTATTTTTCAGAAATTTGATATCCAATATCTATCTCAAAAGGCAATAAGGGGACAACCTCTACCTGATTTCCTTGCTGAACACCCTTTATTAGAAGATATATCTTCATATATTGAACTTCAAGATGAGGAAGTCTTCTTTATTCATGATATTATTCAAACATGGGAAATGTACTTTGATGGTGCTTCCAGAATTCCAACAGTGAGGAAAATGGAAGATCTTAAATTTAAAAAAGTTGGGTTAGGAATTGTGCTCATTTCTCCTGAAAAGGTAGTGTTACCATATTCCTTATCATTGTTGGGAGGTGGTACAAATAATGAAGCAGAATACCAAACTCTCATCGCAGGATTGGAGTTGGTGCTTCAAGCACAAGTGAATCACGTAATGGTGAAAGGTGATTCAGGCCGGGTAATCAAATAACTCAATGGGGATTACGCCATATGAAAAAAAGAGTTAATCACTTTGTATGATTACTTCAGAGAGTTAATGGAGGAATTTCCTTTGTAACTGACATTTTCATATGTCTCGTGATCACAAAATGCCCAAGCTGATGCACTGGATAATATATCTACAGCTCTAGCAGATCCAAATTTGGACGAGGCAATCATCAGTATTGCCCACTGTCATACAATTTCACATTATGATCAAACCAGAACAGAGAAAATCAATAAAATTAGTCCCATTTTTGAACCATATGGTCATACTATAGTATGGATGTCACCTATCCGGGAATATCATCAAAATGAAACACTTCCACCTGATAGAGTTGGGAAAGAACAAATTTGACGATGTGTGTTCAATTTCACTATTTATGATAGCCCAGATCACCTAGAGAAAATTCTCTACAAAAGAGGTTTTGATAGATTTCTCTTTAGTTGCATTGATGGTGAAGAGGCAATGGTTTTCATGAAAGAAGAGCATGTAGAAGTCTGTGGTGCCCATTAGTCCAGACATAGAATATCTGATCAAATTCAAAGGCTAGGATACTTATGGCCTTTAATGATACAATATTGTGTTTATTACACAAAGAAGTGTCATTCTGGCCATGTACATGAAAACTTCATTCATAAACCACTAGAGATTCTTCATAAAGCTAAATTCTTGTGTCCATTTGCCACATGGGGAATGGATGTAGTATGATGTTATCCTTTGGTGGTATCCAAGTATTTTAAGTACATTCTTACTGCTACTGACTTATTTTACAAATGGGCAGAGGCAATACCTCTCAAGGTTGTCAGTTCTAAAATCATTGTTAGCTTCATAAAGTCTAACATCATTACCATACTTGGGGTCCCTCATACCATTTTGACGGATAATAGCACCAACATCTATTCATCCGAGGTAAGAAAGTTGTATCAAGAACACAACATCAAATCCAACCACTAGTCTTGGTATCACTCAGTAGCCAATTTTACAAATAGAATCCTTCAATAAGACAATTTCAAATATACTACAATAGATGGTCGATAAAGATAAGAAGACATCGCCTGATAAATTTTTTTATGCTTTATGGGCTTATCGAACCACCACCTGTACTGCAATGCGGTCAACTACATATTCATTGGTATATGGAACAGTAGAAGCCTTGAAAATTGAGGTTCAATTACCCTAACTCAGAGTAGCCATTTGTGATAATTCATCTATAGATGTACAAACTCAAAAGAGATTGGATTAACTGGAACTATTAGAATAGAACATATTGTGCACCTTGTACCACTTGGAAATCTATCATAATCGAATATCACGAGCTTTCAACAAAAAATATCATCTTTGTTTATTCAATCAGGGAGAATTCGTATTGGTTCTCAGAACTCCAATGATACTAGGAAAGAAACCTCCCAAGCTGGAGCCAAAATGGGAACGCCCTTATTCAATACATAAGGTCTACTCCAATGGAGCTTATTCTTTAATCTCAATGGATGGAGAACAAATCACTACTCCAACCAATGCTATATTTCTGAAGAATTATGTTTTGTAACACAAATACTAATATGTCTAGCAATACATTAAAATGCACAATCACTGGTCCATGCATATGACCTTAAACTACTTGCACCATCGCCCAACAAGATGTTAATCTGTGCCATCATCCAACATGACGTTAAACTGTGAAAAAGTTCCTAATACGTCCAACATGACATTAAAATGTGTCATATTTTGTCCTTACTACATGACATTAAACTAGAGAGTCCCCCTTTCATCCAACAGGATGAAAAACATTATTATCCCCATTTTCTTAGCTACAAGACGCTAAACTGTACAACAGCCTTATCGTCCAACATGACAAAAAACTGTGTTCACGTCCAATAAGACGTTAAACTGCATAGTCCCTTCATATGTCTTACATGACATCAAACTGTACTTCTCATTCATCCTACATGAAGTAAAACGTAAAAAAGTCTATTAATATGTCATATATGAGGTTATACTGTATTTTTTCCCTGCTACATGACACTAAACTGTGCAACACCAATAGTCCTCAGTGCAAGAATTTAAAATGCATAGTCCCTCCATGTGTCCTATATGACATTAAACTGTGAATCGTTACGGTTTTTGCTACCTCTTGTTTCTCACACCAAGTATGACTCACATGAGTTTAGAGTAAACATCAACCATAACACCCTCTCTGAGCCACTAACCATGAATAAGTCCCAGCACCATTTTGTTTTGGGTCGTTGTCCTCAAGAACAACATGATTACCAATTTATTCTTTAATTGAACTATGTGGAATTTGATCCTTGCCCTCTAGGCTAGGTACTTATGAAACCTCCTGAGGTTAAAGCCCAAAATCAATCTCTTCCCAGTGGTTCACCTTCATCTCATACGATGTTGATTCGTGAAACCTCCCCCAGAACCAGAATTGTTTACATTTGTTCACCATCGTCCTTGCTATATGACGTTAAACTGTTCACACTATTGTCATGCATGACAATAAACTAAAAAATTCTTTGACACCCTCACCTAAGAGGGAATCATTATTGACATTGATCTCCAATCATGTTATATTCTAAATACTATAAGCATACATGGAAATGCATGGACCATTTATCTTGGGTCAAACCATCATTGAACTAATTTCGTCTTTCACCCTTCACTTGTATGAACCAAATCTGTACAAAGGGTATTTTAAGAACTACGTGCAGCTTGATTCCCATCCTTATGGGATACGTAGGAACGTTTGAGCATCCCTCGAATCAAGCTCCATGTCGTTGGGTCTAACCCCAAATTCCACTTTTAGTCCTTTGGCTGAAAATTCCCCATGTGAAAACATGAATGTGGTATGGAAACCCTGGTCTTCATTTACATCAGGTTTCTAAAACACATTGTGTACTCCTTATAATGGTCTGTGCTCTATGACCACAGACTAAGATCTCTTACACTCTTGTCCCACATGGCGTTAAACTGTATTTCAAGAACTACGTATGGCTTGATTCTTATCCTTATGGGATACGTAGTGAAGTCCAGCATCTCAATTCAGGACCCAGCCACAACATGATTATTGATAGCATTGGTCTGTGTATCTCTACATGCATTGAACAATGACCATTTTGATAATTCATACTCCTAACCATAAATAATTCCAGATCTCCATAACCTTTTTCTTGACTTCTGGTCATAAAATGTCTGATACCTAAGAGTTATTTTTTCTGACCATGCAGTGTGTGCCCTTAGGTGCCCTTGCATAAATAGTCTACATAATAGACTTGTCAGCCAAAAGATATTATTATTTGTCTGAGCATCCAAATTCCCTTAGGTGGCCCTACATAATTCAACCCCCTAACGGGTTTGTTAAATAATGGTAACTTCATTCTTGGGAATAAAACTTCTTTTTTCCTTAGTCATCTTAACGACAATATGTTGGGATTCGAAAAAAATAGCCATCCATAACATATTTGTCCCATATTCTTTTTCATGATTTGAAAGTATTAAAGTCTATTCTTTATATTTTATTTCCCTACATTTGGTTCAGAGCATCGTAGGAGTTACATTCATCAAATTCTGAGACAATCTTGATTTTAAATATCCTCTCCATATTCAAGTACCTCCCTCCATATAGCACACTCTATGATTTGGAAAATTTGAATCTCCATAAACTTTCACTAGCTATTAGCAGTAGAAAAGTAAAATTTCTGAGTGTTCATTTGCCTGACTATGCAGCACGTTCCCTTAGGCGGCCTTGCATAGGTAGTCTACATAACAGACCTGTCAGCCAAAAGTTGCTATTCTTTAACTATGCAGCCAATTCTCTTAAGCGGCCCTGCATAATTCAACCCCTTAATGGGTTTGATAAATTTTGGTACCATCATTTTTGGGAAATACTTCTTATAATGATTTTTATCCCTTTTTCATATCATTCCTTAGATTCAAAATTTCTTAAGTCACAGTTTACATATTTTCCATCATACATGAGTGTGGTAATATTTTTTCAGATAAATTATCAATGAATTGAGTAAATTTTAATCCATTCTGTCAAATCTATTTCAATCGTAAACATTTTACTTTATATGTCCAACATTCATGACTTTAAACATCACACAAAAGACAAGAGAACTCTAAAAAAAAAAGATAAGTTCCAGCTCACTAAACATACATTTCAAATGATTAACGAAATATTGAGCAATTAAAAAAATTATAGGTATGTAGGGTTATTTGTAATAATCCTTGAAAAAATCAAACCATGCTTACTTGGCCCATTGGATTTGGTGAACATTAAAGAAGGTAGCAAAATAATACAAGAAAAAATGACTGAAGATGAAAGTTTTCTTCATTGATGCACAAAAGTTAGAAGGACATCCACAGACTGGAGTCTCTTCTCTTTTCCATGAATTACAAAAGGATGTCACCATAAATCTTCATTTGATTTACAGGATCCCGAGCTTCATCAGTAACCTCTTGAAGCTCATGAACTCGACTATATTGACTCTTTTCTTCTTGACGGAGTGATTTCTTAGCATCTGCAATGGCTTTCATACCATTCTTTTGAACTCCTTCCAATGAATTGTTAAGCTAGTCAAGTTCCCCAGTAACAGCATGTAACTGTTGCTGAAGGTGCATCTACTGGACAACTTTTTACATGATCTTATACCCCATCTCCTTCACCTTGGAAGCATGATCAACCTCATCTCGGGAGACCACAGCCTCAAATTCGCTGACATTGGCCAATAGCCTTTCTCTGGTTAGTTCTTGGCGGAATTTCTCCTCCTTCTCCCTTCTTAAGATGAATTGTTTCACTGCGGCATGGATCTCATGATATCCAAAACCGCCAAGTCCCATAATGAAAAACATAGATGACAGTTGTGGGATATTCGATGACAACTCTTCAAGATGCACTTCATATATGATCATCCATATATTCTTCCATGACTTGCATCGTAAAAATTGGAGCGCCTTCTGTACTTCCAGGTCTGACTCGACATCACTGTCATAGGGGGGAATATAATCCAGGATTAATGAACATAGGTAAGTTCCATGTTCTATTCCTTCCCCCTTGACCCGTGTTTCTTCACTTTCTATTACTGTTGGGATGGAGGCTTAGACTTCACCTCCAGATCTAGCCACTGAAATTGATGGACCTGCATAATCAATTTAAATCTTTGGTTAGTTTCAAAGAATAAAAAAAGCTGATTAGTTGTCTTGAAAATTATTTACAACAAAAAATTTTGTTATCTCTTAACCAATGGTAAACCAACAGTAGGAGAGGGATCCTCCCCATCTTTCCTAGCTTCAACAGGATTTTCAGGATGAGTTCGAGGAAGCTCTACTGGGTTCAGCTCCACTTGAGTCAGTGTCTTTGCAATAGTAGGGTGGTCTATACCCCCTTCAGGAATTGGTAGATTGGAAAATTGTTTAGATGGAACTGCACATTTGAACCATTCATGATCAGATATGTAATAAGAAGTAATTTTAACAGCCCGAAGCATAACAATCACGTCCAAAATATTCTAAATTACATGGTAATTTAACATTATCTAAAAAATATTCAAAAAATCCCCATGTTCTATCATTTCATCCAATGTTATCTTAGATTCCTGGTTAGTCTCCCCAGTGGGAGCATTTGATACGTTTTCTTGGTGACCATCATGATGCAGCTTCTGATCCCGGACAACGTCTTCAGATAAAATTGCATCATTAGTTGCAATGGCTGCCAAAAGCTCTAGTGTAGGGGTTGAACCTAAAGTATCATAGAATGGAAGTAAGTTGATTTTTCATTCATCATTTTATGAAGCATTGTTAATTTACCATAAGTAGGCTCTTCTTTCTTTTCAACGACAGCAGAAGGGATACTGGGAATAGACGCTGGCTCTTCTCCAAGTGCAGTCAAGTCATCCTGAACTTTTGATTGTTCATCAGCACCCTCTGTCATCCTCAAAGGAGGGTTATCCCTCTCTCTCATAGGCGAAATTGAAGAATCCCCTGGAATCCCAACAAGTATGATCAATCTATTAATGGATTAAAACTTATGACTATTTGAAGGACTTGCCACTAAAGATAAAGTGATTATATATGGACTTCTTCCTTTGATGACTTCACTTCATTGGCTTCTTAGGAGTGTTGAAATCATCGTCTCCGAATACAAGAATTGGAGAACGAAAATCCATGTCTAACTCCCCCCCATGGATTGATGCCACAGAGATATCTCACCCGACTAGTGAGGAGATTCATTATCACCGATGGTAGTACCATAAGGGCTATACAATGGTGAAGGAACCTCTATAGTTACTTTATTTTCAAACTTCAGGATGAAGAAAGTAATTTCTTTGAGTAACAAATCATTAACTAGAATCAAGTTACAAATAAAATAAGAAAAAATGGATTTCATCTTCAGGAGCCACATAATTATGCCACTCCCCATATTCGGAACCACCAGTCCCCTCAGTGGCACCATGATCTATCATTTCCTTCACCCTCTTGGTGACAGGAATGGAATCATCGGTGGCATATATGAGAATCTCCAGCTCTCTGATGTAAGCCCGCACTTCATCGGGGTTGTCCTTGTAATGAATATTTGTAGAAGCCCGATGATTCCCTATTCCAAGGATTTGTAGCCCCTCGCATAGATCCAACCAGGATGTTTCAGCATTGCAATATAAACTTCACAATGTATGGACAGCCTCTGGTCATAGATATTCAATATGTATACCAGAAGGCCGTGAGGAGGGTCCTACGATTTTAGACTTCAACTTCTTCCCAACTTCTGCAACTATAGATAAAGGATAAGAAAATTTGACTTACTGCTCTATAAAGTTATGGTGATTAAATTTCCCCAATTAATTAACTCACTAGGATTCAATGAAGTTGGTCTCTTGATTCTGACAGGGGGATTATATCTGACATGAGGCTTCTTTTCCACATGTTGTGTCTCATCATCCCCATCCTGGGAGTCCGATGAGTTATACCTACGTGAGGAACCTAATAAATTAGCTCTAGGTGGAGAGGTATCACCTTCTTGATAAAGGGTTTCTTTCTCTACAGTTCTTTTGTTTTTTCCCACCGGATAAACTGGACGATTCAACACCCCTTATTAGTATGACAATATCCAGTTCTCATCAAACCATGTAGTCAGGTTACATGCTGCTTTGTCAGCTGGTAAATCAAAATCTAGCTCGGTCTTCTCAATATATTCCAACAACCATTGTTGTCAGGAAACCATTTATGTTTCTCTAATATGACATGCATGGGAGGGGAAAAAAGAGTCTGTTGTAGACACTTGAATTGGCGTGCAAATCTGTATGGAGCATAGGCCTCGCATATAATTTCTCCGTCATTCCGGGTGACCAGTACACCATCTCTACAAGCCAGAATGTATGCCCTCAATTCCAGACCGGTGGTTCCATCCTCAACAACCCACCTAGTTGGCAGGTTTCCATATGGAAATAAATTTAATTACTTATACATGCTTAGCCTCACCTTTATATCATAGGGGTTAAGGGTTAATGGAGAAATTATAGAAAATTCCTGCACTGATGGCCTGAAGGAACTTCCAGGAACCTGTACTCTGTTCTTTACATTATATGTCCTGAAGTGAGTGGCGATCCATCCCCACAAAACATGGAAAGCACCTACTATTCTAAAAAGGATACATACCTGTAAAGACATGGAGTAATCTCTTGTGAATCATTTCCAATATGGGGGTAGCCAACCCAACCATTTTGTTCTTAGCCAACATGGCTACCACAACAAAGGTCCCTGGATTGACACCTGCCTTTGAATCCCTGACTGGCAAAAGATAAACACTGAGACACAAGGATAAGAAGCCTTCTAGATGGGTCTTTTTTGGGATTCTCTTATTAACTTCATATCTCCTGTTCTCAAATTCTCCTGCTTCTAGGGTAGGCCAAAATGTGCCATGAGCACCCCTCTTCTCTGTTCTGGGGCAGGTAGTAGGATTAGTACAGGTGGGACCCTTCTCGTTTGAATCCTTCTCCTCCTTCTTGGTAAGAAACAAATTCATCCACTCCTCTGGATGAATATCATTTCAAGAATGAGTTAGGGATGTCTTTGAACTCTTGAGGCTGTGGAAAATTTTCAATAATTCTTGATCCAAAACTGAAGTCTTCTACGAATCATTCCAAGTCACATTGGGATGGATGAATTCATAATACATGTCACCTAGAATTGGAGCCCCTGATATCTTGTTGACATCCCATAGACTGATTCCTACATCTCCTTGAGTCAGATGGAAGTAATTGGTTTCTGGGATCCATTGGCTGATTAGCTCCGACACAAACTCATCATTCATGTAGACATATGTCTGCCCAGCCTAGATGACTTCATATATCGTAGCTCCATTAAAATCATCGACATACTCTGCACTGGTTTGTCCCACCCAATCTTCACACATCCAAGTTGGATTCACACCTCCTCTAGGATGAAAGTCTCAACTCTTCTTCTAGCCCTATATTGATCCATCTGAGAATTTCTGAATATTGAAGGATAACAATGTGGTTGTAGCATGGGCTTTTGAGGTTTCAGATCTAGGGCACAAGGGATATGATGCATCATATAGGCCTTCTCCACTATTCCATTATTTATAAATTCTCCTCCACTTGAGATATTTTCTGAAGAAAAATTGGTGTAGTTTTGAAACCAAGAATTTGGTAGATAGTTCTTTGCCTATGGAATGTTGAATACTTGCAGATGACCATGCCCATACAGAGGAAACTAGATGCTCTATGGAAAGATACGATGGTACTTCTTCAAGCACTTGGCCAAATCTGGAAGAGTGAAGTAGTAGATATCATAGTAATCATGGGCTAAAATTTTCATCATATCATCAACTCACTTTCTAGCCAGTTCATCAGCAGTTCCGATTCATCTACGAGCCATTGAATCTGCACAAAGGTCAAATAATTAACTCTTACGTGAGTTGATTTTTCATAAAATTTATGATGAAAAATGAAAAAAATGGCTAAGGAATTAATGCGTGCAAGTCCTATGTTGGCGCACAAATATAGCAGTGTCGTGCAAGTGTTGGTCGCGTAGGTATCACCACGCTGGTCAAAATACCTCAACAGAAGCATGACACAAACAAACAGCAGAAAACAAGATACTTGTGCGGCGAGAGAGACTTGCGCGGTGAGAGCGGTAATCCTTGAGAATCGATTTCATTGCACGAGGAATGGCCACATATATATAGGCTATGCCACACCTATGCATGCCAAAGCCTACGTGACTTGCACCTGTGCACTACCATCTGCGCGTTCAACACCAATGGGATGTAGTTCCTTGATTTTAATCTTCACCTCAGTGTCACATACTCCTTCTTTCGGATCCAACTCTGAGGGGGGGACTTTTTTTGACAGTCCATTCCATCACAAATTCTAAGGACTGAAAAAGGTAAAAACCTTAGTCCAAAGTGATTTATCCCTTATAGAAACATCAACAATTGAAAAAGGCATGAACAAGGATTTGTTTACACTTGGGTCGTGCAAGTTTCCACATGGTCACACAAGTATACTTGCACGCCTCATATTGCTCACGCAGGTGACTTGCACGCCCTATGTTATTTTCGCCCAAGGTCTTCAAAGTCCTATAAATAACCCTATGGGCCCCCCATTTCAGGATGGAAAAATCCAGAAACTCAAATTTGAGCTCTTGGTGCCCTTGTCTCTTCTCAAAGCCTTCCTAACACTTCCATGCTAATTTCTTACCTAGAATGGATGATCTAAACAGGGGGAACAAGGCCTAAATGTTGAAACTCATCAACACCTATGCGCCTAAGTGGCCATCCCTTAAGGGAAATGGCCACTCTTTCCCGCAACCTTATCCCTTCCATAGAACCATAGCTCCACTCATTTAAATGTCTTTAGGGATAATACTAAAGGCTTGAGCTAAGTCTCGCCCAAGTATTACCCGAAGGGTTGACCGTCGCGTAAGTAATAAGGTTTCGTGCAAGTATACTTGCGCGACCATGACATGTGTTCACACGAAGTACTTGCGCAACTCTCTCTTTTTGGGTGCCCCTCAAACCTATTCACTTGATTTCTTCAAATCCACATCTCCTCTTCAATATTTAGCCATCAAAAAACCCTCTTCAAAGCCATTTTTTGATATGGTTCCTTTGTTGTCTTCCATATCACAAAGGAATTCTATGGAACATCTCCTAAAACCTAGTGATTTATATATCTTTATATCACTAAGGTGATAGATTTCATTCATTCAACCACATCCTTTAAAATGAGAAGTTCCTTAAACTGGGCCTCCTTTTTAGGAGTAATCCCCAGTCATAATTTCTCTAATTTGGGCATCTTCCTTAGGAGTAATCCCCACTCATAAATTTCATTAACTTAGGCCTCCTTCTCAAGAATAAGTCATAAGTCTCATGTCTCCTTAACAAATGGGACTCCTTCTCAGGAGTAATTCCCAATCACAAATTCAAATAATATGGGCATCCTCCATAGGAGTAAGCCCCAAGTACCCTAGCCTGGACCTCCTTTTCAAGAGTAACCCCCATTCGTCAAGATCCCTTAATTATTGGCATCCTCTTCAGGAGTAAGCCCCATGTTCCGAAATACGGGCATCCTCCTTAGGAGTAATCCCCAGTCATAATTCACCTTAACCTAGGCCTCATTCTCAGGAATAAGTCCCAATCATACTTCCTCTTAACTAGTCTTATTTTCTTTTGATTTGGACTTCCTTCTTAGGAATAAAACCCAATCATAATCTCTCCTATATTTTGGGCATCCTTCTAAGGATTAAGTCCTATGTTAAGTATCTCATTCTCCATAAAGCACATATACGTTTATGGAACTTGTTCCTGGGTTTCTTCCCGGATGTAAATCCCATCTATCATAGGCAGTCATACGTACATAAGCCCCACATCATTTCTTATGATTGTATCTTTCAAGGCACAATTGTCAGGTTTTACCAATACCTCTGGGTTCTCACACCGAGCATGACTCACATGAGCTTAGAGCATAAATGTAATTATGACATTTTTCTTTGAGACATCAATCATACATAAACCTCATACTTCATTACTCGAAATACATGGCTTCTGAACAATGATACTTAGGTAGCCCATGTGCGGGTATGATCCCAAATCTGAAATAATCCATGTCCTTCTAAATGACAATAAACTTCAGGTGCCCCGCTGAGTGGTTTTAAAACTAGTATTGTTATCATAATAACCAATATATCTCTATACAATGTATTGAAGGATACCATTGAATAAGAATCTCTACCAAATACAGATGATTCTCTATCGATGAAGAACCTCAAATACATATAAATGAATCTCTAAATCTTATTCATATTAATCATTGATTGTCAGATATAAATGAAATCTCATTTTCATACTTGGTAATGTAATAAGGATTCATGAACATAACTTAAATCTATAAAGAGAGTCCTAGAGTAGACAATAATTCCCCCCAAAAAGGTGTGATGAGTATACCTCCCATCCTCTCGACCAATGCAAATTCTTAGGCCTCATCAGTCCACAACTAATGAGCACCTACCATTGGAATGTAGGTCCAAATGGATATACAATCATTGGATGTTTCAGGTTCTACAAACAAACCTGTTAGAAACCGATTTGAATGTTTTAACCATAAACAAAAAAGGTCATCCCCATTTCCAGAAAAAACAACATAGAATGGATGGATAAATGAAAATCGTATTTATGTATTTTTTATGGTTTCAATAAATATTAGTTATGATTCATTTTATTTATAATTAAAATTTTTATGAAAATGTACATTAAGAGTTATATTTTTAAAAAGATAAAAATGATAAAAATTATTATTATTATAAACATAATGTCATGTTATGTTCTATAACATTACTAAAATTTTCTATGATGATTTTTTTGAGAAGATTTAGATAATTATATGTCTCAATCCATGTTTTTCATTTGAAATTTAGTTCACCCATAATGCGATTTTGATGATTTCGGTGGGTAATAATTCATATAAAACAATATAAGACTATAAACCATTGTCATAGAAAACTATCATATGTAAATTATTTAAAATATATAATTGGAATGTCTAAAATGCACATGGATTCTAAAATCCCACTATATATTTTTAATGTGTTACTTTATTATAATCATTATTTTACTGAATTTGAAAATGATGTAGTTTTAGTCTATTAATGATATTATTGTGGAAATATACATTCTGATGAGATACTTGATATTTGAAAAAACAATGTGAAATCTCATATAATAGATAAATAATAATTTTTAATTGTGAAACAATGGAATTTTTTATGGATATATTTTCATTAGTGAAGGGTGCATTTTCTATTATAGTATTTATTTCAACCCATTGATATTAAAATAGTTAATGAAAATGATCCCCTAATGAACATGTCCCCAATAAATACTCATTATTTTAATATAATGTAGATCAATTTTCCTCTAATAACCTAACAGAGTTTTTCTATTTTTCATGATCATTAATGACCTTCATATATACTAATGAAAAAGATCCTGACATTACCGAAAAAAATGGGACCTTACTTGAGGTAGGGCTGTGTCGGGAGTTCCCCCCCATGAACAAATTCATTTGTTCTGGGCTAGTAAATAGCACCATGTAGAAATATATGTAAAAAGGGATTTATTAGCCTATAATAACAAGATATAGACCCATGTATAAAATAAAAATTATATTCTTGAATTCCAATATGATAAATAGATATATAATCGATTAAATTATTTAAATCAATGCACAAGAAAGATAATATTAACATAAAGAATACAATCACCACCCAGAAACTGATATATTACTCATAAGACACTGATAAGATCATATATACTATACGTACTCTATGATCACAAATCAATGTTAGTGGTCTCTTCAAACAAAAATCACTATGATCAAAATCATGTTTCTATAATATCTATGTATCGGATCTGAATAGGATAAACTATTAACATGTATTTCAAAACCATCACTAAAATTGTACACCATATTCATTAGTAAAACGTGTTTGATCTAAATCGATATGAAGGTTGAGTATAAACGTATATATTTGGAAGAACAAAAAAATTATTATTCAAAATGAAAATCATCATCTCACTCATCATATATTAGGCTATTAATAAAATTTCACTAAACAAAAACATGAACACAAAATTATCATCAATCCAGGGATACTGAAGAGTAACTATTTTAATATTATGAAAAAAATACAAATATTTTCAATATCATGAAATATCCTTGAAACAGAGTATTAAATATTATCATAATTTTATTCCTGAATTCATCATTATTTGAGTAACTAGAGATGCCAAAAACGCAAAATATCCATTAATATTTAATTTAAATGAACATATCTATATTTTAACTCATATGAATGTACCATGGTTCCTCTAAATGATATGGCCCATCAAATATCAATTGATAATTCCTTTATATACATTAATTCATGTCTAACCTTTAAAAACACCTATTTAACCTCACAAGATTTGATATGGGGGACTGACTCTATTATTTTGGACCCCATGTTTGAGGTATTAAAAATCCATTATGAGGATTTGAAAACACCTAGACCGCCATAAGAGGGATTACACAATATAAATACATAGGATATCTAACCTTGATGAGTTTGGGGATGTACCGAGAATACCATAATATTAGATATAGGGGACACATTCCAAAACCATTTCCTACTACTAGGGGTTTTTTAACACCCCAACAAAAACCACCATGTTTGATCCAAAGACCCAAATAAACTCATGTCCACCTACTTGCCCAGAACATGATTTCTACTATTTTTTGGGGTTTGAATTCCATTTGTGGTGAGATTATATCCTGGGTATCATAACCATGAACCATAAATATAAATATTGATATAAATATATCATTATGTAACATAGAAAATATAATAAGTGAAAAAATGACACCCATGAAATATATTTAGATAATCCTGACACAAAATGTGGAATGAAATGAAATATTTTATGGGGAGTATATTGAAAAATGGAACATTAATGAATTATTCGATGTCTATACTAGTAACCCAACAAAAAATGTACTCATTATCTCACCAATATTTAATTGGACCTTTACACATTCCTAGATCCCTATTAATAAAATATCCACATGTATCAAGATTCACATTCATGTTGTGAGTAATAAGACCTTATAAGACACTAACAATGCATTTATAACATGGGTAAACATATGAACATTAATTTTCAATGATAATAGTAATTTCATATGGAAAATTTAATGTTCATATACGAAGAAATTATTTTCTTACCAATCCTCCAAAATCATTGGTCATACGTTCCTCAGCTACATACCAATAAAATATTCATATCAGTCATCAAGAGTAATCTATATTTTTCCACAAGGATAATAATCTTGTGTGTTAGCTGTCTCAAGGAATCTATTCATATAGGTTCATAATGTTTTTTCCTCTAGACCCAACAGGGGTCTCTTGATATTTTTTTTCATTTATTAACACTACATCTATTTTAGAAATATGGCCAACGGATCGCAACACCATGCCTTATGTTAGGAAATAAGGCCATCGTTCCCCTATTACTACTACCATGTGTGAGGCCTCAATGTATTCACTCTCTAACCATGTGTCTAGGTCCATCATTGTCTATGTCACATATCATGAACACTCACCATATGTGGTATAACAAATCATGATATTCCACATGTCCCGAGTAACAAAAGAAATAACTCTGATGGAATGGTAATTACATACAATAGGGAAGATTTATATAGTAATAATGTAGCAGAGAATCATTAAAATTAGTATAAAAATGACAAAATGATCAATAATCAATCATGGACTGGTAAGCTATACTATAATTCTCATAGAATCAAGTATCATACATGTTCTAATTAGGTTTATAAACACAAAGATGTGATCAAAATCCTGCATGGTAAAAACATTTAATACGAAAAAGTATAATATCAAAGAAAAAATTTTATAAGTGGACCCAAATAGTAAGGAACATCTAATATATAACATTTTGTTGATGGAATTTGATAATTGATTTGAAATAATACCTGATTCACACTACAAAACTAAGAAAATTGATCATAGAAAAAATAATTTCCATGATCTAGTCTTATATCAAACACATCAATGCTGTTGAATGATATTATGGATGGCTAAAGGTCATTCAAATTAGATCAACACCGACTTGAATCTTGGGATCATCCAGTGGAACTAGATATTGTTTTGATCAAATAATAGATTCCAGTGGTCAAGATTCACCGATGTTATAGAAAGGATTAATGAATTCTTCATTATATGTAATATGAGTCCCTATGTAATGATCAAAATGATATATATATGATTCTTCTCAGATGATGAAGTGTATATCTCAAATAATCCCAAAGAAAATATTTTCATGGATCATTTTGCTTAATTGCTGATGATACACTCATTTGAGTAATCCATATTCATGATTGGATAGATAACATTTCACTAAGGAAGAGTTTTATATTCTAATGATCTATCAGTGATACATATAAAAGAACAATTTGGAAAAATGATATATTAATGGTCATTAAAGTTGATTTTATGACCAAAAAATCATGATCATAACATTTGGTCTTGGATTCACCAACTATTGAACCATGCATATACCAATTTTTATTCTTTTAAGAGTCTATCATGGTTTCATCACATGTTTTCATAAATTTTGTTCCAATATTTTTTATACAATAATGAATGTTTTAGAGTTTTCTAGGTTATAATGTAGGGATTGATAAATTTTTCAGCAAAATTGTGTTCCACTCCATGAGAATTTCCCACTAGTTTCATGATTTGATTAAATACCATCAATATTATTAATAAATGTTCTCCAATATTGATTCTTCAAAATGGACTAAAATTTATATATAAAAAAAAAGAAAATATTAATTTTTAAAACATATAATATCATTGTTCAATAAAAAATGATTAATTGATGATGTTAATATGTAAAAAACATTAAAATTTTAATTCCATTATAATATCCACTCTAAATAATTTTCATCCCCAGGAATAATCTTTATGAATCATTCTCAAATAGGTGAGGACTCTGTTACCAATATTAGACACCCATTCCCATGAGTAGTCTATGCCTTCTACATGTTTTAATGTGATTATTAAAAGTGGAATTCCGTTTGTAACATCCCAAGTAGATAAAGAATAATCTCCTTTAAATTTTTATTAATATTTATGAATTAAATATTAATTTTACTTTAAGGGGATGAAATGGTCAATAGCGTACCCAATACGCAATAATAGGTTTCTTTGAAATCTTTTGTTACACACAAATAGTATAATATTATTATTTTAAATGGTAGTTAATGCCTAGCCATTTTATTGGCAGGAATGAATAGAACTAACTAAAATATGATTATACATTTTTTAAAATGTTTTTACAATTATCCAATAAAAGTGAGAGGCTTAAAATGTGAATGAATCTGAGCATAAATACTCTAAAATTCATTAAAAGGTCGATTTACCATATTTTGATGGTGAACCCACGTAAAATATTTTTATGGCCATTTTTAAATGTTCTATTTGAAAAAAAAAACTTTTCTTTACTTCCGTGACATCAAAATTACTTTCAGTGATTTTTTTCTATTTTTCTAATAAAGTTCATTTTTAATGAAAAGTGAAAAATATTGTATTTAATTGAAAAGTGACTTTTAATCTAATTTATTTATATTGTTACATTATCTTTTTAATTGGTTATAAAATGTCATTAGAATATATTTTTACTAGTTAATCCAATTTTGGACATTGGAATTAATTTCACTTTGAAATTGCACATAAACAACTATCAATCTTTTGATAATTATTATTTCTTAAAAACATGCTTTCTATTTTTACAGCAGAAATTAATTTTAAATTAATTTCTTCCAATTATTTGTTTTGTATTTTGAAAAATGGATTCCATATTTGGAATCAGTAGGTCCAAATTTTTTAAACAAGAAACATTTATTTTTAGACATTTTTAATATTTACTTTAATATATATTTGTTTACCATGATTAAAGGGTAAATATAGTAAATAAGGATAAAATATAATATTATAATAATATTAAATTACCCAAACATGTGTCCTAATTCTATTTTATTATAAATATCAGACCATATTCATCCTTGGGTCGAATTTGGGACCCCATAGAGCCACATGGGGGTAATAATAACATTTTATATTAGTTAATTAAAAGTAAAGACAAAAATTACATAAACAAATATGTTTTAGTAAATAAATTTTAACATGGGGTTATATAAGTTATATATTAGAATATAAATATTCTATAGAATTATAGAATGGTTTCCTATATCATGGTCATTTCTTTATAATATTTGGACATCAAATAAATAAATTTTTTATGACACAAAAATGATGCCATATTTACCTCATTAATAAATGATTTAAATAAATAAGATTATAAATATTAAAAAAATATCTAAAACCGGTCCAATTATTATTGTATTATTTTATTTCTACCATGATTCATCATAACACTAAATTTAAAGAATATTTGTCCTTTTGAATCCGAAGATGAGGTTATAGTAAAATAATAGTTTCAAACATTCCTAAAGAGACCCTCCTCTCCCTTATAAAAAGACCTCACTTATAACCCATTTCTCACTCTTCTAAAGCCTTTAGATCATGAAACCTCTTCTCCAATAAGCTTGAAAGATCACTCTCGTCATCCTAGAAGCCTTACCTTAGGTAGAAAGCACTTCAAGAAACCCTTTTTGTTCAAACCAAAGGGAGATACCCAATTTAAAGGTAATGTCATTTCTTAAGTTATTTTGTTTTATTTTAATTCTCCAACCTAATAAACTCTTTCTATTCATTTTCTTAATAACAAAACTAATATCCTCAATATACTAGGATTTTTTTATGATAAGTATTCGAACTACACTTACACACACCTCCATCAAATGGGTAAAGAACATAATGTTTCTGTGCATGGAAAACTAACACCCCACGAAACGATGGTGGTTCAATTATCTCCAACCACCTCTCATGGTGGAAATTATGGTGGAACTGTATTCATATATTATATATATTATGTTAATTTTTTCATTATGCTTCTATATTTTTCATTTATAGAATACCTTTATGGTTTCCATAATGTGTAAATGTGATACGTTCATTTTAGGAAGCACGGACTACTGTCCACTCATAGTGATATGACTCATTAATTTCTTATGTGGGATGTATAAAGGATGGATTTAATGATATTATATAATTTATTATACTGTAAATATAATATATATATATATATGTATCATTATGTTTTCATTCCACTAAAATATGAAATGGAAATGAAAGTAGCGTTCATGCGTACGTACGACTTACCATCTCCATGAACGGTGTATTTCATTTCATACCTCCAAGTGTTATGTACTAATATTAATACATGTATATAATGAATATATATGTTATATATGATATCAATATAATTAATATAATTCTAAAGATAATGGATTTTTGACCACATGGACAACATGTAATTATAATGTGTTCATTTTTTCTCAAGTACCAAATATCGACGAAACAACTGTTAATAACATAACTTATTTCATTATCTTTATAAAATGGTAATAAGTGATATAAATTTAATAATAAACTTGAATAAATGTTATTAAGAAAATATAAATTTACATTATTTTTTATTACAGAGATTAAAGAACGATTTGGTCATGTCGGAGATGAGGTAAGGGAACTTCTTATCCCAGATTCCTTTCTTTTGGTTGATCTTCTACTTATTATTTATGCCATGCTATGATTATGTGAGAAATGAATTTTTATATCTTATCATGTATTTATAAATTCTTTATGTGTTCTTTTAGTGTATACACATAATCAATCTGTTTTATTTATAAAATGATATTTATTAGGGACTTCATCTCAACCCCCATTCATTAAGACATATTTTTTTATTCACAACAATATTTTATATAGTGTATAAATACATTTTACTTTACAATTCAATCAAAATAAACCTTTTCCTATGATTTTGTTTACTAAACGACAAAAAAAGAATGTTACTTTTTAATGTAAGCTGTAAAAATGACATTTTCTGCCACCGCGTGTATTATTTGATCTTTGGATTCCTTAGCAAGCCAAAATGTTTTTAATAGGAAAATAAATACCATATACTCTTTTATTTATTTTGGTATTGAATATGGTTTTGATAATGGATTTGATATGTCAATATATTTAAATGATATATTGTGATAATAATGTGGAAATTTTATCTTTTCATTATGTTTGTTTTATGTGTTATAAATATGTTATGCTTCTTGGGCATTATTTATGTATACGGGTGGTTTTGTGATAAACCTAAGGTGGGTGAGCCTGAGATAGCTCTCTAATTCATTGGGTAACGTGATGGAGGTAAACACAAATGTTTCTCCTAAGAGATTATGGAAATATAATGTGATGGGTATTCCAAATGTAACTCCCTATGTAGTTGTGATAGATACAACATATGTATGATATGGATTCCACAAGTTACCTTTATGAATTATGTTTTATATGTTTTATTCATAAATATGATGATTTCATGAAGAATGTTAAATAGCTTATTTTATGCATGTAATGATGAACTAATGTTTTCATTATTTGTTTTATAACCCTTAATGAACTTTTTATGCTCATCCCATGTTTTGAAATGTTTTTCACAGGACTTAAAGATGATTTGGGTCAAGGATGGGATCAAGGAAAAGTCATGCAGTCTAAAACATGGAACTAGAAATAACTCTTCTTTAATAGATTTTATTTTGGAAAAAAATTTAAACTGAGTAGAAGTCTCAATATTATAATATTTTGATATGTAATAGTTATGTCCTAATTCATTAAAACTCTAAACATGAAAATATCCTCAATGTTAATTATTCATTTAATACAATATTATGTAATGTTTTAATGATGGGTCCTTAATGTTGTTATCATAGGTCGGATTAGATAACATTAGTAGTTATGGTATTGTTAAATTAATATCCATAAATTTATTTATGTTAATATTGAAATGAAATAGCATTTACAGATTACCATGTTGCTTTGCCTAAGATATTTATGTGTCCAGAATGGTTTTCCACAGAGGAAATAGGGCAGCTATGTTGGGATGACATTAAGAGGAATACATCCTTCCAAATCAGCAACCTGACATGGTTGGAATTGGAACTAAATATTTTGTTGAAGTGATGGAATAGTTGACTCAGGCTATAAATGGTGGTGGTGTCCATGCATGAGATCAGATAGATCAACCATAGAGGAACATGTCAGTAGTATAGAATTTCATGAAGCAACATCCCCCGTCATTAAGTGGATTATCTGACCCTATGCTAAAAGAAGGGTGGATTAAAGCAATGTAGAATTTTTTTGATATAATGCGGTATTCAGAACACCAATAGAATTCTATTTATGTTTGTCATTTTAAATGTGAAACTGATCAGTGGTGGTCGATGGTGAAAAATATCGGGGATAGTGAGGATATTGTTGCTCTTGATTGGGATGAATTCAAAGGTATGTTCCTTGAGAAATATATTCCTAAGGTTGTTTGACATAAGATGTAAAAACAATTCTTAAAATTGAGGTAGGAGTATGACTCAGTGGCTACTTATGAAGCACAATTTACTTGACTTTCAAGGTATGCTTTTTAATTTCATAAGATATATTTATTTTAAAATCAACAGTTTTTACTCATAATGAAAGCCAAATTTTTGAAGGGCGTTAGTTTCTCATGAGTTCCAAAGTTCTGAAAACCTTTTTCATTGTGTGGAGAAGGTGGAAATGATGTTTTTCGATATCATGTGTTCATTGAAAAATGACAGAATAAGAGGTCGATGTGGCAGTCAAAAGGGAAGAACTATTCAAAAAAAGTCTGATGGTAAGAAACTTATGTTTATATTTTGTGAAAATTATGCTAAAAATCATTCTTGGGAATATAATATGAATTCTGTTAAGTGCTACCGATGTTTTAAAATGGGGCATAAGGCTCTTAATTTCACTAAACAATATCATGGTAATTTTAATACAAAATATGATTTACCGTTAGTAAAATGTTTTAAGTGCAATGAAATGGGTCATTATGCAAATGAGTGTCCAACAGAGAACTCAACTATGGAAAAGAAGCCAGACTACAAGAAGAAATTGGTGGTGAAATCCTTTGTAATAACTTTAGCATATGTTGGGACATCAATTGATGTGGAATTAGATACACTGTTTGTTTTTTCAAATTATGCCAATGTGTTGTCTGATTCAGGGTCTACACACTCTTTCATTTATGATAATTCTTCTTGTAAATTGGGGAATCCATCTCAAGATTAGAATATGGAACTTATGTTAAAAACTCCTGGATGAAATATTTAGACAAAAATAAAACATAAGAACCTTCATATCCTTGTGTAAAGAATGAATATACATGCAAAACTTATTGGTTTGATTCTAGTAGATTTGGATGTTATTTTGGGAATGGATTGGCTTTCTGTTTATCTTGATAAGATTTACTACAGAGCTAATGATGTTTCTTTTTAGAAGGATTTTATGTTTGTGTACATGAATTAACCCTTACTTTTGATAACATATCAGGAAGCTGAGAAACTAGTAACAGATGTAAATGAATGTTACCTTGCTCATATTGTTGAAAATAAAGTATGTGTTGAGATTAATGATGTGCCAGTGGTAAATTAGTACCTTGTTATTTTTTCTGATGAGTTTCCTGGCATTATACCTGATCGGGAAGTTGAATATACCATTTTCTTAGTGCCTAATGCTAAAACAATTTCAAAACCCCCTTATCGAATAGCACAAATTTAACATTTAGTGTTAAAGATTCAATTTCATGAGTTATTAGATAAAGGTTTCATTTGACCTATCACATCACCATGGGGTGATCCTGTCTTATTTGGTAAACAAAAATGGTTCAATGAGACTTTGAAATGATTATAGAGCATTGAATTACATCATTGTTAAGAACAAGAATCATTTGCCTCTTATTGATTATTTTTTTGAGGAGATCCCGGGAGCTCAGTATTTTTCAAATATTGATATGAGGTTGGGGTACAATCAATTGAAAGTAAATAAAGCAGACATTCTGAAGTCCGAGTTTCGTACTAGATATGGCCATTATGAATTTGTAGTTATGCCTTATGGGTTATCCAATGCACCTTCTGAATTCATGGATCATATAAATAGAATTTTCCATGAGTTCTTGGATAAGTTTGTGGTTGTGTTCAATGATGATATTTTTTATTTTTTTCTAAAAGTAAAGAGGAGAATGAAATTCATTTAAGGATTGTCTTGAAAAACTTAAAGGAAAAGAAACTCTATGGGAAATTCAGCAAGTGGGATTTTTGGTTACAATGAATTTCATTCCTGGGTCACTTGGTTTCATAAAATTTTATAACTTTTTATCTTGTAAAAACAAAATTTCTTTAATAATGGACAAGACCCACAAATATAACTGAGATTAGTATTTTTCTAGGTTTGGCATGTTATTACCGAATATTTGTCAAAAAAATTCAAGGTTATCTTTTCTAATAACTATGTTAACTCGAAAAGGTGTTAAGTTCATCTGGATAAAAGAATGTGATTATTGTTTTCAAAAATTGAAAAGAAGATTGGTTAATGCTTTAGTTTTGGCATTGCCTTCTTGAAATGGTGAGATTCTTATCTATAGTGATACTTTATTGAATGGACGTGGTTGTGTCCTTATGCAGAATAATCAGGTAATTGCTTATGCTTCACGTCAGTGGAATCCCCATGAGATAAATTTCCCTACACATGATTGGGAATTAGCTTCTGTTGTTTTTTATTTAAAAAATTTTAGACATCATTTGTATGGAGTGAAATATGAAATATATACAGACCAAAAAAGTTTAAAGTATATAATCACTAAACAATAATAGAACATGAGACAGAGGAGATGGTTGGAATTGATCAAGGATTATGATTGCAAGATCTATTACCATCCAAGAAAGGAAAATAATGTGTCTGATTCTTTGAGTCAAAAAATAAATTCTTTATTAACCATGATATATATGCAAGGAGATCCATTCGTTTTTGATTTGATGAATTTTGGAATAGAAGTTATTGGTGTAGGAAATTATTCTGTTTTCATTCAGGTGCTAGTGGAATAATATCTATCAGACAGAATTAAGAGAGGGAAAAAAGATGATAGTGAGTTATTGAAAAAGGTAGAGTTGGTTCAGAAGTGTAATTTTCCTGAATGTAACACTGATAATGATTGTGTTTTGGGTTTTGGGAACTGATTATTAATTCCTTGTGTTTCACATTTGAAGAATCAGTTGTTTTGTGAAGCTCATAGTTTACCATTTTTTAGTTCATCGAGTCAGTACTAACATCCACTGAAACCTTTGATTGTATTTCTTGTGGGATGGAATGAAAAGAGAAATTGTTGATTTCGTTATGATATGTTTGACATGTCAGCAGTTTAAAGTAGAGCAGAATTTATCGAAAGGGAAGCTCCAGTCATTACTGGTGCCTGTGTGGAAATGGGAAAATATATCCATGGAATTTATTGTGGGATTACCAAAGACATATAGAGATAACAATTCAATCTATGTTATTATTGATCAAATGACTAAATCTTCTCATTTCCTTCATATTCGAGATACTTTGTCTCTAGATCAAAATTCTCGGTTGTATGTTAAATAAATTGTTAGGTTCCATGGTGTTCCCCTCTCTATTATATCTGATTGTGATCCTAGCATTACTTCTATCTTTTGGAACTGCCTTCCGAAGTTCTTGGGTACAGAATTAAATATTAGTACATCTTTTCATCCTCAATAAGAAGGGCACTATGAACGAACAATTCAGACCTTGGAGGATATGCTACGAGCTTGTTCACTAGATTACCATGTAATTAGGGACCAACATATTTCATTGGTTGAATTTTCAGATAATAACAGTTTTAATTCTAGTATATAGATTGCTCCATTTGAGGAATTATATGGAATACATTGTCGAACTCCAGCTTTTTGGGATGAAGTAGGTGAAAGAAAGATGATGGGACCAGAATTGGTAGAAGAGATGGTAGAAAAAGTTCAATTGATTCAGAATAACTTCATAACAGCTCAGAGTAGGTAAAAAAGGTATGTAGATAACCGGAGGAGGGATTTATCTTGTGAGGTATGTGATCATGTATTTCTTAATGTATTTCCATGGAAAGTGTGATGTGTTTTCATAACAACGGATAGTTGATTTCAGGGTTCATTAGAACATATGAAATCCTAGAGAAAGATGGATCAGTTTCATATAGAGTGGAATTACGTCAATTTTTATCTCATGTACACAATATTTTTCAAGATTCAATGTTGAGAAATTATATGTCATATGCATCTCATTTTTCTAGCCCAATGGTAGTTCAGTTGGAAGGGAATCTCTCCTATGAGGAAAAACTAGTCCAGATTAGTGATAGTGGAGAGAAAGTGTTGCAGAATAAATTAATTTTCTAGGTAATAGTTTTGTGGAAAAACCATATGGTTGAAGAGGTAAAGTGGGAATCTGAAAATATTATGAGGGATAAATACCCCCACTTATTTGATAAGTGAATAAAAATTGTGAGGAAGAAATTCCCAAAAGGGGGGAAGGATATAAAATCCCATGTAAATAAAGAATAATAAATTTTAATTTTTATTAACATGTTTGATTTAAATATTAATTTGACTTTAAAGGGGGTGCATTGTTCGATATCATACCAGATACGCAATAGCGGGTATCATTGAAATCTTACATTGCACACTAATAATATAATATTATTATTTTAAATGGTAGTTAACGCATAGCCATTGTATTGTAAAGACTGAATATAACTAACTAAAAAATTATTATACATGTTTGTTAAATGTTTTTACATTTATCTAATAAATGTTAGAGGCCTAAAATGTGAATGAATTTAAACATAAATAGTAAAATATTATTTCAATGGTCGATTTACCACCTGTTGATGGAGAACCCTATTTAAATCTAGTTTGGGTCATTTTATTATGTTCAATATGACAAATTAAAATTCAACTTTAGATTCGGGACAACATAATTTACTTTGGGTTATTTTTTTGGAATTTTTCTAATAAAGTTCATTTTTTAATGAATAGTGAAAATTAATGTATTTTAATTCAAAAGTGACTTTTAATATAATTTATTTATATGGTTACATTATCATTTTAATTGGTTATAATGTGTAATTAGAATATTATTTTACTAGTAGATCCAATGTTGAACATTGGAATTAATTTCACTTTGAAATTGGACATAAATAATTGTCAATATTTTGATAGTTATTATTTCTTAAAAACACGCTTTTTATTTTGATAGGGGGAATTAATTTTATATTAATTTCTACCACTTCTATGTTTTGAATTTAAAAAAATGGATTCCATATTTTTAATCAGTTGCTCCAAATTGTGTAAATAGCTAACTTTTATTTTTATAAATTTTATATATTTACTTTAGTAAATATATTTTTTACCATGATTAAAGGATAAATATAGTAAATAAGTGTAAAATATAATATATTAATAATATTAAATTACACTAACATGTGTCCTAATCCTATTGGATGATACATATCCAACCATGGGAATCCATGGGTCGAATTTGAGACCCCATGGAGCCAAAAAGGAGTAATAATGACATTTTATATAAATTAATTTAAGGTAAAGACAAAAATGATAGAAACTAATATCTTTTAGTAAACAAATTTTTACATGGGGTTATATATGTTATCATTTAGATTATAATTATTATTTGGAAATTGAAAAATATTTCCTACATCATGGTATTTTTTCATAATTTTTGGACATCAAATAAATTAAATTATTTATGACACAATAATGATGCCATATTTACCTCATTAATAAATGATTTAAATAAATAATATTTTAATATTGAAAAAATATCTAAAAACTATCTAATTCATATTGGATTATTTTATTTTGACAATGGGTCATCTTGACTTTTTTAATTACGAATAGTTGACCTTTTGAAATCGAATATGAGGTTATAATAAAATAATTGTTTCAAACATTCCTAAAGAGCCCCTCCTCTCCCTTACAAAAATCTCTCACTTCTAGCCCAATTATCACAATTCTCAATTCTTTGGGTCATTCAACCTATACTCCCAAAATATCCCAAGATCCCTCTATTCATCCTAGAAGCCTTTCCTTCGGTAGAAAGCACTTCATGAATCCCATTTGGTTCAATCCAAAGGGAGTTACCCGATTTAAATGTAACAGCTTCTCTTAAGTTCTTTTGTTTTATTTTACATCTCCAACCCCCTACACTATTTTTATTCCATAATTTTATAACAACACCAGTATCTTAACTATACTAATATTTTTTTCTGAGAAGTATTCATACTACACATACACACACCTACATCTAATGGGTAGAGAACATAATGTTTCTATGGATAGAAAACTAACGCCTCACGAAATGATGATTGTTCAATTATCTCCTACCACCTATCATGGTTTCCATTATGATGGAACTATATTTATATATGATATATATTATGTTGATTTTTTCTTTATGCTTATTTATTTTCCATTTATAGCATACCATTATGGTTTCCATAATGGGAAAATGCGATAATTTCATTTTAGGAAGTGCGGACTACCACCCCCTAAATGTGATATGACTCATTAATGTCATACGTGGGACATATAAAGGACGAGGTTAATGAAATTATTTAATATATTGTACTGTAATTATAATATACATATGTCTCATTATTTTTTATTTCCATTAAAATATGAAATCGAAATGAATGTAGCATTAATGTGTACATACGACTTACCGTCTCCCTGAACGGTGCATTCCATTTCTTACTGCCAAATGTTATGTACTAATATAAATAAATGTATATACCACATATATATAATATGTATGATATCTTCGTCCTTAATATCATTCCGTAGATAATGGATATTTGACCACATGGACAACTTTTAATTATAAGGTGTTCATTTTTACTCAAGTACTAAATATCGACAAAACAAATGTTAATAAATTAATGGATTACATAATGATTATATCATGGAAATAAGTGAAATAATGGAATAATAATCTTGAAAAAGGTTCTTAAAAAAGTAGAAATTAAATTCAGTTTATTATTCATGTGAATAAAGAACAATCGGTTCAAGTCAGACATGATGTAAGGAAACTTCTTAACCCAAATTCCATTCTTTGGGTTGATCTTCTACTTATTGTTTATGTCATTCTATGATTATGTAAGAAATGAATTTTGATATCTTATCTTGTATTTATAAATTATTTATGTGTTCTTTTAGTGAATACACATAATCAATCTATTTTAATTATAAAATGATATTTCTACGGGACTTTATCTCAATCCCCTTTCATTGAGGCATATTTTTTATAATTCTCAACATTCATTTATATGGTGTATAAATACCTTTTAATTTTCATTTCATTTAAATGGAATTGTTTCCTGTGAGGCGTTTTACTAAACGAAAAAAGATAGAATGTTTATTTTTAATGTAAGCGGTGACAATGACTTTTTCCGCTGATGTGAGTATCATTTGATCTTTGGCTTCCTTAATAAGCCGAAATGTTTTTAAAAGGAAAGTAAATACCATATACTCTTTTATGTATTTTGGTATTGAATATTGTTTAGATAATGGATTTGATATTTCAATAAATTTAAATGATATATTGTGATTAGAATGTGGAAATATTATCTTTCTCTTGTTTATTTTATGTATAATAAATATGTTATGGTTCTTGGGAATTCTTTATGTATACAGGTGGTTTCGTGATAATCCTAGGGCAGGTGATCCTGAGATAGCTCTCCAATGCAGTTGTTAACGTGATGGAGGTAAACATGAATGTTTCTCCTAAGATATTTTGGGAATATATTATGATGGTTATTCCAAATGTAACTCCCTATGTAGTTGTGATAGCTACAATCTAAGTATGATATAGATGCCACAAGTTACCTTTATGAATTATTTTTTCTATGTGTTATTCATATATCATAAGATTTCGAGAGGTGTGTTAAAGAGAATATGTTATGTATGTATTGATGAACTAATTTTTTCATTATTTGTTTTATTACCCTTATTGAGCTTTTTATGCTCATCCAATGTATGGAAATGTTTTTCAAAGAACATAAAGATGATTAGTGTCAAGGATGGGATCATGAAAAATATATTCTTTCTAAAACAAGGAACTAGACATGACTCTTTTTTTAAGAGCTATTATTTTGGAGAAAATGGAAACGCAATATATTTTTCTACTTTGTAATCTTTTGTGATGTAATAGTTATGTCCTAATTCTCTAAAACTCTAATCCCGAAAAATCCCCAATTTAAATTATTAATTTAATTCAATATTATGTAATTTTTTTAGGTTGGGTCATTATATTGGGTATCAGAGGTCAGTTTGGATAACTTTAGGAGTTAGGGTATGGGTAAATTAATATCCATAAATTAATTTATGACAATATTGAAATGATATAGCATTTACAGATTACAATTATGCTTTTCCTAAAATATTTCTGTGTTCATAATGGGGTTCTGATGATAAAACATGGCATCTATATTGGGATGACATCAGAAGGAAGGTAACCTTCCAATTCATCAACTAGAGATGGTCTGAATCGGAACTGAACAGTTTGTTGCAGTGATGGCACAATTGACTCAGGCTATAAATGGTGGTGGTATCCATGAACGAGATCAGCTAGATCAACCACATAGGAACATGTTAGTAGTAATGAATCTCATGAGACAACATCCCCCATCATTTAGAAGATCATATGATCATGTGCTAGCAGAATGGTGGATTAAACCACTAGTGAAATTTTTTTATGTCATGGGGTTTTGAGAACCCCAAAAGATTTGTCATGATGTTTACCATTTTGAAGGCGAAGCTGGTCAGTGGTGATCGATGGTGAAAAATATCTAGGATATTGAGGATATTGATGCTCTTGATTGGGATGAATTCAAAGGTATATTCCTTGAGAAATATTTTCCTATGGTGGTTCGACTTAGGATGGATAAAAAATTCCTAGAATTGAGGCTGGAGGATGACTCATTGGATGCTTAGGAAGCAAAATTCACTTTACTTTCAAGGTATTCTCCAAATTTCATATGAGATCTTGATATTAAAATCCACCATTTTTACTCAGGATTAATTCCAAAGTAATGAAGGTCTTTAGCTTCACGTGAGTTCAAATGTTATGAAAAACTTTTTAATTGTGCGGAGAAGGTGGAAATGGATTTTTCCAAAGATCAGTTGTTCTTTGAAAAAGGATAGAATAATAGTTTGATGTGGCTGGAACAAGGGAAGAACTCTTCAAAAGTGTTTGATGGGAAAAAAACATAAGTGTACAGTTTGTAAATATTGTGGTAAAAAACTTGTTGGGTAATGTCTTTTGAATTCTGGTAAGTGCTACCAATGTTGTAAAATGGGATATAAGGCTCGTAATTGCAATGAAAAAGATCAAGGAAATGGTAATACAAAATATGATTTATAGTCAGTGAAATGATTTAAGTGCAATGAAATGGTTCATTATGAAAATGAGTTCCCAACGAAGAACTCCACTGAGGGAATTTATCCAGACTACAAGAATAAAGGGGTGGTGAAATCTTTTGCAACTACTTCAGTAGATGTTTGGCCATCAAATGATGTAGTTTCAGGGACAATGTTTTTTTGTTCATATTATGTAAATGTTTTGTTTGATTTAGGGTCTACACACTCTTTATTTTCTGAGAAGTTTTCAAGTTTATTGGGAATTCCATCTCAATATTTGAATACAAATATTATGGTAAAAACACCTAGATAAAATATTGAGACAAAAAAAACATTAGAACCTTGATGTCCTTGTGTGCAGAAAGAATCTTTCTAAAAACCTTATTGTTTTTCCTCTAGTAGAGTTTGATTTTATTTTGGGTATGGATTGGGTTTTTGTTTGTCTTGCTAAGATTGACTGGAGAGATAAAGAGGTTTATTTTTAGAAAGATTTTCAGTTTGTGTACAAGAACGAACCCTTAATTTTTATAACATATCAGGAAGCGGAGAAACTAGTAAAAGCTGGAAATGAATGTTACCTTGCTCAAATTGTTGAAAAAAATAAGTATTCAGATTAATTATGTTCCATTGATAAATGACTACCTTGATGATTTTCCAAATGAGTTGCATGGTATTATACCAGATCGATAAGTTGAATTTAATATTGACATAGTTCTTGATGCTAAACGAATTTCAAAACCCCCTTATCCAATCGATCAAATTGAAATTTTAAGGTTAAAGAAGAAATTGACAGAGTTATTAGATAATGGTTTCATTCGACCTAACACATAACTATGGGGTGCTTCTATCTTATTTGTTAAAGAAAGATGGTTCAATTAGACTTTTCATTGATTATTGAGGATTGAATAACATCACTGTTAAGAACAATTGTCCTTTTCCTCATATTGATGATTTGTTTGCTCAGCTCCATGGATCTCGGTATTTTTCAAATATTGATCTGAGGTCGGGGTACCATCAGTGGAAAGTAAAGGAAGAAGACATTTTGAAGACTGCATTTCGTACTAGATATGCCCATTATGAATTTTTAGTAATTCCATTTGGGATAACCAATGAACCTAATTTATTCATGGATCCTATGAATAGAATTTTCCATGAGGTCTTCGATAAATTTTTGGTTGTGTTCATTGATTATATTTTGGTTCTTTCGAAATGTAAATACAAGCATGAAAGTCATTTAAAGGTTTTCTTGAAAACCTTAAATGAAAAGAAAATGTATGGGAAATTCAGAAAGTATGACTTTTGGTTACAAAAAATATAATTCCTTGGTCACATTGTTTCAAAAAATGGCATAACTATTGATCCTTCTAAAATAAACGATGTTAAAGAATTTCCAAGACCCACAAATATAAATGAGATTCGTATTTTTCATGGTTTGGTAGGTTATTAAAAAAGGTTTCTCAAAAAACATTCAAGGTTAGATAGTCCAATGACTATGGTAACTCGTAAAGGTGTTAGGTTCTTCTGGGAAAAAAAACAATATGATCGTTTTCAATAATTGAAAAGAAGACTGGTGAATGCTCCAGTTTTGGAATTTCCTTCCAGAAATGGTGAGTTTGTTATCTACAGTGATGCTTGGTTGAAAGGACTTTGTTGTGTACTTTTGAAGAATGTGCAGGTAATTTCTTATGCCTTATGTCAGCTGAAAACCCATGAGTTAAATTACCCTACACATGATTTGGTATTAGCTTCTATTGTTTTTTATTTAAAAATTTTGAGGCACCATTTGTATGGAATGAAATGTGAAATATATACTAAACAAAAATGTTTGAAGTATATTTTCACTCAAAAATAATTAAACATGAGATACAGGAGATGGTTGTAATTAACCAAGAACTATGATTTCACGATCCATTACCATCCAAGAAAGGCAAATAAAGTCGAAGATGCTTTGAGTCAAAAAATTAATTCTACATTATCAATGCTACGTTTCAAATGAGATCCTATGGTTTTTGATTTGATGTATTTTGGAATAGAAGTTGTTGGTGCATGAAATGCTTCTGTTTTGTTTCAGGTGTCAGTGGAATCATCTCTGTTAGACAAAATTAGGTGATCAGAAAAATAAAACAGTGAGTTACATAAAAAGGAAGAGTTTCTTTAGAAGGATCTGTTTCCTGAATTTAACATCGATAATGATAGTATATTAAAGTTTGGGAAAAGATTATGGTGCCTTGTGTTTCACATTTGAAGAATGAGTTGTTGTGTGAAGCTCATAGTTCCCCATTTTTTGTGCATCCTAGCAGTAATATGATGTAAAAGGACCAACGAGAGTATTACTGGTGGGGTGGACTGAAAAGAGATATTGTTGATTTTGTTGTGAGTGTTTGACTTGTCAGCAGGTTAAAGCAGAGCGGTAGTTACCAAAAGGGATGCTTCAGTCTTTATTGGTGCCACGGTGGAAATGGAAAAATATATCCATAGACTTCTTTATTGGATTACCAAATATATCTAGAGGTAACAAAGCAATTTTTTTTATTATTGATCAATTGACTAAATCTGCTCATTTCCTTCCGATTTTAGATACTTTGTCTCTAGATCAACTTTCTACGTAGTATATTAAAGAGATAGTCATGCTACATGGTGTTCCCCTCTCCATTGTATCTGATCATGATCCCATGATTACTTTTAACTTTTGTAAAGGCCTTTAGAAGTCATTGGGTACTGAATTAAATTTTAGTAAAGATTTTCATCTTCAATCAAATGGGCAGTTAGAACGAACAATTCAGACCATGGAGGATGTGCTATGAGCTTGTTCACTAGATTACTAGGGAAGTTTGGACCAACATATTTATTTGGATGAATTTTCATATAATAAAAATTTTCATTTCAGTATACAAATGTCTCTATTTGAGGCATTATATGGATAGAATTTTTGAACACCAGCTTTTTGGGATGAGGTAGGTGAAAAAAAGCTGATGGGACCAGAATTGGTAGAAGAGATGGTAGAAAAATTTCATTTCAGTCATAAGAACATCAGAACAGCTCAAAGTGGGAAGAAAAGCAATGCGGATAACTGGATGAAGGATTTATCTTTCAAGGTAGGTGATCATGTATTTATCAGTGTTTCTCCATGGAAATGTGTGATGTGTTTTGGTCAGAAGGGAAAGTTTTCTTTGAATAATTCCACAAAAAATATCAAACTGAGAACATGTAATGTGAATGAAAAAATTAAAACATAGAAACAAATTAAATAGATCTCATTCTAATGGAGTGTGTATTTTGAATCATCAAATACAAATTTCCAGGGCCTTGTAACTAGTAATTAGATATATATATAGGGAGATTTATGCAGCAAAACACTCGATTTTTTTCATGGGAGACCTATCAATGAATAATTAATTAAACAATGTGGGGTACCACCCTGCACATTTTTAAATATAATGGATTCGGCATAAGATTCAACAATATGTTTCATTTCATTCCATATGGATATCCTAGCTAAAAAATAATGGTTATAAAAATAATAAAATTGGTATGTTAATAACTAATCAACCAATGACTGTAGTTAATAATTATCAAAAATTATTGTACATCCCCAACCAATAAATGATATTCCTTTCTAGATTAATATCTTCTAATATGATTTTTCTAAATGTAATATTCTCACTATATAGGATACAGAGTATATGGGAATGTCAATATTATAATTAAAAGATCATAATACAAATACGAATTTTATTTGTATGGTTATAAAAGAACATATCCCTCGCTTAAATATTGAAATAAGAAAATATATTTACATAATTGGAAACCACCCTCACAAAAAGAATTCTTCTAATGACTTCGAAAAAGTAAGCATAATTAATCAAATTGTATGATACTATGAGTTAAATACAACAATGGATATATATATATATATTCATATATATATATATATATATATTTGAGGATTAATCATGAATAACAAAATATGTTAGGATAAATAATTTTTTAAATGAAATGGGGAATTTAATCAAAAAAAAGATAAATGATATTTTATAAACCATTTTTAACATTATCATCATATATAAATTTACATATCAAATTTATTGTTAACATTAGACATTTTGATGTGAAATATTTATAAAAAATTATTTTAAAATGAATATATAATAATGGTTCCCTGAAAACATATAATGTTTATCTTAGAGAGACATAAAGAGGAAAATGAAAAACATTATGATAAATTCTCAACCCCTTTTATTATTCATGACATTTTTCCATAAATATAAAATTATTTTTAGTAAAAAAATATTCACTGGTATTAAAATATCTTGTTTCAATTTTTTTGTAGTGAATATACCATATTCTAATATGTCATAGTGCAAGAACCAAATAATGAATGAAATTAGTTCATGATGAAACAATATTAGACAATAAATAGAGATTCATGTTATGAACATCCTTTATGAGAAACATACTCCTTGAAGTATAAATTACATCCCAAATTGGATATATAAGGTTGAAATGGGAATATATAAAATAATAAAAACAATATTAAATGTCAAAAGTGGACCAAAGTTTTATGAAATGACATGAACAATTGGTATTTTAATAGTTAATGGGTTAGATGTTTATATAAATTTAAAGTAACCTTGATATAATTATATTACTATTTTTATGATATTATAAAATTGAATGTGTTATAATATTCATCCATAATATAGATACATTATATATTTAAATTAGGTGGTTTAATTGAGACAGATATGGACAAACCATTTTTAATATATGATTATTACATGGTTTAGATTTAATATATTTAATCCATGGACATTTTGGTGTTATAGTATTAGCATTTATCTGAAATATCATAATTTTATAAATTTATTAATATTTTATAATTTATATAAATACATTACTTAGAATAGAAATAACAATTTCTTTTTAGTATGCTCATTCTAAACGATAGAATTATAAAGGATAATTTGGATATCATATCATTATGATTATGTCCAATTTTTTTATCAAACCCTGAATGATTTCATAAAAATAATATTTATCTAATAAACCCATTTTCATATCCATCTATCTAATTGTTTTTATATAATACTGGAAATAACTCATTTAGAGGAGGTAGTAGTTGAAACATATGGATGGTTGACCATTTCATTTTCCATGTAAATAGAGAAATGTAAAATATGTTTTATCATTTTATTATTTAAATACTTTTATAAATATAAATCTTATTTATTATATAAACATTTTTATCAACCATGTAACGTGGTAATGAGAAATTTCACCAGAATATTTTGACTATGGTAGTCCAAAAACAAATAAACAAATGTTGATTGTTAATTTATTAAGGGATAAATGATTAATGTGATTTATAGTTATCACCATTGAAAAATATAATTATTGAAATATACATAAATCGTGTAGTTATATTGTAATTTTAAAATAAAACTTTCAATTTAACTATATAAAACACAAAATTTAGGTAAAATTGATTACTCATATTGATCAGTTTGAAATTTCATTGGAAGGGACCTTATAATATCATGGGATTTGAGAATATATTGTGATAATAAAAAAACATATAGATATAAAAATATATGTAAAATTATAATGAAATGATCTTAAAATGAATATTTATCTTTTGGATGGTACTGAATGGGTGGTGAGAGGCCCCTTTAATAGGATGTTTGAATGGAATTTTTTAAATATTTTATCTTAATAAAAAGGGATCAAATGTTTAAAAAAATCACATTTCTCAAAAAAATAAACAATAATTCAGTATAGGATAAGATTAAGTTCTAAAATATGTCAAAAAGTCAATAATAAGAATATTTGTAAAATCTTTTTTTCCTTTACCAATTGAATTTTTACTTTTTCATTTATGATTTTACTATGGTATATAGTTTTTCCCTAGGTAACATAATCATCATGCCTAAAAATAATGTGTTAGTTTTAATAAAATTCAGACCTATTGATTCAATATAATAAATTTATATTAATTGAATAATTATGTTAATGTGATAAATTATTAATTGTAGATAGTAAGTATATAATGTATGACTTTTTTTGATAAATATATTTTATATTCTTAAATGTCAAATATGTTTTTTAAATTTAAATAAATATTTATTAGATTTAAAAATATCTTCTAAAATAATTATATATTCCAATAATATGATATCATGAATTTAATATTCATAATTATATAATATAAATGTCATAAAATTCATATTATTTGTAAAAATGGTATTTTGACTATTTGCATAAAAATTTTATTTTTAGAAAAATACCATAAAATTAATATTAATAAAATACTACTACGATTAATCAAAAAGTTATTTCAATTTTTTATATTAAAATGTATAATTTTTTATATTTAACATTGAAAACTGTTTTGATATATTATTTATAAAAAAATTTATATGAAAACAACCTTTCAAGTATATTATCATTTCTCCTTAAAATATCATATTTTTTTATAATTAAATAATTATTGACCAATTAGTGATATAATATATATATAATCATCATTAATCAAAATTTTGTTATAAATCAAAATATATACCACATTGAAAAAAAATTATAAAATTTAATTTCAGATCATATATTGATCGTAATTTTAGGTTTAGTTATACCAATTTAATTTAATGTATATTAAATTTAAATTCTATTTTCATTATATATTTATATCATTAATAATTTATTCATATTTATTCCAACTATTTGACTGGTTATGTTTTATCACATAACACATATCACTATTTTCTTTTTAATTTTTCTCTATGAATGAAGTATTAAAAATAACACACATGTTGAATTTTCCACCATTAAATAAATAAAATTCTCGTAATTTGACTCATAATATCTGAGTAATTTTTTTTGATATTTTCTTTTTTCTAGTACGACACTCCTGATGTTTTCATTTGATCCTTGGTGGTTGATTCTTGTTCGAAGATGGAAATACGTTTTGGTGAAAGATTGATTATAGATCAAGGATATGTATTTATTCCAATTAATGGAGTATTTATATAGATGTTTAGAGAGGGTTTATTTAGGTTTACCTAGCATTGGATAGATTAGGTGGTGTTTTTGATCTTTATGCAGGAAATTGGGTTGAAAGATGGATGAACGGTATTTTTATGATATGTAAATGTGTTTAACAACATGTACATTCTGCCAGACACATTTCATGAATTCAGTATAGGGAATAAAATGGTAACACATCATGTTTACCATTCACATTATGTAATAATCACCCCGGATTAATATTAAACCGAGGTGATGGGTTTTCTAGCATATCCCTAAAAAATGAAACATATTAAATTTAAAAGATATACATGGTTTGTAATTTGGTGACCACATGTTTTAATGGTTTTTTATGATGTTTCATTCTATACACTATATCATTCCTCCACAAAATCATAGGGCATATATTTGGTGATTTTGAAGTATTATCCTCCCTTCTGGACATCCAATTATATATATTAAATCCATGGATGTTTTTATAGGTTTTCTTGTCTATCCAATTGTTCTGTTGTTGTTTTAGTGGAATATAATGACCATGGATTTGTTTGGTTTTTATAGTGATCATTCATGATCTATGATCATTCTTATGATCATTTCATGTTTTCCACCATAATGGAAAATATGTGGTCACCATTGAATTTAGAATTATGAGATTCACCTAAGAACAGCCTAACCTCATCCAGCACGGGTCAACCGAAAAAGATACATTTTGTACATTTATTAAAATTTCATAAAATCCAATAAAAAATAAAAATTATTTTATTCAAACTATTTCAACTATAACAAGATGATTATTCTATGCTGCATTGAAAATATGAGGTGATAATAAATCATTAACGAACCTCACTAATGAGATAGTGTGGCGATGCACAATACATTTCCTTCCATTAATTAAACATGGAACTGGAGTTGGGAATCAAAGCATGGAAAATTATTTAATGAATGTGGAACCTCACTTTCTCTCCCTTCGACAACAAATACCCTTGACAAATTCCATGAATCGAGGATTGACAAAATCTAGTGGGATGGATTTGAGATATGATGAACAATGATGAACGTTGATGGATCGAGGATTGGTGATGGATTTGATCCTTTTCCTACATCAGCAACAAATCCTCAATCCATTGATCATTAGATATGACATCACATAATCATCACCTGATGTAGAGATTCTGATTCAGTAGGAGGGGTCACGGGATTTAATTCTGGTGACCCCGATTCATATATTTACATTACGGGGGATATTTTTCTTTAAACGCTCATCATGGAATGCTAGATCAATGTATTAAGATTATTTTCATCTTATACCATATAAACTCATCACATACATGTCTTAGTAAAGGGGATAATATCATTGATTAACCAATGTATAATGGTGAGATCAGATTTGAATGTTGATAGGATTGTTTTTCTTCTAAAAGGTCTAGAGGCTCCACCTATTAATGGAATTTGGATTTATGGAAGTATTTGATTTTGGGACTGAACCTCAAGGATGAATATGAAAAATCCTAGTAGGATATTGGTTTCAAAAACAACATTTCATGATCGAATGGTTTTAAGATATTTAAATGGTATAATATATGATGTTTAATTTCACTTGAAACATATGATTGTGTCGTGAATGTATAATCTAGAAGGGGAAATGTGGTTATTATACATAGGGGATTATGTATAGTAGGTGTGTTATTTGATTCTTATTATATTTGACATCTCATCATTTTCACAGAATGTATCTTCTGTTGATAACAAATAGAATGCCATGTTCATTTTATGATGTGAATCATATATATTAATGTCGTATGTTGTTGAATTACTCACACTTTAATATCATGAGACAAGGATTTCTTGACTTTTACTAAAAATTATTCAATCATGGAAACTAGTTTCTAGATTATGCATGGGAAAACCCATTCATGATTAGTGTGGAAGGATAAAATATTACAGTTGGATGAGAGAAGAATCCTATGGTCCATCATGTTCTCATTGAAGGGAAAAAAGTTGTTTTTTCAGGACTATGAAATTGTTGTGGATTATTAGTCCACTAATAAAAACTATTTTCCATTCAACTAGTCATGTAAGCTTCACATTTCAAGTTGCATTCATGAGTCTTTAGTTCACGGTGACAAGAATTTTCAGTAAAAGGAATGGAGGATAACAAAACCATTCTTGGATGAAAGGGTTTTTGTATAAGGGATAATGATATTTTCCCTGAGGATATGGTCTTAAAAATGAACAATTTTTGAAGGGGTTTATGGAATTTCAAAACTCAAACTGTACAAAATAATCATTTGATGAAAGAGGAATCAGGCCACAGTCCTAAAGGATATGTTTTTAAAAAATATAGTTCAAAACACCGTTGAAAGTGCCTTGGAAAATAGTTCTAAATCGAATATGCACCATGGATGATGGAAGAATATTTTGTGAAATGTTTTCCATTATGTAACTCCTAGATTAGAGTGATTTATTTAGGTCTCTAATGAACCCATTATTGAATTAAGGGAAGTTCCAAAAAGTAACATCTACATAAATTCGAAGTGAATTAGGGCCAATGTATGTATTATCACTCATGGTCTGAACATGTTGAAATAAATTTGAAGATATGGAATTTTATGTTTTTTTGAAAGGGAGGGTTGTTTAAAAGACTCATAGATTCTTTAAAATCAAGAAGTCCATTAAATTATAGTGGGTTTGGGTAGGGATTATGCTCTATTTATATAAGTTCCACCATTCCATGAGATAGTTTTCACAACATTAATAATTTCATGTGACATGTGGAAAGCTGACACAACATTGGGTTGTGTGAATATCGTGATTTTTTCCAATAGTATAATCACATATGACTATTATTTAAAATCATATTTCTTGTAAAATTTTCTATCTTATTATGTTGTGCACAAAACCGATCATTTTTTAGTAATGTCCCATTTTATTGGTATTTACCAACAAATTTATAACTGAAGTTATTTATCATCCCATTTAATGTACACTTGATATGCATAGAAAAATATATTGGTGGGTTGTGAAATGATTTCTTTCCCAAAAATCAATCCTTTTATGTAGGAGGATGATCGATTAATGGTTCTATTTAAGGCCCCCTTTCAATTTAAAGTGACATACACTCTAAAATAATGATCTTAATGAAAATAAACAATGTTTTCTGTAAATGAAAATTATTTATAGAGTGGTCCCATGTTCTATGTCATTCCATTGATTTAGGAAAAACCTATACTCTTAACATTGAGAAACATTTTGTATTACAATGATGTTAATATCACTGATGTCTAAAAAATGATGATATACTCATTCATTTTATTGATTGATGAAATATTTGGGATCCACATTATGTATTGGAATTCAAAATGTTGATAGTTTTGATGATATGGTAATCATTGGACTTTGCATATATAGTATGGTATGGATTCATTCTCTTGACCTCCAAACCTATAACAGTGATGCTTATCTAAAAAACCCAACTAGGGCATGCAAAATCTTTTTCTTGTATAGAAATTTTGATTTATAACAATGTGAATACAACTCTATTATTTTTTAGAATAAATTTTTTATATTTTTTACATGTGTAACTAAGAAATAAATTTATGAATGTTTTTTATTATTATTTTCACAATTATTTTCCTATCATATATAATTAATAATTTTTAATTAACCTTCTTAGATCCCTATAGGGGCACCTAATTATCATATACCTCAAATTAATTGTAATCCTTGGTTGATAATGAATAGATATCAGGACATTCAAGTGATGATACATGGTATAATTTATTTTCTTAGGTATATTGAAAACTTTAATTTAGTTTTAATTTATATTATTTTTTATAGAATTTATAAAATCAAACAATAATCATTTTCATGTTGTGATACATTAAGAAAATTTATTTAAGTAAATTTGATTAGTATAACATCTCTATTGAATTGGTTGGTATGAGTAAAATTAAACCAATAATGAAATAAAATTCAAATAGTCATATTATGTATAAAATTATAGAATATTTGTTATGAAATATGTAACCATTTTATCGTATAGTAAATTAATGTTCCAAAAATGTATTTTATTTAAAAATTAAATTTTTTCATATTGTATGTGTAAATTATAATTAATTTATACACCATTTATAATTTTATTTAATAAATTGACCATAAGTTTTCCAATCATCATATTGAAATTAACACAGGGTGACATTTTTTGATTTTTCGTGAAATGATTGATTTTCAGTGAATAGTGATATATAAGACTCCCATATAATCTTAATTATTTTATTTAAATAAATTAATTAAAAATTACTATAAAATATTCAGGATAATTTTTTTAATATATTTCATTTTATTTTTAACAATTTAATTAATCCAAATTTAATCTGAAATACTCCAAATTTTGATATATGTTAATTTTTATGCTTTATATTATTTTTGTGTAAAAAACTATTTTACATTGTAATTTATGTAATTGTATTAAAATTTAACACATCAACCTATATAAATTTAATATTGAAAAAATTAAACTAAATTTATAATTTAGCGGATCAAATTGGTTAAATAGGTCCCATTTATTTTTTATTATAAATAGTGGTCATATTAACAATTTACACATTCAAAATGGTTGAATGTTTAAAGTATTAAACCCAATGGATGAAATCCAAAAATCACCCCCAAAAATAATTTAGTACATCAAATGGATGAAATTATAACTTATAAATCAAATATCATAATATATAGTTTTTTATTCCATTTTCACTTTATTTAGAAAGTTATATTATATAAAGAAAAAACCATTTGGAAATGTTAGTCTCTTGGATATAATTTCCAAAAATTGATTTGATATGGAAAAAATGATATGTTAAGTCAAAAATTATTATTTTCATTATTTTCATTTTTATCAAGATAATTTACATTTAATTATCATTATGAAATAATTAAATTTTATGCATAGACGAAGCAGTTACAGATCTTGTGCGAGGAGTAGAAAAATAAAGTAATTGATTTTTGACTCCGAAATAAATATTTATTGTGAGTTATATTACCACATGATTTAATATGTGACAATATAATATTAAATATTTATAAATTGTTTACATTTTAATTACATTAGTATCATTATTTTATTAAAATAAATCTACATGAACAGTGTGAAAAATATATTAATGATATTATTTGTTAAATAATATTTTCTTATATTATATAAAATTTTAATAAAATATTAATTAAAATATTAAATAAGGACAATTAGGATTATCAATAGTTTATAAATTCATCCTCTGTGAATTTATTATCATATTTTTTACTTCTATGTAAATTTATAACTCTTCAAGACTATAATACTTATTATCACAGTTGACAGTGATAATGGGTAATGATGATGCTAATAAAAATGATAACTATTAAGAAGAAAAGAAAATATAAATTATATTTTATCATGATATTTTTACTTCAAACTATATTTTTATATCTATCCATTTTAACCATTTTTTAGATAATTTATGGATTAAATTTTAATCATTTTTTTATTTCTAATTATGTCCATTTATTCCCTTATAAAAGGACACCACTACATTCTCAATAATTACACATTTTGATCAATATATCTCAAAAAAACCAATAAAATAATCCAATATACATCCCAATCAATTAATTATTCATGTCGGTCTCATTAAAATACCATTCCTAGTGTAATTAAGAATCTAAAGGAAGCCTTTTGAAGAAGAGGTAATCATATTACCTGAGCTTTATCAATTATTATATTCACCTAAATTATATAAATCTGTAGTATTGGTAATAATATAAAAAATTATTATACTAAATAAACTGAAATGTTATTATGACTTTGGAATCACCATTATACATCCTCTATTCCATCAAATGGTAAATGAAATTATCGCTTGTGCCTACATGTGGATAATAATCTCCACATAGTGATATAATTCATTTTAAATATCCATATTTAAATGATACTTATTATGTTAAATTTAATTTTTTTATATATGATATTTATGAAAATTATAATCTTCTAGAATGATAGGTTCATATTTTCCACCATATCATCGAATTTGTTGAAAGACGACAATGTCACTTGTGCGTATACGAGGACTACCATCTCTATGAAGAGATGTTATTGATTTAAACTTTATGAATTAAATTTTTGTAAATAATGATATATTTATGAAATATATATGGAAAAACTTATATAATAATTATTTTTATTGTAAAATTATTCCTTACTTATTGTGTTTCATCTATCAATAAGTGAAAACTACATTCATGTGTACTTACAGCCGACCATCTCCATAATTGTTGTAATAAAGTTTTCTATCTCTATAAATAAGGGATGAATATATATGTATATTTATACTTTTAATATATTTAATATTCATTTAATGATTAATTTATTTGATAAAATTGAACTATCTGAAAATTATAATTATAGGAACCACTAAAGAGAAATTTGTAGAAAAAATAAAAAACTAAATCAATGAAATGAAAATTGTAATAATGAATTACTATTAAATGGGTGTTAATTATTTTATGTGAAATGAATTTAATATAATAACATTGAAAAATATTTTTTTACTATAATAAAAATTTAATTATTATCATGGATGTTACAGTGCTTTTGAATCTGGTTGAACAAGAGGTTTGGCTTTATCATCTAAAATTCTATTCTATTGAACATATGGTATATTATTTACCAAACATCCATAATAATGGGTATATATGTATTTTTTGATATGTTATATAAGTAAAATATTTTTTTGTATGATATTTGAATTTTCATTTTATGTTATTCTTTCACTGGAATTACAATAAAAATTTACCAAAGCGGTAGTGGATTTGTGTTACAATATCATTTTTTATTAGGATTATTTAAGATTATGATTCCTATAATGAAATATTTTGATATAAATCTAAATAATTATTTATTTTTTTTAAAAAAATATTTCTCTTAATTTTCATCTATTTGGAAACTAATGTGAGAAATTGAATATTTTTACTGAAAACCGACTACCTTTTTCTCATCTAGAAAAATAATTTCTCATCCCTGTCAATGTTTTAGGAAAATTATTTAATGTTTATATATAATAGTATTTTATTATTGTTTCAATTCATTATAAACCATAATTTAATTTTTATATATTGGTTAAAAATGAATATTTCTATTTTGAAATGAGATATATTTTAGTTCATACAAAAAAGTTGAAAAGAGTCTTTATTTTAATTTAAATATAATGATTAAAATTTACATAAATATGTGAAACTAAATTATTTTAATGATAAATTAAGGGTTTAAAATGATAAATTCAATGAAACTTATTTCATCACTATTTGTAAAAATATTTATATTTTAATGATGTGACTTCAAAATGAAAATTTTATTTTCTTGAAAATATATTTATTATATATTTGAGAAGATTTTTAATCTCAAATGAAATAATATAATGTATCAAGTTATTTACTAGATATATGATCCATTGATATTGTCAAATATCATTCCATTTATATCATATTATGATGATTATTTAAGGTTTATTATATAAAATTTGACTCATTCCCATGGGTTAACTAAGTTATGAAACTTGATTCCTTTACAAAGGATAAGATATGATGAAGTATTGAAATGATTATGTTGAGGATTTATTTTCCACCCATCAATGATATTATTGACATTTTATGATCATATTGAAAAAATATGTATGATATTAATTATATAATAGGTTTTACTAAATGTATATATACCTCCAATACATTGTGTAAAAATGGATATATAATATGAAAATATAGAATACAATGAAGAGTAAACCCAATTCAGTTAGATACATTGTACCTTATGATATTTTGGGAGTAAACAATGAGTAAATATATTATGGTTACTGTAGTGATCCAGATCTATAACGATCGTCTTAGTTTTGAGCCTTGACTACTAAGAAAACAATTCTTTAATATTATATGTATGAAACAAGATTATGTTTTTTACCAATGTTTTGTATCCATGGATAATGTGTTTTAGTACAATTATTATTATTATTACCTCATGGAATTCAATGATTTATTTAATGAATAATGATTATAATCTGTTACTTATAGGGTATTATTTTAAAATGGTATTTTCATGTTCTCATACACATATTCTCATGTTTTCTGAAGGTGATCATTGATTTCCTTGTTTAATATTAATAATAATCATAGTTCACAATTATTATGTTTATTTTTCCTAGTTAATGATGAAACATTGTATGTGTGATGTGTCAAAGAAGTGTTCGTCTTATGATGAATAAAGTGTAAGAAAATGTAAATCTATTTTGAACATGAAATTATATGTATCTATGATTCCAAAGTTAATAAACCTATATTATTCAAGAGTAATGATACTTTTATATAGTTAATATTAATGTCTTAATGTGTAATATATATTTATGAATAATATGGGCTTCAATAGTTAAAATCATTGAATGTATTAGTTACCAATGGAAAGTAGTATAATTAAAAAAATATGAAATCCCATAAGATAATTCTATGTAAAAGGGATAATGTGTGGTTATGTTAAATAATGTAGTGTTTTTTTCCAAAAAAATATCCATTTATAGATAATTCAAGTGGATATGGTGTTGGCACTGATGCATCATTCTATTTTACCCAGAAAGAGTTGGCTAAGTATATCTCAACCATCATTTTGTTACATGGTGATTGGTCCCCTATTGGTCACGTGGTTTTACTATCCCAAGGAATGTTCTTAGTTTAATTAAAAATTATTTTTCAACATTATTATTTATTGAGTATATTATGGTCCAGAAGAAAATGTTATACCTAAATTCATTTATATTAAAAAGCATTTTTCATGATTTAGACATCATAAAATTTATTTTTTAAGATTGTTATTAATGTTTCTCACACAATGACATTAGGTTTTACTCATTTTCTAGAATGAGGAGATATCATGTTAGTACTATATATGATGGAAAATATTGTGATTTTAAGAAAACAATTAAGTTTATTATTGAATTGAATGATATTTTGATTATTCTTAGTCCATTATCATAAAGTATGAATGAAAACATATAGTGTAACCATCACTTATACACACCAAAGAATTTAAAAATTTAGTTTTCTGAGAGCTAACATGGTGGAGACTATAGAGGAATGAATGCATAATTTTCTTCATTTCATATAGGGTATTGTAAACACCCATGATAATTTTTAACATGAATTGAATTATTTTTATTTTTTGAAAAAAGTGTAAAGGAAACCTATTTCCCAATTAATTTTTTTATTTCGATGGAGATAAACAAAATTACATATTATATATCATTTTATTCATTTTTTATAAATCTATTTAACCTAGTAATAATGTTAGTCAATTCCCAATTCTAATGGTTAATAGGTAGACAAATGAAGGAACTCTGTAATGAAAATCACTTATGTGGATTGGTTGAAGTGTTTATGTATTATGCTTCGAAAAAAAATATTGTAGTTGTTTCTTATCAATGGTATTTTTTTATAATAATCATGAAAAATATAAGGATTTTTATGTAGTATATTTTCTTTATGTATTTGTTAAGAAAATTAACGAAACAAAAAACAATGAAAATTGATTTAGTGGTATGGTTAATGTTTAGGAGAAATCATTTTTAAGGGAATCATTATAGTTAATACATACATGATATTTATTTAATGACTTATTAATGGTAGAAAAGCATTTATTGATATTGATATATTAAATTAGAGAGTATTGATGGCCATTGATTTCATTTATGTTTTTTGAAAAATTCTTTTTATGTTACAGTATCTATGGATAAATGTAATATAAAAAATATAATATTACTTATATGAGGAATACATATATTGTTAATATTTTAAATTATATTTCTTTTCATCTAGTCTTAAGGTGATTTAATCTATTATTGTGTTTTAGGAAAATCAATATATTCACAAGACTAGTGTGTGGCATTATGATCCATATCTTGTTTTCTGTGGGTAAATGATAGATTTAATATTGTGTATAAATTTTCATCAAATATTATATATTATTGAGTAATAAATTTGAACAGACATATTATGGAGGAGTTTTATGGTTCAATATGAATGGAATAGATTATGTGTAACATATAGATTTTTTGTTAATGTTTCGAAGACAAATTTATTTTATTTACAAATTTTGTATAAAGTATTATTTCTATATTATTTTTCATAAGTATTTTTATTATAATGGAATGAATTATGGATTTTAGGATTCATTAAAAGTTATTTTTAGTTCCTCAACAATAAAAATCATCTATAATATTTATTTCATTGAGTTAGAAAAGAAGTGGAAATTTATCAAAGTAGAATAGTTGAAAGAAATTATTCTTAGGAAATTGATATAAATCATGTATGTACATTTTTACATTTTCTATATCCTGATAGTAACATTATCCCTCACCACTAGAAAATGTATCTTGAAATTACAACATTAATTTTTTACCTTCTATTTTGATGAATACATTTAACCATCACCGATTTATTGTTTTGTGGTCATTAATATTCTCATCACAATGTTATAAATCACCATCAATTATTACATGGGAAATTATTTCATACCATTAAATATTTTTGAAATACATAACTTATATACTTATCAGGGAACCAAATAATGTGTTATTTTAGTTATCAATATTGTTTCCAAATTCCAATTTTTAATATAAGTTCCATTTTCCCTTTGTATGTTATGGGATTTTGTAATGGTATTTCCAAATATTGAACCATTGATAAAAAATTTAAATGTTTGACGGTGATTTTTTTTAATTAGTAGATATAGTAAAATGAAAAAAATATTTTGAAAGCATAAAATTCATGATTTCCTACATAACCTGAAACATAAATAATTAGGTTAATTGTGGTGTATTAAAAAATATAATTATTTTAATGTCACAACTAAATCCAAAAATTATATATTTCTTTGATTGAAAATTAGTAGACATGAAAATAAATAAATTTAAAATATACCTACTCCAAACAAAACTATTGATTAATTCATAGTACAAAATAGTTAATTTTAATGTGAGTCCATTTTATGATTCAAAAGTGTTTTGTTTTCAAAAATGATTTTTATTGAATTTTGTAAATGGAATTTATAACTAATGTACGTACATTTTTTAATATTTTTTTATAAAATAAAATTTAAATTTTAAATATTCACATCTCAATTAAATGAATATGAATTTTTTTTTCTTTTAATGATTTAATATTCTATTAATAGTGTGAAATAAAATCATTTCAAATACAATATTTTATTTTAAAAAAATATTATAATTTAAATATCTAATATTATATTGTATTTTCATTGAATTTTAAATATGATATATTTTATTTATAATATAAAATTAATTATATTTTAATAGTTAGTATTGATGAATTTGATATAAGTTATTTTTTATTATAAAAAACAATTTTTTATAAAAAAGTTATTTTTTTCATTTTACTCATATAATTTTTTTTTCATTTTACCCATATATATTAAAATTTTCTAATAAGTATTCTATATATTTAGTTGAAAAAATTAATACCTTCTATGGAATCTTGAGGTTCATACTTGATAAAAAGTACCCTTTACTTTTTATCAATTATTCATAGTGAGAAATATATGTAGACTTGGTAAGGTAAAAATATATAAAATCGAGTTAAAACCATAGAATAAGGACTTAAAATAATCCATGCACATTATTTTATTTCATTGGATGATTGGAATTCAACTATATATATCCCAAATTCTAATATATGTCATTTTTACATTTTTATTTGATAATGAAATTTATGTTTGTTTAAGTCATGAAAATTCCAAAATGTAACTTTATTAATATTAAAAAATTTAAAAAATTAATATCTATAAAAAATGATAAGTTTCGTTATTAATTATTATTTAAAAAATGAAATACATTTTTAATTAGTAGAAATTATTTTCTAATTTTAGAGATGAAATAATTACATTAAATACATACAGAACCCTGAAACTACACTTGTTGAAGTAGAAGAAATATAATATATTTTTTAAAAACATTAAAGAAATATTTTTGGGGTTAATTACAGTATCCTATTAATTTTATAGATTAATATATCATATTAGGGTTGTTTATAATGTTGATATTCAATTTAAATTTCTATCTTTGTGTAATTTCTGAAAAATTAATGGAATCCAGTAAAAAATGGAATAAATGTTATTTCATGTTAAATAATATGTTAGAAAACAATTTAAAAAACATAAAAACCATTAAACATGATAATTATATTATATTTAGTATAAAATTACCCTCCTTGTATATTTATTATCCAATTTTCTCCTCAAATGTAAAATTATAATCCATTAAAAATGAAATAGTTTGTACCATTATTATGTGTTAAATTTGATATTTAAGGTGTTATAAAAATGAAATGGATCAAAACGACCGCATTAATAGTGTAAATTTCTTTACATAATGATATTTCAACCTTTTCTTTTTTCATAAAATATATTTCCATTTGGAATCATGTTTTATAGACAATGGATTAATTATATTATAATATTATTTGTAATTCCAAATTCTACATTTCCTTCCCTTAAAAAGGAAACCCCTTTATTCCCTTATTTACTCTACATTGAGCCATCTAATATCATGAAATGATACAATCGAGCTTGATCCTTTGCTAAATATATCCCTCCAACAATTTTCTAGTGGATGGAATCTTTCACAGAATAGGAATACTACAAAAAAATGGATGCCTTATCCAATGACTCTAGTATTCATGAACCCACTATAATCTCAACGAAACAATACAAATATAATATAAACAATAAAATATATTCATTAATACCTCATTACCATAGCTAGAGTGCTCAATACATAGAAAGGTAAAAATACAATAGCACTAAATGAAACTATTAAATCATCCAACATGATCAAACGGAGGGGATCACTTAAAAATTCAACAGCCATATATCTGATCATCCATGCTTTGGTAAAAATCTTGATTGTTCAACCACACTATGAGCCTCCTACCTAGGGTCCTCTAAAGAATATGTAGAAATGATTAATTTCTTTTAAAGACACAACGTGTGTAATAAATTCTTGTGCATAGGTGAGTATAACATAATCTCTATAGGATACCCAATTCCCCAAACTAAAAGGGATCAACTAACAGGAAGCATTTCAGTCGACCCATCCAAAGGGAACCTAATGAGAGAGATACTCTATCTCAACCTTCATCATCTATATATGAATAGTCATATCATTCCACAATGTGTTTCTCATCAATGTGTGAAAAAACTGAAAGTACACCATTAAACACACAGATATTCTCATCTCAGACTCAAATTCTCAGGTGGTTGCAACCTCATATCGATATAATTTATTATACTCTATGATTCAAGGAATCTAAATACCACGAGAACACACTCCATGATACCATCCATTCTAAATGGAACTATTCCAAGGGATGAAATCCATTAGTAAAACCCTACCATGCCTGATGGAAATCTGATATCTAAAACAATCTTAGTTTTCACTATGATGATGGAAAATCCCCTCCATCCATGGCAGTATACATCAGAGAGAACACTCTAATCTGATCTCTCGAAGAATTAAGTATCATAAGAACATAGTGAATATCGATACTCAGATAGGAGATCTCATCTATTAATGATGGTGGACTCTACCATCCAAACTATAACCAGTCATGGTATCTTCACCTGGATAGTGGATCAATCCCAGAATAGTTAGGGGACACAATAAACAGAATTTGGTATACTGAAGGACACACCTTCTTGGATATGGGATCACTCCGAGGACCACTATGGGACTCCATTCACCCAATTATGTTACTCAATGATCTATCATAAATTAGAAGACAACCAATAAAATTAGGGGACAAAAACCCCAATATAATATTCTAGATAAAATATCCCTTAGGTAAGGTATTTCATTCCATGTCATGTTGGTCATGATGATTCCACAAACCCCACCTGGTGCAATACTCATTGTAATAGATCATTATAACAATGATAAAAAAACACATATATACACCATATTTTCATGTGTGGAATCATATACCTAAAGATTCCACAACCACAATGATACATCCCACTACACTAGGGATCATCTAACCAATGTTTCCACAAATCCTACTGATCAACCATTGTAAAAATGTGGTCATATTCCATGTAGTTTCATTCACAAAAATACCAATAACCCGATCTTGGAAAAATGATACATATAGTATCTCTTTATACAGTCACCATTGGGATGAAAACAATCTACCAAATCTCATCCAATCAAGGGGTCATTCTATACCTAGGATGTAATTCCCCAATATACCCTTGTTGGTTTATACAAAGGGACTCACTCATCCACTACTAGTCCAAAATATCCCTGAAAAAATAGACCCACAACATCACCTCAAATTATATCTTAAATTTCCAAAAACTAGCCACTGTCATATTCTATGTGCAGTCATTATCATTATAGTCTTATTATAAACCTAAATCCGAGACCTAAAAAAGGATATACACATGGTGTAAATCTCTAAAAAAGAGGACATTGTGTGTACGAGGGTCCACACATCATGTGACTGTAACAGCCCGAGATTTTAGGAAAAATATTGTTTTTAATTTTATTAATGTCTTGTGTTGTACGCTACACCAAAAGGAGCTTGCACAACATGCATCCTTGACTTTCCTTGCATTACAGGCAATCACAACCTTCCTCGATAGCATGTTTAGTACGCAATACTGAGTTTCACGAAACAACGATATGCTATTAAAATATTATTAAAACTAGCCGTTATAAATAACCACTTTTTAAATTTTAGAAAATTTATCTCTTAAAATGGACTTCATTTTTGGATTCGGAGTATCGAATTTAGCCTAAGGTGAAATTTTGGTACTTTTCGGATAACTCTCATATTCTGATGAATAGTGAAAATTACTAAATTATAATTAAAAACAACTTTTTTAATCGAAATAATTAATAGTGATAAATTATTAATTTGAGTGGTTTTAAAGTATATTTAGAATATATTTTTACAATTTAATACAATGTTGGTCATTGGTTGTAATTTAACATTTAAACAAGACATAATCAAGTGTCAATCTTTTGATAGATATTGTTTCTTAAAAACACGCTATTTGTTTTAACAGCGGGATTTAATTATAAAATTAATTAATGCAACTTCTATGTTATGAATTTGGTAAAATAGACTTCATTTTTGAATTCGGAATATGAAATATAGCTTAGGATGAAATTTTGGCATTGTTCTGAAAAACATCAATTTTTGATGAATAGTGAAACTACTAAGTGGTAGTTAAAAAACTGAATTTTTCATAAAACTTAATGTTACCGCTTCTGTGAATGTATTTCAAAAATCCGAGAGACACGGTTAATATCAAGGACTAAAATGTGGTTCAATGAGATGAAAATAATTTTTGGTGAATAGTAACTTTTTACTTTTTTTACCGCGGTTAATAGTAAATAGGGTAACTATGGGTAAATATGATATTACTATTACCCTAACACATGTACTAATTCTATTGGACAAGTGTATCTCGACCAAAAACAACCTTATGAATATAATATGACCATTTAGGTCCACTTGGATTAGATTATGACATTTAATATTATTTTATTTAATGAATAGTTAAAATAGTTAAAATCAATGTTTAATAACTAAAACATTTTTAATATGGGGTTATACATAGGGTAAATTCGACTATAAATATTCATTAGAACTATAAAACGATTTCCTAAATAATGATATTTTATTTATAATTTTTAGACTTTAAATAAATTAATTTATTTATGACACAACGATGATGCAGTAATTACCCTTTTAAGGAAATATTAACATAATTGATGTTATAATTGCTCAATAGAATGTAATTTGAGACTTTTTATGAATTACACTAATTTTCTAGGTTACTATGATATATTAGTGTTGATTTAATCAACTTGGTTTGAACATATAATTCTGTTATGACTTTCACAAAAATCATATATCAAATAGTGTCAAAATTGACACAAAATAGTTTTCAAATCAAATATTAAATTATTAATTGTTATTTTATTCCTAAAAATCTAAGGTTCGGCCAAATGACTTAGATAAGGATATATATATTAATAATAAACAATGTGGGGTTCGTTTGGCATGTTATAGTAAGTGCATTAACCATATAGTGAAAGAAAACAAAAAGACACGGTAAAAGTTAAATTATTTAACTTAGAGTTAAATCTAATTGATAAGGTTACAATAATACCCTAAACATTTCTAAATCCTATTGGATGATAGGATTTCGACCCATCCCAACTTTAGCTATGAAATAAGACCCTTTGGAACCATTATAAACTGAATTTGACTTTAATGTAAAATAATATTTTGAGATATTCCTAAGGTGCCCCTCTCCTCCCTTATAAAAGGGTACCTCCTCCGCCTCCTCCTCACACCAATTTGAGCACTCAAGCTCGGCCAACCCCTGAAAAAATACCTTCTCCACTTCCCTAGAATAATCCTATAGGTCCTGGTCTTCTTCAAAGACCAATCATAGTTCCCTAAGTGGAGGATTCAAAGAGGCGTTCCAAAGAAGAGGTAATATCCATTACCGATCTTTTCAATTTCTTTCTTCTTCAACTTATTCTTATTTAGTTGTTTCATGATAAAGTAATAACATCAGTATTTCTTATATACTGATATGTTATTATAAATATTAAACAACTCTAATTAACCTTCTATCCATCCTACGGAGAAAGGAAATCACCGCGCGTGCGTACGTACGGAATACCGTCTCCACGCCGTGGTGTAATCTATTTTCCATCACCACTTTAATTGGATGGGTATAATGATGTAATGAGTAACTATACATAATTATTATAAAGTTATATTGATACTTAATTAGTATGCATACACTTCAACACAATTCCAGGACCATGGGAACGATATCATCGCTCGTGCGTACGTACGGACTACCGTCTCCACGACGCGATGAGATTCATTCTCCATGTTAACCATTTAAGAATGATTAAAAAGTATATATATGAAATAATAATGAAATATATGAAATTATAAAGCTACTGGATTTATTTATATATGTATATGTATGTCATCTACTTACTTCCATTCAAGACAATAAGGAAAGGAAAACAGCGTTCATGCGTACGTACGGACTACCGTCTCCATGAACGGTGTTTTTCATTTCATTTATCTATCTATTATATATATATATATATACTGAATATATATGATATATAAATCATATTTTATATTCTGGAAGTAATTAAATCATGATATAAGTAATAATAATGTCAAGAACAACAAGTCAAAACACCTACGATAAATGAAATGATTTTACCCAAAACGCTTCTTTAACATGGAATTTACAAAAGAACGGGTAATATAAAGTCATAAGTAAACCATATATGATATCATAACAATGAATATGATTCTGTAATAATTCAATGACATTATTTAAATCATTATACAGGAGGTTTGGACACATACGAAGCAAATCGGACCTAAGGTAAGGGAAATATCACAATCTCATTTTTATCTGACATTATTGATACTTTAGTATTTACTGGGGTGTATTTTATCATCCACATAAATGTTTCCTAAATATGTAATATTATTTCCATTCACCTACAATTTTTAAATCCTATTTTACCCTTTGGTGAGTTTTTAGTAAAGGATATGAAAGGAATCATTTGTCATTTTTCGTACGATGTACTTTTTGACTTTTCCGACAAAAGTACGAAGAATGTTTTTTTAACTTATACGGCATGAATGGATTTTTAAAACATTATTTCCAAGAAGATTCCTTTAAAAGTTTTCAAGTTTATTTTTAATCAACTTCTTTTATCTTAATGTCTTATGACATGTTATGAAAGGAAAAATGTTTTTTAAGAAGAAAGGATATTTTCCTCAAGAATGGAGATCAAGTGTTTTGTCAAAATTATTTTCCATCTAAGATAATAAAGGGTTATGTTTTTATCCCTATTATTACATTGATTTGATTATGTTGTGATGGAATTATTTTTATGAATTCCTTTATCGTATATGAATTGTTTTATGATGTCATGATGTTTAAGATTCCCATTTTTATTACATGGGTTATGCAATGATGTATGGTTTATGATTTTGTGGCACACATAAGAATGGTATCATTATGAGATGGGTGGGACCTATATCTCCCTCCAATGCATTGGGTAAATATTTTATATCTCATGAGATAGACATGGCTGGAATGGTAGGTTATACCGGTTCAGTGAAACAGGACTGAAACGAGGGTTACTCGATTATGAAAGGGACTTTGTCCACTAAGATAGTCTTGGAAATGAGTCTTGACTAACAAGAAATGATTCTCTATGAATATGTGTGAATGCCACAAAGTTTCCTGTTTTATGTTGTGATTATTGTGATTACATTTCACTACCATGATTTATCCCATGTTATGAAATTATTCTCTCTTTTGCAGGTTATGATTTCCAAAATATTATGTTCTTATGAATACGATGTGATTGATATTTCTTTTGTTTACCCTTACTGAGCATTTGAGCTCACCCTTTTATGTTTTCTTTTCCCCAGGATATAAAGAAAGGTTTTAGGTAAAAAAAGGAAGATCTTTATGGGAGATGTTGAAGATCTTTCACCACGATTAGAAGATTTTATTCCGAGTTTCCAAAAAAACTAAACTATTACGATCCTTGTGTGTGTGTTTTTGTTATGTACTAAGTATTCCGAAAAAGTAATGTAATGTCCATGTACGATAAGCTTCGGGTCTCTACAGTTGGTATCAGAGGAAAGGTTTATTCAACCTTTGGAAACTAGGATGCGAAAACGTTAGTGAGATCCCTAGAGATATTTCTAAGGTATGTCTAGGGATGTCCCTAAGGATAAGTATACGTATAGGATATAATCCTAGAACTACGATAACGATCTTATAATTTAACCTAAGATGTTAGATATTAAGGGTACTCCCCCTTTATTATGTTGTTTTCCCTAGCAATATTTTGCCTCTCAAACAATTCTGTTTGGGTTTTAGAAAATGGCTGGAAACAAGATGATTCACAATAATGGAGGATATGATGGACAATGGAATGATATTCTTCATGATCAACCAAATGAAATGGGATTTGGATGTCCAAACATCATTATTATGCCGAATCAGCAATCTCATAATATGATCAATAAAGTAAAATTTGGTAAGTTTCCTGACTCGACTAATAAAAGAAAGATGGAGTTCCATGATGATCATAGAGGAAAGAAAGTTCAATTTCCCCTATGTAAATCATGTGGGAAGATGCATCAAGGAGAATGTTTCAAGGGAACTGGAAGATGCATTGGGTGTGGAAAAGAAGGACACAAAGAAAGTAAGTGCAAAGGAAAAGTCTCGGTTAACACCATGGATGAGGATAATGGTATTGATGCGACATCAAAAATGGTTAAGTGTTTTAAATGTGGAATGTATGGGCATTATGCAAACAAATTCCCTAAGGGAAAGACTCATGAAGAGAATCAGTATGGTCATATGGGTAGTATTTATGTGGATGATGATGAAGAGACTACAAATGATATGTGAGATGAAAGAATTTTTGAAGCTCAGTCAATGGTTTAAGAATGTAGTGGAATGATTACATGTTTATCATGTGTAATTTTGTATAAGTAATCTCATTCTACTATGGAATAAAGAGACATCTATGGATTGTTACACTGTTGTCTTTCCTTGTGTTTTGAAAGTGTATGATTAATGTTACCAGTATCCATGAAAGGTTGTTCAGATATTTTTGGAATGTAGATGATATGCGCATAATGAAGGAATAAGGAGAAAATTAAATGTTTGATAGTATTCATGAGCTCATGATTGATATAAGGACTAAGTGATATCATGGTTTGAGTATATAGAATTTTGAGGATTTTGGTATGTGAAAAGTGTTAACTTTTAACTGCATTCATGTTCTCACTATGGTTCAATGGGTATTCAAGAGAATACATTATTAAGGACTTTGAATGTTTGGAATGTTACCAACAAAACATATCTTATGATATATGGGGATCGACGATGGTGTTAAATCTCTGGTAATCATTTTCACTATGTTATGAGAGTGGTATTATGGATAAGCATAACGATTGGAATGGATTATGTTGGACATAAGTTAGTATTGTTTAAGGATAGAAGATTTTTTTAGATATTATTGATGGGATGTTATAGTATTATAGTTTTAGAAAAAGGACAACCTGCAGGACGGGCGACAGCCCATCGCTTCGGACAAGGCTGTGGGAATCGAACCCACAACCGAAGTGCGACTGGACTTTATCGCCTACCACTGGCCTACAGGAAGTCCCTGTTTAATAGAAACTAGTTTTATTATATTAAGCAGAATGATATATGAAGTATAAGTCCATTTTAGGAACCTTATATGATTAATCTCACTATAGATCGACTTATGTATATAATTTTTGCTAACCTTTTGTTTGAGATAGATGGAATGACCCGTCATTCTATCACATGATCTGCTAACACTTCACAAATAACAAATTCAACTTCATTTATTTAAGAGATGAAGTGGAAATTGTTCAAGGCACGAACAATAGTGTGATTGTAACAAAATAAAGTAAGTATTTATTCTAATTCAAATTCTTCAACTTTAGGGAAACGATCTTGAAAACCAAAAAAATGTTGTCCTAGTAATCTTATATCTGATTAATCGGATGTTACCTTAGATCGTCACAAATTTATGGAATTGTTATTTTTGGATTTTCTATAGCCATGTTCTCTACCACTCTCCATCAGAACATGATGGTTACATTTCTCTTCCATATCCATATTTTCACCTATGTGGAAACCCAGTGATTAGTTTATTTGGGTAACCGTTACGTTTCATACATTCATTTTTAAAGATTGGTTTTGGTATTCATTTTTATGATGTGGGTTTATATTAAAGAAACTTTCGAATAGTAAACCATTTATAACCCCGACGAATTTCGAGGGAGAAATTCATTTTAAGGGGGGTAGAATGTAACAGCCCGAGATTCTAGGAAAAATATTCTTTTTAATTTTATTAATGTCTTTTGTTGTACGCTACACCAAAAGGATCTTGCACAACACGCATCTTTGACTTGCCTTGCATTACAGGCAATCGCAACCTTCCTCGATAGCGTGTTTAGTACGCAATACTGGGTTTCACGAAACAACGATATGCTATTAAAATATTATTAAAACTAGCCGTTATAAATAACCACTTTTTAAATTTTATAAAATTATCTCTTAAGATGGACTTCATTTTTGGATTCGGAGTATCGAATTTAGCCTAAGGTGAAATTTTGGTACTTTTCGGATAACTTTCATATTCTGATGAATAGTGAAAATTACTAAATTATAATTAAAAACAACTTTTTTAATCGAAATAATTAATAGTGATAAATTATTAATTTGAGTGGTTTTAAAGTATATTTAGAATATATTTTTACAATTTAATAAAATGTTGGTCATTGGTTGTAATTTCACATTTAATCCAGACATAATCAAGTGTCAATCTTTTGATAGATATTGTTTCTTAAAAACACGCTATTTGTTTTAACAGCGGGATTTAATTATAAAATTAATTAATGCAACTTCTATGTTATGAATTTCGTAAAATAGACTTCATTTTTGAATTCGGAATAGGAATTATAGCTTAGGATGAAATTTTGGCATTGTTCTGAAAAACATCAATTTTTGATGAATAGTGAAACTACTAAGTGGTAGTTAAAAAACTGAATTTTTCATAAAACTTAATTTTACCGCTTCTGTGAATGGAATTTCAAAAATCCGAGAGACGTGGTTAATATGAAGGACTAAAATGTGGTTCAATGAGATGAAAATAATTCTTGGTGAATAGTAACTTTTTACTTTTTTTACCGCGGTTAATAGTAAATAGGGTAACTATGGGTAAATATGATATTACTATTACCATAACACATGTCCTAATTCTATTGGACAAGTGTATCTCAACCAAAAACAACCTTATGAATATAATATGACCATTTAGGTACACTTGGATTAGATTATGACATTTAATATTATTTTATTTAATGAATAGTTAAAATAGTTAAAATCAAAGTTTAATAACTAAAACATTTTTAATGTGGGGTTATACATAGGATAAATTCGACTATAAATATTCATTAGAACGATAAAAAGATTTTCTAAATAATGATATTTTATTTATAATTTTTAGACTTTAAATAAATTAATTTATTTATGACACAACGATGATGCAGTAATTACCCTTTTAAGGAAATATTAACATAATTGATGTTATAAATGCTCAAATGAATGTAATTTGAGACTTTTTATGAATTAAACTAATTTTCTAGTTTACTATGATATATTAGTGTTGATTTAATCAACTTGGTTCGAACATATAATTCTGTTATGACTTTCACAAAAATCATATATCAAATAGTGTCAAAATTGGCACAAAATAGTTTTTAAATCAAATATTATATTATTAATTGTTATTTTATTCCTAAAAATCTAAGGTTCGGCCAAATGACTTAGATAAGAATATATATATTAATAATAAACAATTTGGGGTTCGTTTGGCATGTTATAGTAAGTGTATTAACCATATAGTGAAAGAAAACAAAAAGACATGGTAAAAGTTAAATTATTTAACTTAGAGTTAAATCTAATTGATAAGGTTAAAATAATACCCTAAACTTGTCTAAATCCTATTGGATGATAGGATTTCGACCCATACCCACTTTAGCTTCGAAATAAGACCCTTTGGAACCATTATAAACTGATTTTGACTTTAATGTAAAATAATATTTTGAGATATTCCTAAGGTGCCCCTCTCCTCCCTTATAAAAGGGTACCTCCTCCCCCTCCTCCTCACACCAATTTGAGCACTCAAGCTCGTCCAAACCCTGCCAAAATCCCTTATCCACTTCCCTAGAATAATCCTAGAGGTCCTGGTCTTCTTCAAAGACCAATCTCAGTTCCCTAAGTGGAGGATTCAAAGAGGCGTTCCAAAGAAGAGGTAATATCCATTACCGATCTTTTTCAATTTCTTTCTTCTTCAACTTCTTCTTATTTAGTTGTTTCATGATAAAGTAATAACATCAGTATTTATTATATACTGATATGTTATTATAAATATTAAACAACTCTAATTAACCTTCTATCCATCCTACGGAGAAAGGAAATCACCGCGCGTGCGTACGTACGGAATACCGTCTCCACGCCGTGGTGTAATCTATTTTCCGTCACCATTTTAATTGGATGGGTATAATGATGTAATGAGTAACTATACATCATTATTATAAAGTTATATTGATACTTAAATATTATGCATACAATTCAACACAATTCCACGACCATGGGAACGATATCATCGCTCGTGCCTACGTACGGACTACCGTCTCCACGACGCGATGAGATTCATTCTCCATGTTAACCATTTAAGAATGATTAAAAAGTATATATAAGAAATATTAATGAAATATATGACATTATAAAGCTACTAGATTTATGTATATATGTATATGTATGTCATCTACTTACTTCCATTCAAGACAATAAGGAAAGGAAAACAACGTTCATGCGTACGTACGGACTACCGTCTCCATGAACGGTGTTTTTCATTTCATTTATCTATCTATTATATATATATATATATACTGAATATATATGATATATAAATTATATTTTATATTCTGGAAGTAAGTAAATCATGATATAAGTAATAATAATGTCAAGAACAACAAGTCAAAACACCTACGATAAATGAAACGATTTTACCCAAAACGCTTCGTTAACATGGAATTTACAAAAGAACGGGTAATATAAAGTCATAAGTTAACCATATATGATATAATAACAGTGAATATGATTCTGTAATAATTCAATGACATTATTTAAATCATTATACAGTAGGTTCGGACACATACGAAGCAAATCGGACCTAAGGTAAGGGAAATATCACAATCTCATTTTTATCCGAGATTATTGATACTTTAGTATTTACTGGGGTGTATTTTATCATCCAAATCAATGTTTCCTAAATATGTAATATTATTTCCATTCACCTACAATTTTTAAATCCTATTTTACCCTTCGGTGAGTTTTTAGTAAAGGATATGAAAGGAATCTTTTGTCATTTTTCATACGAGGTACTTTTTGACTTTTCCGACAAAAGTACGAAAAATGTTTTTTTTAACTTATACGGCATGAATGGATTTTTAAAACATTATTTCCAAGATGATTCCTTTAAAAATTTTCAAGTTTATTTTTAATCAACTTCTTTTATTTTAAAGTCGTATGACATGTTATCAAAGGAAAAATGTTTTTTAAGAAGAAAGGATATTTTCCTCAGGAATGGAGATCAAGTGTTTTGTCAAAATTATTTTCCATCTAAGATAATAAAGGTTTATGTTTTTATCCCTATTATTACATTGATTTGATTATGTTGTGATGGAATTATTTTTATGTATTCCTTTATCATATATGAATTGTTTTATGATGTCATGATGTTTAAGATTCCCATTTTTATTACATGGGTTATGCAATGATGTATGGTTTATGATTTTGTGGCACACATAAGAATGGTATCATTATGAGATGGGTGGGACCTATATCTCCCTCCAATGCATTGGGTAAAGATTTTATATCTCATTAGATAGACATGGCTGGAATGGTAGGTTATACCGGTTCAGTGAAACAGGACTGAAACGAGGGTTACTCGATTCAGAAAGGGACTTTGTCCACTAAGATAGTCTTGGCAATGAGTCTTGACTAACAAGAAATGATTCTCTATGAATATGTGTGAATGCCACAAAGTTTCATGTTTTATGTTATGATTATTGTGATTACATTTCACTACCATGATTTATCCCTTGTTATGAAATTATGCTCTCTTTTGCAGGTTATGATTTCCAAAATATTATGTTCTTATGAATACGATGTGATTGATATTTCTTTTGTTTACCCTTACTGAGCATTTGAGATCACCCTTTTATGTTTTCTTTTCCCCAGGATATAAAGAAAGGTTTTAGGTAAAAAAAAGGAAGATCTTTATGGGAGATGTTGAAGATCTTTCACCACGATTAGAAGATTTTATTCCGAGTTTCCAAAGACACTAAACTATTACGATCCTTGTGTGTGTGTTTTTGTTATGTACTAAGTATTCCGCAAAAGTAATGTAATGTCCATGTACGATAAGCTTCGGGTCTCTACAATGACCCCATAGCAACACATAGCCATGTCCTTCCCCACACTAATTGATAATCTATCCCATCCACACAGAATGTACCCCTTAAATGTCGAATGTAATAGAATATTGATCCCTTGTTAATGTCTTGTTAATGTGTTCCTATCAAGCACCTCAGGCCTATGTACTCATGCCATGTTATTTCACACAACCAAGTCTCTTGACACAACTACCCTAGAAATGTCTCCTGGATACATGAATAATGGTCACTAAATTTTTTATAAACTTATTAAATAGTGTTTAGTCCCTAAAAATCATCTTCCCAAAATGGGAATAACAATCTTTTTATGACCCAGCACTACACACCTTGTGATATTAAATTCATAATAGAAATTCCCTATGAGCATCTTGATTCCATAGGTTACCCCCCCCCCCAAACCTATAGATAAATCATCAATAGGTCTATAGATGTTGTATAAGGGATAATATACCTAAAAATTAATAAAAGGTTATTATTATATAAAAATAAAATCATCATACCTCATAGAAAAAGATGATGATTTCAGGTAATATCGGAGCTTGGGAACCACTACAATCGGATTTGGGTGTGATTTCCTTCATGATCGAATATCTATGGAACCTATTATACATGGTTTCACAAATATTGATCTATTTCTCCAATGGTTTATGTTATATAATTCACTATTTTGTTCTCACAAAGGGTTTTGGGATGGTGTTGATTTAATTTTATTAAATCAATATCCCCAATTATCACCCCCCAATTAACCACTATCCTAGCACCCTGTGGTGAACAAATATATGTTGCGCCTAGGGAAAACCCAAATTCTAAACACAACCATGGCATTAGATATGTTATTCAGTAAATAAACACTCCATTTGTACATGTTTCACAAGAATCTACTAGAACATGACAATATATATTTATTATTTTTAACATCACCACAGTGAGGCACTTTGTGCCTCGGAATCCCAAAAAAACACAATTTCATGGTTTGGAAATATCAGTACATGAACTATAAAGAATTTTACAAAAAACTCTTAGTAAATATACCATAATATCCATATTTATTTTCATCATTTATAAGAAAAATCCATAGAATATAGAGTAAATATAGTCCCTCAACTATGACCCGCACTCCAATAAGCTCACAAAGGGTTCTCCTATTTCTGTCTAGTATGCAGTCAGGGAAAACAAAAAGACAATCCATATCCATTATCCATCTCAAAAAAGGTCAGAATCTCGGACCATGAAAGAAAATGTCCCCAAAACTAAAATAAAATGGATACACTAAACAACCAGTCCATCTACACATACAGGGTACTGTCATACACAACCTCACTAACCTAACAAGGATACCAACATAACCCAACCCTGAACACACAAGGAAATAGAACTCCTACAACACACCAAATAATTATCAAAATTTTGTGGAACTTATTTTGAAGATTTATTTTAAATCATGAAATAGGAACACGTCATTGTGGGTGATGTTTCCCTAATTATTGTGAGTATAAAGCCACATCAATGTGTACCACATACTCCTTAAGAGTCATGCATAAAAAGAAAATTCTATAGTCATGACGGTAGAACATAACAATATAGGGATTCCTATGTGAAAACCTAGTGTCTAACTATCCCTCAATAAAAATATACATCTCTCAACCGTGAACCAAACACACGAGTTAGTCGATATAGTCTACCACACCTCCAAAATATCCTCTACAAGATATATGACTCACTGAAATTGTTTTTATCTTGTCCAAAAAGTCAATCCCAATTAAATATTATAATATTATAGATTTTTCAAGAAGAATATTAAAAAACACAACCCATTCATATATATTGTATAAACAACTTTTTTTTACTAGTGTCCAAATGTACTGGGACCAATGGAATATTATTTGGGTATTGGAGAATAGATATGTTTGCTACTGAACTAAGAATGGAGTTTGTGGATAAAAAATATGAACATGAAATCCTTTTAAACATTTTCAATGAACCCCATACAATTCTCATGAAACTGTGGTCCTTATGTAGAGCCCTATCTAATACCATTCTATCATAACCCTGCCCAATAGGGCATGATCCACGACTAGAAAAATCTTACCTCCAATAGTCCAAGGGCTCCTGTCTAGTGCTAAGTATGAATATAAAAATAATGGGAGTCCTTATACTATGGTACCTTTATGTAGGAAACCACAAAAATCTCACTGAAATAGTATGGAGATAATATAAACTGAAAAAAATTTAATTAAACATCTATCCCACTACAGGTGTACTAAATGTGTAAAAATTTTAAAAAAATAAAAGACCATAAAATGAAATTATTAATGAATAAAACTTTTTCTAAAGTATATGATCACAATAAAATGTAGTTGTTGGATAGCTCATTTCCCAAGCTCCAATAAACACCTCTTTCGGTCTTCATTAGTTAGTGATGGCTGCCACATGTCCTACTGGGATTCCCTGAAAGGATTGTGGTCTGCACAAAATACAATGTGTTTGGAAAAAACCTTGTGCGGTTGATTATAATAATAATCAATACATTAACCAAATACCCAAATGAAATTGAAAAACTGAATGAAAAAAATTGAATCATCCCAACCAAAGGGAACCTAATGGAAGATAACTCCAACTCAACAATACTATGATATACATGACTATTCATCTCAGTTCACAGGGGGTTTCAATGAAATTGGTGACCACACTGAAAGGACTCCTTGAATCATCCAGACATTCTATTCTTATAGTCCCTATTGTCGAAGGATCCATTCTCATTGCATGTTACATGATTCTGCTTGAGGTTTTAATCCAACGCATGACATGGAGCACGCACTCCCTGAGCTTGTCCATCTGAGATGTCAAACTTTTTTAAGGATACACTCCATTGGGACAACAGTACCACCCCTAATGGAACAACAATGATGAAAACATTCATTGAATGTCACTATAATCATGTCACATCCCTTATATCCATGTTGGAATACATCCACTAGAACGTCCTCATATGATATATTCATGACGAATGTCACGCTAGACCATATGGATCTAAATACTCATATAGGGGATCTCACCCACCCCAAAGGGGGTAAAAAAAACCCTACTACATCCACATAAATTCTAATAACATAGGAACATAATTACACCCATAACCAATGGGGGACACACTGAAACATGTTTGGAATACCGAGGATCACACCACCTCATATAGGATTTCACTCTCTTTCCCACTAGGGGACACCATGAAACCAATACATTAACTCTAATATCTCTCAGAAAGGGAATCACACCCAATAATACTAGGGGAAACACAATCACAAAATGAAGTCCCAAAAATCATATCACTTATATGGGGGATTAATTCCTATTTTTTGGTCACAATGATTCAAAAACCCCTAATGGTACAACTAACAATGTAGGTAATTGTACTCCTGAATATTACAAAACACCTAGTTAACTATATTCTAAATTGGGGATCATAGACCTTATAATGAAAAAACCCTACTAATACTACCTACTAAATAGATGATCATCTAATGGTTGATTCAACAAACCCTAATGGTCTTCCCGGAAATATTATTGATCGTTTGAGGTGTAATGTCAGTTATGCAAATATTAAAGAGCCAATATAGGGAAAATTATATGATATTAGAAACTCTTGGGTCAACTTGAAGGGTTTCTACAAACCAAAAAAATATCATCTTCTCGAAGTAATAAAAAACTTATAATGAGGAAATATTTCCATTTTATACATTTATTGGTATAATCCATGTGACTCACTCTACCACTACACTTCCAAATATCACAAACAAAAGAAATACACAACACCTCCTCAAATCGCATATCAAATACCCATACTATGTCCACCATCCTCTTATAAGTGGAAAGCATCTCAGGGTAGGATACTCATGGGCTCAAATTTATGACTACATGAAGAAGATATGAATGGTTGAAATATCGAAATAGTAGTACTGGGAATGTCTGGGGTCTACTGGCATGTAACCCCACCTCCAAACATGGTCATGACTTCCCCCACCCCATGAATCATCCAACCATGTCATTCACATGGCCCATACCCATGGTACCAATTGATTCTTTGTTATGAACACCTTGGATCATTTATTTTCCCAACCCAGTGTCATAAATAACATTCCCACCTACTCTAGAAAAGTACATTCACCTGAAAAAGTCTCTTGACATGGCTTCCATGGCCATGTCCCATAGAAAAATTACAAGGGTCACTACAAGGAATATAAATTCAATAAATGATGGGTAGTATAAAAAAATCCACTTCCATGAATAGGAAGAATAGACAACATGTGATGTTTCATTGAAACCCAAGATATCAAAAATTATAAAAGGGATTTCTCTTCAATCAGCCATATTTTCCCAGTTTTCCACCAAATCCAGAAGATCGATCATGAAGGGATCTTTAGTGGTCGTATGGGAGATCTAAAACCATAAATAATCAAAAAAAATTCTAAAAGGACTTAAAATTAAAATCCAAAAACCTTGTGAAAGAACTCTAAACCTTCATGTCAAATTAACTATTGTGGGTAACTGCAACAAATTCCTCGAGCAATTTATATCTTGATTGAAGGTTAGTAGTGCCTCTTAATCATGGTTTCACTTGAGTTTTTCAATAATTCGAAAAGGGGTGGATATTGGATCCAATATATAATTATCACCATGGTAGTGGTATGGTATTTATTTAATTTTATTAAATTAATATCCCCTTTAAACACCATTATAATTCACCCCATCTTGGAACCTGTCGTAGAAATATTTTATGCCACACCTAAGAAAAGTTCAATGTTATGAATTCGACAGCAGCCTCTGATTTTTTATCTGAGAATTAAAATGGGTGTTAGTACATGTTTTGGAGAGAAATTTTAGTGTGATGAAAAATATTTATTATTTTTAATATCACATCATCAATGATCTCCAGGCACCAGAATCATTCAAAGACTCAGCACTTATATCTGTAAATATTTCTAGAAATATTATATAGTTTTATTTGAAAAAAACCCAAGTAAAAAAATATAAATTTATAAATCCCTACAAATTTTTCCTCTAAAAATATATTAATATTATGTATTGATGATAGTATCCTTAATATGAAATTCCATTTGACTTTATGAAGGGATCTAAATGTGGTCTACCGAAGTAGTGGTATTAATTTTACCAAACATCATTGAATTTGAGACATAATTCACCTACAAAAAATAATTGGTATTAATAATAAACATAATAACTTCATTATTCTCAAAAAACTAAAATTATATTATAATTATTTAATAATATTTATTCACCCTATATTCAATAAAATGGTATGTAAAATTTTTGGACACTCATTCATGTAGACGACTACCTCCATGTAGAGATAAAATACCTCTTCCTTAAAAATATTTCATTGATAGTTATTTTAATGGGATTTGTTTTCATAAATAATAGTTATTAAATAATTTTTAATCGATAATTATAAAATTATGTTTACATTTTTACATTAAAATCCTTTGAATGTTGATAATGTTAATCATGCATACATGTGGACTACCACCTCCAAGAAGAGTTGCGAATCATTTTTCATTTTTTATTTAAATTTATGTTGATAATGATTGATTTTATGAATATATATGGAATATTTGATATTATTAATATTATAGTGAGGTGAATTACAATCTATATTTCATCTATTTCATCCATTGTAATGTTAAAATTGCATTCAATCATATATTTGGCCTACAATATCTATAAAAAATTCTAATTAATTTTTATATCTATATCCTCAATGGATGAATATTTACTTATAATGACAATATATAATATTAATATAAATTTTTATAAATTTAATAATATATAAAATTTTTCGATTTTGAAGTATAGGAACTACTAAACTAAAATTTTCATGGAAACACAAACCATTAACACCCAAAAATGATGATTTTAATATGTGATTATCCCTAAATTAGTGTTAAAAGGTTATAGTTGGATCATATATTATATTATGTTTCTTTAAAAAAATTTATTAAAATATAATATAGTTATATTTACTATAAATTATATTATTGTTCTTTAGAAGAATGTTAATACTTCGTAAAGGGTTTATCATCTCAAATTGTATTCCATGGGATATATATTATATTATGAATATAATATATTTTATGATGAACATATACACCACCATTGAAATTTTATATCATTAAAATCCATATCTACATAATTTTTTTAGTTATTTTGTGTTATGATATAATGGGGCTTATTATTTAAATGTTACCAATTTGATAAGAGATTTATGTTACAATATCACTATTAATAGGGATTTATCAGTATTAAGTTTACAACGATAAATGTTGGGATATATATCTTAATAATCCCATGATTTTCTTTGAAAAATAATATTTATATTTATTAGATTTCTTGGATTTCATAAATATCATTCTTTTAAGAACATATGATAGAAAATTAGTATTTTTAATGAAAATAAAATTTATATATCTATTTGGTCGAAAATAATTTTTCTTTCATTTCGATGTTTTCCCAAAAAAAAATCAATAATATTATTTATATTATCCTATAATTTTATAAAATAATTTTTATACATATATTAATATGTACAAAAAGATGTAATGATAAATTATCTGGTAGTTTTCAAAATGTTTTACTTTTGTCTTTTTTAATGAAAATGTGATTGACATATATATATTTACATTCTTGGAATGGAAAAGTTTCAGCCATCATGATATATGAATGAATTTATTTTTATGTTAAAATTTTTATGGTTCTTTTAAAATAAAATTTATTCCTTATTATTATATATTTTTTATATTGAAAAATTTATTTCAAAATAGAAAATGGTTTTTCATAAAGATATATTTCTGGTATACTTTAAATGAATTCCCATCTATGATGACATCATTGGGTGTTACATGTTCTTTATTAGGGAGGTGATCAAATTATACAGTCAAGATTCAATTTTTAGATGAATTATGATCATGTTAATTTAATTAATATTCAATGAAAACCATTTCATTATGAAGGCTAAGTTAAGTTATGAAAACCATTTATTATCAACATTTTATGCTACAATGAAATGCTGAAATATTTATCAGACAAATTTCTATTTAAGGGTTTATGTAGTGCTGAATGTTTAATAATATTTTAGAACACATATATGTTATTTTCATTACATGGGGAATGGGTGGGATTTATATATCCCTCTAATTAATTGGAGAATGATGGATATCATCTGATATAATAAAGACTAGAATGGGGTGTGAACTTATTTATGTTACGGAATATATCCCCTATGATATTATTTAGAGGGAACATTGACAAAATAAATGCTATTTTATATAGTTAACCCAATGATATATGATATTATTGGTTGTTATTTTTAACTGCTATGGAAATTATTTTCTTGTCACATATGAATGCCACTATCTTATTCATTATAACAATGTTATTATTTTATGTCTCATGTTTATTGATTCCTTTATAATTCATATATTTTTAACATCCATAATATATTTTAATACTCAATATCAAGATCTCTGATATGTAGGTTATTTTCATAAAATTTTATGATCAAGTCCTAATACCCTTATTGTCATGTTTTGACTAATGATCGTTGATATCACCCTTGTCTACCATTACAGATCATAAGGGCTCATGCATTCTTAGAATTTTTTCTCTATGTTTGGGTGAAATTTTTTATCTATGATGTGCCTATGGTTGGTTCTATATAAGAATAAATATATGTTAGATGATGTAATGATACTATTAGTATGTAATTTTATGTATATATGTTTCAAAAGATACTAAACCAATATAATTCATGTGTGTATCCTAGTGGTATTTAATGAATATTTATATATTAATATTAAATATCTATGTATGGAAATTTCCTGGTTTATGTACATTATAATATTTACCCAATTTAAAACCATATTCTACATAGTGTGGTAATACTGACGCAACCTAAACAATTAGGATATATGAAAATGTGCCCATGTTCATTGATGGTCTCCTTCTCTAATGTTAAAGGTCGATTTGGGTAATCATAATCAACTGAGTTGTAGCAATATATGTGAGATCCTCCCTGAAATAGAGTTATCATGGTGAAATATTAAATTATATGAATTATGAAGTGTACTTTTACCCTATTGGTGGGGATTCTTTATTGGGGAATCTGTCAATGTAATATATGAGATAAATCTGGTTGGATGTGTTGTGTTGTGTTAAAATAGATGTTACATTACCCAAATTAGGAATGGGTTCCTTAATTGTTATAATGTAAATGTCATAGAATTCACTATACTAACTATATTAACTAATATTGACATTTCCAAATAGTTTGTGGTATTCATCCTGATTGAGTTTTCTCCCATTATTTTCTTCCCCTCCTTCATGATTACTTATATTTCAATATTTTATGAATTTCACCAGACAATTTGGGTCTTATAAGAAATATGTAAATATTTTTTCCCATTGAAAGAGTACATTTTTTATGATTTCTATGATTATTGAAAAATTTTATTCATTTAGATCCAATATCATCCATTAATTATGTTGTAGAATGTGTCACAGTGAACCACACTATATTTAAATTTAGAAATGTGGTCTTTTAAATGATTTATATCCTTGATTCTACAGTGCTTCTATTTGTAACATTTTTCATTCCCTTAGATAGTATGTAAATAATAACACTTTTCAACATCATAATCACCAATGTTGGGGATTTTACATATAATTAAAATAAAAATACAATATCAATATGACTTTTATGGATATCATAATTGTTAATGATTCCTTGTATTTTCAATGGTTTGATATGTACATGAATTGGTGTTTCATTATCTTTCTTTTTAAACAAAATGACCATGTGACACATATAATAATATTAATCAACATGTGATACCTCCATTGAAACACCATTATACATAAACATTTTTTTATGAAATGTCATTAATTAATTTCTTTAGATCTCTGATGATAGTTAAATTTTATACCACATAGAATACTTCATCGATATGGAAATGATCAAATTTTATCATTAAATATTCTATAACATGGTATGGGGATCTCTAAAAAAATCCCTCCATGGACTCAATTTTAGTGTTCTATTGGGATGGTTTTAATGAAAATTTTCTCTAACTAAAAGTTGGTGATGTTTTTCTGTTTATGGGTTAAGATAGGATGGCCTATATTTATATTAATATTTTTTCTATAAATTATATACCTTCTAGTACATCATCTAACATAATTTAAACTAAAAATGATATTGGTGATTTAAGAAAAAATTTATGGCTTTGTTTGGATGTCCAGAGAGATTTCCTCCTGATTTAAATAAGATATACGGCATCATTAGAAATGGTACCCCAGAATCATGGTATTTTTAACCTCATCTTCCTCAATATAAACTCCGTGTTTGGGGTATATAACCCATTTATCATGTATTTATGTAGTTATATAATTTCTGGGTTTAAAACCCTAAATTATTTTGTATATAATGTTTCATATAATATGGGATATCGCTATAAGAACAAGTCCCTGACGTCAATGAATATTCATGAAATAAATTTATTCTGGGATGATTATGAGAAAAACATTTTGTCCATGAATGGTTTTCAAAAATACCCCATTCACATGGGGAATAAAAATCTACAATGTGACTGTGGTTTTAGAAATTAAACATGATGTGATGTGAACATAATTGTTTTTGATGTTTTGAAGTTTCATGAGGTGAATTTCCCTATCACTCCATAATTCAGTTTGAGTCAGGGCTTATTAAAATCAATATATCACTAGTAAATCAAGATTTTTTTTAAATTCATATTGAGTCTAAAAAGATTTAACATTTTGTATTGGACTCATATATTAATACTAAATGAGGATAAACATGGATTTTTAATCATTTTTAATACATTGAAATCATATTTCACTTATTTTGGAGCATGTTAATTTATAAAAAAATTCAATGAAAAGTGATGACTTGACTGGTACTATATTATTCTTATTATGTGTTTGGAATGCTCTGGGTTGGAAGCATGAATGTATATGAATATAATATTGATGTTGAATGGGTATTACATGTGTAATAAATGGGTAATATAATTACTCTTCATGTGTTTTATTGTGATTGAATACTAATTATCTTTATATATCTTTTCATATTTTTTATTTATATTACTAATGGAGTGATAACATGTTAATGTCCAAGTGGAAATATTTCGAACGTCAATTTGGGATTCTGTATTAGGATGCATTGTCCCTATAGGATGTGTATGTTGTTGTATATACATGTTTTTTCTAATCATGGATCATGTGAAAAATATTATCTTATTTCTCTATTTGAAAGTCATGATGATACATTCCTGAGAAGGTGGAGAGGGAATTAATATATATTTTTTGGGGTGGTTGAAATGATGCAAAAGGGATGTTATTGCATCAAGATATTTGTTTTAGTTTTTTAATGTGTTTTTGTTACTTGTAGGATTTTTCTCTAATATACTTCGTTATATTTTTTTATGTTTAATTTTTTATTTTATTTTTCATCATATTTTTCTATTTGTTTTTTTTATTTTCTACATGAATGGTCGAGTTTTTTTAAAATTGAAGACAACCAACCAATTATATAGTAATCACTTTGCATTTATCAAAAGTCAATTATGGCTTCGGGATATAACCTATGGATAGTAGTATTACACTATCATAGAATCTAATACTTTTGGGAAAGGATATTACAAATTTCATCAATTTGGTTGGTCCAACATATGTAAATATATAAAAGAAGTATTATATAATAGATCTAGAAAATTTTACAATAAAAGATACCAGGATAATTCATTAATTTTGAAAATCATGTTACTGTAGTGTTCTTTTAATGAAATTACCTTTTTCTAAACCTATAATATTTTTTTCATCATCCCCAAGGGTTTAACCTATGAGTGTAGTGTATAAGACCTTAATAATGTAAATTACCACCAAAATAGTATTTCCCATTTTTTATTTTTTTAAAATTTTAAAACGTGTTATGTTGATTTGTACTTTTGAATAATTTAAATATCTTAATCATTATATTTACTAGTTATGTGTGTATAAAGGGGTTCTTTTGACCTAAATATAGAGAAATAGTTTCATCTAGACAACATTTAAAAACATAAAAATGGATATAGATAATGTTTTTTGAAATGACTAATATTTGAATCAATATGATGTTCAAATAATTTTACATATATATTAATATATACAAACTGTGAATCAAATTGATAATCCATGAAATGGAGATCATTTTAAGAAGTTTCCATAACTATATCTAGGAATCCCTTATAGAGTTTTGAGACCTGGAAATAGTGAATCTTTGATATTCAGAATAAATCAAAAATTCAATTTCCTTAAATACTAGACAAATAAAAAAGCCATAGTTGCATTCCATGTTCTTGATGATATCACACATAAATGGTGCTGTCTAATTTTCAATGATAAACTCAATAACATTACTATTTGGGATGAATTCAATGAAACTTTTATATTTTACTATATCCCAGTAATGATAGATAAAACAATGGACTTCTTGCATCATATATAAGAAAATACACCATTCATGGAATATGATATTATTTTTAGAAACATAGTTCATTTTAATCTAGAAGAATATTCTCTGTTATCCCTAATGGATCTTATATTTCAATGTGGAATATGACTGGAAATTAAATTTGTAATGGTTTTGTTATATATTTTTAATTATATAGATATTAATATTTGAGTGAATTTTTTTGATTTTAAAATTATCATACATATTATAAGTGTAATAATATTCATCAATATGGGTACAATTGGAAACTATAATATTGGGAATAATATGATATGGTAAACCAGTATCTATAATAATAATTCATTATAAAACCTATATAGTAGTTTATTTTCCTCAGAAATCAGATCATGGATTCTTTCATTTTATAAAAAAATTATGGGGAAATTATAATTGAATGGATCAATAAATTAACATGGTATTTCATTTTCAGGATAAGATTGTCATTCATATATATTCTTAGGAATAAATTTCTTCTACATATCATAAATGAAAGGGTTCATTCATCACATATCGGAAAAATGTATAAGACTATGAGAACCCATTAATTATTGTATTATTTGGAAAAAACATGTTTTATTATATTCTTAATTGACTCACATAACAACATGATAATATTGATTTTTAATGACCAATTGGAATGAGGGAATATCTACATATGGACATATGAAAATGGGAATAGATTGTTTTGGATATTTTCGGAGCTTACCAATAATTTTTTGGAAGCATGATTCATTATGGGAGACTATATACTAAATCAAAGTGTCATAGAAATTAATTCTCTTCCATGAATCCAATAAGGGTAAACACATAAGAAATACCTACATTCATGAAGTGGTAAAATTACATTAAATTCCTATTTTGACCATCTCCAACAAAGATCATAAACATGAATCTTTGATTTAGTTATCATTTGAAAAATATTTAGATACCTATATGACCATTACCATTATATACCATCCTCAAATGGATCTTTAGTTAGGATGAATGAATCAATCATTTTAAGGTAGGCCCATAGATTATGATATACCTTTTTGGGTCTCCTGTGATGACAATTTTCTATTAGTGTATATTTTAATGTAACCAATTTTTATTAAATAAATGAAATTCCTTACATTAATTAATATTGTTCTTATCCATTCAAAAATAATATTGTTTCTATTGATACCATAGAAACATAATATTTGATACCTAAACATGTTTGTTAATTAACTGAGAATTTTCAAAGTATCAATAAATTGATGTTTTATCACAAATACATCAATAATATTGTATGAATAATCCCAATAACCCATTATCCTTTCTATTGGGAGATCCTATTGTCTAAATAGTCTCTCCATTGATAGGGAATTTCCAATTTTATATGAAATGGTATTTTTATCATCATTATGTTTGACGTTTTTTAGAAATATCAACAAATAGTGATCTTTCTTGCCAATTAGCTTCACCCATATAGTTCAGTTTGGATTATAATATATTTCATGTATCTCAATTACTGAATCATAATCTTGGTCTAATGTATATGATTCGATGGGATCATATTCATTATGAATATGTTGTTTTATTTTTGTGACCAAATTCATGTCTTGGACATATAAGTTAATTACGTATGTTGAATATGTCTTCCATAGGTTCAAGTATTATAGAAAAATTTTGATACTCAAGAGTTTTAAATTGGAATGAATGAATTTTATTCTTTGGAAATGGGTGAAACTATTCCAAAGCATCATCAAAATCCATCTTTCATTGCACAGAAATCATAATTATGGGTATAATATAACACCCTTTTTTAAGGTACATTGCTATTTCATTATTTATTTTTGATGTTATATAATTATTTGATTCAAAATATTATTGTTTTTATATGCGAAATTATATTGATAGTAAAAATTAGAAAACAAGATCCTATTTATTTTTTGAATGGTTATTCAAGAGGTAAATTGATTATAAGAAGATTTCATGATAAACAAAATGGATTGAATGGTTCTCTATATAAGGCCATTAATGGAATGGGAGTTCATTCATGGAATGTTTGAGACTTATGATATTGTATCATATGTGAATTTAATATTGTAGTATATTACATTTCATGGATTGGCCATATGAATCTCTTTTTGACGGCACAAATCATGTCATACAAAACAATTTTTAATCATATGAATTCATGAATTTCCTTGTTTATTCCCTCTATCATCTATTTAGAACCATTTAATTCAAATATTGACTTTATAAGTTCTCATAAATCCATAAGTTGATTTCATTGAATCCTATGGTGTAAATATTTTAGACGAATGTGGAATTATGATAAATAGGAATATCACAATACTATTGAAATGTTAATACACATTATAACTCATTTCGAGGAATGTGGAAACATTATATCACCTATTTTTCATGAAAACTGATGATCATATTTCAATAAATGATTTTCATGTATTTCCTATGTAACAATGGATAATTTTTTTAGTACAAATTTCAGTTTATTAATTGGAATCATGGGATTTTGAATGGGTTTTTAAAAAACCCTTTTAGATTCATCATATCAAATATTAGTTTTATTTTAACATATAAATGATGTTGTGTTTTTTATTTTAAAATGTAAATTAATTATTATACAATTATATGTTGTGGGTCACTTATATAAAAATGAATTATGTGAGTTAACATTTTATTAAAAATCATTTTTTGGTTTGAAAACGGATTTGTTCTCAATAGGGAAACCTAGGATTAAAAAACACATAATTAAATGTATTCTAGGATAGGATAATTCGCTCTTATAAGGATTTATCAATGATGTATTCATGAAACTCTCGATGTGTGTTATGTTCAATGGGTACCGAATGGGTAATAATCATTCATATAATTTTTTTACATATACTCTATTGATAAAAATTGAGACTTTTTATATTTCCTATTTTTCAATTTGTTTATATTTTGAACTATTAGATAACTTATTATTATCACAGTTCATCATGTTGGGAAGTCACCTAGGGATTTACTTTTATGTCCCACTCTCACCCCATCATTTTCTCCATAGTGAAAATACAATTATGCTATATTATGATGTTGGTATTATAAATTATCTTATTTTATTAATGGATAATCATAATTATACATTCTCAATATGGTGGTTCGTTCTTGGATAAGTTTTTTATGGGGTGATTGGAGTGATTCCATGTTCATGTTATTACTTTAGTATGAATGTTAGTTTTTTGTTGAGTGTGTTGTGTCACTTCTATATACTACTCTGATATTATATCTTATTGGTATTGTTTAGTTATATTTTTTATAAAAAATATATTGTGTAATCATAATATATATTTTTATTATTGTATTTAAATTTTTTATATATTTTATGGATAATGATACCAAAATTATTTAGTAATACCATGGAATTTTTTGATATACTTTGGCTTCTAGAGGATGTAACCTAATGTCAATACCATTTTGGAATTAGGAAGTTGTAATAAACATCCTTAATCTCAATGGAATATTCCATAATATTTGGAAATAAAGATGAATTCATAATTTTCATCATTAATATAGATATGGATAATTATGAAGATAAAATTAAAATAACCATATTAATATCCTACATCAGATATATATATTAATTAAAGGGGTCCTTCTCAGCATCGTAGTGGTGAGGGAAATAAGTTTGATGTGATTTTCACTATGTAAGGTAATGGTGGAGAATTTTTATATTTTAATTGATTAATGAACTATTATTTGTCCTAGTCTTAGATGATTGTGATGATGAACATGTCAGTTTTTTAATTCATAAGTTAGTCTTGGGACACATTTGGCTATATTATTTGAGACCATAATCTATGATAATACTTCAAAATAATTTTTTTTATTCAACATGTCTTCATATTTATATTAACTTTTCAAATAATTCATATAATAGTATTTCATCCCCAGAAAAGGTAAAACGGATTAACACTTTCTATAATAAGGGAATTCATAACATATAATGCAGATAATGAAACATTATCATATCCATATCATTGAAGATAATGTAATAATGATTGTTTTTGAAAAACATAAAATGATTAGGTAAATAATTAAAAAATTTATCTATAATGAATTCGTTATGATTCATATCCTCTTACATTTTTTAATGGAGGCTAAATATTGTTTAAATTACATATCATGAGACATTTTTCATTCAAAATAGCGAAAAAGGATAATTTTTATTCTCAAAACTCATTATGATTTTCTCCTTGACTCACTCCATACAATGGTATAGTTATTGTTACAAAAATTCAATGTAGGAACCACATGATATGTAATGGTCTTTAGTTATTGAATATGAATATATGATTGATTTACATTAACATCCCTTATTTCTATCTAAACATCTGAATTTACCATTCCATTGGTGTCGACAATGAATATTCAAATAAAATTTATAAAAAATCCCCAAACATATATTAATATTATTTATTACTAATATCTATATAGATATCCATGTAAAATAAGTGTTTTTTTCAAATTGATGTGAAATTATTGAATACATATTTATATAAAATTATCCATCAAAATATTTATCCTGAAAGAGTAATTATATACCTTAAATCATAATATAAATTCCATTAAATATTATTCTATCATTGATTATAATTCACTATATTTATGTCTATAATCATTTTCAATATGGTGCTAAATTACAATAGGAATCGTTGATTAACGTCCTCCTAGTTTACAATAAACCCAGGTAACTGGTTTTCATACTAGAAATTTTGGATACCTCTAGAGTCTACATGAAGGATATATACTTTTACCACATCATATTGTTTGAGTATATTCATAATATAGAATATCACCAAAAAAATTGCATTATTTACTATTATGGCATTCCTATTCTATTGGATATTAATTGTTGATAATAAAAGATTCATTTTAATGACATAGAGTTTATAATTAATATTCTTTTCATGAATAACATTTTCTTATATTATAATTTTATATATATATAACATCTAGAAACATGAATAAAAAAATTTCTTTTTAATATAGATCATTATATTAGTCATAAAATGTACCCATAATAATAAAAACATTAAAATTGAAAAAAATATTGATGATATGAAAAGTTGTGTAGTAAAATTGTATCTTTTCAAACTACCAGATCCATCACTCTTATGGACAAGATTATGGAAATGTAATATAATTTTAGTAATCCTATCGATATCCATGAAAATATAATATGTAACCATGGAAGGAATTATATATAATTTTGAATTAATGAAAGAATTTTTATTCATTTGAGTATTTATGATTGTTAGAATATTTACATGGAAATTTGAATAGTAAGTCAACCACTGAAATAGTAACCAAAATATTAGGAAGTATAACCAAATCATTAGGATATTAATTTAACCTTAAAAAATAAATTTGAATATAAATAATATTTTTCATAAATAAAAAATGTTTAATGAAATAATAATGAGGTCATAATGACATAATAAAAGAAATATATTTTTTTATTTTAGGGAAAAATAAATTATATAATATAAATGGTTCATTTAAGAATAGTAAACCTAATTTCAAAACCTAAAAATTATTTTCCAAATTCAAATGAAATGATGATTCCCCTAAAATAAATATTTTTCTCTTCTTACACATTCAAAATTTTTAAAAAAATATTTTATTTGGTTTATAAAGTGGTTTAGAGTCTGATATACAATTTATTGTATTGATATATGATCGGAATGTTATTTTTTTATTATTTAAGTGTTAACCATGGATATAATATTTTATTCAACATTATAACAAAAAATACCCCTCTTATCATGTATGAATTCCACATCTATGCCCCCTTGAAAACCACTCCTCCCACATATAGAAAATCTAAATATCTTCCCTAATCACCATAATTAATATCATTATAACATTAGAGATTTATTAATATAATCTATATAAATGAATTAATGATATTATGTTTCATATAGGAGATGTAATTCTGCGAAATAAGTTTTTTTTCATCATCTTCTAATTACAATTTCAAATTTTGTTATTTTTTATCTATTATATTCAAACACAGATATTTCAATATTAATTTATTATATTTTTTACAATATATTAATAATTCTAAAATACAGTAAAACTTCTATTTATGATATATTTATATTTCATAACTCTCATTACTATTCTTCAGAAAATGTCACATTAATAGTTAGTAAACAACTAACAAGGTTGATTCAATCTCTATTAGTATGACTGTCGTAAATGATATTTAGAATGAAAATATTTCCTATATATAAATTTATAAATATAGTTATTTTAATTATTTTATAATAATTTTTCTTATGAATAAATGACATAAAATATAAATAATAACAATGAAAAAATTGTTTATTTTAAATAAAATATTGAATCAAAACATTTCATATTTATAATTGATAATTAATAAATCAAATATAAACATTTGAATTGCAGAATATTGAAAAAAAAGAATAAAATTTAATAATGTTTTCAGGTTTTAATAAATATATGAATATTATGAAATAATTTGGGTATTATGGTAAGGGGTGTCTGGAACCAAAACTCCATTTTTGGATTATCTCCCTTTTAATATATTTTATTTTTAGTTGTTCTTGTAATTTTAGTAAAATTCCCTAAAAGTATCATTTCCCTTTTTTCATGTATATAACTTTTTCTACACTTTCTAAAAAATTTAATCAATTTAAATAATATTTTTAAAAATGTCATTAATTTCTTGTACATGGAATTTCCTACAATATATTATTTTAAATGTAGTATAGAGTGATGATGTTTTCTGCCAAAAAAATGATTTCCATTATTCATTTGGCATACTAAAATTGTCCTGACCCATCCTTGGGGCCCATTCCATGACTACCCCAATCCCGCCTTCCATAGGCCAGGGGTTGGCGACTAGCACCAAAGGCATAAATCCTGATAACTGGGAAGGAATTGCCTTTACAAAACATAAAAACATCCAACCAACGTACAAGTGGAAGTAATACACTAAGTATAAAAGAAAGTGCTGAAATGTAAATGGGCCAGAATACAAACCCAACTGAAAAGTACCGCTACAACTGAATGAAAGTACAATAGAAAAGACAAATAGCTTGAAGATAGAAGCAGCTTCTGGGTCATGCACCTCAGATCCTACCTGAAGGGTAGGTATAGTTATCACAGCTCCCAGATCATCCACCACGGATCCTTCCTGAAGGGTAGGTAAAGATTGCCTCCTCAACGATCTCGCCCGTCGACCTCCTCCGAGTATCGTATCGTCGTGATGTCCATCTCCGGATACTGACTCGTCGTGAGATCCACCTACGGGTACCATCCAGTCCTCGAACACTCGGCCTCAGTCAGCGTTGTCCGTCATCTGTATCCAACACAATGAGGTGATGGCATAGTCTGTGCAGGGTTGAGTATAACGATACTCAGTAGGGACCCCAAGACCCTCAAGGTCTCACTAAATCCAAAAAGGATAACCACAAAGAATGATAAACCTATAACCCTTACTTAGGTATAATCCCATACTTGTACGTAAGTTATCAAGTAACCCATGTCAATCATGAGGTATCACACAGATATGAAAGCAACGGATAACCACTACTTAGGTATATGCCCATACATATACCTAAGTTATCATGTATCCCATCTCAATCATGAGGAAATCACAAAGGTCAACGACTCTGCTCAAACCTGGATTTTTATTATCGAAACCACAACTGCTGGAGAACTCCCCCTCTATCGAGTACAGTGGCCTTGAAATGACTCTGAGGTGCTACTCACAGACCTTAGACTGCTGAGGTACTCCTCCTGTCGAGTACCGTGGGTCTGCTGCCAAATACCGGGCGCTCCATCCGCTGTGGGTCTCCGGCCAAATACCGGGTGCTCCACCTAATAGCCTAAAGAGGTACTCCTCCTATAGAGTACCGTGGGTCAGATACCAACTACCAGGCACTCTATCCTCCGTGGTTATGCCACCAAATACTGGGCCCTCCATCCACTTGGCTAATCAAATCACTCCGAGTCGAATCAGTAAAGCAGTCGTCAGGTCTACAACAACTAGGTCTCTGCACTCCGTACGCTCATCTCCGGGAGGGTCCCCTCCACAAGCTACTTTCCGATACTCCAAGTATCAAAAATTCCCACGAAGAAGTATCACAAATAACCGCCTCTTCAAAGGGGTCTCAACGCAACAAACGGCGCGTCAATCGGACACTCAGTCTATGAGTTATTAGTCTTTTCTTCTCGGGGGCCCGGTTGGTTTCGTGTACGAACCAACCTGACTATATCTCAACAATACCTCGAACTCTCATTGGGTTTACTCAATGAGACTGTTTCTCAATAAGATTACCAACGCTGCTGACGATTCATCTAACGGACGTCCGGTCTGAAAGTTATCCACTTTTCCGTTCCAGGGATCCGGTTGTATTTTGGGTACAATCCAATCCAGCCATACTCCAACAGTGTCCAAACCTCAGGAGAAGTATGTCAAAAGTTCCTTCTCATCATGAGTAATCCAACCAAGTTGACAACACATCATTCGGACATCTGGATCTCAAGTTATGAGTGTTTCTACTCCGAGGGCCCGACTAGTTTCATGTTCAAACCAACCTATCCATACCAAAAAACTACTTAAAGCATCATTGTAATATACCAAAACTACTGTCTCTATCCAAGGAATCCTTCTCAACTGACGGTGCGTCAATCGGAGGTCTGTAGCCCAAGATATGGTCGTTTGAACAAACCTGGTCCGAAGATAGCGGTCTCGGCCCGGTTCAACCCGGCCCAATACGCCCTTGTCCGGCCTGAACTGGGTCGACCTGACCCGGGTCCGGGTCCGTCCCAATTGGGCGTGGACCGGCCCAGCTAGTGAAGCCTAGCCATGGCTCGGTTGTCGGCCGAGCAGGGTGCGAAGTGGGGCGCGTCTCCCTTGTTTCCGAAACATGAGACACGGTGGGGTCCGCCCTAGTTGATGTCGGGGGGTTACGACCCCCCGGTTCCCTTAGAACGGCCTGCTAGAATGGCCGGCCTGTGGAAATGCGGGACACCCTCGGGTCCCACTTCCAGGTGGCTCCCGGGGCCGACTCAGCCGTCTTCCCCTTTGAAGACTGTCGCGGCCTTAGGTCGCGGCTCTTGTCCGAACGATGCGGCGTGATGGCGCGGCGCCCCTCCTTCGCGACCCACTCCGGTTGCGGCCCCCCTCGGTGTCTCCGGCATGGTGCGACGGTGTCGTCCACCACCGTCGTGGCCCACTCCAGCCATAGTTCCTTTAGCCTAAACGGCGCAACACGATGGCCCCGCGCACCAACGTCACGGCCCGCTCCAGCTGCGATCCTCTTTGTTCCTACGCGGTGCAACGACACCGCGCTGGATTCACCTCAAACATCAACATTGATCAACAAGAAAGTGGGTAGGATAATCGGTCATGTTCATGCGGTCTGATATCCTCCCGTTATTTTGATAAAAAGCAGCCAAAGTAAACGGGAATGTTTAACGACAAAACAAACCACAAATTTAATTCAGTAAAATTGAACTTAACCCCTACATCGCAAAGATGTCACACGTCGTCGGGCCACAGAAAGATGCAAGCATCATGATGAGCGAACATCGCAGAAGATCGGTGTCGATTCCATTGATGTCAGAGGACTTGTCTTCATCGATGAGACATTCCCCACAGTTGTGTCTCCTCCCTTGACATGGAGGATGAAGAGGAGAAGGCATGTCATTGGTGACTTCACGTTCTTCATTGGAGGCATTCTTTATCGAAGAGGTGTTGATATTCTTCAAAAAAATTCTTCGTTGGAATGGGGGAGCACTTTTAAATTTCTCAAGAGCTTTCCCACAAGGTTTTCCAAGATATTTTCCAACCCATAATTTAGTGAAGGCTCCCGAATATATATAACTATCATTCCCTTTTAGCATTCAAACCCTTGATGGAAAAATTAATTTGGGAGGTGAAGGTTTGTCATAATAAGGGAAGTTGTCACATTAAATTGAAGAGGTTATATGTTGGATGTTGGAGAGAGTTATGGAAAGATGAGAGGATGGGGCTCGTGTAGGCCCCACCTCTCATATATCCACACTTGGGAGGATTAAACTTCCTTTGAAACAAATTTGTTTTAAAAAAATTATTTAACTTATTAATTAAACTAAAAAATAATAATTCTCAACCAACATCAAACGCAACTGCGGTTAAGGTCCCCTTATAAAATTACTGGCGTTGTGAGTTCATCGGTTCCCACAGTTTTCAATTCCATGCACCGGTTCAAAAGATAGAAAAACCTGCTCGTTCGTTCACTAAACGTACCAGAGCTAAACTTCAGAAATTGATTCCAGGCACACCGGGCCTTGGAATCAAGTGTCTTTTGAAGCCACAGACTCGTAAAAATAAAATGAAATTATGAAAAAAAATTCCTTGAAATTTTCGGGTCTTTACATTACTCACACCTCAAGGATTTACGTCCCCGTAAAGATGTAACACAATCTAGGGAAACAAAAGGAGGTACCGAGCACAGAATTGAGCCTCCCGCTCTCATGTGCTTTCCCTGATGTTCTCATTCTGCCAGCGAAAGAACACATGAGGAATCGACTATCCCCGTAGTACCCGCTCCTGTCGATCCTCAACCTCTACTAGAACCCTGAAAAAGTATCCCTGTCATTGATGTATAGCTCTCCGTGGTCGATGATGACAGTTAGGTCGTGCGTACATCTCCTCAGTTGAAGTAAGTGGAATATGTTGTGCAACCAGTGCAACTGTGGTAGAAAGGTCATGCGGTAAACCACCTCACATACCTGGATGAGGACCTAGAAGGGTCCGATGAACCTCAGAGATAACTTTTCGTCTCAGCCTAATCTCCTTAGACCTCATCGTGGTGAGACCCATAAGAAGACGTGGTCACCATTCTCTAACTCTAGTGATCTCCTGTCAGCTCTGTGCAATCTCATCTACCGTGATCCATAAGAGATCACTGCCCACTCCTACATCAGGACACACCTGAGTTTGGTCCCTGATGCATCGTAGTGAACTTTGTAACCAACGACCTCAGGTTAGGCGCACTGGTCAACCTCTACCCCAGCTCCTGAATGCTCTGTTGGAAGTGGTGCTGCAACTCTGGAGAATTCTGGAACAAAGGAAGGTTTGGCCATCTTTTGAGTGATCGAATGCTCCCTCTTATGAATGAATATATCCTTTTCTACCTAGGTTTTCCTTTTCACCAACCAAGGAAATCCCCATCCCAACGTTGTAGATAAACCACAAACATTTTTCCTAATACAGTGAATTCGTGCAAGAACTGTGGTTGCCCAGTCCATTCCCAAACTAATGTCGTAAGGCCCCGATGCTGCCACTAAGAGGTTCCATCCAAAACTCTCACCTCAAGGGTCATATCACACCGTTAGTGTATGTGTGATTATCGAGACTCCTCCCAATGGTTTTTCCAGACGTGAGGGTCAAGTAAACGTCTTAACCGGAAACTCTAGGTCTGGGACAAGATTCGTGGAATGTTGGAATTATTGGTACTTATGTCTATTGATACGGAAGCTAGTAGTAGACACAGCCCGTACCTCAAATCATTCTTAGAGCCTTTGAGTCACACTCCTTGACCGCATGTAGCTATTCTCTTCCCCTGACCTCTGGCTCCCTGAGCCTGGCGGGGACTATAAAGGCAGTTTATTGTAACATGTCAAAATGTACACCACCTCATGCTGCTCTCATAGCTCTGTTTCCATGTCTGCTGCTCTGTAGATTTATCTATCCCTAAAATTTCCTCTTCTTGAAACATTCGCATGCCCAAGTCTCTGAGACTGGCGCTAGTTCACTTTGTTCCCACGTCTAACATTCTCTAGCTGTATTCATTCATCCAAAGAACATTCAACCACAAAGGTTCTCTTTAGCACCCTAATGTGAGTAGGAATGCATATAGGAAAAAGTATAGGCTTGGATATCCTTAAACACACCATGCTCAGAGGTCCGAGCTCTATAGCACTGATCGAATGGTATCATCTAGTACCCGGAATGATAGGTACACCTCGATGAATGCTCAACTACCGACACGTCATCTTTCCAAAGCTGAATAAGCTCTAGGAAACTCTCATCCACCTCCTCAAGCCAGTCCTCAGCCGCTTGAGAGTCGAGCTCACCTTGGAACCTAAGGGTATTTTATGTTGGAACACGTGTAAGGATGTAATCATACATGTTTCACCTACCAGTGCCGCCAGTTGTAACTACTGGCCAACAGGTAGTGATGTATAGATGACACACTACCCGAAGGTACTATCTTAGGAATCGGTCCACGTACCGAAGCCTCGTCACTATGCAGACCATCCTCATGGTCATTCACTAGAAAACATTATTTGTCATGTACACCATCCACTATACTGGTGTCTCAGCTAGGAAGAAAAATCTTGCCATTGCCTCCAGCCAGTGCACTGCTGTCTAGGAATCTACCTCGCCTCGTAAACTCGGAGGCCTCTACTGCTGGAACTCGTGCAACGAGCTCTATTGGCGTGCACCATCTACTAGTATGGCTAGTGGAATCTGCTACCCAATAGGTGGCGGTGCTACTGGTACACCACCAGAGGGTTCCAATATAGTAAAAAGGGCCATGCACCGTAGCCCCGTCGCTCTATGGGCCATCATCATGTACTATATCAGAACTCCAACTGACTGTCTGCATGGAGACATCCAGAACAGATTCAACACGGTCAATGATTTATACCTAGTGAGTGGAGCTGGTTAGATTTTGCTTTAAAACTTTTGGAAACACACACACAATCAGTGTTTTCATGCACAAATTTGGAAATCAGTATTCAGGGTCCTCTTGTATGGATATGTCGACCGCCGCACCAACACTGGACTCCCTGAACTGAAGACCACACTCGGTACCAATTTGTCACAACCCATCCTTGGGGCCCGTGCCGTGACTACCCCCAGACTGACTTTTATAGGCCACGGGCGGGCGGCTAGCACCAAAGGAGTAAATCCCGATAAGTGGGAAGGCATTGACTTTAAGAAACATAAACACATCAAACAAGAGTACAAGAGAAAGTAATACACTAAGTACTAAAGAATGTTCTGAAAAGTAAATGGGCCAAAATACAAACCAAACTGAAAAGTACGGCTACAACTGAGTGAAAGTTCAACAGAAAAGACAAACAGCTGGATGATAGAAGCAGCTCCTGGTCCGTCCACCTCGGATCCTACCTGAAGGGTAGGTACAGTTAGCGCAGCTCCTGGATCGCCCACCAAAGATCCAACCTAAAGGGTAGGTACAGATAACCTCATCAACGCTCTCACATATCAACCTCTTCTGAGTATCGTCTATTCATGAAGTCCACCTCCGGATACTAAATCATCATGAGGTCCACCTCCGGGTACCGTCTAGTCCTCGAACAATCGACGTCTGTCAGCACTGTCTGTCGTCTGCATCCAACACAATGAGGCGCAGGCATAGCCCGTGTAGGGGTGAGTATAACGATACTCAGTAGGGACCCCAAGACCCTCAAGGTCTCACTAAATCCAAAAAAGGAAAACCAGAACGAAGGATCTAAACAGATAACCCTTACATAGGTATAATCCCATACTTATACCTCAGTTATCATGTAACCAATCTCAATCATGAGGTATCACATAGATATGAAAGCATTGGTTAACCACTACTTAGTTATATGCCCATACATATACCTATGTTATCAAGTAACCCATCTCAATCAGGAGGAAATCACAAAGGTCAATGACTCAGCTCAAACCAGGATTTTCATTATCGAAACCACAACTACTAGAGAACACCCCCTTTATCGAGTACAGTGGCCCTGTCATGACTCCGAGGTGATACTCACAAACCAAAGACTACTGTGGTACTCCTCATGTCGAGTACCACAGGACTGCAGCCAAATACTGGGCGCTCTGTCCATTGTGGGTCTGTTGCCAAATACCGGGCGCTCCCCCTAATAGCCTATAGAGATACTCCTCCTGTCTAGTACCATGGGTCTGCCGCCAAATACTGGGCACTCTGTCCACTGGGAAAACCGATTTACTCCGAGTTGAATCGGTGAAGCAGTCGTCTGGTCTACAGCTACTAGGTCTCAGCACTTTGTACGCTCATCTCCAGGAGGGTCTTCTCCATGAGCTACTGGTCGATACTACAATACCAACAGTCCCACTATGAATTATCACAAAGAACTACCTCGTCACCGGGGTCTCAACGCAATAGACGACGCATCAATCGGACGCCCGGTCTATGAGTTATTAGCCTTTTCGTCCCGTGGACCCGGTTTGTTTCAGGTACGAACCAACCTGTATATATCCCAACTATACCCTGAACATTCATAGGGTATACTCAAGGGACCGTTTCTCAATGATATTACCAACACCGCTGACGGTTCGTCAAACGGACGTCCGATCTGAACGTTATCGGCTTTTCTGTTCTAGGGGCCCGGATGTATTTTGGGTACAATCGTATCCGGACATACTCCAACTGCATACAAACCACAGATGAAGTATGTCAATTGTTCATTCTCATCAAGTGGAATCCAACCAAGTCGACGGAATATAATTCACACATCTGGAGCTCAAGTTATGATCGTTTCGGCTCCAAGGGCCCGATTGGTTTCACGTTCGAAGCAACCCGGCCGTACCAACCTTTGTCAAAATCTAGAGTGTAATATACCGAAATGAGCGGCTCGATATATGAAATCCATCACAACTAACGGTGCATTTATCAGAGGTCTGTAGCCCTTGATATGGGTGTTTTAACAAACCTGGACCGAAGATATGGGGTCTCGGCCCGGTCCAACCCGACCCAATACCCTCTTGGTCGGCCCGAACTGGGTCGACCCAAACCGAGTCCGAGTCCGGCCCAATTGGGCACGGCTCGGACCGGTGCCGGAAGCCCGGCCAGGCACTAGCGTCCTGGCCCGGCGCCAGCGTCCCGGCCCGTTGCTGGTGCCCCGGCCCGACGCCGGCGGCCCCGACTGACGTTGGCGGCCCGGCCCGGCGTTGATGGCCTGGCCCAATGCTGGCGTCCTGGCTGCGGCGCGGCTGTCAGTTGAGCGGGGTGCGAAGGGGGGTGTCGCCCCCTTTTTCCTGAAACGGCAGACCCTGTGGGGTCCGCCCTAATTGTTGTCGGGGGGTTACGACCCCCCAGTTCACTTTGAACGGCCGACCATAATGGCCCACCTTGTGTAACCACAGCACCCCCTCGGGTCCCGCCACCAGGTGGTGCCGGGGGCTGGCTCAGCCGGCCACCCCTTTGAAGACTTTCGTAGCCTTATGCAGCGGCACTTGTCCGACCGGCGCGACGCGATGGCGTCGCGCCCCTCCGACGCAGCCCACTCCGGTCGCAGCCTCCCTCGGTCTCTCTTGTGCGGCGCGACAGCACCACGCTCCACCGCTGCGGCCCGCTCCAGTCGCGGTTCCATTGGCCTCAACGGCGTGGTGCGATGGTGTCACGCACCACCGCTACGGCCGCAGTCCTCTTCGTTCCTACGCGGTGTAAAGGCACCGTGCCAGCTTCGCCTCAAACGTCAATGTTGATCAACAAGAAGGCGGGGAGGAGAATCGGCCGTGTTTCTGCGGTCCAATCCTCTCCTATTATTTTGATAACAAGTGGCCAAAGTAAATGAGAATGTTCAACAACAATAAAATAACAATTTTAATTCAATAAAATTGAACTTAACCCCTACCTCACAAATACGTCACACGTCGTCGAGCCATGGAAAGAGGCAAGTGTCGCTATGATCAGACGTCGTGGTAGATCAGTGTCAATTCCATGGACGTCAGAGGAAGTGTCGTCATCAATGAGACATTCCCCGTGGTGGTGTCTCCTCCCTTGACGTGGAGGATGAAGAGGAGAAGGCAGGTCGTCAGTGACTTTGGATTCTTCATCGGAGGAATTCTTCATCGAAGAGGATTTGTTCTTCTTCAAGAACATTCTTCATTGGAAGGAGGGAGATCTTCTAAATTTCTCCAAAGGTTTCCCTCAAGGTTCTCCAAAATATTTTCCAACCCATAATTGAGTGTAGGATCCCCAATATATAAAACTATCATGACTATTTATCTTTCAAACCCTTGGTGGAAAAATTAAATTGGGAGGTGAAGGGTTGTAATAATAATAGAAGTTGTCACATTAAATTGAAGTGGTGCTAAGTGTGGGGTTGGAGAGAGTTATGGGAAGATGAGAGGTTGGGGCTCATATAGGCCCCACCTCTCATATATCCACACATGGGAGGACTAAATATCCTTAGAAACAAATTTGTTTTAACAAATTTATTTAACTTATTAACTAAACTCAAAATTAATAATTCTCAACCCGCTTCAAACGCAACTACTGTAAAGTTACCCTTAAGCAATTACCGGCGCTGCGAGTTCATCGGAGCCCTCAGGTTTCAATTCCGAGCACTGGTTTAAAAGATCGAAAAACTCACTCATTCGTTCACTGATCGTACCCGAGCTAAACGTCGGAAATTGATTCTGGGCACACCGGGCCTTGGAATCAAGTGCCCTATGAAGGCACAGACTCGTAAAATTTTGAAGAAATTTAGAAAAACTTTTCCTTGAAATTTCTGGGTCTTTACCAAAATGTTATTGATGAATTTTTAGTTAATAATCCAATATTAAATCCATTAATTTCAATGTTTTTATTTCATAAATATGATATTTTCATATTATATGTCGTATACATGATTACAATGATTTTATTATGTGGTGTGTGGGCCCAAAATTACAAAGCCCTCAGAATCATTTTGTAACATGATGTATCTAAACAGCCTATATGTATTATTATTTAACATTATTCTCTCTATATTCATTGGTTTGATATTAGGATTTATACACATTTTTAATGTGTGTACATGATTTTAGATTTGATAAAAATTATGTTTTTTATTTTACCAGTACATTATGTTGTTTAATTGTTATTAATATTCTAAATTCCATTAGATTATCAAAAGAACAATTGTGATTCTGATGATGATCTAATTTTTATGATATGATGATGTTGATTATTCTCACCAATGTACAATTTAATTATGTCTCTTATTCTTTCATTGTTATCCCCCATTATTGAGATTTTTTATCACACTATTCTTTGATGCACATCATCAAGTGATTACATCTAATTTGGAGAAGGTTCCTGATTTGATATGGATAAAGATGAATGAATTAAATAATAAATATATTTTACTATGTAAATGTTAAGTATGTGACTATTTGGATCATTTTCTAAAAAATGGATCCTGTATTGTAGTCACTAATATTTTTCTTATCTCTACAAAATGAAATATTAATAATAAAAAATTTATGTATCTATATTAAAGGATGGGGATTTATATCCACAAAATCAGGGTAAAAATTCATTTCTAGAAGAAATATCATGTATCAACCCTCCATAGGATTATATAGTGTGTAAATTAATTCAATGATGTTGAGGGGATCTAGTGGTACTATGATATATGATGATGTTATAGTGGATATATTATTTGGTGCCAGATATTTTTCACTATCATGTTATGGCTACAAAAATATAGTTTCCTCATTCCATTTGGAGATCTCATGGAATAGTTTTGGTTTCATTCCTAGTGGAGGGAATTTTTTACAAATCACGAAAATTCATTTTATAAATATTTGTGATATAAACTCAGATTAATTTCAATTGAAATCCATCATCACTGGGAGTCTGTTTTTTGCCAGAAGGAAGACACATTTTTCTTTCCCTCTAGTTTAATCACTATAAGGGGGAATTATAAAAATACTATAAGGAGAACCAAACCCATATTTTTTCCTCTAATACTAATTAGACACACCAAGATCATGAACCCAGTGGCTGAACATGACTTGTGTGTATTTATCATCATCAGACTCCATCATAGTATAGACAATCTTCATGTTGTCTATGATGAAGACACTAATGACAATCATAGATGTGAAACAAGTAGTGTGTATCATATTATCATCCCCTTAGAAAACTAACAGTATTTTTCTCCTTATAACATCCATAATGAAATTATGGACAATAAATAATCATATTTTCATTTATATTAGAATCGTTTGGATTAAAAACCATATAAGGATTGACCTACCCACCAAATTAGTAGTCATCTGATTAGTATCCATATTGAGATTCACAAAACACACCCCAATGATAGTGATGAATTTTGGAAGGATATGAATATAAATATGATTCCTATAATTTGAATCATAATATAGAAAACACTACATTCTATTGTAGATGAGTGGAAATAGTTTCCCAACCACAATATACAAGGTTTTATAAAATTTTCTACTATAACAGGTTATAGTAATTATATATTTGATGATATTAAGGGTTTTTAATGTGGTAAGAGTTTTCCCTGCCATAGTGGATGAAATTTTATGAAAACACAGGATAGGTTAGATATAATTATCAACTTCATGGATTTATTTTCCACTATTTAGACATTACACAAATTATGTACTTGTATCAGTTGAGAGTTAATATCTAATAAATATTATTTTGTTGTTATAGACCTAATTTTATTTAAAAAAGAGGATTATACAACCATTATTAAATTTAATGTATGAGTCTTCTGATAGCTATCATATGTATTGTATTCCATTTTTGGGATTTTATATGCATGTACATGTGTTAATACAATGATATGGTACTGAACTCTTAAAGGAATGGTTATATGAGATCTTCCCTTGTATCCTTTCTACCCTAAGATTTTATGATGATCTACATGAACGAGAGTTATAATGTTGTTCAAATCATTTTTTCTACTCAAAAATTACAGTGGACATTTTCTATTGGTATAAGGATATAATGGTGCACTTGGAAAGATTGAGTAGGGGTATGATCCTACTCTTACATCATAAAATCATATGATAATTGGATTCCATTGAAATAATGTGAAAAAACTCCCACCTCAAGCGATCATTTTATATCATTATATACCTCTTTTCTATATATTATAGAGAAATAATATTGTTTTTCACCATAACATTACCCTACATATATTAGAATATTTTGCCTATGGGAATAATATTAGACGTTTGTTCTCTTGTTTTATGTTCTATTTCCATTATAATTGTAATATCTTGGCCCCTCTAACTGCACATAAACTCCATAGTATCATTTCTGTTAGAACCTCACCCCTAGGTACAACTAATTACCTAACAGAAACATGGTCCCCTCCGTGGGGGAAACCTAGAATCACAAAAATGAAATCAAACTAATAATTGTCTCTACTAGAAAATGTATTTTCTTTACAGTGAGATATTTCCTCTATCACACACATCATAGAAAAAATCCTAGAATACTGACCATAATGATCACTACTCAAGGATAGAAATGTTTATCCATGAATCTCTAATCTGGTAGGATCCCAAAAAAAAAGTTTCACCCTATTTACCTGAGTCATATCATTAGTTTGTTGACCGTTTATCATTCTGGTGTGTTACATTCACCCCCTAGAGAATAAAATCCTCATTGTAGACCCTAAATCTCAACCAAGGTGTTAACAGTGCACATAATCGTTGGTTATTTCACTGATACCGATGAAAGAAATGGCACCCAATAATAACATATACACCACACCATAACATGGTCATTAGTTATTTGACTTCTAGGTACCCCTGGTTTCCCCATATAAAAGTGGTCCACTCCATGTTACCCTTGCACATTACAAAATGGGTCTTATGACTAATGATAGTACCCATAGTCCAATACACATTCATTCAAGTTTGAATTTTCCCCTTGCACACACACCATGGAAATCATCATAGATGGTCACCCATCCAGATCACACATCAAGGCCAATCATACATAACTCTGGATTTCTAATATGGTAGGCTCTTGAAAATAAGGGTGCACCATATTGACATGAGTTGTATATTTTTTTAATTTTACCATTTATAAAAATGGTGTGTTACAATAATGACCACCATCAAAATTATTATTCCATTGTGATTGGTGTAATTATATATCAAGATATATAATTAATATGTTCCGGATAAGATGAGTTCATGCGGCATTAGTCATCAAGATAACATGAAATATCCTTATTATATTATTCTAAGGATATGTTTGGTGAATATGTGAAGACATTTGTAATATTATTATAATAATGGTTATGGGTATTTTCACATTCTTTAAAGTGTCTCCTGAAGAAATTAATAATGGGAGTAGGTGAAACATGCCTCTCTAACATGCACCATTAATTGTATAGTCGAAAAATCATTTCTTCATTGAGGATATAATGAGCTATCTACATTATTATGATATATACAATGAAATATTACACCCAGATATTTATATGTTTTAGTCAAAATTTATTTGATTCAGTGGTGATAATATCCTCTATTATAGTGAGGATAAATCCATCCCTAAATTGATAGAGTATATCAGTTTCATCATCATATATGTACTGGGTTCCTATAGAGAAACAAGCTGACTATTAGTTTAAATAAGTATAATGATGAAAGATAATGTATGTCTTAACTATAACAATTGGATTAATGTTTCATAGGTTGGGTTAGAAACTTTTTTTATGTTATCAACAATCCCAAAAATTATCAATAAATTATCATATTTATGATTATGGATCTTCAATCACCCACCTTGGTGAACAATGCATGTCTAGTTTGGTTTTTTTATTTCTAATGTTCCCCCTTTGATATGACTATTTCTCATCAATAAATTCATTATTTACAAAACGAATTCAATTATTGGGACATTAATGGGGGTATATTATGGCTATGTACTTTTAAAAATGAATAAATTTTACACTCATCTCACCCCTTCAGTATGGAATAATTTTCAAATTTTAGACTCCATTTTGTAATGGACCACGATTATATAGTATATATCATGTTAAATAATTTCAATTATTTTGAGAGCATAAATTTCAGATGAAATTATTCAACTGAGTATAACTAAAAATACATATATAGGCTAGAAAACAATATTTTTAAAAGATTAATAAATGTATGAGTAGATGTTAAATAATCTTATACTGATTCAATAGTAACATGTCCTTAGGAATACTAATATAACCCTTATGAATAGTAAACCATCCCATTGAATAGTAAGATCACCAATCAATGTATAGATCAAATCGAGGTATCTTATAAATGAATGTATGATGTATTAGATCATTGTATATATAGATAAAAGTTTTATAAAATGTTGTTTATGTGTTAATATTTTTTTAATTCATAATTGTTTAATTATAATATTATAATTAATAGAATTATGTAAAATAAAAATAATTTTTTTAAAACAGAATAATAAATTATTATTATCTTGTATTATGATTACATTAACATTGTATGATACAAAAGATAATTTTCTAATATGTTATAAAATCAGTTATAATTCTAAAATTGCTATTTTTTTAGTAAATGATTATTTTAATGAAAAATTAAATTTATAATATTTATAAAATTATTTTTATAAAATTTAGTTCATTTTTGAAATATTTATATAGAAAAATCGACACAATGAATGTTTCGGATTTTTTTAAAATAGTTGAATTTTTTGTGAGTAATGAAATTTGATAATTAATGATAAATGCTAAATGTATGAATTATTAGGTCCTAGATGGTGTATGGATAATTTAATATAATAATGTATTGGTATCCATAATAATTTTAATATTTTTTTATAATTATCAATGTCTTTTTAGTCTTGATCCAAAATAATACACAAATGAATAAAATATTCCTAAAAACCCCTCTCCCAAATATAAATACCACCACTAACCAACTCTTCTCCTGATAACATCAAAGCCCTAATCCATGAAAAAATTAATCTAATTACACTTCCCAAGACTCTTCCCCATGTCCATGTCCTTCTGGTCTCACAGAAATTCTATAACCAATCCCTTTAAGGAGGTTCTGAAGGAGGGGAAAATCAAGAAGTAAAAAACCAATCTATTTCCATTTAATTTCATTTCACGTTCTTTTTATTTTTTATTTTATCACTAAATAAAAATCCAAAAGTAACATGATATATTCATTATACTATATATAATATAATTTTATTGTGTTTATTGAATAATGATTAATGAATTCTTTTACCACTACTTTTATTATAATGATTAAAACATAGTCCATGAGATTCCAGTTTACCGCCTTCATAGAGGTCATGTTCTCATTTATCAATTTCTCCCTAATGTATGCTCATGAAAATATTTATATGGTTGAAAAAAATTATTATATATATATTTAATCCTTTTATTCTTATGGAACCATTATACGTACATGGTATTAACTAATCAAACAAAACTAGTGCATGAGTAATGAAAATGCCAAAATAATCTCAGAAATTATCACTATACAAGTATCTAATGGTACATACTAATACCATATATAAGTGATATATATTAAAATATACAATTCATTATATTCATTATTGACACATAATTCTAATTCTAGAGAAATATCAACATTTTACTTGAACTTCATTACTTATAAAAAAGCAAACGAATCATGAAAACCAAGAAAATGAGCACTCCCAAATGATTAAATTGTATCATCAAATTCAACAGAAATGTTTTAAATGAACATAATAAAATTATTATAAAAAATTAAATTTACTAATGTTTCTAAATTAAGTAATTAATTAATTAATCATAATATATTTTAAATTTAGATCATGTGTAGAACACATTCACACATAAGGTAAGGTTCTTTCTCTCAATCTTAATTTCATTGAGACATACTAGGTATTGTGCATAACAAACATATTTTTTGGGTGTATCTAATTCCAATTTGATGTAATTTTTCATTTGAGATTATATTTCTATTAAATATAGATATTCATTAATGATGGATATGATTATTGTCCTAGAAGTATACCATTTTACACATGGTGTGTATTTTGAATGTTTTTTTTATTGAAGGAAAATTGATGAATATAAAAAATTTAATCAAAATGGATACATTGGTAGGGAATATTATTTATCAATTAAATATATGTATAAATAATTCATTGTACTTTTTGGGATGGTCAGGGCTCTCTATATCCCTCGAAGAATCAACATGTCTCATGAGAAAAAACAGTTGGAGACAAACCCTTCATGTTTATTTCAAAACAGTATTAGATAGGTTTCTACTCATAGAAATAAACCATCATGATAGTATAATGGTTCATGTGATAGATACATGGCCTAAATTAAGTAATCATTTTCTTCATTTAATATGCAGTTAAAACACTCAATGTTATTTTCAATATGACTAAATCTGCAGATGCATTTTCATTTATAATTTGTTGATGGAAAGTGTTTTTAGATTATTTACATTTATATAATGTCTATTACATATTTTATATACATTACATATTATAGTTTCATATAACCAATAATTATATTGTTAGATCAACCTAATTTTATCCACTCCCCATATTATGAAAAGGAAAATATTGAATAAGCATTCAATGATTTAGATTATTTAATTGTATTATTTTTATTATCATGTTTTCTATCATTGCCAATGTACTATGGGTATCATGTATGTATCATAGTCATCCATATATTCTAAACTAGTTTAAACTTCATGATTTTATTCTATCTAATCATTCCAATGTACTAAAATAATGCACGAGCTCTAGGCTTCTTAGGTCGAGGCATTACGGTTAGTATCAAAGTAAGTATAGATGCATCCATAGAAAATAGAATAATAAAAAATAATATAGGGAACATAAATATATGATATAATTTTAGAATAATCATACATTAATATCATAGAAATTTGGAAAATTAGTAATTATGTGGTTCTTCCTAGAATTACACCCATGTATGGATACTATATGTAAATCGGGGTATGGAACTATTGTTCTTGGATTAATAAATCCAACAAGGTGTTCTATGACTGACTTAGGGTAAACTATTATAATATATTGGGACTTACTTTGAACCTGTATTGACACTTCAAGGGAATATTATTAGGATAATTCACATTTTCATTATAAACTATTCGGATTGGATAAAATATAATCTTGTTCTCAAATATACCATTTTTATGAGTATGAGATTAGATATGAATAAATTAACTATTTATGTTAAGTTTTTTTTATAGTTAAAAATTATTAATTATTATTCATAACCTAATTTAACTTATTCCATTATTTAGTGATGTTACCTATCAGAATATTGAGAATCAATCCCTATAGACAATGTATGGATTTACCCACTGAGTAAGTCAATACAGTCAGTGTTGGAGCTAATTATATCATTAACATATTAGGATAACTTACTCAGGTTATGAAAAATAACCATAATACACCTATATTGGATCAGTTAATGAGAAATAAGTCCTCATATTTTAGTGGGACTATTAATCAAGTGGTAATTGATTAATGGATCAGGCCCCCTAAAAATATATTTTTTGCATTGGGATGAAGTGAAAATGAAAAGGTACCACTATAAGTATTTAACATTAAGGGATATGATGAACTATGGTGTTATTTGATCAAAAATACAAAGGATTATGATTAAATAGAAGACACGGATTGTAGAAATTTTAATGAAGCATTATTTGACATATACGTCCATCATGAGAAACAAACTGAAATGAATTGAAAATTACTTAGAATAATGAAATGGGATGAATAGAGTGTTATAGAGTATGAGGAAACCATCATAATACTAGATAATAGTGAAATATATTAGGTATGTGGTTTAGAAGATAAGACTGATGATTTCATTAAAGGTCATAAGACAAGTCTTCGAAGAGAACTGGCTTCTAAAGCATTTAAATCATATGATGAAATAGTATTATGTGATAGTAAAATGGAGAAGGAATGTTCTAGATCCAATTTTTTCAAGGAAAATCATGATATGAAGTTTTATTTTTATAACGTTGTAAAATGAGAAGATCCAATGAACAATAAGGGAGAAAATTTATTTCCATTATTCAAGAATAGTGAGAATATAATCCAATAAAATTTGGGAAAGTCAAGGGAGTTTGTTGAGAGTGTGGGGAAAAGGGACACTATGAAAATGAATGTAAGGGGAAGAGAAAACTAAATGACATTAAATGAAAAAAATATAGGGACATGGGACACAATAAATTTTATTTCATAATTTTCAAGGAAACATGCATATGAAAATGCCTTTCGAGCAAGGCTAGGTTCATACAATCAAAACTATAGAGGTTGAATTACCTAATGATGTGGTAGACGGTACTATAATAATCTTTTAAAATAGATCTATTATATTATTTGATTATATATCAAAGAATTATAATTTAGCTTCCTTGATTTCTGATAAAATTAAGCCTTTCAATTTTGATTTAATATAGGATTTACTAGTAAATAAAACTAAGGGAAGTATCAATGCAACAAAGAGTTGTCGGTGCATCCCCTTCATGAAACATAAATATACATTTGTTTCTATCCTTATCATCATGACTATGATTGACAATGAAATAATCCTTAGTAGGAACTATCTTTCTAACTATGATTAAAACATTTATTTCATGAACATAGAAATTTCAATTTTGGAGAAAGGTGTTCTAGTAGCCATACTTTTTAAAAGGATACAATATGTTTGATTATGTTCATAATACAACACATCAACCTTAAGAGTTATTATGATACTATATAACATAGCTATTAAAATGGTGGTATTGAATAATAATAATTTACTAATGATAATATTTTTTACACATGAATTTAATTAATTCTTTTGTGAATAATTATTTTTAAATGAAAATAATACCTGTTTTAATTAAAAGAAAATGTTTTTCTAAATAACTATTTAAATGAAAATAAGTGATTTTAAAAAATAATAACATACCTTTTTACAGATTTTAGTAATGAAATATATGTTTATTATATTAATTTTATCATTTAAAATTCATCTTTTATGTTTTCTATGCATGATATTTGAACAAATTAAATTTTACAAATAAAATGAGCATTTTTCTAAAAATGTTATTTTACCAACTTTTTGTGGTGAACCAATTTTAAATCTATTATTTTAAACATTTATAGGTGCCACATCAAAAAATAATAACCGACAATTGTATATGGACATATAAATTTACTTTTGTTGTATTTTTTTTATTTTTCTAATAATATTCATTTTTCAATGAATTGTGAAAATTATTGCAATTTAGTTTAAACCATCTTTTTTTATCTCCTATATTTCTACAGAAAGGTAATCCATTATAATTGGTTTTTTATTATAATTTTTTTTATCATTTAATCTATTTTTGGATATTGGAGATAATTTCACTTATTTAAATACATGTCGATCTTTTGATGGTTTTTACTTTTAAAAAACATGTTTTCTCATTTTGACAATGGAAATTAATTTTAACTTAATATCGAAAAATTATGTATTCTGAATTTTTTATACTAGATTCCATTTTGGAATCAAAAATTAAAAAAAAAATTAAATATGTCACAATTAGTTTTGTACATTATGAACAGTGACATTAGTAATTAATTTTCATTATCATTGTTAAAGGGTAAACCAGGTAAATAATGGTAAAACATTATATTGTAATAATATAAATATACCAAAAAATGTATCCTAATCATATTGGATGATATATTTAGGACCATGATAGATTTTTGGTTGATTTTAGGACCCCATGGAGACACATGGGTGTGATAATGACATGTTCTGATAATTAATTTAATGTAATGATAAATTTTACATAAACGTGTATATTTTTACTAAAAGGATTTTAATGTGGGGTAATATAATTGAAATCTTTAACAATAAATATTATTATAAATATAATATTATTTCTTACATCATGGTATTTTATTTAATTTTTAGTCATTATATAAATAAGTTTAAATATAACACAATGATGTTGCAATGATTACATTATTAACAAATGATTGATATAAATGTTATCATAAACAATAAATAAACCTAATTTGAATAATATTAGGCCATATATTAATTTTATGAATTTTTATCTTTGAATTAATGTTTCCTTCTTTATTTAATCATCTTTTTTTGACTTTAACAAAAAAAATTATTAAATAGTGTCAGAATTGACAAAAATGAGTTTTTAAAACCAATACTATTTTATTAAATGCTATAATAGTCATAAAAATCATAGATTCTTAAAAAAAATTATAGTGTTAAAAATAAAATTAATGATCCACATGATATTCTTTTGTTCTTTTATAGTAAATTTATTAACCATATAGTGGAAAAATACAAGAAAACCTGGTAAAATTTAAATTCTTTAACTAAGGATTTAACCCAAAAGATAAGGTTTAATTTGTGACGTAAAAATTTATCAATCCTTTTGGTTGGTAGAAATTATAACCATCGTTATTTTCTCCTAGAAATATATATATTTTTAACTATTATATTTCTAATATCAATTTATAATAAAATAATATTTCAAGACTTTCTTAAAGTACCCATCCTCTCTCTTAAAAAAGGCAACAACCTCTACCCACTTAATCACACCTCTAAAGCCCCTTCCCTCATCCAAATTGTACTAAAATAATCTCCCCAAATCCCTCAATTCCTTTTAGAACCCATACTGTGGGTAGATGGAAACTTGAGGATGCCTTTCGACTCAAATCAAAAAGAGTTACCTAATTTAGATTTAACATATTCTTTAAATCTCAATTCATTTATTTTCTTTCTCAGACTCTGTAACCTCTGTTTTCCATTCATTTATAAAAACATCAATATAATCAATATATGGGGATTTTTTGGGTCATGGATATACATAAACGTACACACAACTCCGTCTAATGGACATATAACATACTATTTCAGTTTACGGTGAACTAATACCCAACAAAATGACGATTGTTCAATTTTATACAACAAAATATCAGGGTGGATATTATGATGGGAATATATTTATATATGATATATATTATATTTATATTTTCTCTATGATTCGGTAATTTTTATTTACATTATACCTTTATGCTTTCCATAATGTGTAAATATAATCATTTCATTTGAGGAAGTGTGGACTACTACCCCCTCAAAGAGATATGAAATGTTCATTCCATACATGGAATGTATAATTTATGGTGTTAAGGAACATATATAACATATAAATCATATATATTATATGGTAATTATACTTTACCTTTGTGTCATTTATTTTTCCTTCTTTTAATATAACAATGATATGAATGTAGTGTTCATGCGTACCTATGACATGTCTTCTCTATGCACAGGGTATTTCATTTCTCATCTAAAATTTCTATAAAATATTTTAAATAAATATATAATGTATATATATTATATTTAAATCATGAATAATATTCTGGGGAAGATTTACTTTTGACCACACAGAAAATTTACATCAAAACTAGATCATTTTCAACTCAAGTACATAATATCAACAAAATGACTGATATGAACATAAATAATAATTTAATATTTATAACATGGTAATAAGTTATATAAAAGGAATAATAAACCATAAAAGGTTTAAAATCATATATAACTTAATCTAGGATTATTATTAAGTAATATAATGATTGTATGTGATGAGTCAGACTTTGTGTTAGGGAAATAGTAACTCAATCTCAATTCATTGATTTAATTATCCATGACATTGGTTTTGATTTTCCACGAATATGTTTTAATGACCTATACTTTTTTTACTTTATATAATATTATATTTGGATTATATAACTTTTTCAACATAATTATTTCATTTATTTATCCTTAATCTAAGGATATGATCTTTGTAACGGGATTCATCTCAATATATTTCCATTGAGGCATATTTGGATTTATACATGACATTATTTTATGTGGTCTAAAATCAACCCCTATGACTTTTCATTTAATTCAATGATATAGAAAAGGAATATTTTTCAACAAATAATTTTAGTAAATGACAAATGTATTGTTTGTTTTTATCAAACATGGAAAGAATAAAATTTTCAGTGCGATAAACATTATATGATATTTGAATTTCTCTATAATATGTATTATTTTTTAAAGAGAAATGTAAATTCCATATTCCATTTTTCAATATTTTGGTATTGATTTTTTTTCATAAATAATTTACTATGTCTATAGCTTGAAATAATCTCTTGTGATTACAATGTAGAAATGTCATTTTTATGTTATGTTTTTTTATGTTTTATGATTATATAATGGTTCCTAGAAATTTGATTGGTGATTACATGATAAAACAAAGATTTTTAGTTACATTATAAACCAATGATGGTTGGTTCTGTGATAAACCATGTACTGGTGGTTTCATTATAAACTCCTTTAAATTGTATATGGAAGTTGGTCATATGGCTATTCCATTTGTAAGAATGATTTGTGGAAGACAATTGTATGGTTGTTCCATTTAAGTATTTTTATATCCTTAATTAACTTTATGTTATATTTGTTTCTTTCTCTGGGAATGTAGTAATATTTTGGATACAAAAAGGGTAAGAAATGAGATTAAATTTGTTTATGATTATTTACTTCTTCATAAAGGTTGAAATGGATACATTGTGATAATCTATTCATGGTATTATTATTTTCCCAAGACTAGAAGTTTCATTATTTGTGTGTCCCATAATAATATTTTTATGATCGTTACAAGATTTAAAACGCTTTTCAATTGACATAAACATTAATATAGTTAAGGATTGTATCAAAGAAATGTTATGATTTCAAAACATGAAATGATGCCATGTTTGTTTTTAATGAGTTTTTTAAATGATTAGTGAGTATTAGTGTCTATATATAATATTTATGTGGTTATGTATGAGTTATGAAAAAATTCCCTAAAGCACTAAACCTCAAAAGATCCCTGATGTGATTTAAAGATAAGTTATAGAATTATCTCAATATTACGTAATGCTTAAGGTTTAGTCCTTATAATTGGTATCAGAGTCAGATTAAATAAATTTAGTGTTTAAGATGTTACATGGGTGTAGGTTAAGGATCTCATATAACCAACAGTGTTTGTATCATACATAAATATTTGGTGGGTTATCCTAAATGATGTTAATTAGATAAAAACCTAAGAATTGGATGTATAAGGTGGTTTATTTATTAGAGTGATATAAATGGATTTATGGTATCTTTACATTATAAAATATTCTTATTTTAATAATTAATTTCATTTTTAACTGGTGATTATTTTCATCAAATTAAGAATTATTTTTCATGATTGAAGGAAATATATCTTGTACAACCTTCTGATCCCTTCGAATCAATTTGATAATCTCTATTATGGAAAACGCATGTTCGAATTATTTTGACAACTTCTTGAGTATTCAAATGACCTGCAAAAAAGGTTTTGGGTTATCCAACACCTACTCAATTATAAAACAATTTTATGGTCCTTGGTATCATTTTCATATGATTTCAAGATCTAAACTTTTCCAACTCTATGGATAATTGAAATTACAAAGGTGGAGTGACCATTTACATTTTTAATGTAAGACAACATACCGAAAGAGAAAAGTAACATCATGAAGATCAAGAGATTGAGATTCAAGGTATTATTTATTTATTTATCCATAATTAATTATTCATATTTGTATTTATATTTATAAATTATTTGGATATTTTATCTACATGAATGATGTATTAATAAATTAGTTGTAATGATTAGCTTAATTTATTATGAATAACACCTAATGACTAAAAATTCTACATATAAGTGATTTAAGAGTTATTGTAGATTGTATGATGATAAAATGTTTTCAATTATTAATTCTCTTTTAATGGTGGGTTTATGTTGGAAGAATCGTTTTCTGGTATGTGTAACCCTGATGTTTATTATGAAAAAATGTTATTTTGGAAGATAGTCCCTATTTTAGGAACATTATATAATTATGGTAAATCTAATAATATGTAATTTTAACAAATTAGTAATGGTTAAGTTATATTTTTTAAGAATATATGATTTTATTGAGGATATATAGGGATTTGGTTTATTTATGGAAGTGATTAACCTATCCGTCTGAATATGTGAGATTTAATTAATTCTTGGTATGATACATAAATATTTATTTATGTAGGTAAATGTAAAAACATATCCTAGAAGACTATGTGATAAAATCCTTCCATATTTTGGGTTTTAATAATTTGATTATAGTGCTTCTTGTGTGACCAAGTCATCTTTAATACTCATTGAGTTGAGAATAGATGAGTTTTTTGTAGAAATTTAATAAGGTAAAAGACACTACAAGACATGTATGTTTTCTTACTTATGATCATATTCAATCTCATAAATAAATTCCTCAACATTATGACAATGATAGTAAAACTAAAACATTTTTCTTTTACTTTTCCAACTAAAAAATCAATGAATGTTTAACCCATTTTAGATTTTTTGTTTTTTGTTTTCTTAACAATCTCATGATTATATTTTCTATCACTCTCTATTATAACATCATGGTTATTTTTCATTTCTATATCTTTTTCTTCCTACATGGAACCCAATTTTTTGTTTTCTCAGGTGACCTTGGAACTTAACTTTTTATCTTATAATGTAGTTGTTTTATTAACCCTTTCTCTGATGTTGATTTTTAATAAATGTAGTCATAAGAGTAATACCTTAGTTACCAAACCCAATTTCAAATTGAGTGGATGAAATTTCTAAAAGGGGGGAGAATCTAACAAATTGTGTTTTTAAAAGGAGATTGTATGTTCAATAGTGAACATAATACGCCATAATGAACCTAATAATTATTATGGTACCTTATAAAAAATGTTCAAATTTATTAAATGAGTATTTTTAATTGATTTATGAAAATATTTTTTACAAATTAATTTAATTAATTCATTTTTGAACAATTTTTTACAAATGAAAAAAATATTTTTTATTAAAAGTAAATGTTTATCTAAAAAACTATTTCATATAAAACATGTATATTTAAAAAACAATTAAATTAATCTTTATGGATTCCATTAATAAAATATATTTTAAATATATTAAATTTACTATTTAAAAATTATCTTATATGTTTTCTACACATGATATAAGGATAAATTAAATTTTACTGATAAAATGAGTGTTTTTCTAAAAATGATGTTTTTCTGGATTTTGGAGGAGAACCGATTTTAAGTATATTTTCATACCATATTTTATGTTAGTTTTTACAAATTAAACTTATTAATTTGAATAGAGACATAAAAATATAATTTTTTTAAATTTTTTGGTTTTTTTATTATATTCAATTTTTACTGAATAGTAGAAAATAAAACATTTTAATTCAGAACTTGTTTTTTCATCTGATTTATTTATACCAAAAGGTTATCCATTTAATTGGTTTTGATGTTGAATATGATTATTTTTTTATCATTTCATATATATTTTTTCGTTGGATGTAATTTTACATTGAAAATTGATGTAAACACATGTCAATCTTTTGATGATTTTTTCATTTTAAAAACCTTGTTTTATCATATTGAAAATGGGATTAATTTTAAATTAATATCATTCTATTAACTATACTGAATTTAGAATCATGGATTCCATATTTGTAATAATATATTCTGAATTATTTGAATAAGCCCCTTTTATTTTTGAACATTATGAATAGTATCTTTAGTAATAACTTTTATTTATAATAGTTAAAGTGTAAATCTGGAAAATTCGGGTAAACCATTAATATTTTAAAAATATTAAACTACCATAACATGTTCCCCAATCCTATAGGATAATATATGACTGACTAGGATCACACTTTGGTCGATATTTGGACCCCAGAGTGACATATGGGTGTTATAATGCCATGTTTTAAAAATAATTTAATGTAATGAGAAATATGACACAAACAAGTATCTTTTATGAAAATGATTTTATGGTAGGGTTATAGGACTGATCACTTTGACTATAAATATTCATTATAGTGATAAAAATATTTCAAAAATCATGGTATTTTTTTTATTTTTAGACATTATATAATGAAATTTATTTATGACACAATGATTACTCAATGATTACCATTTAATGAAGGATTCAAATAAATGATATTATAAAGATATAATTAAATTAATTTATTATATTATGATACCATCCAAATATTTTTTGGAGGATTATGATGGGTTATATTTTATTTATTTTAGTTTTTTAGATTTACTCATGTTTTTATGGCCTTAACAAAAATAAATAACAAAATAGTGTCAAAATTGACATAAATGAGTTTTATAAAAATAAACTTTTATTAAATGATATATTAGTTATAAAAAAATTAGATTAGAAATAGATACTTATATTGTGCTATAAATTTCATTAATTTTCCACTTGAGTTACTCATGGAATTTCATACTGACTATATTAACCATATAGAATAAAAATACAAGAAGACATTGTAAGAGTTAATTTATATAACTATGGGTTAAATACATAGGATATGGTCAAATTTGTGACATAACATTTCTAAAACATATTAATTTAAATTATATTGGCCCATGATCATATTTACCATAAAATATATCCCTTTCGAACAATTATAATTTGAAAAACAATTTAAAAAAATAATATTTCAAGGCATTCCTAAATTATTCCTCATCCATCTTATAAAAGGCTGCCAATTATAACCATATAATCACACCTCCAAAGACCCATGGTTCATCCAAAATCTTCTCAAATAAGCTCCAATCCACCCTAAATTATTCTTACAATCCTTTCCTTGGTCAGTATAATACTCATAGAAGCCGTTTTACTTAAATAAAAAGGAGTTACAAAATTTAGAGCACACGTCGTCTTTTAAGGTATTTCCATTTATTTTATATCTCAATCCCCATAAACTATTTTTTATAATTTTCTAATAAAAACAATATCCTCAATATTCTAAGGCATTGTGATGAAATTTTTTCTATCTACACATATACACACAACCATCCAGTAGATATAAAACTTATTGTTTCTGTGTATGGTGATCTACTCCGTCATGAAACGATTATTGTTCAATTTTCTCCTACCACCTCTCATGGTAGTCATTATGATGGAAATATATTAATTTATGATATATATTATATTTATATTGTCTCTATACTTTAATAATTGTTATTTACAACATACCTTTATGATTTCAATAATGTGTATATTTGATAATTTAATTTGAGGAAGTGTGGACTAAGGCACCCAGAAAGTGATATGTCTCATTTATTCCATACATGGAAAAAATAAAAATTGTGTTAATGAAAATATGTAAACTATATAATATAGATATTATAGTGTAATTTTAATATACATATTTAACATTTAGTTTTTTATTTCTTTAATATGACAATGAAATGAAAGTAGCGTTCATGGGTACGTATGGACTAATGTCCCCATGAATGGTGTATTTCATTTCATATTTCAATATTTTATAGACTATATTGAATAAATATATACAGGATATATATTATTTTTTAATCATGAATAATATTTTATATATGATGGACTTTGGACCACAAGGACAGTCTACATCAAAACAAGTTCATTTTCGGCTTATGTATCAAATATTGACAAAACGACCATTATGAACATAAATAATTATGTAATATTTATAACAATGTAATAATTGATATAAAAATAATAATAAAATTGAAAAATGTTATCAATAATTTATAAATTACCCTATGTTGAATATTCAGGATCATAAAGATTTTTCTTGAGGAGTGAGACTCAAGATGATGGAAATATTAACTCAATCTAATTTCATTGAGTTAAATATCAATTTCATTGGTTTTGTTTTTACAATAATATATTTGAATGACATGATATTGTTTTACACTGAATATCCACATATATTAGGTGTATTTATATTTTTTCACTCATAATTATGTCATTGATTTGTCCATAATCTAATGATATAATCCTTTTATCAGACATCATCTCAATCTCCTTTCTGTGAGGAATATTTTGATTTGTACATGAAATTATTTTATAAAGTATATAATCAACCCCTTTGAATATTAATTTCATTCAAATTTTTTCAAAAGTAATATTTTATTATACATTTTACTAAATGAAAAGTGGAATGTTTCTTTTTAACGTACGCGGCGACAATGACCATTCTGGCACCATGAGAATTATTAGATATTTAGATTCCTCTACGAGCCATAATGTCATAAAAAAATAAAAGTAAATACAACATTCCATTTTTTGTTATATTGGTATTGATAATATTTTTTTATAAATGATTTATTATTTCAATATCTTTAAATAATCTCTGGTGATTCCAATTTTGAAATGTTCTTTTTCATTAAGTTTGTTTTATGTGTTATGATTATACAATAGTACTTGGACAGTTGATGGGTGGTTAAAATATAAACCAAAGAGGGGAGGTTCTATGATATACCAAGGATTGGTTTAACTTTATAACCTATAATTCATTGGGTATGGAAGTGAGTCGTATGGGTATGAATTTTGAAATAATTATTTGTGGATGTCAATCGTATGTTTATTCTATTTATGTATGATTATGTCCATTGATAACATTATACGATGTATGTTTCTTTTTATGATAATTTTATAAAACATTGGTTTAAAATAGTGTATGAAATGAGTTTATATTTAATAAAGAGTATTTACTATTTCATAAAGGTAAAAATTATTACATAATAATAAAGTATTCATGGTTTTCATATTTTTCAAAGACTAAAAATTTCATTATGTGTTTATCCCTTGCTGAGATTATTATTCTCATCCAAATTTTTGATATGTTTTTTACAATAATTAATGATAAATTGTCTCAAATATTGGGTCAATGAAATTTTATGTTGTAAGACAAGAAACAAAACCATGTTTCTTTTTAAATAAGATTATTTAATAAAAAATAGATAGTGAGTAGAGGTTACCACTTGTAATATTTAAGACGTTATGTATGATTTATGACTTAATTATATAATTCTCCAAACCTTATATGATCCTCCATGGGAATAAATTTAAAATTATTGACTTATCTCATGATTTGGTAATGTTTAGGGCTGTAACCTTATAGGTTTAGAATCTTTTATCATTTGAGATGAAACCTCAACATCAACTTCTTATCTAGACCCACCCCCAGTATCTATATTGAATGTAATTCATAGGTCAGGAGATAAAAAATGTAGGGATAAGTAAATAATTATTAAAATTTATGAGGTACTTATTATGAAAAAAAATACATTTAAATATTTCCAGATAATATACAAAGAGATCCACTAGAGTGGGAAGTTGGGTTCACAATTAATTTGATTCTTAGTGAAAGATATATTTTGATGAATCCTTGTGGAAAGGCTAATGTATAAATAATGGATCTAAGAAATAACTAATGAAATTAATTGACAAGGGATTTTTTTCCTATTTTTTCTCTCCAGGGATCCAATATTCTCTTTGTCTATAAAAAATATGGATCCATGAGGCTATGCATTGATTATAGAAAAGTAAATCCTATTACAATAAAGAACATGTATCATTTTTCTCATAGTGATGATTGATTTGATCAACTTAAAATGAGTAATTGTTTTTAAAAGATATAACATTGAAATGGATATCATCAATTGTGTATGAGGAAGTAATATATTCCATTGAATAAATTTCAAACTAGGTTCGATATTAGGAGTTTATAGTTATTAAATTTAGGGTAGCTAATTCACCCTATATTTTCATTGATCCAATGAATATATTTTTTAAGGTATGTCTTATTGATATTGTATGGTTTTTATTGATGATTTATTTATATATTCAAAAAACTATGAGGGCCATGAGAACCACATTTTGGTTGTTCTAAAGACTCAAAGATGAAAATATTTATATAGAAAGTTTAGAAAGTGGATCATATTGATTCAAATAGTTTATTTTCATGCCCATAATATCTCTAAGAATGATATCTCAATTGATTCTGTGAAGATGATGGAAGATATTTAATGGAATACACTAATTTATATAAATAATTTATATTGTTTCATTTTATTAGAATATTCCTTTTATCAATATAAAGATAATTTTTCTTATTAGAGAACTCGTTATCTATGTTTACTCATAAAGTGGTTATGTTAATATGGATAAAAGGGAGTGAATAATGTTTTCATGAATTGAAATTGAGATTATGGTATACACTGATCTTGACTATCCCATTAGGAAATCCTGAATTTTTATTTAATAATTATATGTAAAACAATAGACGTGATTTTTTCTTTATATAGAATGATAGTATTATTTTCAATGCATAAAGACAATTAAAATCTAATGAAAAGTATTATCCAACTCATTATGTTGAGTTTGAATCCATAATGTTTTTCATTGAATATAAGGATACAATATCTATGACATGAATGATGTGGGATATATATTGATCAAAAAAGATTTAAATACATATTTACATAAAAATAACTTGTCATGATTCAAAGATGATAGTTCGAGGGAGTCATGTATTTTTAATGTTTAATAAACTACCATCTTGGAAAGGAAAATAAGATAGTTGATGCATTTTTCAAGAATGATCATGGACATTTGACCCAAATAAATATTGATATAGATCCTATGTTCATTGATCTAGTAATGATGGACATGGTAATTGTTACAGAATGTGAAATATGAGTCATTTTTCAAATGATTGTTAAACAATATTTACTAGATAAGATTAAAAGATCTCAATTTGATAATGAGAACCTTTAAAAGAAAATTAAATTCAATAAGGATAGAATATTGGCAGTCATATAATATGAGGATGGAAACCATAAATTTTGAAAGGGTTTATGTGTTCCCTAAATTGTATAACTAAAAAGATAAATATTAGATGATTCTCAAAGAAAAAGTTCTCTACACACCCTAGTATCCCAAAGATGTATAAAGATGTGAAGGAAAATGTTTTATGGGATAACATGAAGTATAAAATTGTTGACAATGTGAGAAGGTTTCTTTTTTGTCAATATGTTATGGATGATAGAAAACAAAATATAGGATTCATGAAACCTCTACTTATTCTTATGTCAATGTGGGAAGATAGTACAATAGACATTGTCACAGGACTACAAAGGACACCTCGAAGGAATGATGAAATATGTATAAGTGTTGATCAAATTACAAAATCAGAATCTTTAAATTCTATAATATAATATTTAACACTTGAGAGACTATCATGAATCTATATTAATGAACTTGTAAGGGTTCAAGGGGAACATCTATAGATCATTCCTAATCGCGATCAAGAATTTACGTCAAAATTAGGGATGAGTCTTTAGAAGGCTTTAGATACTGAGCTTCATATGAGTACATCCTATCACCCTCAAACCAAAGGAAAGTCTAAAAGGACTATTAATACATTGGAATATATTTTGAGATAATTCTCACTTGAGTTTCTAGGTATGTGGGATCAGTACACTTGGTTGAATTTTCATAGAATATTAGTTTACATTATGTTATTCAAATGGAACCATATGATGCAGTATATTGAATGTGATGTAGATCTCTAACATGTTGGGGTGATGTTTTTTAGAGGATAATTATAGGCCCAAAACATGTTTAAGAGACAATGATAATGGTAAAAACAATTCATGATCCTAGTAAAGAAGATAAAAGTAGAAAAAAACTCTTAACCTAAAAATTGGAGAAAACATTTGGAATTCAAATAGGTAGATCATATCTTTATAAAGTTATATCCATGTGTGAGTTTCTTATGGTATTGAAGGAAAGGGAAACTAATCATGCGTTATATAAAACCATTTGAAATTGTTGAAAAATTAGAGTATTATTTTGCTGTTTAGCCATGCCAAATATCGCTCCAAATATCTTGACGTGTTCCTCATATAATTTTTAATGAACTACATGCTAGACCCAATGCATGTAATCACATATGATGAAATTTAAATGGAAGCTGATTTGACTTATTGTGAAGATCCATTTATGATTCTGCAAGAAAAGGGAGAAAATATTGAGAAATCAGATGACTCGAATGGTAACAATTTTATAGTGATTCTAAAAATGTAGAAACTAAAAGTTGGAATGATATAATGTTATGAATAAGAACCATCCTCATCTGTTTATAAGGTATGGTTCATAAAAGGTTCGAGGAAGCATTTTTATAGGGGCTAGAATATAACGCCCTATGATTTTATGGTATGTATCCTCTTAAATAATTTTAATTTATTTAGTAGCATACAATTAATTAAAAATTATTTCATTAACTAAAAATCATATAAAATCACATAGAGAAAACGAAATAATATTTATAAATGAAGAAGTAATGAAATAAAAGTTATTTATAAAAGATAAAGATCTTACACATATGAAATAGTAACCCGCCTTTAAAAATTGTATTATGACCCATTGGAATAGTAAACTATCCAAATGAGTTGTATTCTCAACCATGAAATACAAAATAAAATTTATTTTTCTTAATAAATAATTTGTGATAAAATTTTATTATATTACTTATAAATAATTATTTTAAAAATTATTATTTAATAGTTGATATATTTATAAATAATAAATATTTAATCTCAACTTTTTAATTAATATTATGATTTAAACAAAAGATTATTCTTATAAAATAGAATAATAATTTTCTATTTTTTTGGTTTATGATTTTATGATAATATTGTGACACCACAGTTAATGTTTTTAATTGTTATAAAACCAGTTTTAATTTTAAAATAAGTATTTTTCAGATATGTGGTGATTTTAATAAAAATTTAAAATTCACAAATTATTAGAATTATTTTAATAAAATGGAATTAATTTTTTAATTCTAAATATCTATAAATAGTTATGGTTATTTTTTTTTGGATTTTTCTGGAAAAAAAGAATTCTTGGTGATTAGTGAAATATTATAATTTATAATAAATGCTTAATACTTGAATTATTGGGTCATAGATGATGTATCATTGATTTCATCTAATAATATCGAACAATCCATAATTATTTTAATATATGTGTTAATAATTCTCAAATTATACATAGTTTGAATCCGAAAAAACAAACAAAATAATAAAATATTTAAAAAAGACCCATATCTTCTACTATAAATACCACCCTCTCTACCTCTTCTCCTCACACCTTCAAAGGTTTGATCCTTTTACAAACTGTTTCCAACACCCTTTTTTATCCTCTTACCTATGTTGAGGGATTTCTAGTCTCACTAAAAGTAAAAAACCAATCCTGTTTTGGAGGTTCTCATGGTGGTGAAAATGATGAGGTAAACACCTCATATATTTTCTGTTAATTTCTTTTCATGTTACTTTCATTTTTTATTTTCACCTCACCAATCTAAACCAAAGTAATAATATATATCCCATAAATTTTATATAAATAAATTTAATTATGTTGAGGTAAAAATACATCATCAATTCTCTTCCCCCATATTCTAATTTAAATATGAAAACATCGTATGAGAGGTATCGATTTACCACCTTCGTGGATGACTTGTTTTCATTTTTCAATTTTTCCATAAAGGATGGTCATGAAAGAAATTTTATGGTGAAAAAGATTATAAAATAAGTATTAAATCATAGGTAATGTTATGGAAACATTATATGCAAATATTATTAATTAATTAAAAACCCAGTTCATAATGGTCCAAAAAATGCCATAATCATCAAATAATTATCACTATAATTTTATCTAACGATTAATACTAGTACCATATACCCAAATAAAACATAATACTATTTTAATTTATTTATATTCATTTGTAACATATTATTCCAATTAATTTGAATTATTCCAGTTTTATATAAACTTCATTACTTATAAACTAGAAAATTGACCATGAAAAGAAAGAAAGCGAGCACTCCCAAATGATGATATTGTATATTTTAACTCCTAAAAATACCACTAAAAAACGTAATAAAATTTAATAAAATATATGTATTAATGGTTCATAATTAATTAATTATTGGATTTAATCTTATTATCTATGACATTAAGATCAAGAGTAGAATAATTTCAGACATAAGGTAAGGGAATTAATCTCAATTTCTATTTTATTGTGATTTACATGGTAATGTGAACCTAATTAATTTTATGTGTTGCATCAAATTAACCATTAACATCATTTCTAATTGAAATTATATATTAATTAAATATCAATATTCTTGTATCATGGATATGATTATTTATTTAGATGTATACCATTTTACATAGGATATTTTTTAATGTTGTTTTAAATGGGGAAATATTAATGATGTCATAATCTTCAGTCAATACAAATATCATTTTTGGAAATATTTTTATTTAACTAAATCTATTTATGTATAATTATTTGGACTGGCAGTTATGGTTGAGGCCCCCTATATCTCCTCGATGAATCTATAATTCCCAGGAGGAAAAAAAGTTGGAGAAAACCCTTAGGTTTCTTTCAAAACAAAATCAGATAGGTTTCTACCCGCATACATAAAGTGGCATATCAGTATAACGTATCATGTTACAGGTACATGACATAAAATAGTTAAAAAATTTATTTATTAATTATCTAATTATAACTCTCCGTGATATTTTCAATATAAAAAAATCTATAAATGAATTTTTATTCTCAGTTTATTCATTGCTTGTTTTTATAAGATTATTTACCTTTCCATTATGTCTATTTCTCATTATCTTTATTAAGATATTATTATTTAAAAAACCCATACTAATCATTTCATATCAACATTATTTTGTTTCCTATCCCTAGTTTATTAATAATAAAACATTTAATAATCTTTTATGGATGGAAATTATTAGCTTTTATTATGTTTCATATTGAAATTTCTATCATTCTCAATGTAATTTGGGTGTCATTTATGTAAACTAGTCTTCTAATACTACTAAAATGATTTCACCTTTGGGATTTGATTCCCTGTAATCATGGAAATTTAATAATATAATTCACCAACTCCATGAATATAGGGTCAGTGTGTTACACTTTTAATAAAAATGGGTTCAGTTATGAATCATTCCTAAATAATAATGTAGTAGAAGAAATCACTTTTGATAAAAATATTAAAACCAATTATTAATTCATTTGAATTTTTATATTAAAGGTTATTCATAATTAAATTTTTAATTGGTTATGATATTGTTAAAATCCATGGAATAAAGAACCTTGGAATTTATAGATATCAATAAAAGAGTTACATGTCATGTATATTTGATTGGTAATGCAAATTAGTGTTTTTATATATCTCAATAATGATAATGAAAACACTCATACATTATTCCCAATTAATGAGACAAATCAGTTAATTTATGGTCATTTTACAAGGACAAACATTATTCCTTTTAATATAGTATTGAAAATAAACTTTGAGGTTAAATTTATGGTCATCAATATAGAACCTATTAAATTGCATTGAATTTCATGCAAAATTATTTTAAAATGTTTTATTTATTATTC